>CM053572.1:36209603-36250857 GCA_028646485.1 Cryptoprocta ferox | reverse complement strand
GCTGGTGGCTGGCCTCCCAGCGGGGATTGCGCAGGGGCCGGGGGCTGTTTCTCCTGGCGCTGCTGCTGCCCTGGAGATGAGATGCACTCCCGCTGGCAGCCGGGGATCGCGGAGGGGGCAGGGGCTGTTTTTCCTGGTGGCACAAGGAAGAATTCGCCAGCTAGATGGGACGGATTTCTCTTCTGCACCCAGCAGTTATATATGGGGTGACAGTATCTCTCTCCGTCATGGGGCGAGTTTTTTATCTCTTCTTTAGAGACAGTTCTATGAGCGTTTTCAGTCTCTTTCTCTTCCCCTGTCTCTCTGGGGCACCCCACGCTCTCCCTGTGTTGGGCTGGGGCTCCCACCCTTCCACACCTCCAGGGCCTGCTCTGTTTTTTAATTTCCCCAGTTCGCACTCACTCACTCAGGCATCTTTGAGGCTGTCTTCTTTCTGGAGCCTGTGTGTTCTCTTCCCACTCTTGCAGATCAGAGTATTGTCTCTTCAGTCCTTCTCAGTTTAATAGTTGCGGGCGAGGGAACATTACAGAGCTCCTTCTCTGCCATCTTGCCCTTCTTTATAAGAGCTGGAGTGGGAGAGACCGAGCTTCCCCCGAGCCCCCTCTAGCAGTTGGGTCAGCAGGATGGTTGGCAGACGGCTGGTGGAATCGTGAGAGAAGGAGTTACAGCGAATCACTGTCGGCCTTCTGACGACCTGCCCTTCCATACTTGGCCCTGGCATCATCTGCTCTAGTTGATAGTAATTTTAATTACTGCCGTTTTTACTGTCACTGAAAATATTTTGAACTTTAATGGTTCAGTGTAATAATTTTTTTAATGTTTATTAAGTTTTGAGAGACAGAGTACGTGTGACCCGGAAAGGGTCAGAGAGGGAGGGTGAGAGAGAATCCCAAGTAGGCTCCGTAGTGTCAGTGGAGAGCCCGATGTGGGGCTCAGAATCCCAAACCATGAGATCATGAACTGGGCAGAAATCCAGAATCAGACACTTAACCGACTCAGGCACCAGGCACCCCCACTGTATAATTTGCTTAAAAGCTGTCCTGACACAGGCTTTCTTTGATTTCTAGTGATCGTGAACAGAGAGAAAGAGAGCAAGCTCTTGGAGATTTTCGCTGTGGCAAGTGTCCAGTTCTTGTTGCTACTTCTGTAGCCGCCAGGGGGCTGGATATTGAAAATGTTCAACATGTTATCAATTTGGATCTTCCTTCTACCATTGATGAATATGTTCATCGAATTGGACGTACTGGTCGTTGTGGAAATACAGGCAGAGCTATTTCCTTTTTTGATCCTGAATCAGATAACCATTTGGCGCAGCCTTTAGTGAAAGTACTGTCAGACGTAAGTTTTAAATGTTTAAAACTGAATGGATGTTATTCTGTCGTTGAAAGTAGTTATTTTATATTTATGTATATGGAGGAAAAGTAAACTGTTTCAGTCTTTGGGACTAGATGCGTATTGAATATGAAATTAATAATTTCTTTTTTAAAGGCTCAACAGGATGTTCCTGCATGGTTAGAAGAAATTGCCTTTAGTACATATGTTCCTGGCTTCAGTGGTGGTGCAAGAGGAAATGTATTTGCATCAGTTGATACTAGAAAGGTTAGTTGAGGGGAAAAATTTAGAAGTTGGCTTCCAATTACTCTTTGTGAATGTCGCAATTAATATTGTGAAATAACTATAACATTCAATAATTATATAAGCCATTTTTTATGCTTGAAGGTTAATATTTTTTAAAGTTTTATGTATGTATATTTTATCGTCTTAAAAGTGAGGAATTACCTTAAATTTATGCTCAAACTTCCATCCTTGTCCAAATTTGCTGGCATTTAAAATTCTCCTTTGGATTCTTCAGAACTCTCTTTAAGAATGTTTTGTTTTTAGGGTTCTGACAGTATTATTAAATAAGACAAAATACTAGAGATGGTGAGTTGCATGTTCTTGTTATGCCTGTTTATAGGCAGTACCACTTTTCTCCAGGAACAGTGAATGCACTTATCATTAAATATTTATGCTTATTTATTGCCAAAACTACTGCTTGAAGGAAGATTTTTCCTGAAATATTTTGTGTAATTTAGACTGCCCAGGTTGATAAGGGCCTTTTATCAAATGGATTAAATTTAGTGGTAATCAAGTCTTTTATATATTTGGGGGAAACATGGTGGGAAGCTTGAGTACCTTCTCTGAGTCTGGGAAATGTAACAAGAGATGTCATAAAATTAAATCTTCCCTTTTTTCTTTCTTTCTTTTTAAAGAATTACCAGGGCAAGAGTACTTTGAACACAGCAGGGTTTTCTTCTTCACAAGCTCCCAGTCCAGTAGACGACGAGTCATGGGATTAAAGCTGAAACATCCTTCAAGTTTGTGGTACAGTTTTGATGCAGAGAAGAAAATAGTTTTGATTTTTGAGTTTAACAGAAGTGCAAAACCTGACACTCTAGTATCTTCTGTCCTTCTGTTCTTATTCCTACCCTTTAAAAAACAATTCTTGCTGACTAGTTATGTGAAATACTAAAAAATAACAACATTGCAGTTATGGACATAAATGGTGTTAACTGGAAAGATTAAAGCATTCTGAATGTCTTGCTTATTTCTAGTGTATTCTTTAGGGGTTTTAGACATGTTTCATGTCTAAATGCCTAGTCTTGAGCATGGTGTTTATTGATCCTAAAGCAGTACGATTTATGACAAACTTTTGTTTAGAAACTGAGTCTCCCTTTTTACTTAAAAAGGAGCCTATAAAGCAGTAGTGTCACTGACACGTGGTAACATGATTTTCATGTAACAGACAGTGAAAGACATAAGCCGTTTAAGGTGATTCTGACTTTAGATCATAAGGTATGTGATGAAAATGGTTAAATGCAGTGTAGTCTCTGTACACAGTGACATAACAAATGTTTGTTTTTATTCTGTGTAGACTTTCCTTGAAAATAAAGGATGAAACACTTTTCCCCCTTAGTTTTCTAACAGCATTTAAAATTTTTCTTTGTTGCATATCATAGTTCTCCTGTATTTTGAAATTTTGAGCCTTGTAAAACCAATGAAATGAACGAGGTGTTACATAAATTAAATATTAATTTATAATATACATTCATACACAGATGTAATAGTGAAAATCATTATTTGAACTCAAACTATATCAACAAAAAACAATGCTGTTCCCTTTTGCCACAATTAATTTTTTGGTATTTTAAGATTAATGAGGGAAAGAATCCTTTTTTCATTTACCAGTATGTGTCTTAAACTTAGTATGTCTAGAATGTAAGTAGTTTTTAATAAATCATTAAGTAAATGAACCAAAACATTAAGACATGGAACAAGTAAGAATTAGGGAGACAAAAAATTACCATTACGAATGTTTGTTACTGTTAACTTAAAAAATCCAAAGCAATATGTCCCCAACGTATATCTTGTTACATGAATTTGGTTTATAATTGAGGTATCACATATGAAAAGAGAAGGTGTATTCAACAGATGTTTTTAGGACTAGATGCCAACCCCATACCATATTCATTATCAGTTCCGTGTGCATTATTAAAAACTAAAACTACAAACCTTTGAATTGGGAATGAGAGTTGACTTTAAACTCAAAGGTTGGAAATCCCAAAGGATTCGTGCACAAAAGGATTAGTTGCTTATATAAAGAGTAAACAACATAGAAAAATATGACTACAATGATTACAGTGACTACAATGGATTATCTGTGAGTAGTTCATTATATGTGGATATCTAGGAATACCATTAGAGGAATGCAGAAAGAACAGACAACTCAAAAAAGGGAAGTTCAAGAAATGAAAATAGGGGAATTATTTAACCTGTACTTTGTAATCTCATTTTTGGGAAAGTTTAAATGAACCAAAGTGTTTGTGTCATTATTCATAGTACCTGTGTGTCTTTATTTTCTCCTCCAGTTTGTTTACAAGGGACATTTACAGGCCATTTGTCTTTTTTTTCCCCATTTTTTGGAAGACCTTTTGGCTTATTGCTTTAAAAATATTTTTGAATTTGCATTGTCAGATTTCCATAATAACATTACTGAATCAGTATAAATAGGGAAAGAAAATTGTACCTTGTTCCAGTATCATTATTATAAACCCACTGTTCATGTCCCCATGTTCAATTACTTTCTGCATTTCTAGGTATACATTTGAATGATTTCTTTAAAATATATCAAAGTAACTGGTACAGGTATGATTAAAAATAAAGTGCTACAGAAGAGTTTATAATAGGAAGCAGTATTCTGCCTCTTCCTTTCCGAATGGCTGTTCCACATCCCATGTTAATGGCCTTTCACCATTTCTGGTAGTGGTATCATATATTTTATTTTCATCTCCCCAAGTTGAGATTTCTCTTGCCTTTTTGTCTAGTAGGTAAAGATTAACTTACCTCAGTCTCACTTCTTGGGTAACTTTAATATAGTTAGAAGGATAGTTTGTGAGATGATGGTAAATGCTCTATTTTATAACCGCAAAGTCTGTCTTTTTATATGCATAGGTTGGTTCCAAAATTGGAAATCAGTAGGCAGGGCTTACATAAATAAAAACTGAATGGACCAATTAACACAGTTTGATTTCTTTTTTTTTTTAAACTTATTTTTCCAATTTTATGATCTCTGTGTTTCCAGGGAGAATTCTAAATGTCAGAGTCAAATGAAAACCAAAACCGTTCCACATACCAATTTGCTTTAAATTTGCATCTTACTCTCTTTGAGCAATTTTACCCTTTGGTTTGTCTTAGTTTTATCTTTCTGGGAGAAGGAACATGCTCTTTTCACCTTACCATTACCTTTCTAGGTTATTGTATTGATCCCAAAAGATACAGATATTTTTAAATTTTTTGAGTGGGCTTTTTAATTCTGGTTAGTAGTTGGTGTGTTGAGCAGATCATTCCTTTCTGGCCCTGAAAGTGTTCTGTACATTTTCTTTGATAATTTTTCCTAAGTTTTCTTTCTTCTGTCGATATCCTATCTTTCATGTGTTTTTCATCTTTTGGCTTATGTTCTGGTAGAATTTTTACTATTTTTTAACCCTCTGATTATTTTAAAGCAATTTATTATTTCAAAGGACTATCTTATTTTCCTTTGTTTTTCTTATTTTTTAAGGTTTTATTTATTTAATTTCTATACCCAGTATGGGGCTCAAACCCACAACCCTGAGATCAGGAGTCACAGTGTTCTTCTAGCTGAGCCAGCCAGGCACCCCCTCTTCTGTTTTTTTGAAATGGTGCTTAATAGTGAATTTGCCTCGCTTAGGAATTGAACCTCAGGGGCGCCTGGGTGGCTTATTTGGTTGGGCGTCCGACTTCAGCTCAGGTCATGATTTTAAGGCTTGTTAGTTCGAGCCCAGCATCAGGCTCTGTGCTGACAGCTCAGAGCCTGGAGCCTAGTTCAGATTGTGTCTCCCCCTCTCTCTGCCCCTCCCCTGCTCATGCTCTGTCTCTGTCTCTCAATAATAATGTTAAAAAAATTAAAAAAAAAAAAAGGAATTGAACCTCAAAATCATATTTTTTTACATTCAGCATTTGTTGTGCTGTTTGGCATCATCTTAATCCTTCATCAGTTTGTAAGTTGTATAACTCTTGAATGCTGGTTTTACTCAGATTCTCTCTCTCTCTCTGAGAGAGAGAGAGAGAGCGCGCGCGAGCGAGCACACGTTGGGGAGGGGCAGAACGAGAGAGGGACACAGAATCTGAAGCAGGCTCCAGGCTCTGAGCTGTCAGCACAGAGCCTGATGCTGGGCTTGAACTCAGAAGCCTTAAGATCATGACCTCAACTGAAGTCGAAGCCCAGCCAACTGAGCCACCCAGGCATACCCCTTCTGTCTCTTTAACTCTACAATCACAGCCTGCTCTCCAGAGAAGGCATAGGTTGAGATGTGAATAATAAAGCTTAGCTTTTCTTTCCTAGAGGCTTCTGGAGTTTTAATGAGCCAAAGGTTCTGGCCTAAACCAAAATAGGACGCTCAAAATGTGGAATATGAACCATAATGTAAAAGTTCGGGAGTAATGGTAATGTAGTACCAAATAAAGGTGAGGAGTGGTCTGATTCCACTTAGGGTAAACTTACCTACTTCATCTGTTCCTACATTCTTGGAGTGGAGTAGTTATGGTTTTTCTGATTTACGGTTTTCACCTTTGATAACTTTTCTGTATAGAGCAGTCTTCCCACCCTGCCCATACTTTACACTTAGGCAGTATGCATGGTTAATGGCTTTATTGATCCTCTAATTTGGAAGAAGGCAGCTTTTCATTTTGTTGGGTTTGTGCGCTCTTCACAGATTTTTACTTATTTAAAAAAAATTTTTTTAGTGGTTTTTTTTTTTTTTTTTAGACAGAGGGAGAGACAGTGTGAGCAAGGAAGGGTCAGAGAGAGAGACACACCCAATCCAAAGACAGGCGACAGGCTCTGAGCTAGTTGTCAGCACAGAGCCCAAAGTGGGGCTCGAACCTAGGAACCATAAGATCATGACCTGAGCTGAAGTCAGACACTTAGCCGACTGAGCCACCCAGGCGCCCCTCTTCACAGATTTTTAAATGTGTTCAAGATAGGGTACCTATCTAGTTTTTAAGTTCTGAGGGCCCTTTTTTCTGTTGCTCCCCAGCGTGTGGCTGCTGTCTGTGGTTGGCAGACATTGCTTTTGCTTACTATCCTCCTGATGCCCCTCTCTCTCCGCCTCCCACCCCTGCCACTCCCCGCCCCATCGCACCCCTTACATAACTGCGTGCCTAGTACCTCTTTTGTAAAAATTAGCCCAGTATGGAATCGCATTGTGTCTCGAGGCCCTGGCGGTGAGGAAAGGTGCTCTCAGCATCCAGCCAGGAGAGAGCCGAGCCTGGGCACTCAGGAGGCTGTGGCCACTGTGAAGCTGCCGGTGCTGGGAAGCAGTTTCTGCCTGCGTCCTGGCTCCTGGCAGCGGCTCCCAGGCACAGCCCCAACCTGTGGTTCTTCTCTCTCCTGGAACTGGCAGAGCTCCTTCTGAGGCCCGGAAATGACAGCTAGCGGAGGCGTGGGGCGGTGGGAGCCTTGGGGTGGAGCTGGAGGTTGGCCTGAAGAGACCCAGGGGACTGAACCGCCGCAGAACGGTGGGTGCCTGGGCCGACGGGTGCACTGGAGGTGGGGTGGCACTGTAGGCTGTCCTTGGACTCTCCCTTTAGCATTCCTAAACTTCCTGGATTACATATACAGAGCCCACTTGTACATTAAATCTCAGGGGTCCTATCAGCCTCTCTAAAATCCATTTATAGACCCACCCTAAGGGCTCAGAATAGCAGATTAAGACTTCTAGTCTGGAGACTATACCGTAGTGCCATGCAGAATTCATGTCCAGAGAGGACAGTACAGACGCTGAAATAGAAGTGAGCAAATGATGTGGCCTTAAGTTTGGGGGCTGGAGATTCAGGTAAATTTCTTAATCCTTTAAATGATTTATTAATTGTTTTGCTGTAATTTAGGGGATAATTATAAAATCGTCAAAGTGGGGTCTTGGAATTTACTTTTCTTTGGGAGACTTTGAGTGTGAGAATTCCTCAAAGGATTTTTTTTTTGTCTCCATCACTTAGTGTGTTCTGCAGCTGGAGTCTAATGTGTTTGTGGGATTCTTTTTCACTATTGCAGGAACAAAAACCACCTTTTCTTCTTCTGAATATATGAGCTATTTATTATCCCGAAGTCTTGAATATGTCTATTTTAATTTGATTTTTGTCTTCATTTTGGAAAGGGGGTTAGGTTACAATGTGGGGGATTAAAACATTTTCAACATAAATTCAAACACTTTATTTAAAAGCTTATACGTGTTGGAGGAGAAGCTCTTATATAACAAGGTAGGCATGATGCTTCATAATACATAACTAGTTGGAGTAACTTTAACATTGTCTTTATTGGTTGGCATGTGTGATTTTTAGCACTGTCAGTGATCTGCCTTAGGCCTTGGTTTGTTTATATATAAAAAGAAGGCAATAACTGGGTTTTTCTCCCTCTTCATCTGTAACCAATGAAGAAGTCATACAGTGCATGCAGTAAAGTGTTTTTTAAGAGGCAGTCTTGTGTAAGAATGCAGACTATCATAGCTAAGTGTTGGTATAGTTGTATTTTGTTGTTCAAGTCTTATTCTATTAATGTACTATGTGCTTTATCAGTGTTAAATGTATAGTTGAGAAACAAGTCAGATCACATTTGCAACTATAGTGGTTGGATCTCTATTATATCACATGGGCATGAGTGATGCTTGTTAATGGACTGTTCTGGCCTCTTTATACCTCATCTGTTAATTTTTTCATTCTTTAGCTGTTCCACCACTGAAGATTTATTCATGATAACGTACACATGGTAATTATCCAATGTGTTCTTGCCAGGTAAATGTAATGCAGGTTCTGACAGTTTCATCTTAATATGTTTGTTCTTTTTCTGAATTATCTTATTGGGTTACCAGAGACCTGAGTTTGTAGAAAGTTTGGTTTCAGTACTTTTTTCAATTCTGTAAACAAAAGTATTGTTGATCTAGTGTCACAAATTAATACCATTTTATGTAGAATGCAGTGCCACAACAAGTACAGTTTACCATAGTGTGGGTATTAGATATAAAATGCATAGAGTGATACTGATTGTCTATTTAAGTTCTAAAGAGACCTTGTAGTTTTCTCATCTGTGTATATAATTTGGTAGGAAAATGAACCCTACTTTAGTGAAAAGACTCAAATTGACATAACTTTGAACCCCAGCTCAACAACTTACTAATAATTGTCTACTGTGGGACAAGTTAACTTTTTAATTTTTGAACTTGAAACAAAAGTTTCCTATAATGAAAGGCACAAATCTTTAAGTATATGGCTTAAAATTTTACCTGCATATATTTCTAAACATCACTTAAATCAAGATATGTAGCAGTTCTATCACCTTCTTGGCCCTTTCCAGTTGAATCACTGCTCAGAGGTTATAACTATTATGATTTTTATCATAATTAGATTTGCCTGTTTTTGAACTTTATATAAATGGAATCATAAATATGCCCTCTTTTGTGTCTGGCTTTTTGTCCAACATAAAATTTATCCATGTTGCTTTGTGTATCAGTAGTTCATTTTTTTATTCTGTCATATGAATATATTACAAATTATTTTTCCAGTTTTTTGTTGATGAGCATTTAAGTTTCCAATTTTTTTTATGAATAAAGTACCTATGAATATTCTTGTGCAAGTCTTTTGGTACATAAGTACTCACTTCTCCTTGGGGGTGGAATTGCTGGGTTATAAAGTAGGTATGTGTTTAACTTTATTAGAAACAGCCAAAGAGTTTTCCAAAGTGGTTGTACTATTTAACATGGCCACCAGCATTTTAAGAGTATTTCATTTGCTCAACATCTTCACCATCACTTAGTATTGCCAGTATTATTAATTCTAGCCATTTACTGTGGTTTTAATTTATATTTACCTGGTGGTTAGTGATGTTCAGCGCCTTTTTATATACCTGTTGGACATATTTGTGTCTCTACATCTGTTTACCTTTCTAAGTCCTCAGGTTTTGCAAATCATATACATAAGTGGTATAAGAGAGTGGAGAAAAAATGGAATTAAGAGGTGCAGTGCTATCTTGCTCACTAGTGACAGCAGGATCTGTGGAAATGGTTTGTCCTTAGGCTAAATTACATCCCTTTGGGTCACTGATTATATCTATTAGGGTGACCCTACCTGTTGCTAACCCCCAAAACTTCAGTGACTTATGATAGATTTACTGTTTTTTTGCCCACCTTGACTGTCCAAGGAGGGTATTCCTGGTAGGTATGTTGCCTCTCAAATATTTATTTAGGATTCCCGGCTTCTTCCATTATGTATTCCAGGCTTCTATCAATCTTTGATACATGGCTTCCAAGATCTTTATGGTTCTCTTCATCAAGCTAGAGAAAGGAAGAGAATGGGGGCAGAGGAAGGAGGATGTGGACATATGGAAGATATTGATGGGTCAGACAAGGAAATGGCATATACATCTCTTCTCACATTCTGCTGTGGAGAACTTAATTGAATCTAACTGTAAAGGAGCTGGGAAAAGTAGTCTTCTCTGTGTGCCCAGGAAGCTGGAAGTCAGCCAGCAGTCTCTGCCTATACTAATGAAATAGTATGTTCTCAGGAATAGTCAATCGATTTCTGTATTAAACTGAGTCAAGACAACAACTAATTTCTTGGTATGCTTCAAATAGCAGTGAATCTATGTAAACTTCTAAATAAGACATTTCCCATTCTCTTTGTGTAGCTTGACAATGCTGTAGGAGTTGGAGAGTTACCATTAAGAAGTACAGATAATGATAACTCAATGAGTCCATTCTGTGATGATGGTTAAAATGCTTTGTGGAAAGCCCTTTTCCATTTTATTTATTTAATACATCAGATTTATAAAATATAATTTAGAATAAGGTAATTAATTTGTCTCTTACTAATATTTCAGGACTTTGTGATGTTAAAATTTTTTAAAAATGGTTTAAGGAGTTTTTAGTGACTTAATAGAAAATGGCTCCTGATACTGTTCATGGGGAGATGCAAAGCTCTTTGACACTTTCCCTTAAGTTTCTAAGATACTCCTAATATGTTGGAGTTGCTGAGTCATTGCCCTGTTCTTTTTTAAGTTCTAAACCAGTGGATTGCCTTGAATCATCTAAGCCCTGGGTCAGCAGTCTTTCTAGCTCTTAAGAGACCAGTGCACATCATTGTTAGAGGAGTAGGGAGAAGAAAAGAAGGGAAGAAAGAAAGGGAACAGAAAGAAAATGAGTGTGAGTTGAGGTGTATGTAGTAGAGCTTTCCAGGTTTCCCCATGTTTTAGCTTTCTATGGGCAAAGTGTTGCTCTAGAGCAGTCCTGTACTTTAGAAATAGAATATGAGCCATATATGTAATCAGTATATCCCAAATATCAGTTCAACATTTAATCTGTATAAGAATTTAATGAGATATAGTACATTTTCTTTGTAGTAAATCTTCGAAATCCACTACACTGTTTTATAATTACCCCATATCTCATTTAAAAAAATTTTTAATGTTTATTTTTCAGAGAGTGTGAGATAGAGTGCAAGTGGAGAAGGGCAGAGAGAGAGGGAGACTCAGAATCCAAAGCAGGGTCCTGGCTCTGAGCTGTCAGCACAGAGCCCAATGTGGGGCTTGAACTCACAAGCTGTGAGATTACGACCTGAGCCAAAGTTGCACTGAGCCACCAACTGAGCCACCCAGGCACTCCCACAACTCTTTTTAGGTGTGGTTTTCTTTGGAAATTATTTAGTCTTTGTAAAATATACATAATGTATTAGGATTCACATATCTAATATAGATACCCAAGTTGTTCCAAACACACTTAAGATTTACAGTAGTTAAAACAATTCTCATATTTAAAACTTAATAAAATTAAAAATTCAGTTTCTCAGTTGTACTAGCCATGTTTGAAGTGTTCAATAGCCATGTGTGGCTACTGGCTTTTTGATCAACAGTGTAGCTCTAGAATATAGACTCAGTTTGAACTGAAAGCTCTAGGAAGGCATGAACCTCTCTCTGGCATTGAAAAGTACTTAAATATTTGTGGTTTGAAGATATTATCAACCTATTTTAACGTAAGTGGAGTTGAAAGTGAGGCATGATAAATAAACTAATTGAACAGCTGAAGCAAAGTCAGGCTTCTTTTCCAAAACTTAATTATTCCTTAAATTAGCTTTCAAAGTACAGCTATTTAGACCAGAAAGGTTATAGGTTTTTGGAGGATGCCTCTTTCCAGCCGAATGGCTCTTAACCGGCCAAATTGCCTATTACTTGCCACATAGTAGACTAGCTAAACAACTATGAGGGAAAATACTCAGGTGCCCTTTCTGTAACCCACTAGTTTGGATTTGGGGAATATAAACCGAAGGAAAATGAATGTAGTCAAAACAATTAAGGTTTAAAGTATGCAAAACAATCCTACATTCCATTCCATGTCACTCTGCAGAGGAAAATACTCTGTTGTTATAGGGGCATGCACCTCTAATTTACCAAAAGAAAAAAAACCCAAAACCCCACAAACCCCTAGGCTGGAAAATGTTCCTCAGTGTTAGAAAAGGACTCTTTATATTATTTGAGAATGGGAATATTATACTCTAATATGCATATGTTTTGTCCACTAATTAGCCAAATTGTACTAGTTCAATGTTCTACTGAAGATGCATTTCTTTGACAAATCCTTGATTATCATAGTTTAGTTGCTTCCTTCTTTCCTTCAATTCCTTTCTCCTGAAAATTCATATTTTTGTCGTCCAAGTACATATCTACAGTTTTGTGAATTGTTTCCATTTGATAAGTTTTGTCTTGTCTAGCACAGCCAACTCAGTTTTCTAATAAGCAGTAGTTGCTCAGCATTTACTTGAGTACACAGAAGAAGAGAACAATCTGGAAAGCCTGGCTGATGAACTTATTAAGAACCTCTGACTAAACCCATGCTTTGTGTTTAGATTGCTTGACTGCATTGTACTGGACTTGACTGATGGCAGAAACTCAGCTGAGCTGCCAGGTATTGGAGTACTGAATTAAACAATGAACCAAAATGAAAGCGGCAGTCAAGCTTTTAGTCACTTATTGCAGTTTAATGAGTCTAAACCAGCAAAAAGACTTCCTAGTTCCATTTCTCCCTGTGGAATGGCCTACTGGCTGAGGATCAGATGCATCAGTATGAATATTGGGTGGTGTTGAGTGAGCCACAAACAAAAGACTTTTGCAGATTTATGGATTGTGGTGGAGGGAAGAGGAAGAAGGGATAGGAGTGAAAAAGTATTAAGTCGGAATGAAAGAGTTTGTCTTACAGTTTTCCCCTACAGGGAGACCTCCAAATGGAGTCTCCCGGGCCAGAGTCCTTCATTGCAACAGCTTTCAGAGATTGCAGTGTACTTGTTGTACTCCAAATTGGATGTGGCGAGGACACCTTTCTCCCATGAGGCCTGCCAGGTAAATCCTGTGTCATTGCCTGTGGCTAGTCCTGAAATGTCATACAGGTGTTTTTGACCCAAAGCTGGACTCCTCAAGTAGGAAATCGCTTCTAAAGACTTTAAGCTGGTTTCATCTACTGCAGGATGTACATTTTCCTACTTTTTATAATTAGGATGCATTTTACAGTTGATGCCAGCCAGGTAATGTTGTGATCTAATTGTGTGAAACCTTCTCTTGACACCTTTGGATAAAATCAAAAGTGTCTTTTCCCCCACTGTGTATTCTTGCCTGCCGTGTTATAGATTAATTGATCATGTAAGCATGGGTTTATTTCTGGGTTCTCTGTTCTATTCCATTGAACTAGGTCTCTGTTTTTGAGCCAGTACAATCCTGTTTTGATTACTACAGCTTTGTAGTATATCTTGAGATCTGGGATTTTGATACTTTCGCTTTGTCCTTATTTCTCAAGATTGCCTGGGCTTTTCAGGGTCTTTTGTTATTCCATGTAAATTTCAGTATTATTTGTTTTAGTTCCATGAAAAGTGCTATTGGTGTTTTGATAGGAATTGCATTGAATCTGTAGATTGCTCTGTGTAGTATGGACAGTTTAATGGTAGTAAGCCTTCTAATCCATGAGCATGGAGTATCTTCCCATTAGTTTGTGTCTTCTTAAGTTTCTTTCATGAATGTTTTATAGTTTTGAGAGTACAGGTCTTTTACCTCCTTGGTTAGTTTATTCCTAGACATTTTATTCTTTTTGGTAAAATTATAAGTGGAATTGTTTTTTTTTAATTTTTAAAAAATATTTTTTATTTATTTTTGAGAGATAGAGACAGAGCACAAGCGGGCAAGGGGCAGAGAGCAAGAGGGAGACACAGAATCAGAATCAGGGTCTAGGCTCTGAGCTGTCAGCAAAGAGCCTGACGTGGGGTTCAAACCCACGAACTGTGAGATCATGAGCTGAAGTCGGACACTTAACCGAGCCACCCAGGCGCCCCATAAATGGAATTGTTTGATGAGATTTAATATCCTTTTATATCATTTTATCCTCATAAACTACTTATATCAGGTCTTGAATTGGACACTTTATGTCTTTGGCATCTCCATTTTAGACCTTTCTAACATGTTTTGATCAGTTAGATTGAGGTACACCGTATATAATAGGAAGGGAATATAATGGGACATTCTCAAGCAAAGAGGCTAATGTCTAATTGTTCTTTAATGGTCGTTACCCTGTTTTTAATTATGAGAGCTTCCCATAGCTAAGCAAATTGTATCTCAGCTACCCTAGAAGACTATTCTGTTAAATTTTTCTGACCAAAGGCCCTTATCCTATTAAGGTCAACATAGTCTAAAAACACCCGTCAAATCTCTGTCCTTTTTTTTTCTTCCCTGGTGTCTATTTACCTTTTCTAGGGACTGTTTGAACCTCTAACTCTGCTAACCCTTTCTGGATATGACTTGAAATCTTGCTTAGTAGTTTTGGAAAATGTGACGTGACTGAAAATGAAACTTGCCCCATTTGGCTATCTCAGGATCCTGAGGGAGTTGTAAAGATACTATACATGTGAAAAGGACATTTCACTGTACTGTTTGTCAGGATTGCTGTTTCATAAGCTTTGCCATGGCAGAATACATGAATTAAACCACAGAATGTTTCATTGGGCTTTTGTAGGTTCCACTGGAACCATTTCCTAAAATCTGACTGCTAAGCCTGTTGTGGGATAAGGTCTGGGGATAAGATTCTGATGATACCACAGTGGTGTCCCTCTGCACTCGTTTGTCTTCAATGCAATTTGGAAACCAAAACCAAATGGTACCCAGGAGCAGGAAACCAAAGGATCCTGACAGGCCACATGAAGAACATAGTGAGCCAGGCCTGTTCTGTAACAAGAAGATCAAATTCTGGGACAGTGGCCTTGACAGCCTCACCTACCATGTCCTGAACCAGAGGCACTGGAATCCCATTGGAACAAAATGGGCTTTGTCTTCCTTCATTTTTGTTACCACCACTTTACTTTTCCTATCTCTTTCTCCCTTCAAACACTCCCTTTAGCCCTGGGTTATTCTGATAAACACCCTTGCTTAAGAACCACTGGCCAGACTTACTTTAGAAAGAAATATCACATATAGATAGATGTATATTAATAACTTTATGTTCTCTCTTGAAATCTGTTTTAATTAGTGCATAATAAAGTACCCCGAAATGAAGTGGAATAAAACCATGTTATTTCACCGTTTCTGTAGGTTAGGAATCTACATGTAGCTTAGCTAAGTCCTCTGTTTCTGGGTCTTTAACAAAGCTGCTGTAAAGGTGTTGCCTGGGGTGTAGTCATCTCAGGACTTGACTGGGCAAAGATGTGCTACAAAGCTCACTCATATTGTTCACAAGATTTAGTTCCTCTTAGAAGGCCTCAGTTGGACTGAAGGCTTCAGTTTATCACAGCCTACGATCAAAGGCTGTCCTGTGAGTTCCTTGCCATGTGTGGCTCTCTGTAGCATAGTTCACAACATGGCTGCTGGCTTCATCAGGGCAAGTGAGAGGGCAAAACAGTGTGAGAAAGAAGTTAAAATTTAAAAACCCTAAGTGACATCCCATAACTTTCGCTGTATTCTTTTATTTATTTTTTTTAAGTTTATTTATTTTTGAGATAGCCTGAGCAGGGGAGGGTCAGAGAGGAAGGGAGAGACAGAATCTGAAGGAGGCTCCAGGCTCTGGACTGTCAGCGTAGAGCCTGACATGGGGCTCAAACTTAACGAACTGCGAGATCATGACCTGAGCCGAAGTTGGACGCTCAACCAACTGAGCCACCCAGGCACACCACTGTTTTCTTTTAATTAGAAGTGAGTTACTGGAGCATCTGGGTGGCTCGGTTGAGCATCTGACTCCCAGTACTGGCTCAGATCATGATCTGGTGGTTGTGGGATAGAGCCCTATGTCAGTCTTTGTGCTGAGTGGAGCCTCCTTGGGATTCTCTCTCCCTCTCTCTCTCGCTGCCCCTCCCCCATGCTCGCTCTCTAAATAAATAAAAAACTTAAAAAGAGTGCATTATTCCAATCCACACTCAAGAGAGCATTACACAGAATGTGAATAACAAAAGGCAAGATCAATGGGAGACCCTGTAGAAGCTGTAACCACAGAATACAAATTATTACATAAATGATATAAAATTAAAACGAGTCAGAATGTGAGTCTTGTTCTGTACGCTTGAATATAATATCATAAATTAAAATTTCATTTGGAATCTTGTGTCTGATTGGAATACTAGGGAATTGATCTCAGTCATTACTGGGGATCACTCTCACCCCAGGATATAGAGTTGGCTGGGATTCTAGGTCATGAGCACCACCAAAGCGGTGGGCAAGCCCTTCGCTTATGGAGCCTACAAATCCTTAATCGGTCCCCGGCCTGAGGGTGAGTAGGAGCTTTTTTACTCTTACTGGCTGCTGCCCTTCTAGGCACTTCCTCTCCCTTCCCTGAGTTACCTTTTCCATTAACCTGGACTCTCCCTAAAAAATGGACAAGTCATGGACTTCACATAGACATTTCCAGTTTGTTCACGTTCCTGAGTCAAAAATAACAGTGGTCCTATTTCTTGCTCATAATGGAGAAGAAAGGAAAAATAAGAGAGTAGAATATTAACATCTCAAAACTATCCTGTCGGACAACATATAAAGAGAAAAACTTCTTAGACACCATTTAAATATTTTTCACCAAGTTGTTCAATATGGTTACTATCTTAGGGTTTCTATTATTAGTTCCAGTATCTGAGTCATGTCTTTGTTTGATTCTGCTTACTATATCTTGACAAATTTTGCTCAAATTCCAGTCCTGTGTAAAAGAATCAAGTAAATAATTTTTATACCTGGAAATAGGTGTACTTGTTCTGGCAGGCCATCAATGTGGGCACTTGATTTAATTTAGCCAATTTTGAGCTGGGTTTGAGTTTCAGTGTATCATAGGCTGTAATTTTTTTTTTTTTTTTTAATGGTGGGATGCTATTACCTTGTGCTTAGAGTGAGGTCTGGGGTGCTCTGCACAGGTCCACCACAGCAGGGGTCTGTCTCCAGCCCACCAGAAGACCATGATTGCTGATTACCTGGTGCTGTGCTTATGGCCATCTTGGCATAACAGAAGTCATCCTTTGCAAGACTTGTATCCCTAGGCCTTGGGGGTAAGACTTTGTCAGCATTTCTGTGTTTCACCCCCTTGGCAGCCAGACTGTGCCTGAGATCTGCATTTGGTCTTGGGCAAGAGAGGGTTTCTTGTGTATTCCAACAGTAGCAGATTTTGTGATACGAGTGCCAGATCCTGGGCCTGAGCTTCTTTCTTGCCCCTCCACAATGAGTAGAGAGGTTTTGTTTTTACCTTTTTCCCAGTGGCTAATGGATCTTCTCCTGTGTCCTGAGGTCAGAAGGTTTCCTGCCATCTTCTAGAGGCAGTGGAATTTGGTTTTATTCTCCTTACAGAAGCAATGGAGTTTTGTCTGTGCACTGGTGGCGAGAAGTTTCTTTGTCCTATGGTAGTATCCTAATCAGTTGGTTTCATCTTGCCATTTGCTTCACTCAGGAGGTGGGGAGGGGATGGGCCTGTGCAGACTCCTGCCCTGTCCCCATTCTTTCTTGTAAAAGTCCGTGGAGCACTCTGGTAAAGTGCTTGTTTGTGACTGGGTTCTTCTAATGATCTGAAAAAGAAATGCTAGCCCACACTTGGCATTAAGGATTCATTGTAAGTCTTGCTGACCTCTTAACTGCTTGTATGGTGGTCACTTTTTTCTCCTGTTCTTGTTTAAGGTCAAACAGTTTGTATGATCTATCTGTCTTTGCAGGAACTTGCCAATCTTTAGAATTCCTTTTATTGGTTGCCTTAGGACCTCAGCTTTTTGATGGGCTCAAGAAAAATTTTCGTGTATTATCTGGCCGTGTTTGTTGTTAAGGTGGAAGTTATATTTTCTTGAAGTTTTCTGTATTGTAAGCAGAAGTCTAAATTCATTTTTTCTATTACATTAAATCAGCAATGGTATTTTCCACAAACACAAATATAAATAATCTCAAAGGTGAAGGTTATATTACAAAAACAACAGAAAAGTCCCTACTCTTAGTTAATGTAGACTCTCCTAGAGTGCTTCTGGCAGAAACAAAAGCAACTCAGCAACATGTGCACTGTAATAGGAGGAGGATAGTATATACATCTGCCGGGAAAGCAACCTTTAGCCCAACTTGGTTACTGTTTATGTTCCTGGTATCTTCCAGATACCTGTTATTTGCATAAATATCTTTCAGTTTTTATCCATAGTACAATTTGCTACCTGTGTCAACTATTTTTCCCTTCTTTCAAAATTCTTTATTAAATTGGAGTTTGAATGCTGTGGTCTCTGACTTCAGCTCTAACTTGCCCAGAGCTGATTTGCTGACATGAAATAAAATAAGCACATTGATAATAATACAGACTGTTTGTATCCTATGCTTCTCTACTACCTAGACCTTTATTTATTTTTATCTAGTCCTCTGGGCCCTTAAAATAAATGCACAGTGTGTGCATATTGTAAATCAGCTCTCATTTCCACTTTATCATTATTTTTAATGTTTATTTTTGAGAGAAAATGTGAGTGAGGAAGGGACAGAGAGAGAAGGAGACAGAGGGTCCAAAGCAGGCTCTGCATTGAGAGCACACTGCCCGATGTGGCACTCAAGCTCATTAACCTTGAGATCATAACCTGAGCCAAAGTTGGATGCTTAACCACCTGAGCCACCCAGGTACCCCTCTCATTTCCACTTTATAACAGTTTTTTTGGTAATAAATTTATTCTTTCTTCCCTTTCCCCTCACATATCCTGCAGACTACCAGAACATAGATCCCTAGAATTGATAGAAAAAAATCCAGAAATTAATCTAATTTATGATAGGCATGATACTTTGATTCAGTAGAATGAGAAATCCTTGATGAATGAAAAGTAAATTCCATATAGGTTAGGTATTTAAAGGTAAAAGATTTAAATGTATAATGAAAAACATCTCAAAACTTATAAATCAAGATTGTAAATAAAGAAGCTATGGAAGAAAAATTAAAAGGTGAAGGGGAGGGGATTAAGAGTACACTTATGAGCACTTAGTAATGTATAGAATTGCTGAATTGTTATTTCACCTGAAATAAATACAACACTTAGGTTAATTATACCGGTATTAAAAAATAAAGAAAAAGAAAAAAAAGAAAAAATTGTAAACAAAAGCTGCTAGTTAATACTCCTGTAGCTGATCCATAGACTCTACTCTGAAAAGTCAAGTTCTAGAGCACATTGACTAGTTCTCAGCTAATATTAACACAATGAGAGAAGAAAGCATGACTCTTACCTGTGTACAGCCTTTTTATTTATAATGGTTTAGATGTAATGAAATGGAAAACCCATTTGGTATTTGTGAGACATGTTTTAGTTATATGAAAATGCAAATAATGTTTTCCATTCGTGGGTCTTAAACATTTTTGAAGAATAATTAGGTAAATTCTTGAAAGGCTTGTAGAGTTTCCCAGAAAGCACAATACTCCATTAGCTTTTGGCATGATAACATAATGGATCAATTTGTAAGAGTTTCCTTGGAAAGTTATATGATTCTATTATATTTCAGAAAAACAGACTTCAAAAACCCACCTTATTTTTCAATTTTTATTAAGTTTTTTTGTTTTATTTCTAGTATAGTTAACATACAGTGTTATGTGTACAACATAGTTCATGTACACTTTCAGGTGTACAGTATAATGATTCACCAATTCTGTACATTACTCAGTGCTCATCATGATACTGTACTCTTAATCCCCTTCACATATATCACCCAACCCCTCACCTACCTCCCCTCTGGGTAACCATCAGTTTTTTCTCTATAGTTAGGAGTGTGTTTCTGGGTTTCTTTCTTTCTTTCTTTTTTTTCTTTGCATGTTTGTTTTTTAAGTTCCACATTTGAGTGAGATCATATAATATTTGTGTTTCTCTGACTGGCTTAATGAGCTTAGCATTATACTCTCTAGCTCCATCCATAGTGTTGCAAATGGCAAGATTTCATCCTTTTCATGGCTGGATAATACATCAGTGTGTGTGTGTGTGTGTGTGTGTGTGTGTGTGTGTGTGTGTGTCTGTCACATCTTCTTTATCCATTCATCTATAAATGGATACTTGGGCTGCTTCCATAGTTTAGCTATTGTGAATAATGTGGCGATAAATATAGGGGTGCATCTATCCCTTTGTATTTTTGGGGTAAATACCCAGTGCCATTACTGGATCATAGGATATTTCCATTTTTAACTTTTTGAGGAAACTTCATACTATTTTCCATAGTGGCTGCACCAGTTCACTTCTACCAAGAGTATATGAGGGTTCCTATTTCTCCACATTCTCTCCAACACTTGTTGTTTCTTGTGTTTTTTATTTTAGCCATTTTGACAGGTGTGAGATGATATCTCATGTAGTTTTGATTTGTATTTCCTGTGTCCATTGGCCTTCTATATGTCTTTGAAAAAATATATTTTCATGTCTTCTGTCCACTTTGAATTGGATTACTTGTTTTTTTGGAGTTAACTTTGATAAGTTTTTTATATGTTTTGAATACTAACCCTTTATTAGAAATGTCATTTGCAAATAACTTCTCCCATTCAGTGGGTTGTCTTTGAGTTTTGTTGATTGTTGCCTTCGATATGCACAGGCTTTTTATTTTGATGAAGTCCCAGTAGTTTATTTTTGCTCTTGGTTTCTTTGCCTCAGAAGGCGCACATAGAAAAAATTTTCTACAACTCATGTCAAAGAAATTATTACCTGGGTTCTTTTTTAGGATTTGTATAGTTTCAGGTCTCATATTTAGGTCCTTCATTAATCCATTTTTGAATTTATTTTTGTGTAAGGTGTAAGTGGTCCAGTTTCATTCTTTTGCATGTAGCTGTCCAGTTTTCCCAGCACCTTCTGTTGAAGAGGTGCTCTTTTTCCCATTGCATAGTCTTGCCTCCTTTGTCTGAGTTCTCTGTTCCATTCCATTGATCTATGTGCCTATTTTTGTGCCAGTACCAAAATATTTTGATTTCTCCAGTTGTGTAATATAGCTTGAAATCTGGAACTGTGATGCCTCCAGCTTTGTTTCTCTTTTCAATATTCATAAATGAACTTTAAGCATCTGGGTTGGTACTAATTATGTTCCATTCTTTGTGAAATGGAATAGTCATTTAAATTCTTGTTTGTAGTTTAGATGAGGAGCCTAGATGAGAAAGGCTGCCCCAGTTTTAATAGAGTTAATTTACAGATTGCTGTGTACTTATCTCCTGCTATAATAATTAAAACAGGAAGATGGAGAGAATCAAGAGTTTAGTTAACAGTAATGGAAACAGAAACTTCCCTTTGACTTGTGCCTAGAGGATATTCCTTGATTTTACACTATAGTTATTTTCTCTTGAAATAATAAAGAACTAAAGTCTTCAGCCAAGTGCCACAGAAATAGGAGGATGCTTTTCACCAGTCAGCTTCTGAGAATAAGAATATTTCATTTTCAGCTGTATAGGCCCCATGGTGCCAATCAGTTACCTTGTCCTCAGCAGGATCTGGTCCTTAGTGTGCTCTTCCCATTAGGTAAATGTCACTCTGTCCTTAGATCCTTTACTTAGCAGATGGCCATTTCTTCTATTTTAGTGGGGGAAACTGAGGCTGTTAGGTGGAAAGAACTAATCTACAAATACATTCATTCAAGCCCTTTATCTATCTATCTATCTACCTACCTACCTACCTACCTATCTATTTATTTTTTTATTTGAGAGAGAGAGAGAAAATGAGGGCACCAGTGGAGGAGGGGTAGAGAGAGAGGGAGACAGAGGATCTGAAGTGGACTCTGTATTGACAGTAGAGAGCCTGATGAGGGGCTCGAACTCATGAACCGTGAGATCATGACCTGAGTTGAAGTCAGGTGTTTAACCAAATGAGCCACCCAGGTTCCCCAATTCAAGTCAATTCTTAATTCTGAGCAGACAAATAAACACAAACACTCTACCTTCCATCCCACCAATATCCCCTTTTTTCACAGTGTTCATATCAGACTTAAGCGTCTTTCAAGGACATGCTGCTTCTTCATTTACTGTGCACCCCTCCTGTTGGATCCACCTCTTGCTGCGAAAACCTCATTGTAGCTGGCTCCAAGAATACTCTTCAAAAAGAAAATGGATTTATTTTAACGAAATGTATGATTAAGAATTGGGATGATTGTGTATTACATGAAGGTACAGGCTCCTCATGTCAACAAGAGAATATAAAGCAAAAACTCCAGGAAAAATAGAAAGGTCTACTAGGAAATTATTGTTCAATAGGAGGAATAAATGGGGCATGATTTTGAGGAGTAGAGTTCAGGAAAAGATAATCCAGTTGACTTTGTCCCTTGAAAATACACTCAATCTAGAGTGACAATTTGAAAGACATGGGATTACATTTTTTCTCCTATATGTGTAAAACACTGATTCTGCTGTGCTTACAGATTAATCACTATATTATAAATACTGTTTGTTAACATTTAAGTTTAAGAATAAAGGTATAGGAAAATCATGGATTACCTAATTAAAATAATGGAAAATTTACAAACTTAAATTTAGCTGAAGATTTTCAGAAGAGGAGTAGGGTGGAAGAGAGGTAGGGACAAGGCTTGATTAAAACTAGAGCAACTCTTCAACAAATGTCATGCAAACCTCATTTTAAAAATTAAAAAATGTAAAATTTTAATATATTTAACCTAGTGTACTTAAAATGTTACTTCAACATATAATGAGTAGAAAAATTTTACTATCTTTTTGTATTTTCAAAATCTGGTGTGTATAGTACACTTCCAGCATATATCAGTTTAGAATTGCACCTTGCCTGCCCAGTAGCCACCTGTAGTTAGTGGCTACCACATAGGACCTATCACCATCCTTGGCATGTACTAGATACTAATAGATGTTCAGAGACTGAAGAAATTGAACAATTGACATATAATATCTAGAGACCTAATCCAAGGTAGAAGGGACCACAAGACCTACCCTGTGGAGGGATGTAAATGATGGTTAGTAGAACTGTTCTTGTTTCAGTCTCTGGACATTTTGATACTCTCTCTTTTTCCATCCTCTCCCCTGATGTGGAGCCTGAAACCATCAATGTGATAGTTATAAAAGTAAGATTAATTGCTTTCTGTTCAGTGAGCCTTTTTATTGGTAAAATTTCCTACCTGTTAAGCTTTTCTTTCCTTAACAGCTTATACTTTGAAATTACCCATTTGTTTAGTAATTACCATTTTATTTCAGCCTCCTAGTATTTTTTTAAAACCAAGTTACTCCCAAGTATCATTATTAAATTGAGGACCAATTTGGTTGCAAGGAAAAAAAACGGATTCAATGTACTCAGCATCAGAATATTGGAGTGACATAGCAGGTAATGTCATGGACATCCAAAGGCAGAGAATGCACTGGAGTTTCATGTGTTCCACACAAGCAACTGGGAAGTCAGGTATTGAACTTTCCTCACCTGGACTCTCCCCTTTGCTTATCTCTTTGCTTTCCTTCGCTGTCTTCTTAATTTTCTTGCATGTCTAGAACCTATCTGGCAGCACTCACAACCTGAGCTTCATTGTCCACCACAGTCTAGATGTTTGCTCCCACATTCCTAGATGAAAGAATCTGATGGGTTAGCCTTGCTTGTGCATCACATGTAACTTGGTATACAGGGGTAGGTTAGTTTTCTTGGGCTATATAACAAATTACCACAAACTTGCTGGCTAAAAACAGCATTTATTCTCTTATAGTTCTGGAAGCCCAAAGTCCAAAATTAAGGTACCTGTGGGGTTGGTTCCTTCCAGATGGTCTGGGGAGAATCTGTACCATGCCTCTCTCCTTGCTTTTGGTGGTTCTGGCAGTCCTTGGCTTCCTTGAGTTGCACACACATCACTCTGATCTCTGGTTTCCTTGTCACATAGCTTTCCTCTGTGTCTATGTGTTTTTCTGTTTCTTACAAGGATACTAGTCATTGGCTTTAGGACCTACAGTAACCTAGGATGATCACATCTAGAGATTTGTACCTTAATTACATCTGCCAAGATCCTTATTCCAAATAAGATCATATTCTTAGGTTCTGGTTAGAGCTGTCTTCTGGAGGTTCAGCATTCAACCTACTTCAGGAAGTATAATGAAGGGATACCAGTATGGCTTCTAGAATCCATCCCAGGTGCCAGCAAATGTCTGGCTGTTACACTTCTCTTCAAAAAATATTTATGATTTTGTACATGTACTTTCAAGTATGTTCCACTAAAAAGTCCTTTTATTTATTTTCTGGGATTTACTTTGGGTGGAATTAGTGACTCCCTTTTTCCATTTTTCATAGCACTTTGTACATGCCTCTTTGGCAGCCCTTGCCATATTAGATTGTAGCATGTCTCTTTTACCACTTAATTTGTGAACTTTTAAAAAAAATTTTAATGTTTATTTTTAAAAGGGAGAGCATACATAAACGGGAGGGGCAGAGAGGAGGAGACAGAGTCTGAAGCAGGACTGTCAGCACAGAGCCCAGTGCAGGACTCGAACTCATGAACCATGAGATCATGATTCAGGTTCCAGTCCTCCACCAATTCACATTAATCTTCTCTGTTGCACAGATGTTATTTGTGGTAATTCTGTTCTCTTTTGTTTTTAAAAATTTTTAATGTTTTTTTTTTTTTTTTTTTTTTTTTTGAGAGAGACAGAACATGACCTGGGGAGGGGCAGAGAGAGAGGGATAGTCAGAGAATCCGAAGCAGGCTCCAGGCTCTCTGAGCTGTCAGCACAGAGCCTGATGTGGGGCTTGAACCCATGTACCATGAGAGCATGACCTGAGCCAAAGTCGGAAGCCCAACTGACTGAGCCACCCAGGTGCCCCAAAGAAGTGCTATTTTTATGCGTAAGTTTAGCAATGCTAGACAATACCGTATAAATGGAGTTTTTAATATCTCATAATCTACTAGGTAAGGGACTACCTCTTTTTCTACTAATTCTGATAAATTCTTTGACTTAGTAAAACATTGCCTGAAGATGCTGGGGAATGGGTTTGAAATAAAACATGAGGCTGGAAGGCATATTTTGTTTTAAAAATAAGTTACCTTTTTTTTCCCTTTGCATCAGAATATCTTCATTGATCTGTTTAATTCCTTTACAGTTCTGTCAGTTGCAAACGAAGGTAAAATGATAGCGCTCACATGAACCCCAGAAATAATCTAATTTAAATTTTGATTTATAGGAAACTAAGGGTCAGGCTGTCTTGGCTCAATTCCATGCCCCACCACTAAGTTTGGACAAGTTTCTCAATTGTTTTGGCCTCAGTTTCCTTATCTGTAAAATGGAAATAGAAATAATGACATTTTAAGATTGTTGTGAAGATCAAAGGAGATAAATAAAGTTCTTAGTAATATGCATGACAAGAGGTAAGAGCTCCACATATTATTATCATAATAACCTGCTAAATAAGCAGCTTAGGTAAATAAGTGGCTTAGTTTGGGCTCCTCTCAGTTTAATATGTTTTCCTTTAGACATAAGTAAGAATTATAAACCTCTTTTCTGAGTTAGCTACTATTTTCTTCCCTTCATCTCCTTTGTTTAAAGATGATCACATGATATATATTTCTATTTCTCTTTTCTAGCTAAAGTTATTCTCAGCATTTCACTCATTACCACATTTGTAAGGACTTCCTGAACAGAAAATTTAAAATTTAGTCTTTCCTTTTAATAGTTTATGATACTTTCAAATGGTATTTTTCCTGTAAAATTGAGTACTCTCACAGAAGCAAATTTTTTTCCATTTACAATAATGTACCTCACTTCCCAGCATAAATGGGTTAAGTGCCACACTGGCTTGGGCTTTGCTTAAAAGCAAAGAGAAAGCTCCCAGACAACTGTAGAGGAAAATAGTCACACATCTCTATGTAGATAAATTCCAAATTCCACTCTCTTTACTGCTGTGTGCTGTAGGGGACAGAGCACCTTTGATGGGGATCCTTTGAACGAGCAGGACATCTTCTGGACACCACAGAGAGGTGAGTGCCACACTCAGTCTAATAACTCAAATCCTTGCAAATTGAGCCTCTTTTTTCTATTATGTGAAGGTCTTTTTTCTGCTTTCTTCAGTGAAATTATGGGTTAGAATCTACTACATGAATTACTCCTTAGGTAGACTGCTCTTTGATAATTCCAGGGAATCTCATCTTTTGGCAGTTAATGTTTTAATGTTTTTTTTTTTTTTTGAGAGAGAGAGCAGGCTGGGGATGGGCAGAGAGAGAGGGAGAGGGAGATCTCAAGCAGGCTCAATGCTTCAGTGCAGAGCCCTATTTGGGGCTCAAACTCAACAACTGTGAGATCATGACCTGAGCCGAAACCAAGAGTTGGACGCTTAACTGAGCAAACCAGGTGCCTCTTTTGGCAGTTAATGTTTTAAAATGCTGGGGCAGGGATGGAAATCAAGGGGGCCAGAGATGAAAATATGTGAATATAATGGATTTATCTTTCTGAAAACTCTAGGCTGGAGGAAACTTAGAGGAAAATTCTATGAGCTTCAGAGGAAGATCCTTTTGTGTATTGGTGTTTTGTGGCAGGAGGGCTGAGGGGTAGTAAATCACTAATACCTACTGTTTGATTTTGGTAGAAAGAGTCTAGGCTTTGAAATAAGACAGTCATGGGTTTGAATCCCAGCTCTGCCACTTATAAACCAAATTATTTTTGGACTTGTTACATATTATCACTGAGCCTCAACTCCATATCTGTAAAGTGGAGATAATAATACCTTCTCCACATGGATTTTTACTAGAACAAGATAAAATTTGTGTAATATGATTAGCACATTGGAAACTTTCCCTGTCAAATCACAATTATGTTTTTGCCCATCTTCCTGCTGGCATCTCAAAATTTTCTTTGTATGAAGACATCCTGCACCTCAAGTGGGTTTATAGATTTTGAAACTGAATGTGGTTTTTTGAGAGCTTTTTTCTTTTTACATTTAGACACAATTGTATATAACAATAGTATTAGATGTACATCATAAGTATGTGATATTTCACCAATAAGTAGGTGAAATGATCACCACAGTAAGTCTAGTTAACAACCATTATACATAGTTAAGGAATTTGGTGGAACTGAATGAGGCTGGGCAGCTTGCTGCTTGCTGCCTCCCTCCCATTGGTAGAGTTCATGAGTTCTTAATTAAACTTATGGCCAGAGTGCTGTCCCTAGAATTTATTCCTTCTTTTCTCATCCTTTAAAAACCCAATTCCATGCTATGCATGGTTCCTGAGACAGAATGGATATCGACATACATTAGTTAAATAAATGTATGAATAAATGTATGAATGAATGGGAAAACACATAGTGGTACATTTTTGTACAAGTGTATTCAGATGAAACTTTGCATTCAGGATGCAGCCTTGAGTGGGAAATTTCGAACTGCCAAAGGACACCTTGTGTGCGTATGTCTGTGTGTGTGTGTGTGTGTGTGTGTCCACGTCCACATGTGCATGTGCATGCGTGTATGGGGGAATGCTAAAGAGTAAAACACCCACACTATTTCTTTTGCTTTGGTCATATGAGATAAGATGCAGGAAGGCAGAGATAATTTAACATGTTAGCATTTTTAGCAGAAACTGGCAGAGGAAGTATCTCCGCCTTTGTTTCTTGCTTCTTATCTTGTCCCCAGCCACTGTGCATAGCCAGCAGTAATGCCTTGAATTTGTTTCCAGTCCTTTTAACAGTAGCTACTACTGTGTTTATACCTTTAAAGATAAGACACCACAGGTTACTTAAGTGGCATCACTGTATGTTCTCAGAGTCTTGTTGTCCAACATGGAATAGTTATAGTGTTATTTGAGAATTCTGTGTCTCCATTAAATGCTATATCCATATGAAGTCCCATAATGAGATATTGTATATTTCTAGGAAGTGATGTTTTATTGAAGGCAGTTGTTCAAACCTTCTGCATTTTAGAAGTTAGGGCTGATGACCAGGGAACGCAGAAAATGGTTTGTTTTCCTCCAGAGCAAGGTATAATCTTTCTGAATTTTCTGTGGCCCAGTGTCTTGCTTACACCCAGTATTGCTCAGATTTAGGAAGGCTGATTTGACTTTAAGAGACTGATGTGTGTTTTTTTTTAAATTTTTAATGTTTATTTATTATTGAGAGACAAACACAGAGCATGAGCATAGGAGGGGCAGAGAGAGGGGTAGACACAGAATCTGAAGCAGGCTCCAGGCTCCGAGCTGTCAGCACAGAGCTCAACGTGGGGCTCTAACTGACAAACTGCAGTATCATGACCTGAGCTGAAGTCGGTCGCTTAACCGACTGAGCCACCCAGTGCCCCTCATGTTTTTTTTTTTTAACACAGATTTTCACAAAAGTATTCTTGTGCCTAAATTCAGACAATAGCTTAGAAAAGGCAGCCTAAAAAAAAAAAAAGGCAATATGTGAATGTCTTCACATAAGTACATGCTTTCAAGTGAGTTTTAAAAGAAAAGTGGAATTAGGATTTCCAGAGCTTTAGGAGTTCATCTTCACTGTCGTGCCTACAGGTTCTGATGAGCGTGATATGTCCCCATGGATATTAAGCATAGTACATATATCTGTAGTGCTATGTAGGACATATTATGCATATTGTGCATTAGTTGATAGTCCCCATGAATATTAGGCATGTACATTATATCCATAACATTACATAATACATATGATGTATATCGTGCATTATACTATTTCATGGTCATTCTCTCATGGACCTCAACTGTCCAAAAGAGCTTAATCATCTAGCCTCAAGAAGCCAGCAACCCTTGCCTGAACGTGTGTACCTCTTCTCGTTCGGAGCCCATTTCAATGTGGGGGTTTCTATACTGGAACTATACCTGGCATCTTGTTCTTATCTCACGGCCATGTCAAATCTTTACTCCAATCCGGCAGTTACTTCAAATAGGACATCTCGATGGACTAATGACTAATCAGCCCATGATCACACATAACTGTGGTGTCATGCATTTGGTATCTTTTCATCTTAAGGGGGGGAACTTGCTATGACTCAGCTATGATCGTAAAGACCAGTGAGTGTGCTAAAACAGTACAGCACAAAGTCATCCCCTACATAGTAAATTCATTTGCCATGGTGAGATAGGGCACAGCAAACAAAGTCACCACCTTCTCTGTGACTGAACTGAAGCTTCTGTTACCTGCATGTTAATGATGACCGCTGTGTTTGATCTGTTGGACACCACAAAGTGCTCTGGTTTTTAGGAAGCAGGATCACACTGTTGACCGTGTTATCTGTCCCTATATTACTGCCCACGGGTTTTAAAGGTATTTGAACATTATGTGTTCTTCATATTCCATATCTTTGCAATGCCATCAGAGGATGCACTAATAACATAATGTCATTTTGTATAAAAGTTGCTTCATTATCAAAGGAAGAATGGCCATGAAATTGCTTCAGGGTTTCCCCAGATAAGCCGGGGTGGGGTGGGGGGGGGCAGAGAGTAAAGGAGACACAGAATCCAAAGCAGGCTCCAGGTTCTGAGCTGTTAACACAGAGCCCAATGCAGCGCCTGAACTCAAGAACTGTGAGATCATGACCTGAGCTGAAGTTGGAAGCTTAACTGAGCCACCCAGGCACCCCTTCCCAGATTTTAAACCATGAATTCTAATTGGTCAAAAGAGGCACTAAAGATATGATTGCTTTGCTTAGAAAAGTTTAAACAGTTAATACCTTTACTGTGTGCCCAAAGAAGGGGAGGGTAGTCTTTCTAATGACTCACATCCTTTGTTCAGGGTCTCCTTCCCTAAATCAATCATCAGAGAAGTATTCACAGAATCACAGCAATGGTGGAGATTTTTGGTTTTGAGTTTTCATTCATCAAGATTGTGGTCAGGTCTGATGGTTGTCTTGTTTTGGAGTATACCACTCTAGTACCAGGAAATTTCATCATCTTCTCCAAGAGATAGTACTCTGCCAACTTCTCCATTTTTTAACTGTAAATGTATTAAAGTCGGATGATCTCTTCTTTCTGTCCTCAAAAGTCTCCTTCCATTTAAGGTATAATTAGTCTAGTAGTTTCCTGCAACTAAATGACTATGATGTTTTTCCAGGTCCACCTGAGATTGCACCCAGATTTCCTTGGCCGGAGTTTAGAGTGTACTCAAGCTCTTCTACTGCATATTTACCCATTGATTTACTCCCACAGATAACTAGGATGGCCTTTGTACACAGATTTTGGTACTTGAACTCCCAGTTGAACTTATTCTGAGTCCCTGGGAGGCACCTCACATTTGTTCATGTCTATTATCCACAGGTGATCACTTTGTGGTCCTTTGGTGTGGGAGGGATAGTGGAAAAGGCATTGGAGGACAGGCAAATGGTAGAATGAGGGGCACTCATCATATAGAACTACTTGGTGGCTTTCTACAGTCATTAGAGTCAAATGAGTCATTGGCTCATTTCTCTCTTTAGATGCTCTGCTCTCTTGTTGCACTATTAGAATTACAGCACTTACCATATGGTATTTGCTATTACTATCCATGCTTCTTTCTTCTCAGACCCATTTAGAGGGATATGACTTGGAGCCATCACTAATAATAGATCACTCTGGACTGTGGTCTCCTCTCCATCCTCTGATTCCCTTCTCCTTGTTAAAAAAAAAAAAAAAAATCACCGAACTAGGGGCACCTGGGTGGCTCAGTCAGTTAAGCGTCCAACTTCAGCTCAGGTCTTGATCTCAAATTTCACAAGTTTGAGCCCCATATCCGGCTCTGTGCTGACACCTCAGATTCTGGAGCCTGCTTTGTATTCTGTGTCTTCCCTTCTCTCTGCCCTTCCCCCACTCACATTCAGTCTCTCTCTCTCTCTCTCTCTCTTTCTCTCTTTCTCTCTCTCTGTCTCAGAAATAAATAAACATTAAAAAAATGCCACTGAATTAGAGTGAGGTTGGGGACAGGATCATCTTTCATTCCAAGCATTTGATGTGTGTCTGAGACTTTGCCGAATAAACAGAGACTACCTGAGGCCACCAGCTGATTCAAGGGAGTCAGGGCTAGAACTCAGGCAGTGTCAACTTCTAGAATGCCCCTCTCATCAATTACTGCAGTTTTTCTAGCTTTATCTCTGAGTATGATTTAGTACTGTTGATTTTTTGAAAAAGGATTTTTTAAAATTCACAAATAATAGATGAGTATTCTCATTTTAAAGGAGGCAAGCAATAATTAGCATTGTTTTTAAAATATTCAACAGTTAACATTGAGATTTTAAAAACATAAAACCCCATGTCAGAATAAAAAATTTAGCTTTAGCATCCATAATTACTCATTTTACTCAATTATTGAGAATTTGAGCTTTAATACAGTTTTCACGGTTGGGCCTCCCTCCCTTTCCAGAAGGCTTTTAGAACTAATATAAAGGCATGACTTGTAGCTAAGAAATGGAGAAAATAAAGACAGTGTTGTGAATAATTTGGCACTAAAAATGCCATTAGTATTACATTTAATTTTAAAGAACACATTTATTCTTTATTTAAAAATTTTAAAATTTCTCTTTGTTTTGTACTCATTAAATCAAAACATTTATTTCCTGAGAGAATAGCTACTGCTATTGAGTAACATGTGTTTATTACTGCTATTATGTAACCAACATTGTTTCCTGATGGTATTTTTATTACCGTAGACCATAATTCTCATTCTGCTTTATTGCCATAGGCATTTTCAGTTAGTAAGATATTTCAATTGGTTTGTATATGAGAAAATTTTATTCCTTGTGGTTTTCTCCAGAAATGATACATGTGAACTTTCCTCAAATGATTTATTTTTTTGAGAACTTCTTTTTCTTTTTTCCTATAATCTGTGAGATGAAAATGTGGCATCCTTTATTTCTTCCTGAAATGAGTTCTTGCTTTTACATTTGTTTGATCCTTAGATTATTGATCCTTAGATTATTTCACATTCTCATGTGGGATGAGATAAGAAGGCAGCAGCCTTTTTGTCGTAATCAATTCCATTAACAGTAGTGTATGCCAACCATGTACCAGTAGGTACTTAAATACTTAGGCTTCAAAGAGAAATAAGAGAAGTTTCACTATTCAAAAGCTCTGTGTAGAGAATCCAACAGATAAACTGTTAATCATCAATCTGTGTGACACATGCTAAGGTATAAGTGGCATGGAAGAGGGTTGGGGTACAGGGAGGGAGTGGCCTGCCAACTCCAAATGAGGCTTCAGGGAGGTATTCAGAGAAGGTTAGCTTTGAGATAAGTCTGGAAGGTGGGATTAATTTGCCGAGAATCAGGTAAAAATGACATTATGGGCAGAAGGAACCCACATGAACAAAGCAAGGAAATGTAAAATACCATGAATCTTGGGGGAAGTTATGAGTTGTTCCATTTGGCTGCTGTGTTTAGGGCCTGGGGCAGAGACCAGATGATGGTGTCAGATCTATACAACTGACAGTACTTCTTTCCTGGAGTACATTTTTGGTAGCTGGTGTACTTTTCACATTACATAGTGGAATGAATTATGAACAAATTAAATGTTGACTGGGGTTGATGAAGGAATTACCAAAGAATCTATATGATAATAGCCAAAAACATAATAATGAGATATAAAAAAAAAAAGATTCTTCCTAAAACCCCGCAGAATCTGTCACTGGAAATGGAGTTATGAAAGCAGATTTTGACTGATGACGTTTTAAGTTCTCTCCTCAGCCTGCCTGCATTGACTTGGGGACAATGTGGGCCCACGCACTGTGGACGTTCCTCCTACTCTGCAAATTCAGCCTGGCAGGTAGGTTGACCTGTGCACTTTTATGGATTGTGTATTTCTTATTAACTTCTTTGGATAAGAACTGTTAATTTGAGTGCAAAGGACCTCCTGGACCATGAGTGCATGTGGATGAAGAAGGGATTTGTGACCTCCCTGAAATTGTGTGGATGGGTGTGTACGTGTTGATGTAAACATACGTGTGTGCAAATTTGGCAGGATGGACTATCACATTTTCAAAGTGAGATAAGACCTCCCAAAAGGCCGACATCCACTATTTTAGAGTGGTAGTAAGTTCTTGTATCACTAGTTTTTGTGTTAGGAGCAGTGGTTGCATATAAAGACACACAAAATAAAACTATGTATTTTCACAGTATTTTCAATAATTTTCAAGGATATAAAAGGAAATTATGAAATACCACATTTTTACCAGGGCCCAACTCAAGACAATGGGCCTAATATTCATATACTACGTTGCAGATGTAATATCCATTAGTTTGATGGCATCATATGGTAAAAAAAAAAAAGACCAGAGAGGGAAAGTGGGGATTGGGTACTGGGAAGGTAGAGAAGGCATCATGTCCTGTACCACTTTGCTAGGGCTGCCATAGCTACAAACTGGGTGGTTTAAATGACAGAAATATATTTTCTTATAGTTTTAGAGGCTAAAAGTCCAAGGTCAAGGTGCCCATAGGGTTGATTTCCTGACACCTCTCTCCTTGGTGCATAAATGGCATTCCTCTTGGTGCCTCTTCATATGGTCATCCCTCTTGTTTGTCCTAATTTCCTTCTCTTATAAGAACACCAGTTGGATTGGATTAAGGCCTACCCTCATGGCCTCATGTTAACTAATACCTCCTTAAGGCCCTGTCTCCAAATAGAGTCACTTTCTGAAGCACTGGAGGTTAGGCTTCAACATACGAATTTAGGCCTATACAATAAATACTGTGACATGTAGTAATTGGGGGTGACCAAGAGGCAGATAATGTCTTCCAGGCCTCTCTTTTGGCATGGCCTGCCTTGTTGCCCCTTAGGGTATCCCCATGGCACTTAGGAGTTCTATAGACAACATATGCATGTGGCCTTTTATCTCTCATCTACCTTCTTTTGGCCAGCTCGGAAACCAAAAATTGGTCCCAGTTATTCAATTTACAGTTTAAATTAAGGCATCATGGCTCCTATCAAGTCACCCCTCCCCTCAACTTATCTTTTCCTGTCTCCTATCTTTGGCTTCTTCTCTTCTTACTACCTTCTACTTGTACCATGTCTTACATAACCGGCTCCAGTTTCCACCTGACTTCCCTCCTAGAATATCCTTCCTTTGATCTGGGATCAGCCCTGCCTTTCTTCTATTTCAAGACATTTTTCTTTTTTCTTTTTTTTTTTTTTATGTAAGTGTATTTTTTTTTTTTAATATTAATGTATTTGAACACAATGATCTGCTGATTGGAACCATCATAAAAATAAATTGGATGTTGTTATTAACCTCCATATTAAAAAATGAAGAAACAGAAGCTCAAAGAGATTATGTGACTTGGCCAAGATTAAATAGGCACTAAATGACAGAGTCATTACATGGTTCATTTAAAAAACGTGTAACATATATTGAGCATTTAATATGTCAGACTGGGTAAACAAGATATAGTGCTAGTTAATTCCTAGATAAACAAGAAATTTCTATAACCAGTATATTACATTCTAAACCACTTTTATTGAACTTTTTACTGAACTATAAACTGTAATTTTAGCAGTTGGCCAATCAATAAATAGTCTTCTACTTATACAAGATTCACATAGCCAGATCTCTTTGGACACCAACCTTGAAATATATTAAACTAAAAGATCTAATTCAGAATCATGTTTAACATAATTCTTCTAGATTCTCTAAGGTAAAATGGAACTCTGTGATTCTCAAATGTCCCCAGATGAACAAAAAAATGACAGAAATATGTTGACGGCTCAAGACATTTTTCAAAACACTAACTTTGCAGCAGCACTTAAGTGATGGAAGTGTATAGGAAAGAAGGAAGATCGAGAACATTTTAATTTTAAAAAATGTTCTTTTTGCATGTGGACAATTTTCTGATAAACAAGAATATTCCCTATCTTTCTTAGAGGAAAGTTAATGAATATTTCCCCCCTTTTTTTTGTATACATAGAGGAAATAGTTATTTTGAGAAACAGAAATATAGTTAGGGATTTGTTTTTGAAGATGTGGGGCAAGGAGAGATACATACAAATGGCAAATCTAGCCTTCAGATGTCCATTTTTTTAAAAAAAAATCCTGTTTTTGAGTAATTTTAGATTTACAGAAGCTTGTGAAGATAGTGCAGAGCTCTTACATAACCCTCATCCAGCTATCCCCATCGTTAATATCTTACAATACCATAGTACATTTGCCAAAACTAAGAAACCGATATTGACATATTATTATTGACTAAATTCCAGACTTTATATAGATTTCACTACTTTTTTTTCATTTATGTTCTCTCTCTGTTCCAGGATTGAATTTAGGGTACCATATTGCATTGCATTGTCACATCTCCCTAGTTTCTTCTGGTCTGTGACAGTTTCTTAGTCTTTGCTCGATTCTCATGGCCTTAACACTCTTGAGTACTTACCAGTACTCCTGGGTTTTGTAATAAATAGAAGGGAGGTGAAGTGCCCTTGTTATTCTATCACATGTTGTGGCATCCTTCAATGAAGAGTTGATATTCTAATTAGAGATCATGACTAAGATCTAAAATCAGCATCCTGTTTGCCACCATGTGGAAATGGAAGGATGACAGATGCATAGTGTCTGTGAATCATGGTGGTTCCATTACATAAAGTAAAAGCAGTTGACATATGCGGGGTCACAGCAGATAACTGAGGCTAGAAATGTAAGTAAAGCAAGCAAGCAAAAGTGAAGCCCAATATTGTTTGTTGATTTGGTTCCTTCTTCTTCTCTTTCCAGCCCCCTATTTGTGATAAAACAAATCTCAAATGACCTATAAAATACACAGGCAGGATTAGAATGTTACAAGGACACATGAAAAGAAGAGAGAAAATTACTGATAAAATGAGTTCTTCCCCCAAGTCTTAGAATCCTGAATTTTCAGAGCATACCATGTTTTTATGTTAGTCGGGAAAATGTGTTTATGCTGCAAAAATAAACAAGCCTCAAATCTTAGTATTTAAAACAGCAAACTCTTGGGGCACCTGGGTGGGTCAGTCGGTTGAGTGTCTGACTTTGGCTCAGGTCATGATCTCATGGTTCATGGGTTTGAGCCCTGCATCGGGCTCTGTGCTGACCGCTAGCTCAGAGCCTGGAGCCTGCTTCAGATTCTGTGTCTCTTTCTCTCTCTGTCCCTCCCCTGTTCACACTCTGTCTCTCTCTCTCTAAAATAAATAAATTAAAAAAAAACAAAAAACAAAAAACACCAAACCCTGCAAACTCCATTTGTCTATCACAGGTAAGTAGGATCCCAGGGTGATGAAGGCTCTACCATCCTAAGACTGTCATATCAACATGGATTTTTAGGGGTTGCGAAAACAGAGGAAGGAGAGAAAGGAGAAGTGTACATCAGAACTTTATGCTCCTCTCATGTCATTGGCCAAAGCAAGTCATGTGGCAATGCCTAATTTTAAGGAAGCAAGAAAATATAATCTTAACGTGTGTCCAAGAAGGAACGATATTGATGAGCCCTGAAAATACTGAACATATATTTTATTTATCACAAATCTCTTCTGTAATACCGGGGGAGGGGATCAGAATACTCCATTCCAAAATATGCTGCTTGGACATGGTGATTATTTTGATGTGGAGGCAGATGAGAATCAACAAATGCAGAAATGAAGCCTACTCCATTAGTTTCCTACATGTATTTATACCTTCCTGCAGTTTGCTACCCTTGATAACCTAAATTCCGTTTCCTTTGTCTTGTCTGTTCTGCACAAATTTATTGTATTTTTAAGATGCTATATAAGCCCAAGATCTAACCACCTTTATGGGTTATTCTTCCCTAAGGTTTTTCCTGCATCATGTGTGCTGCATATGTTAATAAACTGTTTTCTCTTTTAATCTGTCTTTTGTTAATCTCATTTTATAAGGCCCCAGCTGCAGAACCTAGGAAGGTAGAAGGAACAGGAATTTTTTCTTCTCATATACCAATATTTCTATAAGAATATTGCTTTCTTGCCTATTCCAAGCATAGGGACAAGACAAATGTAGCTACTTTAAAAAGCTCACATGGAGTGGAAAATCATTTTTAAAACCACTTTCTATTTTCCTGATATCTGGGGAACCAGATGATTCTGGTTACGGGAACCAGATGTTTAACTCCCTTTTTGACTCATGGCTTTTATATATTAATTAAAGCTTCTGAAGGCGTGAAGGAGAGGTATTCAAGGAAAACCAGGAAAGTAAAGACATTGAGTTTTGAGATGGGTGGTTCTGAATCCATAAGGATCTATTCCTACATTGGTCTTTGTGGCTGGCTTTGGATTCAGCCAATGCAAGGCAAAGTAAGAGTGAAAAGGAAATAAAATAAAATACAACCATAGGAAGCCATAAGGAAAACAGCACAAGACCAAAGAATATTCTGGGCATACAGAGAAAAACTTCTTGTGTCCTTGTTCTCCAGCAAAGGCTCCACTTTGAAATTCTGCTAAAAGTTAGAGTGATGGGTATAAGTGAAAAGAAGAGTGAAGGGCAAGCTAATATTTAATGAATATTTCAAGCAAACTTGTCCAAAGAATGAAAGACTGACTCACATATATACACAATTACACACACATGTCTCTGGCCATTATCTTGAATCATGGAGGGAGTGAACTGGTCAGTGTGAAAGTTGTTCCTATCTGGTATTGTGGGATGCCCTTTGGTCACTGCCTTGTAAGATTTCACTTGTTTTCACTGACAGTTGTGAATCTGTTCGTTTTCTGATTGCTCACCCACGAAATTCTCCATGGGGGTTTTCAAGCTGATTCAGCAATTCCATACACCACCCAGTATTCATCAAAACAAGTGAACTCCTTAATTCCCTTCACCTATTTCACCCATCCCCCACCCACCTCCCTTCTGATAATTATCAGCTTGTTCTCTAAGGCTCTATTTCTTGGTTTGTCTGTCTCTCTCTCTTTTCCCTTTGCTTGTTTATTTTGTTTTTCAAATTCCACATATGAGTGAAATCATAAGGTATTTGTCTTACTCTGATTGACTTATTTTGCTTAACAATATACTCTCTAGCTCCATCCATCTTGTTGCAAACGGTAAGATTTCATTGTTTTTTATGGCTGAATCATATTCTATTATCTATCAATCCCATTATATCAGTATGTGTATATATCTATGTCTATATCTATATCTATATAGTGTAATATTATATATATATATACATATATATATCACATCTTCTTCATTTGTTGGTGGACATTGGGCTGCTTTCATATCTTGGCTATTGCAAATAATGCTGCTGTAAACGTAGGGATGTAGATGTCCTTTTGAATTAGTATTGTATTTTTTGGGTAAACACCAAGTACTGTGATTACTGGATTGTAGTGTAGTTCTATTTTTATCTTTTTGAAGACCCTCCATACTGTTTTCCACACTGGCTGCACCAGTTTGCATTCCCACCAACAGTGTAAGAAGGATCCTTTTTCTCTACATCCTTGTCAGCACCTGTTGTTTCTTGTGTTGTTGATTTTAGCCATTCTGACAGGTGTGATGATGACTGAAGTTGAGGAAATTTTTATGTGTTGGCCATTTGGATGTCTTCTTTGGAGAAACACCTGTTCACGTCTTCTGCCCATTTTTTAGTTGGATTATTTGGGTTTCGGGTGTTGAGTTTTGTAAGTTCTTTATATATTTTGGATACTAACCCTTTATCAGAGATGTCATTTGCAAATATCTTCTCCCATTCAGTGGGCTGTCTTTGAGTTTTATTGATTGTTTTCTTCACTCGTCAAAAGCTTTTTATTTTGATGCTGTTCCAATAGTTATTTTTGTTTTTATTTCCCTTCAGGAGATATATCTAGAAAAATGTTACTATGGCTGGTGTCAGAGAAATTACTGCCTGTGCTCTCTTATAGGATTTTTATGATTTCAGTTATCATATTTAAGTCTTTAATCCATTTTTTAAAGTTTATTTACTTATTTTGAGAGAGAGAGTGAGAGAGCGAGCACACGTACAAGTTGGGGAGGTGCAGACAGAAGGAGAGACAGAATTCCAAGTAGGCTCTGCACCTTCAGCATAGAGCCCGATGTGGGGCTCCAACTCACATACTGTGTGATCATGACCTGATCTTAGGTCAAGAGTCAGATGCTTAACTGACTGTCCCACCCAGAGGCCCCAGTCTTTAATCCATTTTTTAAAGTTTGTTTATTTATTTATTTATTTATTTATTTATTTATTTATTTATTTATTTATTTTGAAAGAGGAAAAGCATAAGTAGGGGAGGAGCAGAAAGAAAAGGAGAGCCAGGATCCTAAGCAGGCTCCACATTACCAGTGCAGAGCCTGACGCACTGTGAGATGAACCTGAGCCAAAATCAAGAGTGGGACGCTCAATTGACTAAGCCACCCAGGTGCCCCTAAACTATTTTAAATTTGTGTGTGTGTGTGTGTGTGTGTGTGTGTGTGTGTGTGTGGTGTAAGGTGGTCCACTTTCATTCTTTTGCATGTTGCCATCCAGTTTTCCCATCACCATTTATTGAAGAGGACGTCCTTTTCCTATTGGATATTCATTCCTGCTTCATCAAGGAATAATTGACTGTATAATTGTGGGTTTATTTCTGGGTTTTCTTTTATGTTTTGTTAATCTTTATGTCTATTTTTGTGTCACTACCATACTGTTTTGATTACGGCAGCTTTGTAATATAACCAAAGTCTGGAATTGTAATGCCTCCTGCTTTGCTTTCCTTTTTCAAGATTGCTTTGGCTGTTTCTTTGTTTTCGTGGTTCCATATAAATTCCAGGATTGTTTGTTCTAGTTATGTGAAAAATGTTGCTGGTGTTTTGATAGGACTTGCATTAAATGTGTAGATTGCTTTGGGTACTGTAGACATTTTAACAATATTTATTCTTCCATCCACAAGCATGGACTGTTTTTCTGTTTCTTTGTGTCATTTTCACTTTCTTTTATCAGTGTTTTATAGTTTTCAGAGTTCACGTCTTTGACCCCTTTGGTTAAGTTTATTCTTAGGTACTTTATTATTTTTTGAGCAGTTTTTAATAGGGTTGCTTTCCTAGTTTCTTTATCTGCTGCTTCATTATTAGTATATAGAATTGTAACAAATTTTTATATGTTGATTGTGTATCCTGAGGGTTTACTATCAGTTCTAATAGTTTTTTGGTGGACTCTTCAGGGTTTTCTGTGTAGAGTATGATGGCATCTGCAAATAGTGAAAGTTTTACTTCTTCCTTACCAATATGGATGCTTTTTATTTCTTTTTGTTGTCTGATTGCTATGGCTAGGACTTTCGGTACTATGATGAATAGAAGTGGTTAGAGTGGACATTCTTGTCTTGTTCCTGATGTTAGGGAAAAGCTCTCAGGTTTTTCCCTTGAGTATGATGTTATCTGTGGATTTGTCATATATGGCCTTTATTATGTTGAGCTATGTTCCCTCTAAACCTACTCTGTTGAGGGTTTTTTATCATGAGTGGGTGTTGTACTTTGTCAAATGCTTTTTCTGCATGTACTGAAATAATCATATGGTTTTTATCCTTTCTGTTAGCTTTATAATATATCACATTGATTGATTTGCAAATATTGAACCACCCTTGCAATCTAGGAATTAATCTTACTTTATTGTGATGAATAATTTTTTTAAAAGTTTATTATTGGATTCATTTACTGGAACTTTGATGAGGATTTTTCATCTATGTTCATCAGAGATATTGGCCTGTACTTCTCTTTTTTTGGTGTAGTCTTTAACTGGTTTTGGTATCAGGGTAATGCTGGCCTCATAGAATAAATTTGGAAGTTTTCCTTCCTCTTCTGATTTTTGGAAGAGTTTGAGAAAAATAGGTGTTAACTGTTTTTTTATTTTATTTTATTTTATTTTATTTTATTTATTAGAGAGCATGAGTTGGGGGGAGGGGCAGAGAGAGAGAGAGGGAATGAGAATCTCAAGCAGGCTTCCTGAGCTTGATGCAAAGCACCATTATATGAACTGTGACATCATGACCTCATGACTTGAGTCAAAATTAAGAGTCGGATGCTTAACTCCGCTGAGTCACCACAGGTGCCTCTTTTGGGAGTGTTTTGATTACTGATTCAAGTTCCTTTCTATTAATCTTTTCAAAGTTTCTATTTCTCCCTATTTCAGTTTTGGTAGGTTATATGTTTCTATGAATTTATTCATTTCTTGTAGATTGTCCAGTTTTTTTTTTTTTTTAACTTTATAGTTTATTGTCAGGTTAGTTTCCATATAACACCCAGTGCTCTTCCCCACAAGTGACCTCCACCAAGACCATCACCCCGCTTTACCTTTTCCCCTTCCCCTTCCCCCCTCAGTTTGTTTTCAGGATTCAAGAGTCTCTCGTGTTTTTTCTCCCTCCCTCTCCCTAACTCTTTTTCCT
>CM053572.1:36175077-36209103 GCA_028646485.1 Cryptoprocta ferox | reverse complement strand
ACGCGACACATCCCCAAAGGCAAGGGAATCAAGAACCAAAATAAACTATTGGGACCTCATCAAGATAAAAAGCTTCTGCACTGCAAAGGAAACAATCGAAAAACTAATAGGCAACCGACAGAATGGGAAAAGACAGTTGCAATGACATATCGGATAAAGGGCTAGTATCCAAAATCTACAAGGAACTCACCAAACTCCACACTCAAAAAATGAATAATCCAGTGAAGAAATGGGCAGAAGACATGAAGAGACACTTCTCCAAAGAGGACATCCAGATGGTCAACAAGTACATGAAGCGATGCTCAGCATCACTCATCATCAGGGAAATACAAATCAAAACCACACTGAGATACCACCGCACGCCAGTCAGAGTGGCTAAAATGAACAAATCAGGAGACTATAGATGCTGGGGAGAATGTGGAGAAACGGGCACCCTCCTATTCTGTTGGTGGGAATGTAAACTGGTACAGCCACTCTGGAAAACAGTGTGCAGGTTCCTCAAAAAACTATCAATAGAACTCCCCTATGGCCCAGCAATGGCACTGCTAGGCATTTACCCAAGGGATACAGAAGTGCTGACGCAAAGGGGCACATGTACCCCAATGTTCACACCGGCAACTTCAACGATAGGCAAGTCATGCAAAGAGCCTAAATGTCCATCAACTGATGAATAGATCAAGAAGATGTGGTTTATATATACAACGGAATACTACATGGCCATGAGAAAGAATGAAATCTGGCCATTCATACCAACGTGGATAGACCTCGAGGGTGTCATGCTAAGCGAAATAAGTCAGGCAGAGAAGGACAGATACCACATGTTTTCACTCATTAAGTCTAACAGGAGAAACCTAACAGACGACCATGGGGAGGGGAAGGGGGGAAAAAGAGTTAGGGAGAGGAAGGGAGGCAAATCGTGAGAGACTCTTGAATACTGAAAACAAACTGAGGGCTGAAGGGGGAGGGGGAAAGGGGAAGGGGGTATGGTCATGGTGGAGGGCATTTGTGGGGAAGAGCACTGGGTGTTATATGGAAACCAACTTGACAATAAACTATAAATAAATAAATAAAAATAAAAAGGAAAAAAATTACTATCTACTTATTACATATACTAATTCTTTTCAAGACATTTTATTTAAATATCACAATAAAATTTTGAGGGTGGAACAATTATCCCCATTTGCACATGAAGTAAGGTAACAACAGTAGTACAGATTGTTACAACACAAATTTAGGTATGACAAACATCAGGGTGCCTTAGTGGCTCAGTTAAACATCTGACTGTGGCTCAGGTCATTATCCTACATTTCCTGAGTTTGAGCCCCACATCAGGCTCTCGGCTGCCAGTGTGGAGTCTGCTTTGAAAACTCTGTCCTCCTCCCTCTCTGTCCCTCCCCTATCCACAAACTCTCACTCTCAAAAAATAAACTTCAAAAAAAAATTTTTTAGAAGTATGACAAATGTTAAATCTCACCTATTAATCTCTTACTAGTCTTGGCATATCATACACAAAAATTTGATTAGAATGTTTTCTCACAAAATTGTTTAAGTATAATCTCAGAATTCTGTATATTCGTTAATATTTTAGATACAGGAGTAATGTGCCAATGAAGTTGTGCTCATATTTTTATGCACTTCAATAAAAAAAATTCAAGCCAGACAAAGACTGGATTTAGAAGATGAGAAACTTAGATCTCAGAACTGGAGAGCCTTAAATGACCTCTCTTGAGAACTCCTCATGATGTGCAGTCTAAGACAGACCTTTAACTCACCCACATCCCCACCACTTAGTTCTTATAAAAACTTAAAATGACTAACAGTTTAGATCTTGAGAATTCTGAATCCCAATCCTACGATTATGTCATATCAGTTACATGCACTGTTGTTTCTTAGCAAATCACAAATACAACTGTCAACTCCCTACTATGAAAACCTATTAATCTACTCACCCATGAATACTTGTTGTTGATATTTTTTCTTGACAAAGAAAAGTAGCAATAAAATCTGCCTTTTTCTTAGTCTCAACAAAAACCATAGTTCTTTCATCACCTACGAGACAATGAAACAGTGATCAACAGTGAAACTGTAAAATTAGGAAAAGGAAAAAAAGGCAACGAGGTGTTAGTAGGAAATAGTCTCATCCACCACTGTATTCCCAAGACCAAGACCAGACCTGGTAGGTAATAGAAGCTCAACTATTTCCTGAATGAATGAATGTCAAAGATAAATAATCAGAACTGTTTTCCACCTTAGGGACTAAAATAATTAGCTTGCCCTTTGCCCTCCCAGGCCAACAACAAGAAGTAAAGACTTAGGGCAAGATAAATGGTATCTACCTGCCAACAGTTACAGATCCATCTCAGGACCTTCATTTCCCTCTCATTAAATTAATGCTTTTGTTCCTTGCCTCCCAAGATAATCCAATCTTGCATTCTGCCTTGATTGCCCAAAGTATTTATAAGGCATCCAACCCAGGGCTGAGAAATTCTGCAATATTCTTTGTTTCAACATTCTCTCTTAATTTCAAGCCTTTTATTTCCAAAGTGTTATTTATCAAAAAAACTAAGTAACTTTATCCTAGGATTTTGAGAGTCAAAAATATTTATCAATTAGCTTAAGGAATTTAATCAGTAGAACTTCAAGCATGAGCCAGAAAATTTTTTCACACAAGGAATCTCCCTATGTTGGAGAGGAAAAAAGGTGATTTATACTCTTAATGGAAAGAAGATTGTATTACTGTTCATAATTCTTCACTCCATTTCCCTATTAGTTGGCTTCATTTATTCAACAAATATTTAGGGCCTAAAAGATGTCAGTCACTATTCCAGGTGTTGGAAATACTGCAAATAAAACAAAACCCCTGCTCTCATTGTGTAGAGGCAAATAATAAACAAATATTATGCAGTCAATAAGCCCTACAACGGAGGAAAAAAACCCACAGGGATAAAGAGAGTCCCAAGAGGGCTACTTTAGATCTACCCTTGCTAATTAGATGACATCTAAGTAGAAATAATAAAATGATACAGTGAACCACTGAGCTATTTGGGGACGAACATCAAAGAACAGGGAAGGACAAATATAAAGGAAGTGCTCTGAGGCATGGGTGTTATATGCTAAAACACACACAACACACGGGCCCCCCACGTGACCCCTACATTTTGGGTAGAGAGAATAGCAAATATGAAGGCTATGAGGCAGAAACGTGCCTGGCACATGTGAGGAACAGTAATGAACAGTCTGGCTGGAGTAGGGTGAGCAAGAGAGAGTAGGATATGAAGACAGAGAAGTAATGGCAGCCATATCACATAGTCTTGAAGGCCATTGGAACAACTTCATTTTGAGAAGGGAAGCCACTAAGTTTTGAGCAAAGAGGTGACAAGATCTGATCTTTGTTTTAACTAAGGAGTTAATGGATTCTGATTTTGATTTTAGAACCAATATGATTTTGCTAACATATAAGATATATGTAGTTAGAGAAACAAATGAAGGATGACTCCAAAGACTGTGTCTGAGTAACTGGAAAAACAGAACATTAACTGAGATAGGATATCTATAAGAAAAAAAGGCTTAGAGGTGCTATTTCATTAACTCTCAGACCTATTAACAATCAGAGAAATCAAAAGGTAAGTGATTCCTACAGTAATAAATCAGTTAAATCTATGAGATACAGTCATTTTCATAGTATTAATGTTTTTTAATCAATTATTTTTCCACAGTTTTGGAAGTCATCCAACAAGATGCCCAAAGCCAAAACTGATATACCTGATAGTATCAAGAACTTAACACTCTTGAGCAACTTAAGCCCTGATCTCTTTTCTTGGTACTCAGTATATATCCCAAGTGACAATAAAATGTAACTCTGCTGACTTCCCTAAAATTTTTCCTCTCTAATGATTTTGTATTTGTTCTAGTTCAGACAAGAAGTCATACTACCACTGGTGACAGCAATAACTGGAAATTTAGGTTTATAATCAGACCATTCAATGATCTCTATAAATGGATGAATTGTAATTATTGAGTGATAAGTGATGGAGAATCCATTTTGTTAGTCCACTGTGAGCTAAGTAAAATCAACTAAGAATCTAAAAAGAATTCTAATAGATACTACTTAATTCTTTGTATTTCTGTGGTCATTCCTGACCTGTGGCTGAAGCGGTAAAACTAAAGCTATAAGCTCTTTATGTGTCTGTGATTCAGGAAGAGTTTTTTTTTTTTTTACTATGTGTAATCATTACGTTAAAACCTTGTAGAGAGTATTTAAAAAGTAAATCACAATATCTCCTAAAGCCCCTTTAAAAAGCCTCACACCTGTCAGAATAGCTAAAGTCAAAACCAAAAGAAACTACAGGTACTGGTAAAGATGCAGAGAAAAACGAACCTTCTTGTACCATTGGTGGGAATGCAAACTTGCGCAGCCACTGTGAAAACAGTATGGGGGTTCCTCAAAAAATTTAAATAGGACTACCCTACAATCCATTAATTGTACTACTGGGTATTTACCCAAAAAATACAAAACGCTAATTCAAAAGGATACATGTATCCCTATGCTTATTGCAGCATTGTACAATATCCAAACTATGGAAGCAGCTCAAGTGTCCATTGACTGATTAATAAGGAAGATGTGGTATATACCTACGATGGAATATTTATTCATCCATAAAAAAGAAAGAAATCTTGCCATGTGCAATGACACGGATGGAGCTAATGAGTATAATGCTAAGCTAAGTAAGTCAGAGAAAGACTAGTACTATGTGATCTCACTCATATGTGGTATTTAACAAACACAACAAACAAGCTAAGATAAATCAAGGACTCTTAGCTACAGAGAACAGACTGATGGTTACCAGAAGGGAAGTAAGTGGGGAATGGGTGAAATAGGTGATGGGGATTAAAGAATACACTTACCATGATGAAGAAAAGTAAATAAATAAATAAATAAATAAATAAATAAATAAAGGCAGATAAAGAACACAAAGGGAGGTAAGGTATCTATACTTCACTCAAGCTGGTACAATACTGACAACAGTGTTGATACACTGTCATTAATTATGTATGTGCAGTGTAATGCCTTGAGCAACCACTAACAAAGCTATGCCAATACATACTCAAAAACTCAAAAAAAAAAAACAGGAGAATCAAAACTTAATTCTAAAAAAGGTTCAAGGAAGACAACAGAGAAATGAGAAAAAGAAGGAACAAAAAAGAAGAGTTGCTGGAGGGGTTGTGGGTTGGGGATGGGCTAAATGAGCAAGTAGCATTAAGGAAGACACTTGCTGGGGTAAACAATGGGTGTTCTATGTAGGAGATGAATCACTAGATTCTACTCCTGAAATTATTGCACTATATGCTAAGTAACTTGGACATAAATTAAAATAATTAAAAATAAATAAATCAAGAAAAAAGAAAAAAGAATACGCAAATGTGATGGATAAATCTGAACTGACTCCTTTTCAGAGCCTTGTAAAATCAAACCTAACCTCTTCATGTTTACTGGCACATGCAAAAATAAATGTTCTATGACAAAAACATTTAAAAAAAATGAAATGGTTAAGCCCTTACCTCTAATAACTGCACTGAACCTAAATGGTATAAATTTAAATATTAAAAGGCATAAAATCAGCAGAGTGGCTAAAAACCAAAAATACAAGTATATCCATACCATGGAACACTCCTCAGCAATACAAAGAAATCAACTACTGATACAATAACTCGATGATCTTAAGGGCATTACAGCGAAAGGAAAAAGCCTATTTCAAAGGTCACATATGCATGATTCCATTTACACAAAACTTTTGAAGCTTTAATATTATAAAGATGGAAAACAGATTAGAGGTTGTGAGGACACAGGGACAGGCAGTGAGAGTAGGAGTGGTGGGTATAACTATAAAAAGGGACATCTGTGTGGCAAGGTAGTAGTAGCTCTGTATTTAATGTTGGTAGTAATTACACAAATCCACCCATGTAGCAAAATGGCAGAGTACTATACATACACACTGTACCAGTATCAGTTTCTGCAGAAGTGAAGGTAAATCTGAGTAACTACCCAGACTATCTAGAATGCAACCCCAAACAAGTGGAAAATATGAAAATGAGGTTACAAAATATGGAGGACAGAACAAGATCTAGTATTATCTAATTAGTGTTGCAGAAGGAGGAAATTGGAAGAGGGGAGAGGCAAAACTACAAAAAAAATAAATTATAAAGTCTATTAAAGTCTCTTTTAAAGTCTCTTAAATGAAAGGTCTATTAAATTAATTCTGAGTTGGTTCACTAAGTTAAAAAATAATTTATAGAGACAAGCATTCCTAAAATTCCCAGAGAGTAACAAAATTGAATCCCTAAAACTTTTTTTATTTTTTTAATATTTATTTATTATTGAGAGATAGAGCATGAGCACGGGAGGAGTAGAGAAAAAGGGAGACATAGAATCTGAAGCAGGCTCCAGGTTCCAAACTGTCAGCACAGAGCCCAACGTGGGGCTCGAACTCACAAACCGCGAGATCATGACCGGAGCCCAAGTCGGATGCTCAACCAATCGAGCCATCCAGGTGCCCTGAATTCCTAAAACTTTAACTGTATTGTTTTTGGGGAAAAAAAATCTTCCTACAAGAATTAAATCTGAAACATTTAAGACTCCAAGTACACGTAAATGAAATCGAGGCTAAACTCAAGACTAATTTAATAACTTCAGTTTAAAAAAAACACACATATCCTTTCTTTCACTTATCACTTTTAAGTATAACACAAACACCTTGAGTTTGTTTTTCTTTGCCTATATAGGTTAGCCACTCAAATAAGCTAATATTCTCCATAATATTTAAGAGTATAAAAACATAGGGGCACCTGGGTGACTTACACGATTAACGTCCAGCTTTGGCTCAGGTCATGATCTCACGGTTTATGGGTTCCAGCCTCCCATCAGGTTCTGTGCTGACAGCTCTAAGCATGAAGCCTACTTCAGATTCTGTGTCTCCCTCTCTCTCTGTCCCTATGCTGCTTGCTCTCTCTCTCAAAAGTAAAAATTGTTTAAAGACTTACAAGTGGAAAAACATAAATTTGTGTTCAGTAAACTGTTTCATTATTCAACAGTATTTATCTTTTGCATAATGTCATCCTGAAGATAATTTCCAACATATTCAGTTTTAGGTAACTTAAAAGAATAGATTATATTAAGTAAATTAGTGATCACTGAATGAAGAATAGATTCTCACCCATTAATTACTAAACCTAAGTTCATGTTCTTTTGCTTACTTTTCATATGCAGTATCTTTGAGACATGTTAAAGGACATGTTCATTTTTGCCACTTAAACATTTTGTATTCCCATACTTCAACGAAGTGTGCCATAAAAAAGTAGTATAAAAAGTTCATGAGCTCTGGTAGTCAGCTACAACACTTGCATCTGACATCTCTCAAATGCCCACTGCTGCCTCCAGTTTCCTCTATGAAACAGAAGTTACTATGGTTAAAAGTTATAATTAGCATAAGTAACTGAGACTATAGGAGGACTACTATAGACAAGAGAAATAGAAACTATGTGATTTTTTTGTGAAGGAAAAAAAGAGTAGTTTTCCCCCAATGTAGTAGCTCTCAAAATTTTGGTCTGTGGCCCTGGCCCCTTTAAATTCTTAAATTATAGACAATCCCAAACACTTTCAGTTATGTGGGTTTAATCAATGAAATTTACCATATTAAAATTTAAAACCAAAAAAAATTTAAATACTTATTTGAGTGTATATTATGTTAAAACAAATAATTCTCAGTATAATAATGAGAATTGTTTTACCTCACAGATCCCATGAGAGGACCTTGGAGGCTATGGGGAAGACTCATGTTGTCCTAAACTGAAGTGTCAGTTTGCTCCAGAAAATAACTTACAGCTATTTTCAGGACTTACAATATGAAGTTATTTTTTCTTTTCCTTGTAATCAGCTTATATAGCAGAGACTATGCTGACTTTATTATGTTTTTGGTTATTTAAAGGGGGGAAAAAAAGCAGCAAAGGTACCCCATTTATTAAAGAGCTACAAAGTTTTTTACCATCATGTTATCTTCTATATTAATTTTTAAATGTTTTATTGTCACTTAATGAAACTGGTAACCAAGTACTATTTCTCAGCCACCAATGATCCTACACTAATTAAATGTTCAACTCCCCTCTCACAACTCTTGATTTTACCTTTATAAGAGTGGACCATAAATTAAGAAAAAAAAAATCCACCTAAACTATCTTTGAGATTTCTCAGAATACCCCAGGAAAAGCACAAAAGTTTGTGCTGTCACTTTAAAAAATAAAAGAGAGGCTAAAAATAATTAGGCTTGTTTGATGTGTTACTATTTTTAAGAGCTGCATGGTAAGAGCTGTCAAGTCAGAACAGATATTAAGCTTTCTCTAGGTTGAAATGCATAGGTAAGATGTAGACTTTATGGATACCTTATGGGAAGTCCCTGGAGATGTGTAAAACCCCTTGCTGTACATGTTTATTCCTACAGGAGAAACATTAATTAAAATACTTAGGAAATAATTCTCTAGAGTTTTTCTATATTGATCAGAGGCCTAGAGGTGCAGTGCCTAATACAATAGCAGGTATTGCCACTCATAATTTCAATTATTTAAAATGTTTATATTTAGGGATGCCTGAGTGGCTAAGTCGGTTGAGCATCCATCTTCTGATTTTCAGCTCAGGTCATGATCCCGGGGTCATGGGATTGATCCCTGCATGGGGCTCTGAGGTGAGCGTGGAGCCTGCTTAAGAATCTCTCTTCCCCCGCCCCCTGCTTCTCTCCCCTGCTCAAGCACTCTCTCTCAAGGTCACTTGTTGAGATGAGCACTGGGTATTGTATGTAAGCCAATCTGACAATAAGTTATATTCATAAAAAATAAGTAAATAAAAATTTTTTTAAAATAATTTTTTTAAATACCTAAAAAAATAGTTTACTTCTTAATTTTAATCTAGCACCTTCTAGGCTAGTGGTTCTCAAATGGGATGTACACCAGACTTACATGTGGCATGTTGTATAAATACAGTAAAGCAGATCATATTTGCACTTAATCTTTTTACCACCTATTCTTAGTATGAAAAATTAGACCTACCCATTTTTATAAATCAGATGTAACATTTACATACTTCTTTGAAAACTGGCTTATCATGATCATTAGAGACATTTCATTACAGACATCATCACTGAGACTGACTAATTCATCTAAAATTTCTTAGGAATGCCTTTATTACCTTCATTTTGCAGTGCCACAGAAACAACCAAATTTCTTTACTAGTAACATTATCCTTATTACGAACCCTCATTAAATCTTTCATTTTCAACAATTATCAGTAATAAATTAACCATGATCAGTAAATCGTTGTTAACTGTATAGTTTTGTTTTCTCTTGATACTTTCCCAAAGACTATACTATGAGCTAGAGAGCAGAGTTTGTGTCTTTGTGCCTCTATCAAGCAGTTCTAACTAATGATATTTAAAAAAACAGTCTAGGAAAAAAAAAGTCTAGGGTAGAAGGTTCTAAGTTGACACTGTTTTAATAACTTTTAGGCCCTATCACTGAACAAGCAGAATTTAGAGCACTAATTCAGAAGCAGACAGAATCACGAAAGTCTAACCGATGCAATGGAAAAATAATTAATTACATGAAAAATCAGGGAGAGCTTTAGAAGATAGCAACTCACTTAAGCTGCTATGTATTACAGATGTAATATGACTCAGTTTCCCAGACTTGATTTCCTACCTAAGTAAATAATGAAGGCTTTCAAAAGTTTAATGTCAGATTTCTTATCAAAACTTCCAGACAGAAGTTAATTTTGTGATCTTATTACTCAATACTGTTTGGCTCTAGATTTGCAAACAAACTCATACTGTTAATTAATAGTCTTGCTGCATCTATGCAAAAAAGCCAAACATAAGGAGACCAGCCTTTCTGTGACCAAAAACAATCTCTGAGATTGTTGTAATCATGAGAGGATATAGACTGTCAGGAAAAACTGTGGAAGACTTTGAGATAAACAAGAAAGATTACCATCTAGCATACTTTTATGGTTATGTGACTTTTATGGTCTTTTTTTCTCTTATACCTCTATTGCAACTGATAGCAATGCAAATGATTCTTATCAATAAAAAACAAATGAAGTTTCCCCTCAAATATAACTGATTACTGCTTTGTGGATATTGACAAGTTGCACATTTGTTTGTAAATTTATTTAGGCTTTCCTAATATCCTACACATATATATTCTTTAAATTCTTCAAAGTAGCTATAACATCTTACTAGTTCTCCTAAGAATTAATGAGCTCAATAAAATGTTTAATGCATGTTCAACTAAAATTAAATTATGAGGGGGCCTAGTTGGTTAACCGTCTGACTCCTGATTTCGGCTCAGATCATGATCTCATGGTTAATGAGATCGAGACCCGCACAGGGCTTTGCACTGAAAGTGCGAGTCTTAATCTCTCTCTCAAAATAAACAAACATTGAAAAAATTAAATTATGAAAAAGGCAGTTGGTTATACTACTATAAAATAATGATACCTATACATTTTAAAGGCACAAGGGATAGGCTAGCAGATTTAACTTAAAAAGTAGAAAAAAAAATTATATGAACAAATTTTATGTAAAACTTGAAGGGATTCCATGCAGATTAAAAAATACATACATGCATAAATTATAAAAACAATGAACTCTAAACTTCAGAACATTTAACAGTTTAAGTAATACAGAAATATACCAACAGAGCTCATACAATGACCTCAAAGATTTCTTAAAGGCAAACCAACACTTCTGAAAACTCTCAATAGGATTATTCTCAAAAAATCTTTATTCCACAAATTCATACATAAAAAATCTTATGGTTATTGTACTAGAAATGTGTTCTAACAAGCAAAACTACATACTGCTCATCTCTTCCACATATGGAACTTCAATTTATACCAGGCAAGTTACTTGACCTCTCTGTATTTCAGGGTCCTCAATGTTAAAATGTGGTTAACAAAACTTCAGAAAGTTGTTTTGAGAATTAAATGAGTTAATACATGTAAAACAATCAGAACAGTATGTGACCCAAAGAAGTTATTTTAATTTTATATGCCATATACAGTATGTTTATGAAACAATGGATGAACCAAACCAATAAAATTTTTCCAACTCATGATGAGCATTTGGTTTTAAAAGTTTTGTGGTTTTCTTTAAGACTCAGTGAAAACTCAAGAATAGAAGCCTTTGAAAGTATTCTCTAAATCAACTTCCTTCCCCCACCCCCATTGTTGGAAATTAAATGGTTTCCTGTCCTCTCTTCTCATTCCTCCATCCCAACAGTGACATTCAAATTGAAACAATTACTAAAATGAAGAAGGAGGGGAATATGAATACAGAGCACGTAAGTACACTTAGCCTGTGAGGTAGTCATAAGAAATTAAAATAATGATATTATTGGGTACTAAGGAGGGCACTTTTGAGATAAATCACTGAATTCAACTCCTGAAACCAGTATTGCACTGTATGTTAAAACTAAAGTTTAAATTTAAAAAAGAAAAAAAAATTTGCTACATATGGTCGACAAAAAAACACTTTATTTTCTCAGTAATAAAGTAGTTCCTTTAATGAAAAAATGGTAAATAAAATAGCAGTATTAAAAAGTTTTATTTCTAGGCACAAACTAAGCCTAACTAAGTCAAAGAAATATGACTTTCTCTAAAAATTATTTGGGGGGTGGGGGGTGATAAGTTTCTCATCACTATTATAAAAAAAAAACAGAACTAGATGTTTAAAGTCCCCTTCAGCTCTAACATTTTTGAATCTACAATTATGGGAATACTTTGGAAGCAAAAACTATGAAGTAAAAATGAACTCACTTAGGGTGGAGAAAATGCAGTTTAATGTAAAGATATAATAATAGGCCTTTTTATTTCTTAAGACAAAAAATATATACATTTCTCCTGGAATAGTTTTATATCTAATATTTTAAGTCTCAAATCCATCCATTTTTTTAATCTTTATGAAGAAAGGATTATACTGCTACATAATTTAAAGAGGAAACTAAACCATAAAATCCGTTTATAAAGAAAGTTTTAGAGAAAGAGGAAACAATGAAAACACACTTATTTAAAAACTCATTCCAAACAATTTTTAGAGTATTTTTTTAAAAATTAGCCATTTTTTAAAAATCAAAATCATGACAAAAAATAATTGTATCAACGTAAGATACCTATGTTTCGTAGAATTTCGACAAGTTTTTCTCTTTTCGAGTACTGGCCAACTTGGAGAATGGTCTGCTGAACATCTCTACATGCTCCACCCACTTGTCCAACAGCAACAAACAAATAATCCGACTTTAAAAACTCCCCAGCCAACCTTCAAAGACAAAAAATTATTCCTTCACTTATACTCTTCCATTAGTATTCGTAATATTCACTGAATTTGTCCAAATGTTAAACATTAGAGAGATTATTACAGCTCTAACAAGGTAGGTAACTTACATCATCCAAGTACTAATTCTAAAGATCAGTAAACAATGTTAAGATTTTATAAAACAGCAAAAAACTATTAGTGAAAAAGTTTGTGTCAAATTGTGGATACAGTAATTTCAAGTCAATGTTGTAGCCATGCAAAATTATTTAAAATGTGTATATAACAATAAAAAAAAGTATGCTAAAGTATCAGACTACAACAAATAGGAATTTTTGATACAAACTGAAATGCAAGCCTAGGGCAAAAATTCTGTCCTACACTAATGCTTTTATGTATGTTACTGCTGAAAGTTTTCTGAAAATATTATTTGTTAAATTACTCTACTTAGAACAATTATCAGCAAACCAGATCCTAGGTCCGTGCTTTTCATGTCATGACACATATAAAAAATGGTAGCGTTTACAGAGCATGGCTGAGCAAAAAAATGAGACCGAAGGTGAAAGGCCTAGAGGCTGTCACACTAGGTTGTGTATGCTCACCCCAAAGGTTGAGGGTATCAACATGTAGACATGCACATAATTCACAGACAGCATATAATTAAGAAGGCCTGCTTTAGCTCATCCAGCAACACAGGGAGGGGAGGAAAGAGAATTGCCAAAAAGCTGAGTTTTTCTGGCATTAAGGAGGAGGTCCAAACCTATCATTAGTCCTCCTCTGTCCCATTTATCAGTCCCTTACTTTTTAGCTCCCTCATGAAAATAGTTCAAGCTCAGCATGTCCAGAATCTTAATAAATCACTGCTGCTTCTTTCTCTTCACCTGCTCTTATAATAAAAGAAAAAGAAAACCTTCTTTTTGATGTCCCTCCTTCAAGAATCAAGCACCCTCTAAAGCACAAATCTCAAAACCATCTACAATTCTTTATTTTCCATCATCTTTTTTTCATTCACTAAAACATTAATTGTGTGTCTGTGTCAGGCATACATGATACAAGGTACTGGGAATAAAAAGATGAATATGATAGTTTCTGCCACTGAGATGCTCACATTAAGATAAAAAATAGTTATATAAAAATAATTACTACATTCTAAAATATTTAACATTTTTTAATACTGCATAATTACAGATAAAACGTTTTAGTACTTCAGAAAACAAAGTGAAGTTTGACGGGGAGGTGTGGAGAAGAGAGGAAACCGGGTGATGGGCACTGAGGAGGGCACTTGGGATGAGCACTGGGTGTTGTATGTAAGCGATGAACCATGGGAATCTACCCTCAAAACCAAGATCACACTGTACACACTGTATGTTAGCCAATTTGACAATAAATTATATTTTAAAACATTTTAATTAAAAAAAACATTTTAGTATTTAATATATTTTAATATTCCAGTTTTAACAGTTAATATCTACTGAACATCTACTATATTCAAAAAAAAAATGTGCCAGGTGTTTACAATAGTTTCTTCATGAATCCAATGGCAAGAAATGGATGAAGTGATGTGTATTTACAAGAGTCTTTAAGTATGAAGCTGGATCTAAGCAGCAGCAAAGAATGTAGAAGAGTGATGATTAGGAAAAGACATTCTAAGCAGAAAGAAAGGATAAACAAGAAAAAATGAGGAGGGATGGAATTTGGCCTGTTCAGCCAACAGGAAGTAATTTTAATAGAAAAGAAATATCCAATTCCAGGTAATAAAGTAGCAGAATACGCAAAGAAAACATCATGTGTACAGTTTGAAATCTGATTAGTCTGTGGAAATGGTAATACATAGGAGGGCTTATTTTGAATAAATTCTTGAAAAAACTGAGACTTTATTTTGGAATTATTACTGACACAAAATTGAGATTAGACTCAGGGCAGACAGGTTAGAAAGTTACTGACAATGAGCAAAGAGAAAAGTGAAAAAGTCTTAAATTAAGGTGGGAAACAGAAGAAACTGATTTAACATACTTTAGACGTAATTGCCAAAATGACTATTTTTGAAGGGCAGAAAGTTAAAAGAATACAAGGGAGGAATCAAGATGATGCAAAGGATTTTGGCTTGGAAAGACAATGCTCCCAGTAAGGAAAACTGAATAGGAAAGAGGGAGTTGAAGAATAGCTTCCATTTTGAACATGGTGAACATTACTGGTAATTCATCTAAGAATAAAATACTCCTGAACAAGTTAAATACTCCAGTCTGGCGCTCAGGAGAAAGATTAAGGATACAGGTAATAAATTGGAGACAGTCACAGAAAGAAACCTAAGTCAGGGAAATGGATGCTCCAATGGTTCAGTGATTATGTAGAATGAGAACACTGGACTTTAGACAGAATAATGGGCAAGCTGTAACACTTAACATCAGACAGTGAAGCAAGTGAGGAGTCTTCAGAAACTTAAGAATGTAAACACTCAAGGTCAGGGACTCTACTGTTTACCCTATATACCCAGGACTTATACTCAAGTATGTCTCATAAAAAGCCCTCAACAAATATTACTGATGAGAGTACACATTAGTCATTCTGGCTAGCCAACATTCAAATACCTTCCTCTTTCAAGGTGAATAAAAAAACAGGCAGCAGAATATTACCTGCTATTTAGGTAGGTAATTATCTACTTACTATTAATTGCCAAAGGTAATAATGGAAATGTACATACCACTTTTCAAATTTAAGACACCAGTTATTATAAGAAACTATTATTTTATATACCACTAAGAAAGAAAAAATCCTAACTGATCAAATGCTCTCTTGTGATTTAGATTTTTTTCTCCAATAAAGAGCTCTTTTCAACCTCACATAAAGACTTTTTAAATCATCTATTAAGTAAAACAAATCAATACCCAGCACCACTAACTGATGATTTGTGAAATATTTGATCCCATTAAGACTCCATCAAACCAGGAGACCCATTTTACAGAGAAAGAAGTGACAGAGCAGGCCATAACTGTAACGTCTAAAGGTCATATCACATGACAACACTGAGATGCTGCCCGCCTGACAGAAAGTGGAACATCCACTTAAACAACAGCTTGGAAGTGTTTCTCTCTGAAGATGACGCATCATTCAATAGGGCAGGGTAACTTTCAATCGGAAATCTTTATATGGTTCATCGGGTCTGAGAACAAGGCATGCAAGCAAGAGTGGTCCACTTACCATAGCTCCTAGTGACCCACATATGAAACTGTGCTTTCTGTCCCACCCACAGACACAGATTCTCCAAGTGTGGAGGCCTTGGTTCCCAAATAAAGAAAAGTTCTATCAGAGTAAATACAAGGAGTCTAACTAAATTACAAGCTAAGAAGTTGCTGTCTAGACACTTCAGGCTCCCTATGGCCAAGGGATCAGCAAGCATAAAGAAGAGTTACAACTCTAGAAGGTATACATCATCCAGAAGGGATGTGTCATCCTAATCTCAGAATTCACCAAACCATATACAGTAGGATACTCAGTATGTGTCAACAGTTGGTATGTGAATTTTCTACAAAAGGCCCAATTTTTGCAAGCTCTATAATTTTAGTTTGAAGAAACGAATATAAAAATAACTTCATTTAGTAGTAAGCACTTATTAAATCCTATCTAGGTGCTGTGTAATCACACACACATATACACACACACTATAATAAAATGTTACAAATTTTATCAAATGTGGCAAAGCCAGGGATAAGGGTAAGAAACAATGAAAATACAGTTAAGTTTTTAGGGAATACATCCACTTCTTAAACTACCTATGTTATCTTAAATTGAAAAAGAAGAACTCTTAGAAATTATATAGTCACACTGCTTTTCCTTTCATAAAGGCATTAATGTACATAAGAATTATTTTTAATAAGAAAAAAATTTTACCTTTGAATTTCTTCTGGAAAAGTTGCACTAAACAGAAGGGTTTGACGCTGTTCCTTTGATGGCATTCCTGGGCAGGAAATTAACTTCTTCATTTCTGGTCCAAAACCCATATCCAGCATGCGATCAGCTTCATCCAAAACTAAATATTTGACTTGTCTGAGACCAATCTTTAAGGATATTTTCAAAGGTTAGAGCAGAAAATGCATATTAGTCAATATATTAAACTAAAATATCTCCACAATTCCAACTACTGATTTATTCTTAAGGATGAAAATTAGAAATCAATGAATAAAATGATGAGAATTAGTATGCTTAGATAACACTAGTACTGTTTATTTAAATGTTTATTAACAATTCTTGATCTTCACTAACATGTTACCTACTAGCCTTATATAGCAATTAATCACTTCAACTGTGGCTAGTATGCCTAAAGAACAGAATTTTAAATTTTATATCCTTTTTAAATTTTTATAGCCATATGTGGCTAACTACCATATTGGACTTCACAGATCTACATCTTATTATCTGATAAAGTCAGTATCTTAAATGTAAGGAAACATTTCCTAACATCATGACATATTCAAATGTCTTATAACTGGTAAATTTATTTCTAATTCTTTGAACGCTTAATGAATTCTCCATATTCTCATCACTTGAGAACTGAGAAACTTCTCTCACCTTCTTTGCATGAACACTTATACCTACAAAGAGAAGCATTTTCAAGGAAAACGAGTTAATGTGGCACAACCATGTAAGATGTTTACTGAGAAATAAAAGTGGATTTCTCTAGATAATCTGAATAAATATCCTAAGTATCTGCACAAAGACTGTATTGTGAGTAACCCCTTTAGAGAAGAGCCTAAAAAAACCAAAGGTTCATGAACGTGAACTTAAAGCACTGATTTAGTGATGTAATAATGTGGTATGTGAATACCTAAACTAAATACATAATCCTAAAATGTCTTTTTAAAGACTTAAAAATTTATTAATCCTGGTTAACATCACTCCCATGCTTCAACAGGAAACAAAACTGCTAATACACTATTCAGGAAGAAAATATGTCATCATAAGTTTATATAAAAGTATGGGAGCATTTAGTGCATCTCTCCCAGTGTAGTCGAGTATAGGATCTAGATTCAAATCAGATCCAGGTTCTAACCCTAGCTCTATCACTAGAGCTAAGCGAGGGATTTTAAATAAATTATGTAATCTCACTCATTGTTTTTATCAGCACAAAATAGGAAATACTTTTTTTTATCTCTCATTGGAATTATTTTAAGAATTACGTGAAAGTGCATGGAAAGATTCTGATGGGGGCCTAACATATAAAGGGTATTCGAATAAATATATACATATATATATATATATGTATATATATATATAGACCATTCTTTCCCTTTCCCATACAAAAAAATTATTAATCCACCATTTTGTTATCCCTCAAGGGCCTACCTTTTCTTTACCTATGATATCCATCAGTCTCCCAGGAGTAGCACATAATATATTACAGCCTTGTACTATTTGTCGAATTGAATGCCCCAACTGGGTTCCCCCATATATAACAACAGCTCTTACACAGGTCCTATTGATAAGAAAAATACATGTTATTTTCTAGTTTTATGAAAATTATACACTTGTTTCTAATATAATAAACTATAAAAAGAAATCCACAATGAAAAAACCTAATACTTTCTAATTATCTAAAAAATATTAAATTCTTCCCAATAAGTTGAAAAGCAAACGAAAAACTATGAAAAAAAATCTGAAAACTGGCCAAAAACATGAACATGTGGCTCTTAAAAAATACAATAGCTTTCAAACTTTTTTTTAAGGTCAACATTACTTTTAAAAGGAAGACAAACATAATGTTTTTCCTGAAGTGGAATAATACTATGTTAGCCATGATGTGGGGAAACTGGCACCTCAAGAGGATAAAGTGAGACAGGCTCTTTCACAAATATTTAGTCTCTATTAACACTGTAAAAACTTCTCTCTCGTCCCAATAAATTCACTTGTATGAATTTACCCTTTAGATATGTCCCCACTAATGGGCAAAGATAAGTTTACATAAATATTCACTGCCAACTTTTTTTTTTTTTAGCATCAAAAGGCTGAAAAGTAAGCGTCTAACAGAAGAGTTATAATTACAGTTCACTCATCTCGAGTGATACCTGTGCATTCATAAAAAGGGGTACAGTTCCAGATTAAGCATCACCTCCAACATTTACCATTAAAAAAAGAGTGACAACAGCTGAGTGTACTACCACTTGTAGGAAGGAGAATTAAAGTGCCTATGTGTGCACCAGCTGTTTCTACACTAATTCATATGAAAATGTTAACAGTAGGTAACTCTGAAGAGGAAAATTAACTAAGTGGGGGAAGGGGGTGTCAAGAGTGCAGAAGAGTTTTATGTTGTAGGGCTTTTTTTTTTTTTTACATCTGTTTATTTAAGTAATCTCTACACACCCATGGGGCTCAAAATCCCAAACCTGAGATCGAGTTTCATACTCTACCAACTGAGCTAGGCAGGTTTGCTGAAAAATTTGTTTATTAAATAAACTCAATGCTTTAAACAGATTCTGCTTTCAGCTATTGCTAGGCCTAAATAAATACATATAAATATTTATAACTCAGCAAATGCTAAGTATTCAATAACTTCATTATTACCCTTAGTAGTCTAAGTGTACTATAACTTAACCAGTCTTTCAATGATAGATATTTACTTTTCAGTCTTTTGCCACAATGTTTCAACAAATATCCACCTACAAAGATTCATTTTGTGTATGCATATTATGTGAATTTACCATGCATATGTTTTTGTTTTTAAAATAGTATTTTGTTCAAGGGGCACTAAGGAGGAGACTTGTTAGGATGAGTACTGGGTGTTGTATGTAGGTGATGAAATCAGTAGATTCTACTCCCAAAAACATTATTGTACTATACGTTAACTAACTTCGATGTATTTTTTAAAAATTAATGAATTTAATAAATGTTATTTTTTACTTGATTTAAAAGCCTAAAAGCAACATAGTACATGGGGATAATCAAGAAAAAACACTGTTATAAGCAATATATATCCACTTTCTTCAAGTTTTACATTAAAGGATTTTTTATTAAGTTTACTTTTTTCTTCTCATTTTAAAATAAATTGACTCACAGAAAATAAAATGTAACCGTTTCTACTTAAAAAGCTGTAAAAAAAAAAACACTAATATCCCATCAGATAAAATAGTAAACAACAATGAGTAATTAACAAAGGAAAATTAGGCATTCCAAAAGTAGTACAGCCTCTTAATCAAAAAAATAAAAAAATAAAATACTTCCCCCTTTCTTCAAATAAAGATCCTAATCCCCTTTCCCCCTTAAGTGTGTGTAAGGTTGGCTTCATAGGTCTGCAACCTGTGCAGTCACATAAGGTCCCAAAAAAGGAAGGGCCCTCGGCTTGGTTTAATGCTCTGCTATATACTGTCTTAAAATTCCTAGTAATTTTTATCATTTTAGAGACAGAAAGGGAGAGGGGAAAAGGGACAGAGAGAGAGAATCCCAAGCAGGCTCCACACTTAGCATGGAGCCCAATGCAGGGCTCGATCCCACAACCCTGGGATCATGACCTGAGTGAAAATCAAGACTGAGAAGCTCAAACCGACTAAGCCACCCAGGTGCCCCCTAATTTTTGAACAAAGGACCCTGCATTTTCATTTTGCACTGGTTCAAGCAAATTACACGGCAGTCCTGGGTATGGGCTAGACTTAGTAACTTGCGAGTGACGAACACAATATGGCATAAGTGCCTGAGATTGATTTATAAGAGCCATTATAGCCTCCTCCTTGCTCTTCCTTGTTCATCGCTCTAAGAAAGCCAGCTGTCATTTCCTAAGGACAATCAAGCATCCTTATGGGACAGGTATTATCAAGCCTTCAGAAAACTATAGCTCTGGCTGTTATCTTGTCTGCAATCTCTTACTTCTGAGAGACCTCAAGCAAGAACCACTCAGCTAAACTCTTGTGCAACTCTTAATGCCCAGAAACTATCACATACTATTTATCATTTTAAGCAACTATGTTGCAGGTAATTTGTTAGGCAACAGATAAAACCAAATGTTGGCAAGGTGTATAGTGAACCGGCATTCTCATATACTAACAGATCTATCGGTACAAGCTTGAAGTTCATACCCTTCAACATTAAACTTATAAAAACCTACTTTAAGGAAAACTTAAAACATAAAAATAGAAAAACTTTATTTAGCCAGCTGCTCATTATCATTTTATTTACAATAGTCCCAAACTAGAAACAACCTGTGTCAAAATACGGAAATAAAATACAACCTGAAAATGATTAAAAATTAGGTATAATTATGAAATAAGCATCTTTTATGTTATTAAGTTATATTAAACAGGTTATTAAGAACACCCTAAGTGCATTAAACATGCATTAAAATCCACTAGAAAAAACACCACCAATATGTTTATTATGTATCTATTTCTATTATCATCTGATTTATAAGCATGTTTAAAATTTTTTTTAATCTTTATTTTTGAGAGGGAGACAGAGCATGAGTGGGGGAGGGGCAGCAAGAGAGGGAGACACGGAATCCCAAGCAGGCTTCAGGCTCTGAACTGTTGGCACAGAGCCCGAAGTGGGGCTCGAACTCATGAAGTGTGAGATCCTGACCTGAGCCAAAGTTGGACACTTAACCAACTAAGCCACCCAGGCGCCCCATTGAATTATTTTTTCCTCATGCCAAAGTGCCAGTCCCTTTCCAATGAGAATACGGGGTCAGCCCATGTATGTCCAAATGAACACACTGATTTTCAGAAAAATACAGGTTATGCTCATTACCTTGAATTCAAACAGTCATGAAAGCCAAAACAACTGTGTTCATCCATGGTAACATGTAACAAATCAGTTACTACTCTTTAGGCAGTCTCCTTGAAACAAAAACCTAACTTTTTTTTTTTTTTACCTTCCCTCCCGACCCCCCAAAATTAAATAGAACGAAACCAAAATAACATAACATAAAATTAAATTAAAAAATAAACTTGGCACCTGGGTGGCTCATTCAGTTAAGCGTCTAGCTTCAGATCAGGTCATGATCTCACGATTCGTGGGTTCAAGTCCCACATGAGGCTCTGTGCTAACAGCTCAGCAACTGGAGCCTGCTTCAGATTCTGTCTCCCTCTCTCTCTGTCCCTCCCTGGCTAGCATGTCTCTCTTTCTCTCTCTCTCTCTCTCGGTCTCAAAAATAAATACATTAAAAAATTTTTTAAATAAACTCGTATTTCATAAAGATTATTATAAAAAAGTATACTTCAATCAAGTAACACTAGTTACATGACTGCACTGAGTTCTTCCCTAATAAGTAAGAAAAATCTCTGAAAAAAACCTTGTTTTCAGTGGCATTCCAGGGCACCTCGGGGGCTCAGTCTGTTCTTGATTTCAGCTCAAACTGTGATCTCATGGTTTTGAGACCAAGCCCCACAGTGGGCTCTGTGCTGAGCATGGAGCCTGCTTCAGATTCTCTCTCTCCCTCTCTTACTGCCTTCCTGCTCTTAAAATATACAAGCATTCTTTTTTAAAATGAATGGTATTCCAGATGTACATACCCAAAAGAAAATTTTCGGGCTTCCAAATAGATCTGATTGATCAACTCTCGAGTTGGTGCTACAATAATACACTCTGGTTCCTGCAGATCTTTGAAACGACTGGCTGTTACTCCATCACGCATCATATGTGCCAAAACTGGCAAGAGAAAAGCTGCCTACAAGTTAAATTACATAATTTACAAATGTATAATACATCATCCTTCTCCCTGTAGAAATAAATCTATTCCTTATTTCCTTACAGCCTCTACATTTTTCCTCCATCTTGCTGGTAAATTTAAGATGAGAGAAGAAAACAGTTTTATTTCAGTGAGTTTTTAACACCTCAACCTTTATGCTCATATGATACAATATAAAATGTTTGGTAGATATTTTTCAGTTTTTTAAAAAGCATATCCATGGATTCTAAATAAATTAACATTAACTTATTTATAGAAGGGAATGCACTTATAACTTGAGGTAAATCAATGCATTTAGCAATTATTCTAAATTAGTCCTTTCAGAGTGATGACAAAATTATCAGAATGCATGACAAAAGTGTTACACAGAGAAAAAAGGAGTTGAACACTCTTAAAAAATGAATTAAACCTCTATGAACTACAACTCTATAATACTTCAAATTTCTTTCTTCAGAAGTACACAAACTGGATAAAACCAGAATTCAGAAGCAAAAACAGGAAAATTTATGACAGTTCATTGAAATCATCAACCTACCGTTCAACAAAAAAGATTCAAACTACCTGAAAAACACTTAAATTCAAAAACCATTAATAGTTTGACTATGGAAAATATATGTTAGAAAAGGACTTACAGTCTTTCCAGACCCTGTCTGAGCACAAGCCATCAAATCTCTCCCTGCCAGTATAATAGGAATACTGTATTTTTGCACAGGAGTAAGCTTAGTATAACCAGCTTTAGCAATGTTGTTATTCAGTGTCTGACAGAGATTAGCTTCCTCAAAAGTCTAAAAGAAAAAAAAAAGGCAGGGAATGGGGGCACATGATTAATTTATCCCATTTGACTTATTCTCGTTTTTTGTTAATTCCGTTTTATATACTAAACTTACTTTATCAATATGCACCCACTCAAAAGTAACAAGCAGAGCCTATATATTATTATTTCATAGAATTAAAGAGTATTCCCTATAGATAAAAACATTGTTTCTTGTCTCTTAAAACCTGTGAAATACAAATACTCTGATTAGTAGTAACGGCTCATTAATCAACAGGAAACTGTAGGCTCCCCTATTCCTTAGAAAATCTCTCTCCTAAAACAGACTTTCTCATTTATTTAGGAAGCAGACATCTTGAATCTCTAGGAAAAATATCTTTTTTAGTAGATTTAAATGAAGTTCTCATCATCTTTTGGGAACACGGGGATGAAATTTAATACTCTTTCAACATAGTTATTAATTCTACTGTACACGGTAGACGTGGTTCTTAATTTCTAACCTAAGCCATTATATGCTAAAAATGAAATGTTTATATGAAATGTTTACATTCTTTAATATATTATTACATTAATATATTTTTACATTATATATAAGGTAAATATATTCTTTATTATCTTTAATATTTTATATTCTTTAATATCAACCTATGGAAATGTACCATCTATTTTAAAAACAAAGTTTGCTACACAGTCAATACAGAAATAATTATTACACTGACCAGAATTGCGGGTGGTGCATCATGTCCAGATACTTCTACAAGAATAGTATCATATTTGTCAAAGTTTATGCCTGTCTGATAATGTGCAAAGATGGAGTCCTCATCCTCAGGTGGAGGAGGTGGTATGTAGGTTATCTTTGGTGCTTAAAATTCAAATAAAATAAAGAGCTTACATTACAACGACCAGAAGAAGAGGGCAAAAACTCAAAATTAAATTTTAAATACTGTAAAACTTCCCAATGTTTACTATTAAAGTTTTCACTTCAAATAAAAAGTTAACTCTGCCTTTAAATATTTTTCATTTTTATAAAAATGCAATAGATATTCATGGGATCACACAAAAATTAATATACCTTGAGTGTCACCACTTTCTCCTCCTTCAGCTTCTGACTTCCAAGAATCTTTTAAAGGGAATCAAACAAAAAAAAAAAGAAAGAAATGTTTTTTTTTAATTGAAGGGTAAAAAAACTTTGACTATAAAAATCAAATGCCCTATCTGAAGTAAAACTTACTTTTTCCAGAGCCCGTTACTACTTCTTCATTTAAACCTTTGTAGCCACCTAATTAAAGAAATCCATATTAACAATTAGGCAAGATAAAAGGCTGTGCACATCTTTATTTTCATAGCTTGTTTTCAAAGAAAACAAGTTCTAAAAATGGACAAACATCTTTAAAGTCCCTTCATACAAATAAGACAATCATGATAAATAAAATCCTTAACAATTTTAAGTTTCCTTAATACTAAAAATGATTTTATGCAGCTGGTACTGTTATATTTATTAGTTTTTGTTTAAGCTGTTCTGTCCTTTTCTTAATTCCTATACTCAGCAAAGGAATCTATTTTCTAAAATGAACTAAAAGTCCATCTGCATTGGGATATCCCCACTACTATTCCCTGCTTGTATGATTCAGGAGGACTCAGAATATAGTCATACTCACAATTCTGATTTACGATAGAGAAAGGACAGAAAGCAACATCAGCAAAGGGAAAAGGTGCATGGGGCAAAGTCCAGAGATAACCGGACACAAGCTCCCAGAGTCCTCTCCCACTGGTGTCACACAGGACTCATTTAATTTCCCTAGCCACAAGTTGTGACACCACCTTGGAAATAGTGCCTAACAGAAAAGCTCATTAGAGACTCAGTACCCATTGTTTTTATTAGACGCTGATAATGTACCCACTTTCTGCCTGGCACATACCAGGCAGAAATTTCAGATTCTCAAAAGAAAAGCAGATATTAAAACTACATTGTTGTACAAACACTTCAGGTACAGTAATTTCCCAAATACTAGACAAAGAACAACCTTGGAAGCAGGACGTTTAGAACAGCAGTCAGGCCTGTTACATTAATTCTTTTCCACAGACTACCTTACGGTTTTAGACAACTAGCGATCTATTGTACCACTTTCAGGTATTTTCAGAAAAAGGAGTAAGGACTGCATTAGATTTAAAATCTAACAAGATACATTTCTACATGTAAGCTCTCTAATTTTCTTGTCTTGAATGTCCACAGGTCTTGAAATCCTTTTCCAAACAATATTTGAGCATTTGTAGATATGGTTTAACTAGCCACTAGTAACCTCTTTCTATAATGAAGAATCTAAGAATCAAGAGGGTAAAACAAAGGCGGCTCATACGAGTTGCTCTAACACTACTAATGAGTACTGAGGACACTTCAGAGAAATCAAACAAGCTTTATTATTTTCCTGGTCTAGAAAGCATTTTAACTTTTATATGACATTTAAATATTTATAACTCTGAAAAAAATGTATAGTCCAAATCATGTACTATCAACTTCACCTACCAAATCAAATCTAATTAACTATCCCTTAACACACAGTTTTTTTTAAGCTTTTTTTTTCTTTTTTTTTTTTTCTTTTGGGGGAGAGGGGAGGAGGGAGAGAGTGCTGTCAGCCCACAGCCCAAAGCAGGGCTCAAACTCACAAACCGTGAGACCATGACCTGAGCTAAAATCAAGAGCCAAATGTTTAACTGACTAAGCCATTCAGGTGCCCCAAAAAACATATTGTTTTAAGAACTTATACATAGAGACATATTTCAATCTTCAACATCTGCACAGTATCCCATTTTATGATTATATTTTTATTAAACCATTATTTATTGATGAATTCTGGTTGACTTTCAGTTTTTACTTATTATAAAATGAAGCTTCAGTGAACACCCTTGTGCAAACACTTAGCAAATACATCTATGGTATATAATTCCTATAATGGAACTGCTACACTGAGGAGTATTAAATAGTTCTCCAAAACAGGCTGAGCAAAAGTATATTCTTCAAAGTGTATAAAAGCACTAACAGTTACCTTTAACTTCAAAAATTAAATTTGGATTACAATAATGTTAACCACCTGTAGGCAAACGAAGTAAAAACTCACCTCGTCCGCTTCCACTGCCACTTCTGCTTTGGTAAGTGTCACCATTACCTTTAAGGCATTGTTCTGCAGATTATTAAGCAAAACACAACTTTCTTCCTTGAGCACATAAACCACATAACTATTTCTACTCAAATACTGAGTACTGGTATTCCTGGTACTCAGTCCTGGTCCCTTCATCCATCCATCTCTTAATTCTACATTTAATTTACATCTTTTCCTGAGGTGAACACTTCATTTTTTTTAGAGACAGAGTTTTGGGTTCACAGAAAAATTCAGAGAAAGGAACAGAGATTTCTCTGATACCTCCCTCCTACCTTCACATTTTAACAGCCTCCCCCATTATCAACATTCCCCACCAAAGCAGTACATTTCTTACAACTGATGAACCTTCACTGACATGGCATAATCAAAGTTTACAGAAAGCCTCATGTTTGGTGTTATACATTCAATGGGTTTGGACAAATATAAAATGATATGTATCTCCCATTAACGTATCATACAAAGTATTTTCACTGTTCTAAAACTCCTTCATAGTATTCTTCCCTGTCCCCCAACCCTTGGCAACCACCAATCTTTTTACCCTTCTCCAAAGTTGTTTCTTTTCCAGAATGTCATAAGGTTGGAAATTACTTAGGAAGCAGCCTTTTCAGATTGGCTTATTTCACTTAGTAATATGCATTTAGGGTTTCTACATATCTTTTCGTAGTTTGATAACTCATTTCCTTTTAGTACTGAATAATATTCTATTGTTTGGATGTACCAGTGTATCCATATTTGCACATTTTTATCAACAATTGTGTTGTGTTTTTTCATTTTCTTCTCAAATCACCGAAATCAGAGTTCTTTCTTTGAAATCACTGCAAACTTCATTTTCCTTCCTCCAATTCAAGCTATATTTATACCTCAAATTACACGGTTAGAGAGAAGAAATAATTCACAGTGCACAAATTTTATAGGAAAGGCAAAGCTGCCCATGTATAAAAAAGCATAGAAAATTATGAGCTAACCTACTATACTTAAACACATCTACTAGTTTATTAATTGATATATGTTTTTAGCTCTACGATGTTTAATATTCAGTAAGAAATTCTATTTCTCACCTGCACCACTTAAAGCTGGTCTTCTAGAACCAAAAAGGCCACCAGTGCGCTGTGTCCCCTCACCTTGTTCATATTCACTATCTGTATTTGTACATAATGAGATTATGTTACTTTTAAGATGTTTTAAAATGACAGAGTAAAGAGAAGAAAATCTAGAAGAGAGAGAAAAAAGAAAATCAAGTGATAGTGCCAAAAGTTAAAGATGTTAAAGGCAAAATAGTTTAAATTTTAAAGGAATCACAATGAGAATTTTTCTAAGAATCACACAAAGGATTTCTCCATAAATTATTTCCTTCAATTACGAATTACTTCCTCAAAATTTTTCTTTTATTAAAATTATTTCATAAAAAGTTAGGGCCAATGCTATGTTAAAATATCTTATAAGCAAATGTTAAATAATCTCCAAAAAGTAGCACTGCTACTGCCCTAGAAACTTCACACTGCATAATCTTGTTGCTTATTCTCCAGAACAGTACCCTCTTGCTCCCACTGTTGCCAAATCAAACCTTACAAGTCCTAAACAACAACCTCTAGACCCTTACACTTTTTTAAAAGTGACAATTCACTAATCTCCTACACATCTGTTAAATCATTATTACGGATTTAGTTTTAACTTCCAAAACTATGCATCTTTCCTTCACCATTGAGAGACACAGGTAATCCAACAGTGACTTCCGAAGTCAATACCCCTAGCTCCAAGAAACGATGGCTGGAATAAGTTGAGAGAAAGCCAAACTGGTAAAAGAAGGTATAAAGGAGGATAGAGTATTAGAGAAGGCTACCTATTTCTAAGGTTGGCCTTTATTATCAAGACTCTAAAAGAGTAATATTAGGCACCTCGGTGGCTCACCTGGCTGAACACCCGACTCTTGGTTTTGGCTCAGGTCATGATCTCACAGTTTGTGAGTTTGAACCCCGCATTGGGCTCCGAGCAGACAGCACAGAGTCTACTTGGGATTCTCTCTCTATCCCTGCCCCTTCCCGGCTCTCCCCCTCTCTCAAAATAAACTAAAAAAAAAAAAAAAAAAAAGTATTTTTTTAATGTTTATTTTTGAGAGACAGAGTGCCAGTGGGGGAGGGGCAGAGAGAGAGGGAGACACAGAATTCGAAGCAGGCTCCAGGCTCTGAGCTGTCAGCACAGAGCCCGACGCGGGGCTCAAACTCACAGACTGCGAGATCATGACCTGAGCCAAAGTTGTACGCTTAACTGACTGGGCCACCCAGGCGCGCCGCCCCACCCCCCCGCCCCAAAAGTATTTAAGAGCTGGGTCACACAAACTCCTAGAAAGATTCATGTATTCCAACAGGTATGCAGTTAGATATATGTCTAAAAATGTTATATACAATGTAGGCAATTATGTACCAGGACCTGTGCAAGCTCTTCTCATTTAATCCTCTCAAGAAACTTATCTGATAGGTCTTATTTTTTATCATTTCCTTCTGAACAGATAAAGCACACCATGTGCAATTCATTACTAACTTGAACTTCCTAGACCAAATCCTCCACGGCAACCTCGGAAACTACCTCTTCCACCTCTTCTGGATGACCATGAAGCTTCTGAATCATTTCCATCTTGATAACCTATAATATTAAAACACACACACAAGAACAACACAAAATAACAACAAAGAAATCTTGGAGAAATGGTGGCCAAATTTATTTTAAGCCTTGCATAATTCAATAACTTTAAATATTTTAAGGCATTAATAGTTACTAAAAAGAAATGCCATATTTGACCTATAAATGTTCAATGATACTACAATAGATATAGGTACAATTAAAAAAAAAAACCCACTGCTTGCTTTGAGAATCAAAACAAAAAATGACTAGAGGTAGCTGGCTGGCTCAGTCAGTAGGGCATGAGACTCTGTTCCAAGGTCCTGAGTTCCAGCTGCACGTTGAGGGGCAGAGAGTACTTGAAAAAAAAATTGACTAAAAGAAAAAATGTCACTAGCAAAACACTAAAAATTACCACAACTGTATTATTAACAAGATTTCTACAATGCACAGGATTATATAAATCTAGGCTTCTATTTGTTCTTTACAGAAAATAGTAAAACATCTTACTCAAAGCAACGACATATAGACATACATAAAGCCTGATTTCCTGCTATAAATATTTTTAATTCAACAGAATATGAAAACTCAGTATAAATAGTTCAAGTAACATATGACCCCACCTAAGGCAGAATAAGGTCAAAGCCAAAACACCAACTGGGCAGAAAATAAAGAAAGCGAAATTCAGTTTATGAACTTGCCACGATTTACAAAGAAAATTATCAATAAAGGTAAAAATTCTATCTGTATTTCTTGATACTGAATTATATGTTTTTAAAGCCTATTTATAAAAGAGGTCAGACGTGATTCAAGGTAGATTCATGGTTATACATCTAAAACCTAAAACTTAGATTCCTCAATCTAGCAACAATTTCTTTATCAATACTTACATCCACCTTTGCTAAATTATTTATTTGTACTTGTCTTTGAATAAACACTGTTAGAGTTTCTCTCTTTTCAAGAAACAGTTTATTTTTTTGATCCACTTCTTTTTAAGGTATGTTATTTTGGTGTGAGTACTTGAATAATGAAATACAATGAAATGAAAACCTATAGACCTACTAGCCAGCTTAAAACTAAAAATGTTCACAAGGCATCTGGATAGCTCAGCTGCTTAACCGTCCAACTTCTGCTCAGGTCATGGGGGTTCGAGACCCAAGTTGGGTTCTGTGCTGACAGCGTGGAGAATGCTTCCTATCTTCTGTCCCCTTTCTTTCTCTGCCCCTCCCCAGTTATGCTCTCTCTCAAAAATAAATAAGCATTAAAAAAACAAACAAAAAAACTAAAAACCCAAAAATGTTCCCAACACCTATGGAGCCCATGGGTAGTGTCTTTCACCCTATGTTACCCCCTTCCTCAACAGTATCCTAAATTTTTTTTCATTTTCTTGCTTTTATTTTAATTTTACCAACTGTGTGCATATCTTTATGCAACATTGTTCAGTTTTGTGTTTGAGCTTTTTATAATGGAATAGTAGAGAATATATTTTTTGTCTTGCTTCTTTTAGTCAACTTTTTGCTGTTGCATACTTCATTCACTTAGTGAGTAACACTCCACTCTATCTGTTTCATTCATGTCTATTATCTTAACTTCCTTCGAATGAATTTTCTTTTTTAATTATTTAAGTTGAACACATCTTCTACTCAATGCATTGAAGACTACCAACATTCCTCAAAAAGTCAGCTGCTTTATTTATTTTCTTTTAACGTTTTTTATTTATTTTTGAGAGTGAGAGACACAGAGCATGAGTGGGGGAGGGTCAGAGAGAGGGAGACACAGAATCAGAAGCAGGCTCTGAGCTGTCAGCACAGAGCCTGACGCGGGGCTCAAACCCACAAAGTGTGAGATCATGACCTGAGCTGAAGTTGGCCGCTTAACTGACTGACCCACCCAGGCGCCCCAAAGTCAGCTGCTTTAGAGACATTCTATGCTTTATATGTAGGATACATAGAGTGCTTTACAGACACTCTATGTATCCTACATGGTCATAATAATAATTTGTTTTTAAATAAAGAGGTTAAAAGGTAAGTAAAACACTATAAAAGTTACAATGAATGAACTAGATCTACACTTTCAACATATAAATCTTAAAAAAACATGGAATAAAAAAAGTCATAAGAAGAGGGAGACTGCTGGGCTGGCTCAGTTGGTAGAGCATGCAACTACTGATCTCAGGGTTCTAAGTTTGATCCCCATGTTGGGTGTAGATATTACTTAAAAATAAAATCTTATTAAAAAGTCACAAACAGATAGGTATAATAAACTTTTATGAAAGTATGAATAGGAAGTATATACACACGCCAATGTTAAAATAAGTTACCTATGGGAAGAGGAAGATATAAAATACCAAGGGAAGATTAAAGATTAGTCTCTCAACAATTATGTGTTTTTTTAATATATGAAATACACATGGAGAAAACATTCCTGTTAAATACAGGTAGTGGTTTTCAAGTGTTTATAATAGATAATTCTGTGCTTTTCTGAGTTACTGAAATATTTCAAAATTTACTTTAAAAGTCACTTTTCATAAAATAACATTAATATATTTTTGAAGGTGACACGAGTCCTTCCATGAGGTGCATTCTCTATTTCAAAAGGGACAGCTGACAAACTCTTGCAGCTCTTAACTATGTCTGGTAACAATCTTCAAAAAGGATTAAGTTTATAAATCATTTAAACTTTGGGTAAAACAAATATAACCATCTTTTCTTCATTTAAAAAAGTACTTACCGTAAATTTAGCGAGGTCACTCAACCCTCAGCATATAAAATTCAACTGTATTTCTATATACTAGCAAAGTGAAAATTTTTAAATGATATGAATCACTGACATCAGCAAAAATGGCAAAGTAAGAAACTCCAAATTCTGCCACTCCAAGAAAAAAATGGACAAAAATTGTCAGAATAAACATTTTTTCCCAAAATTAAAGTTAATCAGACTTGCAGTAACCCAGAGAATATTTTAAGCTAATTCTCAGGAAGAACGGTGAACTCTGTGGCATATTTCAACTTACTTCAGCCCCATCTCCTGGCAATTCCACTTCTAGGCATATATTCCAAAGATGGAAAAACAAGGACTCAAACAGATAAACATATATGAATGTTCACAGGAACATAAGAGCATATGATATATACAGTGGATAATTATGCAGCCACAAAAAGAAATGTTCTTTGTTCTGATACATGCTACAACATGAACAAACAATGAAAACGTTATGCTAAGTGAATCAGGGCAGACAGAAAGGGCAAATGTTGTATGATAGTTATCAGGAAATGCCAATCAAAACCATAATGAGATACATTGTTGAAAGGAATGTAAATTGATGCAACTGCTGTAGAAAACAATTTTGCAGTTTCGCTCCAAAGTATATACACCAGAAAAATTAAGACATATGTTCACATAAAATGTGTACACAAATGTTTGTAATAACATTAGTCATAATACCTCAAAAGAGGAAATAACCCAATAATCCATCAAGTGATGAACAAACAGAATGTGGTACACTAAGAATTATTAATTAGACATTAAAAGAAATTAAGTACCATCACATGTTACAACATGGACAAACCTTGAAAACATCATGATAAGGGAAAGAAGACACACAAAAAAACCCCACATATTATATCATTTCATTGTATATCAAAGACCAAAATTAGCAAATCCATAGCTACAGAGAGTCAGTTAGTGGTTGCTAAAGGATGGGGATAAGAGGATCATGGGACTAACTACTAATAGACACAAGGTATTTGGGGGATGGGGAGAGGAAATGTTCAAGAATTAAAACAGTGATTTACAACATACGACACAGTGAATATACTTAAAACTACTCAACTATACACCTCAAAATGGTGAAGCTTATGCTACATGGCATATTAGATAAACATAAGCATCACAAAATATCAAATACTAAAGTAAAGAAAGATGTATAATGACTCACTATTGAAAATTGCAAAACACAGGAAAAACTGAAGATTTACTTAAACGGGGATATTCTGGGATTAGAAGCCTTGATATTTGCAAAGATGGTCATTCTCCTCAAATGAGTCTACAGATTCAGTTCAATCCCAGAAATATCCCATTAAGTTTTTTCCTGGAAATTGACAAACTGATTCTAAAAATCACATGGAAATGCAAAGGACTAAGAATCACCCAGGTAATAGTGAAGAACAATAAACTTCGAAGACTTCACTACCAGATATTAGGACCTATTATGAAATTACACTAATCATGCTATATGGCAAAGGTGTGAAAACACAGAAAATGACCAAGAGAAAGGAACCAAGTCCAAGACCAGAAATAGTTCCACAAATATACTCTCACCTGATTTAGGACAAAGGCATCCTAGCAGTAGAGAGTGGAAGGTAAAGTCTTTCACTAAGTGATACCAGATCAACTGGACACCCTAATGGGGAAAAAAATGCACCCTGATCCCTATCTCACACCATATAAAAAATGAAGTCCAGATGAATTACAATCTGAATTTGAGAGCTAAAAAGATAAAATTTTAAAAGAGAAGACACTATCTCCATGACTTTAGAGGGAACAAAGAGTCTCCCAATGTAAATGTTATCCAGAAGTTATTTTTACTGTCCTTGCAAATCTTCTGTAAACGTTAAATTATTTTCAAATAAAAAGATAAAAATTGACACCCACAGAAAAGGTGGCAAAAAACTTAAATCACCACTACACTAAAGATGATGTGCAAGTCACCAGTAAACATATGATATACTGCACATTTTATTAGTCCATCAAGTAAAAGCAAATTAAAACCACAATGGAGAGTTCCTGGTTCCCTGGATTATCCCAGCAGGCCTCAAAGGGAGGAGGCTCTTACTAATTTTAGTAGGACTTTCCACCCTGATGACAGTGTGATCATTTAAAAAAAAATGAGGTATTTCTTTAGGGGAGAAGGGCAAGATTGCGGAGAGATAAGGAGCTCTGTAATCTTCACCCACCCGCATCTATTAAACTGAGAAGGACTGAAGAGACAATACTCTGATCTGCAAGAGTGGGAGGAGAACACACAGGCTCCAGAAAGAAGACAGCCTCAAAGATGCCTCAGTGAGTGAGTGCGAACTGGGGAAATTAAAAAACGGAGCAGGCCCTGGAGGTGTGGAAGGATGGGAGCCCCAGTCCAACACAGGGAGAGCGTGGGGTGCCCCAGAGAGACAAGGGGAAGAGAAAGAGACTGAAAACGCTCATAGAACTGCCTCTAAAGAACAGATAAAAAACTCGCCACATGACAAGATATTGTCACCCCATAAATAACTGCTGGGTGCAGAAGAGAAATCCGTCCCATCTAGCTGGCGAATTCTTCCTTGTGCCACCAGGAAAAACAGCCCCTGCCCCCTCCGCGATCCCCGGCTGCCAGCGGGAGTGCATCTCATCTCCAGGGCAGCAGCAGCGCCAGGAGAAACAGCCCCCGGCCCCTGCGCAATCCCCGCTGGGAGGCCAGCCACCAGC
>CM053572.1:36066995-36174577 GCA_028646485.1 Cryptoprocta ferox | reverse complement strand
ACTGCATGAAAAACCATACAATATCTAGGAATAAACCTAACCAAAGATGTAAAAGACCTATAGGATGAAAACTATAGAAAGCTTATGAAAGAAATTGAAGAAGACACAAAGAAATGGAAAAGCATTCCATGCTCATGGATTGGAAGAATAAACATCGTGAAAATGTCATTATTACCCAAAGCAATCTACACATTCGATGCAATCCCAATCAAAATGGCACCAGCATTCTTCTCAAAACTAGAACAAACTATCCTAAAATTCGTATGGAACCACAAAAGACCCCGAAGAGCCAAAGTAATATTGAAGAAGAAAACCAAACGGGAGGCATCACAATCCCAGACTTTAGCCTCTACTACAAAGCCGTCATCATCCAGACAGCATGGTACTGGCACAAAAACAGACACATAGACCAATGGAATAGAATAGAGAGCCCAGAACTGGACCCACAAATGTACGGCCAATTAATCTTTGACAATGCAGCAAAGAGTATCCACTGGAAAAAAGACAGCCTCTTTAGCAGGTGGTGCTGGGAGAATGCACAGCAACATGCAGAAGAATGAAACTAGACCACTCTCTTACACCATACACAAAAATAAACTCCAAATGGATGAAGGACCTGAATGTGAGATACAAACCATCAAAACCCTAGAGAAGAAAGCAGGAAACAACCTCCTTGACCTCAACCGCAGCAATTTCCTACGCGACACATCCCCAAAGGCAAGGGAATCAAGAACCAAAATAAACTATTGGGACCTCATCAAGATAAAAAGCTTCTGCATTGCAAAGGAAACAATCAAACTAATAGGCAACCAACAGAATGTGAAAAGACAGTTGCAAATGGCATATTGGATAAAGAGCTAGTATCCAAAATCTACAAGGAACTCACCAAACCCCACACCCGAAAAATGAATAATCCAGTGAAGAAATGGGCAGAAGACATGAAGAGACACTTCTCCAAAGAGGACATCCACATGGCCAACAGGCACATGAAACAATGCTCAGCTTCACTCATCATCAGGGAAATACAAATCAAAACCACACTGAGATACCACCTCACGCCAGTCAGAGTGGCTAAAATGAACAAATCAAGAGACTATAGATGCTGGCGAGGATGTGGAGAAGCGGGCACCCTCCTACACTGTTGGTGGGAATGTAAACTGGTATAGGCGCTCTGGAAAACAGTGTGGAGGTTCCTCCAAAAACTATCAGTAGAACTCCCCTAGGGCCCAGCAATGGCACTGCTGGGGATTTACCCAAGGGATACAGAAGTGCTGATGCAGAGGGGCACATGTACCCCAATGTTCAGAGCGGCACTTTCAACAATAGGCAAATCATGGAAAGAGCCTAAATGTCCATCAACTGATAAATGGACCAAGAAGATGTAGTGTATATATACAATGGATTACATGGCCATGAGAAAGAATGAAATCTGGCTATTTGTAGCAACGTGGATGGACCTCGAGGGTGTCATGCTAAGCGAAGTAAGTCAGGCAGAGAAGGACAGATACCATATGTTTTCACTCATAAGTCTAACAGGAGAAACCTAACAGAGGACCATGGGGGAGGGGAAGGGGGGAAAAAGAGGGAGGAGGGAGACAAATCATGAGAGACTCTTGAATACTAAAAACAACCTGAGGGCTGAAGGGAGAGGGGGAAGGGAAGGGGGGTGATGGTTATGGTGGAGGGCACTTGTGGGGAAGAGCATTGGGTGTTATATGGAAACCAACTTGACAATAAACTATAAATTAAAAAAAACACAATAAAATATACTACCACATACTCAACAGAATAGTTAAAATTAAAGAAAAAGAAAATACCAAGTATTGGTGAGGATGTGGGAGTGTACCTCAGTATATTGATCTTGAAAACATTTGACAATTAAAAAATGTACAAAATCTATGAGCCAGCAATTCTATTTCTGAATATATAACAGTATCACCAAAAACGTACTAGAATGTCCACAGCAGCAGTTTCAAATGTTCCAAAATTGGAAGACATCCAAATAGCCATTATTAACAGAACAGTAAAACTAAAGACTCTACATAGTAATGATAATGATCTAAAACTGCAACCAACACTGTGAGTGCATCTCACCAATACATTAAACAGAAAGCAGTTGGAGACAAAAGAGAATGTTGTATGATTCCACTTATATTAAGTACAAAAACAGAGAAAATTAATCTATGCCACTAAAAGTCAGAATGGAAATTAACCATGGGGTGGGCAAGTGGCTACTGAAAGAAAATGATCATAAAAGGGACTTTTGAGGTACTAGTACTTTCTACTTCTTGACCGGGATGCCTATGTACATGTATGATTTATGCACATGTCTAGTGCTTTATGTCGTATTTCAATATAAATTTAAATACGCTTATATTTATGCACACATACTTGTATTTACTGAGTGACCACCATGTGCATGCATTTTTCCCACGTTCAAATGTATACAACTCCAAAGAACAACGATTAGGAATATCCAAAAGTGACTGTTTACCTGTGAGTCACCCTATATTAGTCACTAACCCAAGATAAAGCACAAAGAGCTTTTGGCTTTTGACTAGATCCCATAAATATGAGTTAAGCAAATTTAAAGATAATAATTAAAGATAAAAGTGAGGAAAATACTCACTGTTCTGCAGAAGACAACCAAAAATTTAAAACTAAGAGCAATGCTTTAGGAATACTGTGTTAAAAATTGCTTATTAAAGGAAAAGCAATTCTAAAAGAGGAGTCTGGCTTTCACTTAAATTTCCTCCCCATCATTACATGTCCCCCTGCAATTACCATTAAAAAATTCAATTTATGAGACAAACAGCCATCCCTCATTCACCACCAAATTCCTCCCCACCTCACAGTGGAGGTGGGGAGGAAGTCCACAACAAGTCCTAGCTTCACTAGGTAGGGTCTGGTATTTGATGGGTTATTTAATGGGCAAGGGAAAATGATGTCCCTAAGTTACCGTAAAAACACTAATGTATCTGATTATATAGTTCCTAAGAATAAACTCTTTTTAATATAAGGAGATTTAATAAATTTTAACCATTTTGTAAGTTCACTATGTGTTTTGTGTTTTATTTTTGCTATTTCAAGATGTCTACCCATAAATGATTATCAAGAATTAAGCATGGTAATGTTTATACCATCTCACCTCAACTTTCTAAGAGGCAGGATTAGGAGAGTATGAGAGAGCACTACCAGACTTGATCAAAAAGTAATCTACAATTTCTTCCCTCTCCCACATCTCCAAATAATCCATTCAGAGACAAAGACATCCCAGTTCATATATATTGTGAACGACTAGAACTCACAGTCCCTATTCTGTACTTCATAGCACATTCTGGAGATCTTCAGGGAAAGAAAGTCAATGACATTAGAAAGTGTAAGTACAAACTATTCCAAATTATGGTCCTTACCGCCTCTCTTGGAAAACCCTCTGGTCCGTGCTTGATTATCTTCACAGTCATTATTAGATTCTTGAATAAAAATGTAACATGTGAATAGCATCTAAATAATTAACTTTAAAGGTGAAATATGTAGATAGCACTGTCACAGGATAAATCAGTGAAAAAATATTTTCTTAAAGCAACATTTTACTTCTTGAAATAATTTTAGCAACAGAAATACAAAGACATTATTCAGTCAACTCTCTATATAAATCATTTAATATGCCTGAATGTTAAGTGTTAAGTATATAATTGAGAACTCGCTATTTGCCAAGTGGCATAGACAAGCCAAAAAATAGAATTTCAAAATTTCAGTTTGAGTAAAAATGGTTTATTAATAGTTTAGGTATCTCTGAGTCAAGTGACTGTGAAATGTAGACCACAGACCACTAGAAATACATGGCTATTTTTTTATAATGCCATCATTTGTCTTTCTTAATAAACCTCAAACATTCGAGGGTTTTTTTCAATAAGCTAACTTTTCCCCAATCTTCCTAATGAAAGAATTTGGGGATACCCTGTCTTTTCTGTTTTTAATGACATTATCAAATAACATTACCACAGTTTCTAAATAGATATTAACTACACTGAAGACTGCCTAAGCATAAGCTAGAAAGTTCTTAAAAGGAAATTCCTAGAACCCACCCCCAGAGATATTTATTTTGAAAGTATAGACGAGAGGAACAAATGATCAATTAATTTTTCAAAATTTAAAAACACATTACTAATACAACTTTTAGTAATAACTTTACTAAAATCTTTCTATAAGATTCCAACAAAGCCACATTTGGGAAATACAAAAATGGTTTCAAGCAATTTTTATACATGTCATTAAATGTTTAAAATCTGAGAACGTCAAGTCACAGTAATGGCATCAAGCAGCTAGACAGCTTAGAAGCTATCAGTTAAGTTTCTTGCAAAAGTACTAATCTATTTAACAATTAATATTGTTTTATAAGAAAAGACCCAGAGCTCTTGTGGCAGGCTCCTACTTGAAATGAAGTCAACAACTACAAAATATTCCTAAAGAGCCATCTAACATCCAGACAACTTTATGAAAAGCAGGATTTAATACTACAGAGCTTAACAGGAAGGAAAGAATTTTGGAAAGGTGAACAGGCCCTGGAATAATGATGACAGGTAACACTTATTGCCTTATATTAAAAAATAATGAAAACAAAAAGCACCTGTGAATTAATTTGAGAAGTGGTAAAGAGAAAGAAATCTCACATTATTTTTGTCCAATTATTCCCCTAAAACAAACCTATATTTTGACCACACTGGGAATTGAAATAGGCTAATGACATTAGGAGAAGTTGGGTGAAGGGCACAAATATATTACCAGAGGGGTTACGGAAACACTGTACCATTTTTCTAACTTGTTGTAAGTCTTATACTACTTCACAATAAAAAGCTATTTTAAAAAATTTCTGTAGAGTTAGAAAATAAAGCCAAGGGTAAAATGAAATTACCCCAACATCAGCTACATAAATATTATTAGTATGCAAATATACCAAATATATACTATTTTTATATAATACATAAAATTATTAAAAATTAATAGTAATAACACATAGAATTCAGTATGGTCTAGCACTGTTCTAAATGAGTAATATGTACTTTTTAAATAATCACAAAAACCTTATGAAATGGGTATTATCCTCTTTCATCAGTAGAAAAAATGAAATACAGAGAAGTTAAATATGTTTTTTCAAGATAACACAACTGAGAGGAAGAGAGTCTGGGTCTCAAACCTAGGGTGTCCAAATCCAAAATCAAAGTTCCTTATCACTACACTATACCAGCTAGAAGAAATAGGACTACATGGAAAATAATGACCACAAAAGATGCTACTCATTTATGTGCAGAATAAAAGCTTCTACTGTGATATTAAAATCTGTTCCTGGGCTTGCCAACAACTGTAAGAACCAAAGAATTCAATCCACATATATAGGGCAGAAGACATGAACAGACACTTCTCTAAAGAGGACATCCAGATGGCCAACAGACACATGAAACGATGCTCAGCATCACTCATCATCAGGGAAATACAAATCAAAACCTCATGCCAGTCAGAGTGACTTAAGTGAACAAATCAGGAGACTATACATGCTGGCGAGGATGTGGAGAAAAAGGCGAGGATGTGGAGAAAAAGGCACCCTGTTACACTGTTGGTGGGAATGTCAACTGGTGCAGTGGCTCTGGAACACAGTGTGGAGGTTCCTCAGAAAATTAGCAACAGAACTCCCCTATGACCCAGCAATAGCACTGCTAGGGATTTACCCAAGGGATATAGGAGTGCTGATGCATAGGGGCACATGTACCCCAATGTTCACAGCAGCACTTTCAACAATAGCCAAATCATGGAAAGAGCCTAACTGTCCATCAACTGACGAATGGATCAAGAAGATGTGGTGTGTATATATATATATATATATATATATATATATATACACACACAGTGGAATACCACATGGCAGTAAGAATGAAATCTGGCCATTTGTAGCAACGTGGATGGAACTCGAGGGTATTATGCTAAGTGAACGAAGTCTAAGCCAAGCAGAGAAAGACAGATACCATATGTTTTCACTAATATGTGAAACAGGAGAAACTTAACAGAGGACCATAGGGGAGGGGGAAAAAAAAAAAAAACAGTTAAGGAGAGGGAGGAGGCAAACCATGAGAGACTTAAATACTGAGAACAAACTGAGGGTTTATGGTGGGTGGAGGAGAGGGGAAAACGGGTGATGGGCATGGAGGAGGGCACTTGCTGGGATGAGCATTGTGTAGTATATGGAAACCAACTTGACAATAAACTATAAAAAAAAGAATAAATAAAAATCCATATATATAATTTGGGTGTTTTTTTTTTAGGGGAACTAAGCTTGAGAACAGAAAAAAGTAGACCAAAGGGAAGAAAGCAGGCCATTTTGGAGAAAAGAAGTTCTCTCGGGTGCCAGGAGAAACTGGAATTTGTGCTCAAAAGTGCTAACTGGTTAAGTGAACATGATCTTGAAATATTAACTGATTTAAAAATGGGAGATTAAGTAAAACAGAAATGGAAAAGAATAAAAATTGTTAGTTTTTCTTCTGTCAAAAATTACTTCTATGTTATGTACATTTTCACTTGAATAAGATATGAAAAAATGCAGAGAGAATTAGGGAGAATGAGAATGACAACAGTTTAAGGAAACAGTCTTATTAGATATATTAAAACCCCATCTAATTCCAAACAGGTTTTAAGGTGATCCATATTTTCACACACATTTTCATTAAGTCTGCCTAATAACCTTTTAATATCATGGCCTCCATTCTACAGAATAGCAGATTGTGACTCTGAGAAATTAAGCAACTTTCTCTAAGTCATTCAAAGCAGGGCCAGGAAACAAAGTCTTCAACTCCAAAATTTATTACGTCATTATGATTCCATAGATAAGTGATTACCTAACAAAAAGGTTTCAGGATCACTAGGGATGCTTTTTAAATACAGGTTCCAAGGCCTCATCCAAATCTACCTAATCAGGTTCTCCTAGGAAAGCACTATTAATTATATAATCTATCTTCTGGTAACACTACTCACCTCTCATCATTCTCTTTACTCCTCCAAACCAGTGTGTCAGTACTTTGATAGAAAGCCTTGATATCAGCAGTCATCTACATTCTCATGAATCTTTTTCCACTGTCAAGAATTATCTAAGTCTGAATAGGGATCTGCATGTCCCAAACTGTACGTATACATGGATATGGAGCTTTGATTCTTAACTTGTTCTATTATCCCCTTTTTCGTAAGATAGCAAGCCATTCAGAAGTTGGTTTGCTCAGACACTCACTCATAGACTAAGGCAAGCAGCAACAGGCCAAACCACGATGCCTGAATTCTTGGTCAGGGTTCTGGGTACAATTGCTGTATGAAATTGGGTTTGAATAAATTAGAAATGAAAAAGACTATGACATTCAATCTTAGTTTCTCTTTAGCATGTACTCAACATTAAATTTTTAAAGCGACTACAAAAAAAATTAAACTTACCTCTCCAGAAACCAGAGCTATCACCTTCTTCAAACTTATTTTTTGAGAAACCTATATAAAATAGAAAATTAAACTTGCAATTTTTTAGAAACAATTACCTCTATCTCTATGGTAAACAAACCAGAAAACAAAGGAAAAAAAAAAAACAAGTACTACTTGTTATAATGCCCCTTTAATACAGGATAAACCACATAGAACTATCAATATAAATAGTGAATAAAAACTCACATGGGTTGGATAACAATCTCTGCCTTGTGTCAATTAACTAAGGTAAAATTTCAGCCAATGTTATAGTATGCATCTCAAATGTCATATACTCCTCTATATTATATAGTCAAACTAGGGGTATGTATCAACATAACACACAACATACTTTCTATTCAAAATATCAAAAATTTTAAGACCTTATAAACCAATCCCTTCATCTGCCAGAGGGCAATATTACTAAATTATAATCCAATAACCAGCAATTTTTCCCATCTTAGTAATAATGAAATTCTTCTAACATTTTTTGTTTACAGTAAGTTATTTTTACATCTTTCATTTAGCTCTGATTTCAAATTTCTCATATAATAAAAACCTGTGTCTTGATTTATGCATCTCTGGAATATACACACAGACATGTGTCTAAAATTAATTTTAAAGGATCAGTAGTATTTCATAAAATTTTTAAATGGTGAATCTTAATAAAATTATCTTTAGTGCAAAGACTTTCAGGGAATAATATACCTTAAAATTAAATGTCAATATAAGATGCTTGTCAATCCGTATTCAAGCAAAATTATAAAATATTAAATATATTAAATTATGGCTTTTGCCATACAGAGACTCATCAATTACTGTTTGACAGATATTAAATTTATAAGCAGAATGTATATATAAAGACAATTATCTCAGGTCTTAACATCTCACTTAAAATCTAACAGCCCTTTTAACACAGAAATCTAATACACAATTAGGATGTAAAAGTTAAGTACCCCATAGCCTCAACATGTAATTAGATGACTAGAGTTTTTCCTTGAAAAGATACATAATTTCAAAATAAAGATCATCCATACAGAAATAGCGTATTCTACAAAACCTAAGTTTGGAGTTATTTAGTTCATTTCAGGATTTGCAATCTTTCAAGTTGGTTCATAAAAGGACTATATTCTATCTGCTGCCCTCCACAACTAACCCTTCCCAACATTCAACCCTCAACTGCCTGGTTTCCAAAATGCTTAGGAAAGTGGTCCATCTTCACATTACCAGTCTTGATCTTAAGTTCTGCTTCAGTTCTGATAGTTTTTAAAGTTTTTAAGAAAAAAAATGTAACCTCAAAACTTCTACTGCTTCTTTGCTCAACTCAAATTTATCTTTTGAAGTATTTAAGATAGATCTCTTGTTGGGGGATACATGGGAACGGAGTCTTGAGTACAGGAATAAAAACCAGGCTCACTCAAACTGTGCTTGTAAGATATCATAAGGAGTTTACCTCTGTTTCCAAAACTCTTTCCAACTCCAAAGCTACCCATTGTGGATGTATTCTCCCTTTTATTAGACTCACCAGCATCTGAAAATTCAGATAGAGTTAAAGCTCTTTAAAACATAAAAGTAACTGTATCATGAAAGACTAGAAATTAAATGACTCTTTGGGATTGCTTAAAAATAAAATCTTAAAAAAAAAAGAGAGCACTTTGCTCCTTCGGTAGAGCATGAAACTCGTGATCTCAGGGTTGGAAATTCAAGCCCCATGTTGCATGTAAAAATTACTTTAAAAAAAATCTTCAGGGGCACCTGGGTGGCTCAGTCGGTTAAGCATCCGACTTCAGCTCAGGTCATGATTTCACTGCCTGAGTTGGAGCCTCTATAGGGCTCTGTGCTGACAGCTCAGAGCCTGGAGCCTGCTTCAGATTCTGTGTCTCCCTCTCTGCCCCTCCCCACCCGCCTCCCCCTCGAAACTACACAAACATTAAAAAAAATTTTTTTTTAATCTTCAGGGGCGCCTGGGTGGTGCAGTTGGTTGAGTGTCCCACTCTTGATCTAGGCTCAGGTCATGATCTTGTTGCTTGTGGGTTTAAGCCCCACGTGGGGCTCTGCACTGATGGTGCCAAGCCTACTTGGGATTCTGTATCCCCTTTTCTCTGTCCCTCCCCTGCTTCTGTGCTCTCCCTGTCTCTCTCTCAAAAAAAAAAAAATTAAAATTAAAAAACAAAATCTTTACATAAATGAATTTTTAATTTAATTTTAAATAATTTTTTTAATATTTACTTATTTTTGAAAGAGAAACAGAGTGCAAGCAGGGGAGGGGCCAAGAGACAGGGAGACATAGAATCTGAAGCAGGCTCCAGGCCCAGGCTCTGAGCTGTCAGCACAGGGAGCGCTGGGGGGGGGGGGAGGGGGGGGTTTAAACTCCCAAACCATGAGATCATGAGGCAAAGTTGGATACTTAACCAATTGGGCCACCCACACGCCCTTTTTTTTATATGAATCTTTAGGGTAAAGGGACTTCCAAAGACAGAGAGAAAGAAGTAGAAGAACTTATATAGATATAGTATCCTTCAACTTCTTATTAAAAACTCTTAAGTTATAATATCAAAGTAAAACCATAAATATAGTGGTGCAATACAGCTTTCTATTAGTGTTATTTCACAACTGATTTTTCCTTTTAATCAGGAAATGCAACTGTGATTTTCTGTGTATTGAAACCTCACCCTGTACAGAGCCCGCTATTTATACTTATGCCCCTGCATGAAGGTTGCTATTGAACATTGTATATTCTTGTCCTGTTTTTTTTTTTATATATTACTTATTTACTCTGTTAACGTTTAAACTTCTCAATCTTTCTACTCTTAGAATTCAAATTAGGAACGAACTAGGGAATAAAGAAATAAAAGCTGTGACTCCAACTCCCCTCATCACTCTCCACTCCTCCAGGGTCTTTACTCATATTATCTTTGTGAGCTTTATATCCCACCACACAACTCTCAGCACTCAACATTTTAATTCATACCAAACAATGTCCCATATTCCACACTGTGAACTTCTAATACTTTGTACCTTCCTGTACAGTGTTTCTTCAGCATGGCATTCCCTGCTTTCCTATTTTCCTACCAATATTCTTCAGCAAGGCATTCCCTGTTTTCTTTTTTTACTATCAAAAATCTTTTCACACTTCAAAACCCCAGTTAAAAGGCCACCTCCTCTACAAATTTGTCTTTCAGACCTCCAGTCATCATCAGTCCTTCTTCCACATTCCCACAGCACACTATCCTTTATTTCTTTCCATGTGTTTCTCTATCACTAGGTTAATAATTTTGAGGACAGAGGTGCTATCACAAGAAGCACGGTTATTTAAAACAAAATACAAGAACAAAAGACATTCAAAACAACATAAACTGCCACTTAACACTATCACTAGAAAAATTAGAGTGTTATTTTATGGTCTTCATAAATTGTGTCTCACCTCTCTAGATAATATCCTAATACAAAAAAGTTAAAGGATCTGCAAAACTTCTAAAGCCACATGCAAAATTGTATATAAGCAACTATCCATATTTCCATCAGACTCTACAGATGTGTATGTTTCAAGAAGTTAAAGCTATTTAGGCCATACTTTACAGAACATAAAAAGGGGATCAATACTGTATTATAAGCAGTTAAGAGTCAATTTCAAGAACAAATTACTAGCTATGCAAGTTCTGAGAACAAAATATCATAGAGGTTGAAACTAAAATACTGAGTTAACAGTAATGGAAAGGAGTTACATTCACGGGCCTATGAATTCCCAAGATTACATGTAGTACAGTAATAACTTTTTTAAGTATTAACATTCAACCAAGAGTTTTGATCAGAAGTTTAATGTGTTTTTCAACCTAATAAATATGAAATTTAAAAAACTGTCTCAGCGGTGGTTTTCTCATTTAAAAAGACTTTATTCAGAGATAGAAGCTTCCAGTTATGGAATGAGTAAGTCACACAGATGAAAACTACAGCATAGGGAACACAGTCAGTGGTACTGTTAATAGTGTTGTATAGTAACAGATGGAAGCTCCATTTGTGGTGAGCATAGCATAACCTATACAGTTGTTGAATCACTTCATTGCACACCTGAAACTAATGTAACATTGCATGTCAACTATACTTCAATTAAAAAAAAGAAAAAAGTATCTTCAACTAATGTAAAACTTTTAACAAGGATATATGAATATACTTTCTGAACTTCAAAATTTAAAAATAGTTAATTCAAAACATTTCTGGCTTTGGTAAAGTATATAAACTTTAAAAAAGATTGTATTCAATATTTTGAAATCTGCATCAAAAAGTATCACCTATTGTAAAATGAGATTTAAAAACATCTACTCAAAAATAAAATCTGAAAATAAATCCAAGTATTAAATATTCCTCTAAGTGTAATATTCACATATTTTCTCTAATGTTAGTAATAACCAACAAAATCCACACTTGAACCTCTTAGCAAGATTACATGGTCCAAAATCAATGCTTCTTACTATGAAAGCTTTAAAAACAGAATATATGTGCATATTTAAGAATAAACTGGGGCACCTGGGTGGCTCATATGGTTAAGCGTCCAACTCTTGATTTCGGCTTGGATGATGATCTCCGGATTCATGGGTTCAAGCCCCATACTCGGTTCTGCACTGATGGCACCAAGCCTGCTTGGGGTTCTCTCTCTCCCCCTCTCTGTCCCTATCCCATGCTCTCTCTCTCTCAAAATAAATAAATAAACTTAAAAAATTTTTAGAAATAGAGAATCATTTCCAAATTATATCAAAATATAGATCCACATGTTAACTGTGTTAACTGAATCTAAACAAGAAATTAAGTTTTCCAACTATCAAATGAAATGCCACACCTTTACTCTCCAATGAATAAAAATACCTAGAAATAAGATTTTTCAAATAACATCTAAGGAATTCAAGATCAAATGTTTTGTGTATTTAAAACTACCAATTAGCCCTTATTTATGGCATCCTATAAAAGAAATAAATGGTCATAAGGATTTTTAAATAAATTGGAGGTTCTCATATTTTATCGCACTGTACTAAAAATATAAACCAGCGTATGTTCAGCATTCTAATAACAATTACAAAAATGGACTGTAGGAAGGTGTTCTGCTGTGTCATTCTCAGATCAAGCAATTGATCTAAAAAAACACTGAAAAGTTTCAAGCCTGGGAAAATAACTCTTAATATTAATGACCTAAGAGAAATGCTTCCATGCTGTCTTTTCTTGAGAAATTAAAAAAAAAAGAGGTTCTTCTCACCCTCATGTATGAAGTTTTTACAAACATTCCTCCCATACGAATTGTTGCAAATCAATAACCAAACACATTAAGTAGCAGCTCTGTAAAGCAACTATCTTTAACCCATGTAACCAATCTATTTTATCATTTAACTCCAATCTATTTTATCAATTTAACTATCTACTATCCCAAAAAAGAAAAAAAAAGGAACAGTGATAACTGAAAAAATGATAAACTTATTATCCCAAAGTCTACTATGCAGTGAGTTATAACAGATGTAGCTTTGCACTCAACAGCCGTAATAGCCTCTATTCATCCTACCATTCAACAGTTGAGAAGTTTAAGGAAACACAAAGATACTTACCTCTGTTTCCCAAACTCCTCCCAGAGGCAAATCCACTTCTCATGAAATGATCTCTTCGAATCGGTCCATCATCCGTTTCTAAAGCAATTAACATTTTGAAGCAAGTCCAAATTAGTATCTGCTGGTACACAAATTTTAAGCCATTCCAAAGTGCCACCCACAGGACAAAAGCAGAATTATATAAATCATTAACACTAACAGCCCAGTAGCCTATCAAAGGTAGTTATCCGAAGGAAAAATAAATGGTGACTAAATCTTACTCAACTCAACTAAACAGAATGGAAATCAAAGGAAGAAAATCACCTTTTTCAACCACATAACTGACTGGAAAACCCTTTAAAGTTTGCTAATACCAAAACCAGTCAAGGACATGAGGAAACAAGCACAAATCATATACTATAGTGAAACCACAAATCAATCTTGATCCTAATTTTAAAAGAATATACTTTTTGAAAGTATATTAACTTCTCCTGTGAATAAACCAAACCGTCATACAGAAATTGAATCAATACTTAAATCTCTACATCATGCCTATATAGTTTTACAGGTGAGCTCTACCAAATCTCAAAGAACAAATCATTCAGATTTCCTACAACCCTTCCAGGAAACAGCGTAATTATTCACCAACCCACTCTACCAAGTCATCATAATTTTGACATGACAAGGACAGAAGAAAATCTCTTACAAGTAGATGCAGTATCTCCAAAACAATTATTAGCAAAACAACCCAACAGGAAATTGAATAGATAAATATTATCACCAACTTGGGCTTTTACCCAGTATGCAAGAGCATTTTAAAATCACAATGTCTTCGAAAGGTAACTAACAACATCAACATACTAAAAAGAAAAAACTATCTCCATAGGTATATGATATAACTCAACACAATTTATGACTTAAAAACAAATACTTAGCAAATTAAGGGATGACCATGGCAGCTTTGTTCATGCCAGCAAAAAGGAAACAACTCATATGAGCATCAATGAGAGAATAAAACTACGTGGCACAGTCACCCAGGAGTATTACGTATATGTGTCCTATAATTATATAATTATATATACTGTCTATGTACATATATTCATACAAGAGTATGATTATAAATGGACCAGAACAACTGACAATATGGATAAAACTTAAAAAGAATATTGAGTGGGAAGTTCAAAATGCAGAACAAAGACTATATAGTAAGGTACCATTTTTGTAAAACTCAAAGCAGCAAAACTTAAATATAGCGTTCAAGGAGACATACATACGTAAAAAAAAATTTTTTTTTTTTTTTCAAAGAAAACAGGGGCGCCTGGTGGCTCCGTGGGTTCAGTGTCTGACTCTTGATTTTGGCTCAGGTTATGATCCCAGGATGGTGGGATTAAGTTCCATGTGGGGCTCTATGCTGAACGTGGAGCCTGCTGGAGATTCTCTTTCTCTCTCCCTCTGTCCCTCTCTCCCACTTGCACGTGTGTGTGCACGTGCTCTCTCTCTTTAAAATAAAAATTAAATTTAAAAAATGAATAAAAAAACAACCAATGCAGGATAGGGTTTGGAAAGGACAGAACAGGACAAGAGTATGTAAGCTGTGTAACAATACTAGTGTTTTTATTAAACAGATGGTAGTTAAAAGTATTAAGCTTTACAATTACACATATGACATTTTGAATATAGTATTTTTTACGAAAATGCCTTCAGTAAAGATTATACAATAAAGTCACGAGGTACCAATTATTCTTTGAGTTTTTAACTCTCACTAGTTTCCACATATGTAACACAGTAAAAAAAAAAAAAAAAAAAAAAAACTTCCAAAAATAAAAAAGGGCTAAAAAATATTTAAGCTATACATCCCTCTTCTGTACGTTCCTCCCCTTCCTAGATTCCATATCACAATTCCTATCAGTTTCCTTCTCTCTCAATGAGGCTACACATTTCATCAGGTAACCTAAAGGCTGCTGAATTCCAGGCAGCAGTAACCAATTTAAGTTCAAATGCTCTCAGATCATGTAGAGTTCAAAGAAAGATTTACTCAAAATCTAACTGCTACTTCATTCAAGGGATTCCACAAGGAAGTAGCAGTTACACTAACACTAAGAAGTAGCCTAGCTTTTGGCACACAGTAAAGAAGAAAGGGAAGGGGACATTAGAAGGACAAGGACACAGAAAAATTAACAGTTCTCTCAACACCAGCTTCTAATGTTTGCCAGGTTCTGCCCAAAGACACAAGATGACAATAGCCATGCTTCAGTTGGCTCATATTTTACAGCTATGCTGTGTAATACTACAGTCCTTAGTCATACGTGGCCATTTAAACTCAAAAATAATTAAAATTAAGCAATATCAAAATTTCAGTTTCTCACTTGTACTAGTCAGTCACATTTCAAGTACTCAACAGGCAGATGTAACCTGTGGCATTAGACAGTGCAACTAAAAAATACTTCCATCATTGCAGAGAGTTCTAATGAACAGCACTGGCCTAAGACTGGTAGTTCCCAAGTTGTGAAACAAAGACATCAATGGAAAAGAGAACAAGGCATTCACTCATGTTTCCATCTTGAAACAAGGTATAAAGTTGACTTCATACAGTGGTACTCAAATACATAAGAAAGTTAATATATGTAAGTAACTGTAAGCTCTTAAAAGTCAACAGGAATTGTTTCACCCTCAAAAAACAGACTAAAATATCCTTTCTCAATTAATTGAAATTTCTGTATATGCTTCCCAAGATTTCTTCTATCTTTTGACATTTTATTAGTTCATCACTACTGATTTCTCTCTTCATCTGCTATAATTTCAAGTAACTCTTCATCTGACTCATGCTGTACTTGGAGCCTTGTGATACATGTCCATTTGGGTACTATAGCATCTAGATCCACACTTCTCCCAACTTCTATGACAAAAATGCAATTAAGACAATGGGAGGCCCAAAATTAAAACCACCATAGTGTGTGGGGGAGGAATATAGCATTTCCTAATAAGAGCATGGAATTTTGTATTCTGAAATCTCACTCCAGTCAAGCAAATTTAATGAAACATGTACTAGCTATACTGTATTGTGCCTCTTAGTAAAGAAAGGATCACAGAATATGAAAGCTTTCTAAGCTATGTAGCTACTTAACTAAAATGCCTATGACACTGTATCACACAAAGCTTAACCACACTTGGAATTGAGAATGAAAACCTTATATGGTTACATTCTTATATGGCTTCATCTGTTTTAATAAACTGTCAACCATGTTTGGAGAGAAAAGCAAATTATGATTATATATAATTTCTTTCCCCAAAAATGGTATGACTGCCCACATAAAATATAGTGTATCTAAACAACACCAAGTACTGTCTCCTTCAACAAAAGCATTCTACTTTGGTATAGAGCTTTACACTTTACAGAACGACTTTACATGCATTACCTCATCTGGTCTTTATCCTCTTAACAACCCTGTTAGAAGAAAGGAGGATAGGTGTTGCCAAGTTTTGTTTTTAGAAAAAATTAAACTAAGTAAAAATCTCAAAACATCAGAACCTATAGGTGGTAAGCCAAGAAGGCAGGATTTCCATCCCAAACCTGTAGTGAAATATACCTATTTCAAAAACAATTTAAATGATCTAAACTAGTAGCAAACATAAAAAAAAAAAAAAAAAAGATAACATCCAAAAAGAAAAACTTGTAATTCGAGGAGTTCATGACAGTCAAAGTAAAATTAGCTGACAACTAAAACAAGTCACCAAACTCAAAACCGCTGTTATCAGATATGCACAAGAAAATTATTTGAGTACCACAAGACACCAGGCACTGTGCTACATTAGGCTTTTATATGTATTACCTAGTTTATTTAATACATTAACTTATGAGGTATTATCCTCATTTTAAAAAAGAGAAAACAGGGGGCACCTGGGTAGCTCAGTAAGTTGGTTGAGCGTCTGACTTCAGCTCAGGTCATGATCTTGAGGTTCGTGAGTTTGAGTCCACATCGAGCTTTGTGCTGACAGTTCAGAGCCAGGAGTCGGCTTCAGATTCTGTGTCTCCCTCTCTCACTGCCCATCCCCTGCTCACACTCTTGTCTCTCTCTCTCAAAAATAAACAAACACTAAAAAAAATTTTCTTTTAATTAAAAATGAGAGGGGCACCTAGGTGGCTCAGCCGGTTAAGTGGCTGACTTCGGCTCAGGTCATGATCTCACAGTCCATGGGTTCGAGCCCCGCGTCAGGCTCTATGCTGACAGCTAGCTCAGAGCCTGGAGCCTGCTTCAGATTCTGTGTCTCCCTCTCTCTCTACCCCTACCCCGCTCACTCTCTGTCTCTCTCAAAATAAAATAAAGACATAAAAAAAATTTTTTTTTAAATGAGAAAGTGGGCACCTGAGTGGCTTAGCTGGTTAAGCCTCTGATTCTTGATTTTGGCTCTGGTCATGATCTCGTGGTTCATGAGTTCAAGCCTCATGTTGGGCTGACAGCATGAAGCCTATTCGGGATTCTCTCCTTCCCTCTCTCTCTTTCAAAAATAGATAAAGTTCAAAAATAAATAAATATTTAAAAATAATAAATAGTTCAGAGAACCTACATAACTATACCAAGGTCATCCAACCAATAATGAAGACGGAACTTCAATTTGAACCCAATTATCAGACTTAAAGGCCTACTTATTCTTCTACAGGAAATCTATCAGAAGCACCTTGCCATCCAGATGGTAAATCAGAGGACAAAATTAAAAATAATTTTGGAAAAGACCCCATTAGTCTTTCAAATGTGGAAAGTAAAACATAGGACAGATATAATTATTTTTAAGAATTACAGGAGGGGCACCCGGGTAGCTCAGTTGGTTCAGGGTTTCTTGATCTAGGCTCAGGTAACAATCTCACAGTTCATGGGTTCAAGCCCCACATGGGGCTCTGCACTGATAGTATGTAGACTGCATGGAATTTTCTCTCCTTCTCTTTCTGCCCCTACCCTACCTGTGCTCTCTCTCTCTCTCCCTCAAAATAAATCAACTTAATAAAAAGAATTACAGGAAACAGCATGCAAAAATTTTAAATAGCTCAAGACAGAATCTAAAAATGATGGTCCAAATTGAGAAGGTTCTAGGGTGTCTGGTTGGCTCAACCAATTAAGCGTCCAACTCTTGGTTTCTGCTCCTGTCGTGATCTCATGGTTTGTGGGTTCAAGCCCTGCATCTGGCTCCATACTGACAGAGCCTGCTTGGGATTCTCTCTCTCTCTGCCCCTCGCGCACTCGCTCACTCTCAAAATAAAAACTTAAAAAAAGAATTTAAAAGAAATACAAGGTTCTAAAAAACAACACATCTTGCCTTCTTTGCTTTTAGCACACTAATCAAGAGGAAACAAGCATTTGTCTCTTTATGTTTAATTTTTCTTCAGTAATTTTAGGGATTGCTGCTCTCACTTTCACATATTTAATTATGTGCCATCACTGAATTTTATCCAGTTCAATCCCCAACATAATACATAGTAAGAAAAATATCAGTACAGAAATCCATAATAACAAATAAATGATGGAGCATAGCTATTTTTCTATAGTGCTATGAACCCTATCCAAACAAATCAAAAGAAATAAAAAATAAACTTCATTTAAAATGAAATTAGATTAATGACAGCAATTCACACCAAGTGACCAAAGAATACATATCATATATAGTCACATTCAGACCAGATCCAGGAAGGAACAAATTATGAAAAAAAAAAAAAAAAAAAAAAAAAAAACCTGAACAACCAAGCAAAACAACTATGGGACTTCAGTATGAGTTCTAGTCCTCTATCATCTTCCAACCTTTCTCTGAAATGATCTGCTTAACACAAGGTGAAAAGGGTAAGGGAAGATGAGAAAGACTTTGTGGCAAAGAGTTCTAAAACAACTTCTCAGTATTTAGGCCTTACCAGCTGTCCTAGCTTCTAATCCCCTTCATTATCCCAAGTAGCTCAAAAACTAATCATTTATAAAACAGCAATGTCAAGTCTTCCATCTAGAGACCATGCAATTATAAAGGTAATGTGCACAAGAACTGCCTGGTGATCTTGTTAAAATGTACATTTTGATGCAGTACTTTTGGTTGGAGCATTAGACTCCTTTTAAGAAGTCCACAGGTAACATCAATGCTACTGGTCTGCCAACCACATTTTGAGTAAGAAGATTTTTATATGCACCAAAAGACATACCAAAAGATATTCACAGCAGAAATATTCTCGACAGAAAAATACGGGAAGCTACCCACATGCCTATTAATACAGTTAACAGCACAGTTACAAAGTATAATACACATATCCATGAATAACCTACAGCTACTTCTGATAACATGGAGAGAACTTGAGCACAAGAGAATATATAGTTCCGCTGTAAATGATTCCTATTTACAGGAAACTGAACTATGTTGCTAGAAATCAGAGTAAAAGTTACTCTTGGTCAGAGTGATTGCCTTGAAGGGAGACATAAGAGGGTTTTTAGAGCTCCACTAATGCTCTCTTTCTTGATTTGGGTGCTCAACACAGCAGTGTGTTCAGTTTATTCAAATCAGGCGAGCTGTACATTTATGATGTGAATATTACTTTAAAATAGTGAATCTGCATGTACACTAGGCTTCAAAAAAACAATGCTTTTTAAAAGAAGAACTTGGTGTAAACAGATCTGTAGACGAAGGCAAGTAAACTTGTAATTAGCAGGTAATTTCCAGGTTCCAGAGCTTATTTTTTTTTTAAAAGATGCAAAGTGTAAAATCAAAATTAAATTAGACCATGAGAAAAGAAAACTAGAGGCCAATCTAAATAAATTCTAAAGTGCTAAATAAAAATAAAACATCTTATTTCACTGAATACTACAATAAAATAGCTATGCAGGTTTATCCTAGGAATAGAAATTAAGTTCAGGTTTAAAGAACTCCATTTATAAATAAATAAATTTAAAAAAGGGGGGGATGGCGCCTGGGTGGCTCAGTTGGTTAAGCGTCTGACTTCGACTCAGGTCATGATCTCACGGTTCGTGGGTTCGAGCCCTGCATAGGGCTTTGTGCTGACAGCTCAGAGCCTGAAGCCTGCTCAGGTTCTGTGTCTCCCTCTCTCTCTGCCCCTCCCCTGCTTGCTCTCTGCCTCTCTCTCAAAATAAAATAAAGACATAAAAAAAAATTTTTAAAAACAGGAAAATCAAATAGGAAACAGTTTAAAAAACTTAAATCCTTGGGGCACCTGGGTGGCTCAGTCAATTAAGCATCTAATTTTTGGTTTCAGCTCAGGTCATGATCTTGTGGTTCGCTGAGTTCCAGTCCCACATCACACATCAGACTCCATGCTGTCAGGGAAGAGCCTGCTTAGCATTCTCTCTCTCTCTCTCTCTCTCTCTGCCCCTCCCCTGCTCACCCTCTCAAAATAAATAAACTTAAAAAAAATAAAAAATAATAAAAATAAAAATATCAATCATCTAGACAAACACTAGCTAAATCCTCTCTAGGGAAACTTCTCTCCCCAGCAAAGCCTGCCCTTTGCCCCTTTACTTGATAGAGGAGCCAAGCAGTCAACAAGCTGTGTCCATGAACATAAAGTTGATTTCCTATCAGCATTTTGAATGGTCCCCTCTTAAATACAAAAAAAGCACGCAAGGACAACCAGACTTTTGAAGAAAACCACCTATGTAATAAACACAGAGTAGGCCAGGGCCAGGTGGGACGGCCAAGGGCCATAGCCCAGCCGGCTCCATGAAAGGCTCCCCGTGCAGACACCCAGATTTGGTGCTCAGTGCAGGTCGTCAGGCTCTGGCTTGGTCGGCACCCATCCAGGATCTTCGTGGGGCAGCAGCAATGGTTGGAAAGGAGTTCAGGGGTCACACCAGACTCGAAATTTAAGTTCTGGACCATGAACTGAAGCAGTGACTGACCCTTCTGGGGCTGGTCCATGGCTGCATTCCTGAAAAAACCAAGCATGGACCAGGCCACTCAACAGTGGGCCCAGCCTGGGCCAGGGGCACCCAGGTATGGCAAGGGCAGACAAGGGAAAGGAGAGAAAACGGTCTGCTGCCTGTGATGGATGTTAGAGTTCAGCCAGTTTTATATCACAGTTACTGAATTCAGAATGTTTTAAAAGATTTAAGATTCTGAGTGGATGAAATGATGTCTGGCAACAGCTTAAATATAATTCAGCCTGCTAAGGTGTTACTGTTTGTGTTGAGTATAACAGGGAAGGAAGACAAGTTAGAAAGAACAGGATATAAAAACATAAGCAGAGTAAATAGTATTTAATTATTTAATGTTCTGTTGTAATTGCGGTTTAGAGAGACTGGCCATTTTTTTTTTTATGTATCTTACAGATTTTCATATTGACCATTTTTTCTTATTACTAAACAAATTCATTAGATTATTAATTTCAAAACGGCATCAGGTTGCCTGGGTGACTCAGTCGGTTAAGCATCTGACTTCAGCTCAGGTCATTATCTCGTGGTCCCTGAGTTTGAGCCCCATATGGGGCTCTTGTGCTGACAGCTCTGAGTCTGGTGCCTGCTTCAGATTCTCTCTCTCTCTCTCTCTCTCTCTCTGCCCCTCCCCCCTCACGTTCTCTGTCTCTCAAAAATAAACAATAAAAGAAAAAAATTTTCAAACAGCTTTAACAGTCTCAACCAAGACGATATAATTACTAGGATTAAATATTCAAAAGACATGTGACACCTTTATGAAAAAATTATAAATAGGAGACAACCAGTCCCATAGATGGAAAGATTAACTACAGTAAAGATACTTTTTTTTTTTTTTTTTTTTTACAAGTTTAAAGAGAGGGGCACCTGGGTGGCTCAGTTGGTTAAGCATCTGACTTTGGCTGTCATGATCTCACTATTCGTGAGTTTGAGCCCCACATCGGGCTCCATGCTGAAAGCTCAGACCCTGGAGCATGCTTTGGATTCTGTGTCTTCCTCTCTCTCTGCCCCTCGCCTGCTTGCACCCTGTTCTCTCTCTCAAAAATAAAATAAAACATTAAAGTTGACAGAGAGAGAGAGAGAGAGAGAGAGAACACGTGAGTGTGCTCACTCACACTTGTGAGCAAGGGAGGGGCAGAGAAAGAAGGGGAGAGAAAAAATTCCAAGCAGGTTCCCTGTTGTCAGAGCAGGGCCCGGCACCCAGGCTCAATCTCACAAACTGTGAGAACATGACGTTAGCCAAAACCAAGAGCCAGATGCTCACCTGAGCCACCTAGGTGCACCAAAGATACTTTTATTCCAAGTTAATATATACACTTACTGCAGTTTTATCAAAATGGTAGTAAGATTTTTCTGAATTTAAATACAGATACTAGGGGTGGGTGGGGGCTCAGTCAGTTAAGTGTCTGACTTTGGCTGAGTTCACGATCTCGCGGTTTGTGGGTTCGAGCTCCGCATCAGGCTTTGGGTAAACAGCTCAGAGCCTGGAGTCTGCTTCAGATTCTGTGTCTCCCCCTCTCTCTGTCTCTCCCCTGCTCTCACTCTGTCTGTCTGTCTCACTCTCAAAAATAAATACACATTAAAAAAAATTTAAGGGACACCTGGGTGGCTCAGTCAGTTAAACGTCCAACTTCGGCTCAGGACATGATCTCATGGAGCTGTGCTGACAGCTCAGAGCCTGGAGCCTGCTTCAGATTCTGTGTCTCTGTCTCTCTCTGCCCACCCCCCACTCGCCCTCCAACTCCTCCCCCTACTCATACTGTCTCTCTCTCTCTCTCTCTCTCAAAAATAAACATTAAAAAAATTTTTTTAATTAATAGATACTAAATTCCATTTGGAAAAATAAGGTCAAATATATGATTCTGAAAAAACAATGAAGGAGGAATCATCCTAGCAGATAATAAAACTGATAATAAACCCACAGAATTAATACATGCTATTTTGTGCAGAGATAGACACACAGAGCAGTGGAAACCACAAGTGTCTACCCAAAATTCATGTCCTTCCTGGAACTTCAGATTGTGACCTTATTTAGAAATAAGGTTGTTGCATATGTAATTGGTTATCATACTAGAGTAGGGCAGGCTCTTAATCCAATATGACTGGTATCTTTTAAGAGGAGACAGACAGACCCAGACACATACCCTGTTACAGTGGAGACGGAGTTTAGAGTTATACAGCTTTCAGGGATCAACAGCCAACACCAAACAGCTAAGGGGAAAGCATGGAAGAGATTCTCCCCTAGAAGCTTCAGAAACAGCATGGGCTCTGCTAACACCTTGATTTCAGACTTGTAGCCACCAAAATTTTAAGAGAATCAATTTTTATTGTTTGAAACCATCCAGCTGTGGTGCTTTGTTACAGCAGCATTAGGAAACTAATACAGTAGACCTTCAAAAGCAGTGTTGGGACAAATGACTTTTCCTTTTGGAAGAAAACATTAAGGTAGACCACCAAAGTATACCATACATTTCAGATAAATTTAAAATCTAAACATGACAAATAGAACTTAAGCATTTTGGAAGAAAATTTTGATTATCTTTGTAACCTAGATGTAGAAAATTTTCTTACAACACAGAAAGCAAAATGACCTAAGAAAAAATTGATACATTTGCTCAAAACTGAAAATTTATGTACAATATAAGCAAAGTAAAAGAGAAGACATACAAGGACAAAATATTTGTGACCTAATGTAGCCAATAGTTAATACACAAATTATGTAAAGAAATCCTAGAAATGAAGGACAAGTGATCCAGTAAAAATATACGCAAAGGATATAAACAGGCAGTTCACAGTACTGAAAACAAATGGTCAATGGATAAAAGAATGGAGTAAAAATTGTGACATATTCAGACAATGGAACATGACACAAAATTAAAATAAATCAGTTCTGTGTAAATCAACATGGACAGATCTCAAAATGTTGAATAAAAACTGCAAGCACAAGGGCACCTGGGAGGCTGTTGGTTAAGTGTCCAACTTCGGCCCAGATCATGATCTCACAGTTGGTGGGTTTGAGCCCAGCTTCGGGCTCTGACTGTCAACTCAGAGCCTGGAGCCTGCTCCGGATTCTGTGACTCCCTCTCCCTCTGCTCCTTCCATGCTTGCACTCTGCCTGCCTCTCTCTCTCTCTCTCTCTCTCTCTCTCAAAAATAAATAAATAAGCATTTAAAAAATTTTTTTAAACTGCAAGTGCAGTAAAATAAAGCATTTGTGCATAAAATACAAAGTCGCACTTATTTATAAATACTTATGTGTACTTAAAAATTAAAAACAAACTGAAAAGTTATTACATGCATTACAATGTTTGCTTCTTGAAAGAGAACGGATACAAAGAACAATACTGAAGAGAGGCTAAAGAGGATTTCCGTTTCATCTGTCATATTCTACTACATTAAAAGGAAATCTGAGTAAAAATGTTAAATCAGTGGTAAGTACTAGGATACTTGTTATAATGTTCTCTAATTTTCTAAATCTTAAACTTGTGAAAATTAAACAATGAAAAATAAAAATAAAAGAATAAAACACAGGAAAGAAAAAACTCTAAGAAACAGAAATAACCTTCAAATAAAACTATAAAACTCCTCAGAGGAAAAAAATAACACAGCCAATTTTTCAGGAGTGAAGAATATGAATTTCTGATTTAACAGGCTCATTAGGTGTCTTGCACAACAAATAAAAAGTCCCACATCCAGGTACATAATCATTGAATTTTCAGTATTCAGAAGACAAAATGAGGTCCTAAAACTTTAGAAGAGTTCAGAAAAATAGTCATATACAAAGGACCAGAACTCTTTAAAATTTCATGTACAGTAAAGCAATATGAAGTCTGCAAGCGGAAGTTATTTCCAACCTGAAATTTTATTCTTCAACTATTAAGAATGAAGGTCAAGACATTTGTAGTAACTCAAATTTATGTCCTAGGCTTCCTTTCTCAAGATGAAGGAAAACTGACTCTACCCAAGTGAGTGGGGGTGAAAAAAAAAATTAGGACAGAGAAAACATGGGATCCATGGAAAATGGAACACAAACAAAGAAGAGGTTAAGTTATTCTTGGGATGCGAGCCTTGAGAGCAGCAAGTCTACTAAAACCAAAACAGAAGAGTGAATAACAAAAATGTAACCATAACATATTACAGGTCTCAAATGTGAATGATGCATACATAGCCATGCAGATATAAAAAAATGAATTTATATTTTTAAGCAAAAAGTCTAATTATTAGGAGAATGGGGAGGGAAGAAACCTGAGGGAGGTTGCAAGGGGAAGGGGAGAGGCTAAATACTCATGTTCCATACTCAGTTAAATGATGACTGAGAAAGGGAACTAAATGTTCTCAATTCTAAGGTGTGAAGTTACTATTTGATATTTTAAAATCACTTAACATGAATTTTTTCCACTGAATTTTGCAAAGAATAAAATTATACCTGTTGACTTAGGAGGGTTTCTATGACTATCATTAAAAGCAAGATGCATTTTTTTTTGAGAGACAGAGAAACCATGAGCTGGGAAGGAGCAGAGAGAGAGAGAGAGAGAACCGATTCCAAGCAGTCTCTGCACTGTCAGCACAGAGCTGGAGGCTGGGCTGGATCTCACCAACCATGAGATCATGACCCAGAACCATGAGATCATGACCTAAGCCAAAACCAAGTCTGCCACTTAACTGAGTCACCTAGGCACCCCAAAAGCAATATGCATTTTAACAAGATTCTATTTAAGATTGTTAAAAGGATGTGGACAGTAGGTAAAGAAAAAGCAAACAGATAGCTCTGATAAAGACATGTACAGGCTTCCAGTTATGGAATGAATAAATCACAGTAATAAAAGGTACAACATAGAGAATACAGTCAATTGTATTGAAATAGTATTGTATGGTGACAGATATGAACACAGCATAATGTATAAACTTGTGGAATCACTACGGTGTACATGTGAAACTAATTTAACATTGTATGTCAACTGTACTTCAAAAATAAAAAACATGTATATAATATACCACTGGAATACAATTGTGTATGTAGGAATGTATGCAAAAATCTAAAACAGCTGAGTCAACATACTGACAATGGTGGCTTAATCTGGGGGTCAAATTTTCAGATCATTTCTTTCTTCCTTTTTACTTGCATTTAAGGTTGTTGCTTTTTTTTCTGAGTTCATATATAGGTATTGGCTTAGATACATTCATTAGCTTCATATGCATTTCTATAATAAAAAATCTATTTCTATGAAAAAAAAGAGCTACAAAAAATACTTGTAAATTGCCTGCTTACATTCTTCTAGATACCATTTTTCATTACCTGATTTCATTTGCCTAAACATTCAGAAATCTAATGCTAAAGTTGGCAGCTACTTCGATCTAGCTTGTTCAACATTTCACCACAAAACAATGTTCTACTTTGATATACTATATATCTAAATTTTAATTCCTTTACAAAAATTGGTTTTCAGCACCTTGAAGAACAAAGTTTCTCCTTATACAATAATTTAGACAAATAAACACAGATTCTTTTACCTATTTGTCTTTTCTTCTATTTCAAGTACACATGCATGTATGTAGTTCATAGGACGGAAACGTTAGCCTTCTGCTGGGGTTTCAGCAGGCAGAAATTTCATCAACTTTTCTTAATCTGAATATTCTATAGTAAACCACTGCATTTAAAAGTTTAGGGGAAGGGGGGTGATAGTCATGGTGGACACTTGTGGGGAAGAGCACTGGGTGTTATATGGAAACCAACCTGACAAACTATAAAGTTAAATAAATAAATAAATAAAAGTTTATGAAAGATAAATACATCCTGACAACAGCAATAGCATCTCTTCTTAACTTCTGTCAAGATAATTACTTTGAACTTAATTTAAGGTGAAAATGGGAATTAAATTTGGGTTTGTTTTTTTTTTTTTTTTTTTTTTTTTACTTGAGAGAGAGAGTGTGTGTGGGAGCAGGCGAAAGGGGCAGGGGGGAGAGGGAGAGCATCTTTTTTTTAAGTCTGTTTATTTATTCATTTTTGACAAAGAAACAGCATGTGTGGGGGAGGGGCAGACAGCAATGGGGAGAGAGAGAATCCCAAGCAGGCTCTGCACACCGACGTGGGGCTCAAACTCACAAACCCTGAGACCATGACCTGAGCCGAAACCAAGTGTCAGAGACTTAGCTGACTAAGCCACCCAGGCGCCTCATGAGAGAGAGAATCTTAAGCATGCTTCACACTCAGTATACAGCCTGAACTGAGCTGAAATCAGGAGTCAGACTCTTAACTTACTGAGTCACCTAGGCACCCCGAAACTCATGGTATCTTGATCGTTTCCCAGGATTAGTTTAAACAAGTATCCTGACAGGCCACCACTACTGCAACTTACTTCAACAACCTTATAGTCTATAAGAGACCCATTTTATTTTTTTTAATGTTTATTTATCTATTTTGAGAGAGAAACAGAGAGCGCATGAGCAGGGGAGAGGCAGGGAGACAGGGAGAGAGAGAATCCCAAACAAGCTTCACGCTGTCAGCACAGATCCTGATGGGGGGGCTCGATCTCACCAATTTTGAGATCATGACCTGAACCAAAATCAAGAGTCCAGCACTTAATAAACTGAGCCACCCAAGTGCCCGGAGGCTCATTTTAGACCTAAAGACATCTGCAGGTTGAAAGTGAAGGAATGGAGAAACATTTATCAAGCAAATGGATGTCAAAGGAAAGAAAGTTGGAGTATCAATACTTACATGGGACAAACTAGATGATTTTGTTCTTGTGTTTTTTTTTTTTCCTGTTTTGGTTATCAGGATAGTAGTGGCTTCATGGAATGATTCTGAAAGTGTTTCCTCTATTGCATTATTTGTAAGATTTTGATAAAGAGTGCCATTAATTTTTTTAATATTTGTAGAATTCACCAATATAACCATAAGGTCTTGGGCTTTTCTGTGCTGGATTCCTAATTCAACTTTCATTCTTGTTATTGGTCTAAGAAGATTGCCTATTTCTTGGATTCAGGATTCAGGATTCAATCATGGTAACTTGTGTGTTTTTAGGAATTACCTGTTTTGTTTTCCTAAATTATCTTACACTTAATTGTACAAAATAATCTGTTATTACACTATGTATTTCTGTGGTTATCTACTGTCTTCTCTTCCATTTCTCATTTTGGATTTTGAGTCTTGTTTTCTTAGTTAACAGAGTTAAAACATTGCCAATTTTGTGGGGATTTTTTTTTAAAAAACTGGTCATTACTTTTAATGTTATGTAATTGTTTTGTCTCTATTTCTGTTTTTTATTTCCTTCATCTACTAAATTCAGCTAAGTTTATTCTTTTTCTAGTTGTCTTTGGTGTCGTATTAAGTTATTTAACTTTTTTTCTTAATACAAGCAGTTATAACATAAGTTTCACTCTAACATCTGCTTCTGGTGCATCCTATACGTTTTGGAATATTGTATCTTTTTCTTTTTTGAGACATATTTTAATTTGCCATTTGATTTCTTATTTGAGCCATTGCTTTTGCAGTAGTGTGTCAATATTTACATGTTTAATATGTACATTGTAAAAAAAAACAACAACAACAACAACAACAACCTAATAGTCCCACCTCCTACTACCATAGGTCAGGGACCCTGACAATTCTCTAGCGGTCTGAACAACAAATATACAACTTGCAAGTTGGGCAAAGGATTTACAGGAAACCTACAAAATCAAATAGTATTACAGCACTATAGTCTAAAGCACTATACTCTCTCCTCTCTTGCTTTCTCTAGCTGGAAGTGGCCCTAATTAAAAACATCCAGAAGAGTGAATTCTCACAGAAATTTAACCAACACTATTTACAAAATGTCTACTAGTCTGCTCCTCATTCACTAGGTGAAGTCTTTAAGCTAAAAAGGGTTCCATCTTTTTTGCCTCAACACATACCTGATGATGAAGCTGGAGTCCTGTTAAAACTGTCTCCATTTGCTCCAGAAGAATACCTATCCTGTAAATAGGAACAAAAGACTCATTTTCTACTTTGAAAATAAGAACGTGTCATCACAAATACTAGACAATTTTAACAAATGGACTTTGTTCCAAACAAAACAGTAACAGACTGTAAGATTTTCCAGGTCACTCATTCCTTAATTAATTATTCCAAAACCTCTTCACTTTAACAATGTATAGCATAATAATGTATCACTTAAAACAACGATCAGCCAACTATAGCTATGAGCTAAATTTGGTCAGCCACTTGTATTTGTAAATAAAGCTTTATTGGAACATAGCCACCCTCATTCATCTAGAAATGTCTATGGCTGCTTTCCCACCAGAAGAGCGAAGTTGCAATAGAGATCATAAATCCTGTGAGGTCTAAAATATTTACTATCTAGCCCTTTACGGAAAGAGTCTGCTGACATCTGACTTAAAAGTTTTCTCACCCATATACTTGAAAAGTCTAATTAAGTACTATTATTATATAAATAAAATCTGACCAAAATAACACATGAATAAATCAATGCCTGCCAATATACAATCTATTTTTAAAAGTTCGGTATTTTACAGTATGCTAATTAACAATGCACAGAATAAAGTAGAGCACAGGGGAAACCAGTGGATAACAGTTTCTACAGTAAAGTACTACAGGAATTTATTTTTTAAACTTCAACTGTGTTTCTTTAAAGGGAAACAAATTAACGTGTTCACAATTTTTTAAAACGAATTCACACTAAAAGAAAACGTCACTGATACACCTAAAAACAATATACCTATATATACACATTGCAAATGCAGTACAAACACAACAAAGTGGTTCGTGTTAGCTACCAAATCAGAATATTCATTGTTAATTTTCATCAAACTTTTCACAGCAACAGTTGAAGACTGTTGTTGATGCTCTCAAATAGTAACTATCCCATTTTCCTTACCTTAGTTTCAAAAAAGATTTATTTGCTATTAATGCATATGTATTACATTTGCAGTGATGTACTTGCATTTCTGTTGGGCTCAGAAAATTCAACTTTTGTTATAAAACCAATAGCTAAATGTCAAGTTAATTTGGGAACCTTCCAGTATCTCTTAATTTATCTCTGTGTTAACAAAAACTTGAGTAACCTTTTTCTCACCTGAACTCCTAGGGTACCCTTACAATCATTAACTGACCCCCTAATTTCCCCTGATATAAGCTTCCTCTACTTAGGGCAAAACTTACAAAAAAGAGCTCTCAAATTATTGCACATGAAAAAGCAGAATTCAATACTTTAAAAACAAAAGGTGTCCGGGGCTCCTGGGTGGCTCAGTCGGTTGAGCGTCTGACTTCGGCCCAGGTCATGATCTCACAGTTCATGGGTTCGAGCCCCGCATCGGGCCCTGGGCTGACAGCTCAGAGCCTGGAGCCTGTTTCGGAGTCTGTGTCTCCCTCTCTCTGCCCCTCCCCCACTCATGCTCTGTCTCTCTGTCTCTCTCTCTCTCTCAAAAATAAACATTAATAAATTTTTTAAAAAAAACAAAAAAAAAACAAAAGGTATCCTAAAACTTACATGATACCTTAATTAAGTGGCTACATTAGAAGAGTCACAATATTTCTTTACATAAGTTCCTTTAAATAAGCCAAAAATTGGAGAGAGTGTAAAATACTTTTTTTTTCCAATGTTTCCTCACTTATTTATTTATTTGAGAGAGAGAGAGAGAGAGAGAGAGAGAGAGAGAGAGAGACAGTATGAGTGGGGTAGGGGCAGAGAGAGAGAGAGGGAGACACAGAATCTGAAGCAGGCTCCAGGCTCTGAGCTGTCAGCATGGAGCCTGAGGCGGGGCTTGAACTCATGCACTGTGAGATCATGACCTGAGCTCAAGTCAGCCGCTTAACCGACTGAGCCACCCAGGCACCCCAGTAATAGTTATTTCCTAAAATTTCTTTCACAAAACACACTAAATGACTTTTAAAACTACTTTTAAATAGCCCAAGAGCCACCCAATTATTCTCTGAGTTATTAAGAACAGAAAGGCAAATACAGATCCTTGAAACACCTTGGGCTTTTCATAATTACTACAGTAAAAAGTTTCAATTTACAATTACCCTATGGTAATTAAAACAAACAAGAGTGATCCAGTTTTCACTCCTTCAAATCCAATTCTGAAGACATTTTTCTTTCCCTAGTGGCCAGAGTAATATCACGTGAATAGAATCCAAAAAAGGGCTGGTTTTATTTAAGTGTTATAAAGGTAATGAAACACTTGGCATTCATGAACTTAAAAACTTAGTATTAGATGATCTTCACGCTATGGAATTTAATATTCTACATACATGAAATTTAAAAATTCCAAGGCAAATTTTGAAACAAAATATCATTAAAAATTCTTAACCTTTTTCATTACCTTAAAAATAAATTACCTTCATATACCCTTCAGCTACTGCACCACTTCCCTGCCTCTCTCAAAGTATCTACAGTTAGTTGCTGCCTCTACTTTTTCATATCCCTTTTTTCCTTAAATCTACTCCAGTCTAGCTTCCATCCTCACTCCTACAGAGAAAAATGCTTTTAATAAGGAAATTATGTAATAAAATTACTACTTTTACCTTTCATTCTACCAGAGCTCTCAGCAGCATTTGAAATGACTATTTCCTTTCTCTTTACAATATTCTTCTCTTGGCTTAAGGAATACACAATTCCCTGGTTTTCTTTCTTGTTCCACAGGCTACTTCCTCCTCAATCTCCTTTTGCCAGCTCCTCCTATAATGGAACCTCTCAAGTTGGACTATCCAGAGTTAAGCCCTCTAAATCTGTTTTACGCTATGCATCCTTACCTAGTCTCATAGCTTTAAATCCCATTAATATACAGGAGCGCCTGGGTGGCTCAGTTAGTTAACCGTCCGACCCTTGGTTTCAGCTCAGGTCATGATCTCCTGGTTAGTGTACAGAGCCTGCTTGGGATCCTGTCTCCCTCTCTCTCTGCCCCTCCCCTGCTCACACCTGTTCTTGCTCTCTCTCAAAAATAAACATTAAAAAAGTTTTTAATAAATTTAAAAAATCCCATTAATATACAGATAATTACTACATTTATATCTATAGCCCTGATCCCTCTTCTAAGCAACTAATGCATAAAAGCTACTGACTGAACAAACTGAACACAACAAACCTAACATTCTTTGTTTTTACCCCTCCCTAGCTTGTACATTTTTCAGAGATTACCCATTTCCACAAATGGAACCATCGTCTATCCAGCTGCTTAAATTTAAAAGAAACCTATGGTACAACACAAGCAATGATACTGTAATAGCATTGTATGGTTTACAGATGGTAGCTACAGTAGCATCAGCACACCTTAACATACAAACTTGTCAAATCACTGTGCTGTACAACCTGAAACTAATGTAACACTGTATCCATTATACTTCAATTAAATAAAAATATAAAATATAAAAACCTAGCCACCAACCTTGATTACTCTTTCACTCCCCACATCCAGTCAAGCCAGTCCCTTTCCCTCTGACTTCATTTCCTCCCACTCTTACATCTCACAGTGCTTTAGCCATACTACATGTAGTAGGCTGAAATAAGGCCACCGAAAGGCATTAAGTACTAACCCCTGAATCTTGTAAACATTACCTTATTTGGAAAAAGACTTAGTGCAGATATAATTAAATTACAGATTTTGAAAAGAGGAAATTACTCCGGATTATCTGTGTAGGCCCTAAATGTCACCCCAAATGTCCTTATGAGAGGCAAAAGAAGTTAACCGAGGCCATGGGAAGACAGAGCAGAGACTGCCCGTAAGAATGCCTATAGCTACCAGAAGCTGGAAGAGGCATGGATGCTCTCTCAGAGCCTATAAAAGGAAGACAGCCCTACTGACACCTAGATTCCTAAGTCCTGATGTCCAGAACTGTAAGAAAATAGATTTCTGTTGCTTTAAAAACACCAAGTTTGTGGTAATATGTTGTAACAGCCATGGGAAACTAGTATCTTATAATTATTCCTGTTGCCTTAATACCACAAGTTTGTCCACTCCTCAGGACCTCTACATGTGACATCCTGTTGGGACTCATTCAGGTCTTAGGCTCATGAATCACTGTCTCAGGAAGCTTTCCTGCATCACCTTATTTAAATTCACCCCATCCAGGTCTGCCTGTCTCTCTGTCTGCCTGTCTCTCTCTCTCTCTCTCCCCCTCACGTGTGTGCACACACACATACACACACACACTCCACTGATATTTCCATGTTTTTCATATTTCACTTTATACTACTGGCTGTCAAGTGAGCTTATTCTGTGTTCTCCAGTAAAATACAATGACCATCTTACTATGCACTTTATCTATCCTCTTCACCACTATCCTCAGCACCTACAGGGCTCAATAAAAATTGGTTGGATGAATCACAGATCTTGTCATTAACCTACTTCTTGAACATTTGGCTGTAAACCACTGATAACCTCTAAACTATCCTAATAAGCCAATTTAGAAATTTCAAAATGTTTTACACATAAGGGCTCTCATATGCAGCTACAAATAATTCATTTGCATTCTGGTCAACACATTTCTTTTAACCTTCAATGTACTCTTAATATTTTCAATTATGAAATATCACATTTTTAAAGGTCTTTTCTATTTTCAAGCAAATGAGTATTTCCATCAACATGGTAAAGTTTTTGTTTTTTTAACATGGCAAGGTTTTGATCTCAATGACTTGTCAGAGCTGCTATTCAAATGAACTTACAGCTGGACAATTTATGAACCTTGAAGATGCCTCTTCCCTGTCCAATGTGGGACCCAAAGCAGGCCGTTCCATGTTTTCTTTCCCCACCCCATTAAAGTCCTTAGCAAATATAGCTTTCATTTTATATTCAGAATCCCCTGAAATGCATGAGAATATATCAATTTATATAAAGTACCAAGATGTCATTTCCTATTTTAGGTTCCATGTCAAATACAGCTGAGATAGGTTGTCCATATAAAATGACCAGACAGGTTACATCATGTAGTGTGCCACGAAAAATTTAAAAATCAAAATATTTCTCCTTCTTTGGTCTGACACAGAAATTAAAGTCTCAAAATACAGACAGTATTATCCTCCATCCCTTCTTCTGATTGATCAGTCCTAGCCAGATTAGCCCCAATCACAACCACAGTTGAAGCCTGGTCCTTTCTTCAACAATTACTACATGGAGACATCTAAAATTACTGCAGCTACTTCAGCACCTCCAGAGCTGAAGAACTCCAACTCTTGAGTCTCACGTACCACACACAAATCTAAAGTTCTAGAGACCTACCATGTCATGCAAGAAAAAGCAAAATACCTCAAAATTTAGAAAAAACAACCAAAGCCAGGAACAAATATGACTGTTCTAAGAGCTTACAATCTAGGCCCTAATTTCTGTATCTAAGAGCATTTTCCAAATAAAAGTTATTTCCCCAAACAAAAACATTTAACAATCAAAAGTTATAGTCAAATCATCTCCCACATACTGTGAGAGAAACCTACTATAAATGGTAACAGTGTATAGACAGAGAAAAAAAGAAAACAAAAGGCTCTCTAGTTTCAGCTTCTCTCTGGTGTCACCCAACCTCTATCAGGTGACTCAAATCTGTTGGCTGTAAATTGACGATTCTCCTTCAAGAGGATTCACTTTATTCTCCAGACCTCCTCCACTAACACCTCTGCCACCTTTGCAATCTCTTTAGCCTTCTCTTCAGCCTTCTCATATCTTCTCATCACTCTACCCTAGACTCCATTATTTAGATCTTTAAGATGACTCAGAGCTCTTTCCTCCAAGCCTGCCACTTTTATTGGGATGATCATTTTATTTGGATAACCATTTTGACCAGCTTCCACAAGTTGCTCTTATTTAGCATATAATAATTTCCCGGCTTTCTAGTAGAAGACACAATATCCTCCCACATCTCAGTGATGATTATAGGCAGAAATTGCTCAAAATCTTAAGGCTCTAGCAGTGGGCAGCTCCTTAGGTCTGCCAACACAATGATGTTCAAGGGCCACATTTCTTCTTGCTACTTCAGAACCATAGTATGAACACAGAAGCCCAGAACTTTCTTACCTAGATAATTATTACAAACTTTGCTACTACTGCTTAATAAAATTGTAATTGTGGGTGGACCAATTATCTCAAGCTATTTCTACTTTAACCTCAAGAATATTTGCCTTCTGAAACGTGCCACCAAAAGGGCAGATAGATGAGACAGAAGCAATCACTGTGTAGACTTAACTCCCATGGTCATCTAACAAGAAGCATTCATTACACAGCTAGTTAGCAAACCCAATACGCTGTTACATTCACTATACTCACCACTGCAACACTCATTCCAACAAGCTTACATGCAATATGCAAACGTCTAACAACTAAGATGCCTGAACTACATAACTGCTCAATTATCAAATTCCTCTTAACCTCCCATCTTTCACTGGTCTATACCCAGGTGGTACACTTTACCAGTGGCCTATTAGTCCAAAATTATGTAAGAATGGGTAAATATTAAGTCTCCAAATAAAAATCCTGAAAAGTATTCAGAAAAGGCTGATCAGATATTGTTTAAGATGAGATCAAGCCAAGACAGCTGCAGAGCGAAGACAAATTTTAAAAAACAAAAAATTTCTATTTCTTTTAAAATAGAAATTCAGGACAGCCAATCAAAATGGTGCCTTTAAAAGAACTAGGCTGAATTAAAGACCAGAGATCTCTCCTCACTTTCTGCAGTTTTAATTCAACCAAGGCAGACAAGGCCATTGATTGATTGCACCATGTTCCTCCAAGTCAACTAGGCCAGATAGCTAACTGCACAACAGCATCAGGAATGAAGTTTGCAGACAAATGCAAACAATTTATAAACTGGCCCCACATAAATGTTAAGAATCATAAGGTAAAGTTAGCATTAATTAACATTCAATTTAGTATTCCTAATATTAAACAAGGTATATTACCAAACAGCACAAATATTTCCAAAAAGGTAAGTTTGAAAGATCTGTCAACCATCTTCAATTTCAGACAGCCTATGCAATAAACATGCCCAACATGATAGAGTCCAGTGTACTATTTGAAGAATGCTTAACGAAGAAAAAATCTCAGACTAAGAGGAAATAAAAATTAGATGACTAAGTTCAAATGAAAAAGTCTGTATCTATGAACTAAACTTTTTAATATAATAAATCTATGAGAACTGGGGTAAAAAGAACTGTAAAATATCCTTTGACCAAGTAATTGCATTTTTGAAAAATATACTCCCAAATTAAAACAAAAAAATAAGCTTTAGATATTCATGACAACACTACAGTGAAAAGTTAACATCTTAAATTCCCACCAACAGAAAATCTATTATATTATGGTAGACCCATTCCTTGAAGTACTATGCAACTGTAAGAAATGATTTTTAGGAAGTTAGTAGCAATATGGAATAGTGCTCAAGAGTGAAAAAGCTAGAACCAAAAATACTATTATGTACTATCATTTGAGGGGAAAAAAAACAATGTAATAAAAACTGAAAAGAGTGTTTGCACTAACAACAAAGACTGTTAAGTACTTTTTCTCTTCTCCCAAAATTGTAAAAAAAACAAAAAAAAAAAAAAGTTTATGATAGGCACAGGGCTATAAAAAAAAAAAAAAAAAAGTAACACACAAAAGATGTCATTTCTCAAGTAAGCTCCAAAAAGAGAAACATGATAAATTCAGATTAATATCTCGGATATTCTGACACCACCCCTCCCCCCAAAAATCTTCAGTATTTTGAAATAAACTTTATATACAGATCAAATCCAATTAAGACAAATAAAGGATTACATATTTTACATTTGTGTACAATATAAGAACTTCCACTAAGATATCTCTTGAAATAGCAAAGTGTTTGTAAAACTTGACCAACATACATGCAAACTGGAAATTCTAAAAGAAAAGAATGTACGAGTGCCTGGGTGGCACAGTCAGTTAAGCAACCGATTCTTGGTTTTGACTCAGGTCATGATCTCAAGGTTTCGTGGGTTTGAGGCCCTCATGGGCTCCATGCTGACAGACCGGGAGTCTGCTTGGGATTCTCTGATTCCCTCTCTGCCCCTCCCCCATTCAGGCTGTTTCTGTCTCTCAAAGTGAACAGATGAAGTTAAAAGAAAAAGAAAACACTATTAACTTTTGAGACATTTTAAAGTAAATGACACTTATGCAAAAATAATCTTTTAAAATTTAATAATTTCTAGGGGCACCTGGGTGGTTCAGTCAGTTAAACGTCTGACTTCAGCTTAGGTCATGATTTGCGGTTCGTGAGTTCAATCCCCTTGTCTGGCTCTGTGTGGAGAGCCTGCTTCGCATTCTGTGACCCTTCTCTGTCCCTTCCCCACTCGTACTTTGTCTCTCTCTCTCTCTCAAAAATAAACATTAAAAAAATAATAAAATACATTAACTTCTAGAGTTTTTCTAAGTCAACCTTCAAATCAGAACTGAAACCTAAAATGCACATTTGAAGAGCCAAGTGATGATACCATCTCAATCAGCCTAACATATACACCCTACTTATAGGAAACCAATTTACAGAATTTAAAATATAACCCAATACCAAATTGCATTTTCCAGTTTTCAATACAAGTGTCTCTCAGACAGATTCAACCACATTTATACCAGCCTGCTTCCACCCACAGCAAGTCCTAAATCACTGACATTGAAATTGTCAATAATATCTTCACATATATTTTAGTTAATTATCAAATTACCTCATACTATTTTATTCCACTTGAGGCTTAAAGTGCCTCTTCTTCATTGCCCCTAAGGCAGTTAATAACAATCAGATGGAGACAAGCAAGTACACTCCACCAGACTGTAATCTAGAACTTTCCCACCAAAGTGATTTTCAACTTCAATAAAATCTGTAGTGTTTAACAACCACAAACTTTAAATTCTACTACCTTCTCAAATACAGGAACATAGGAGGACACCTGAGGTTTGATTATTTCCGCTTCCCAATCTTCATCTCCCATGGTGGCTCGAGTTCTATTTTTATCTAAATTTTTTCTTAAAAAAAAAAAAAAAAACGCACATTTGGCCTTTATTAGATCAGAATCATATATTTAATAACATAAACTATCACAATTTCACATACACCTCCCAAAACTACTGAACTAGCTGCTGATCTTCCCCAAAACTGTTTGCAAAAACAGGGAAGTTTTGTTTCTTACCTTACATACATCCTTTTTCATCTTTAAAAGTGACCTGAACCACTTAGTCACTCCTGGAATCACCATGTCCCTACTGGGCTTTTCCCCAAAATCTGTTCATTGAATTTATCCTCTCCTTCCAAGGGTCCCCCAAACGGCTTACTGGATACTAAGAGCAAGGGAAATTTTTCAACTACTACTCAAAGTTTCTCTCTTTGCACATCTCCCTTCAAAGGTAAATATGTTTGGTTTGTAGTTTTTGATAGTTTACTGGGAGGGAGGGAGCCGGGGCCAAGGCCTTTAAGCTTGGCGGGGTACGGGACAGGGTTAGGTGGCTCAATCCTTTCAACACTGGACAACTACTTACTCCAACAGGCAACTGTACACTAATGATACTATAGCCACTCTTGTTCAGAGAAAAAGCCGCACAGGAGCTGGACAAAGAGGCTCCTTCGCCTCCTCTACAGGCCTTGAGCCCTACAGGCGTCCGCCGGGCTTTAAGACCTACACCGGCAGGAGAAGGAAAAGCTCCAAAGGCCCACCTGCCCTATCCATACTTCATCTAGCCTAAACTCCGGCTACTAGGGAACCCACAGCGGCCAGTGGAGGCCCGCGCCAGGAGGAAAGTCGCCAGGCCACTCACCTCTCCGCTGCTCGCTCTCCCAGGGTCCTCACACGCGCCGACGCCGAAGCTTAAACGGCTGCACGTGCAGGACGCCGCTGACTGCGTCAGGTGCGCAGCTTCAACAACAAATGGCACCAGGCGACGAGCGCCGCCAGCCAATCAGCGCTCAGAGAGCCGGCGTTGTCCCGCCCCATCTCCAGCGTGCGTTCCCTATTTGCTCGCATTTGAGGTCGCTAAGGCCGGACCCACTATCTTCTTCACACAGTGGCCCGTTGGGCCTGAGGGTAGAAGAATAGCCCTGAGCCACTTGTCTCTAGATTTTTGGGGAGGGGGCAGTCCTCAATGTGGAGATGCCCCACATTTTCTCTGTGCAAGTACTGCAAGCCAAAGATGCCCACCTCCCTTTTCGTAATACCAAAAGTAAAAGGGAAGATGGGTAATGTCCCGCCTCCAAACTCTTTAGCTTTCCTCTTCAGCTTTCCTCTTCCCGTTTTCTTACGGTAGCTCCCTGGCAGTTGGTCCCTCTGGTTCTTTATTTCTGAGGTGCTTGCTTCACAACTGGGAATTCCTGCTGCCTCGGCATGTGGCTTAGGACTGTGGAGCTGGCACATCTCCTTTTCCTCCCCATGACAGCTGGGATGAGGGTCTGTCCCGCCTCATCCAGGATGTTGTAAAAAAAAAAAAAGAAAAGAAAAGAAAACCAAAAAACCCTTTCCTATGGAGTTGAGAGTGCACCTCTTCGGGAAAGAGATGCCCTCTCATGCAGAAGGAAGGAAATTGCACTAAAGTCGGTTCACTCATCAAGGCTTGGATTTATGGTCCACCTATTTGTATCCCTAAGGGATACCAGCCAAACCTAAGAGTGACCAAGGATCATTTCCATGCTTAATGCTCTGACCAAATACTCTTGTTTTACCTCACAAAAAAGTAAAGGAAATTTGTCAATATTTTCCCATTCAACCAAAAAGCATAACAACCAACTGCTTTACAAGTGTAGTTTTCATAATTTTCTGTTCTCTGAATCTTTGAAGAAATGCCTTGAGTATTTCATGCAGTACTATAAATCCCAGCATAGTCTGACATTCAGGCATAAAGAATTAGGCACTTAATGGGTTGAACTTACTTGATAATTCTCATCTTTAGAACCATCATTATTGTTTCTGTCTCTTCCACCAAGAATATGTCATTATCTAGTTAGCACTATTTTCAAGGTGAATTTTTTTTATAAGAATATAGTTAACAAAGATCAGGGGCACTTACATGGCTCAGTTGGTTAAGCATCCAGCTTTGGCTCAGATCATGATCTCATGGTTTCTGGATTTGAGTCCCATATTGGGCTCTGTGCTGACAGCTCGGATCCTGGAGACTGCTTCAGGTTCTGTGTGTGTGTGCTTCTCTCTGACCCTCCCCTACTTGCACTCTCTCTCTCTTAAAAATTAATAAGGATTAAAAAAAACAGAGATCAAACCAGAACATATTTTAACTGTCATTTTTAATAATCTCTATTTTTTTAATGTTTATTTATTTATATTGAGAGGGGGAGGGCAGAGAGAGGAGAGGGAGAATCCCAAGCAACCTCCACACTCAGCATGGAACCTGGCTCAGGGCTTGATCTCACAACCAGGAGATCATGACCAGAGCCGAAACCAAGAGTCAAACACTTACACAACTGAGCCACCCAAACACCCTAACAATTTCTATTTTTAAACCAGATTTTCACATCATGTCCTTAAAGAGGCAAGTACCTTAAATCACTGTGCATGTATAGGAGAGCCACCAATACTCCTGAGGCTCTGAATCTGTAAACAGGGGTCCTCTGAGTTATTTTAACTCACTTTGAAATGAATGTTATTTCAAATATTTTTGTGTAATGGGGAAATATTAAGGGAAAAGAGCAAGGTATGAAACTGTGTAGATGGAACGATAATCAAGTAGATTCTTTTTTAGGTATAGAAAACTTGTAGATATTTTCTAAAATGAGTAATTTTTTCAGAACAGAGTTAAGAAAGTAACTTTTTAAAATCTGTGTGTTATTGACACACATTGTTAAATTAGTTTCAGATGTACAATATAGTGAGCCAACAAGTTTACATCATGCTATGTTAACCACATAGCTACTGTCACCATAGTGACAGGTCCCTATTACAATATCATTGACTCTATTCCTTATGCTGTGCCTTTCATTCCCGTGACATATTCATTTCAAAGCTGGAAACCTGTTATCGCCCATTCCCTTCTACCCCTTTGACTCATCTCTCCAACCCCTTCCTTTACGGCAAACATCAGTTTGTTCTCTGTATTTATAGATCTGATTCCGCTTTTTTTTTAGACTCTACATATGACTGAAATCATATGTAGATGATATATAAAGACAAATAAGATATTTGTCTTTCTCAATCTGATCTATTTCACTTACCATAATACTCTCTAGGTCTATCCATGTTGGGTCAAATGCCACAATCTCATCCTTTTTCATGGCTATGTAATATTCCTTTGTGCATATATACCACATCTTTCTTATCCATTTGTCTATCAATGAACACTTAGGTTGCTTCCATATCTTGGCTACTTTAATAATGCTGCAATAAACAGAGAGGTGCATACAGGTTTATGAATTAGTGTTTTCATTTTCTCTGGGTTTAAGAAAACACTTAGCCAACAATTTCTGCTATTCAGTCTTAGATTGCTATTGGTTTCAGGTATTGCAATGAAACAGTTCTTCATGAAACATTCTATATAATTTTTGAGAGCTAGCTTTGGTTAAGAAAAAGTAAATTCTAATGAAAACTGAAGTTCAATATTAAGGAAAGGAAATATAACCAATGGATGAAAATAATATAATTCAAAAATTGAACATAAACAGTGAAAAAGAAGACAAACACAATTAAGTAAATACTTGCTCCGTGATGTGGGTGCCAAGAAGGTAAAGCCAGTACGGGTATCTCCCATATTTTGAAAGCTCACATTCTGCCACTTTGCTTTTATGAAAGACCTACACTAGGGCCTTTTTTCACTAAGAGAAAAATCCAAGGAGGATTTCTACTTTTACAGAAAAGCAAAAGCAAAAATAGCATTCAGTGTTTTTTCTGCAGCAATGCCTTACAGAGGCAGCATGACCTGGAGCAGGAAGTGGCACTAAGTTCCTTCCCCGAGAACTAAGCATGTCAGAATCAAGCCACTATAGCTTTGAACTGTGTCTATGAGCATCTGTGCTTTAATTCAATTTTTTTTTGGCATCTGTTAGCAAGATGTGTCCTAAATTATCAGAAAAGTCTAAGAGAGGTCATTTTTTTTTGGTCTGAGAAGGCTCTTAAACTTTTTCATATAAATTAATGGTAATTACTTCTTCACATTACACCATTGTGACTTATGTAAGGTTTCATAACAACACTCCACTTTCAGATAGTGGGGGAGACCTGTATGTTTTATATTCTGGTTCCCTCTGACAGATCTTAAATTAGTGATGGTAATAAATTGCAACGTAGGGAAAATGCAGGAATTCATTTAGTTTATTAAACAGGCTTTAACACCTAGTGTGTGCTATGCTAAGTGCTTCAAATAAAATTACCCAATTTCTCAAGGAGCAGTCTAGGGAAAAGAATGGCGTGGTAATGGAATATAAAACCTTAAGATTTCTGGGGTGCCTAGGTAGCTCATTTGATTGGGCATCCGACTCTTGATCTCAGCTCAGGTCTTAATCTCAGAATCATAAGTTCAAGTCCTGCTTTGGACTTAAAAAAGAATCTAAAACTTTAATATTTATGTCATAGAAGATTCACAGTAAAGTTTATATACAGTTTATCCAAATTCTGTATATCCCATATAAGGTTAGATGAGTTTCCTCAAAATGTTTCATAGTTTAGAATCAAGTTTGCAATTAAGATCCTTTACACTTTAGAAAGAGGCATTACATTTTCCAAAGTAATGTACATAAAGAGAATTGATATCTTAGACTTTTTATCTTTTCAGTATTATCTCCACATTATTCAAATAATGATTTTTTAATTGATGTACACTGTTCCTAGTATCATGTCAAGGCTGTTAAATTTTTCTTTTAATCTTTCAGTAGGCTAAAAATGGGTCACCTCAAATGGGGGAGAATAGATGTTCATTCCTATGTACTAAAAATACTTGAGAATCTCTTACTACGTACATAACCGTAAAAAAATTTTTAATGAATATTACACATTGGAGCCCTGTAAATCAACACAAAATGGAGGACAGGGAGGTTTATAGTGTCTCCAAGATACTCTGGTGCTAGTAACACATCAAAGGAAGAAAGCCACCAAAGAGGGGATTTCAGCATACCAAGCAGTGTTCAAAGAGATGAAAATCTCTATTTTTCCAATAATGATTAAGGGAATATTTACCAACATATAGTACACATACCACCGATTTTGGGAAATTCACGGACAATTTTCATTTTAAAGTAATATTTATTTTAATGTTTTAGAAAACTAAGAATCATATAAAACCTAGGATTTCAGAAATATAATTGCTTGTAATGAGACTAAACAGTTAAGTTCAAAGAAGTTTATTCAATTAAAGAAAAAGAAAATATTAATGGTATGCAGGAATAGCAAAAATCATAAAGGTGGTATTCAAAGGTCTAAAGTTTGGGAAACATTGGTGGAAATGGAAAAGACTTTGGATATGGGGCCTGGTCACTAGCCAGGTTTTCTCTATTATGAGGTAAAGATATTTCATCACAACCTGTTCTGATTCTATGCTCACTTAGCAACTTCCTAAATAATAGTTCAACTTCCCCAAGTATTTCAATACTAAGAAAGAAGGTGTAGTGGATAAGACATATAAGCCTTACTTGCTCCCCATTATGAATGAATACATTGAGATTCTGGCTTAGAAATCAGTCTTGTTTAAATAGCTTTCCTGAAAGATCCTGACTGCAATCAACCAGACCTCCTAGATGACGTATCAGTAGTCTCTAAGTAGTTTTACAAGTGTATTTAATGAGACCTAAAAGTGAGTGAAGAATACAAGTCAAATACTGTGTACCTTGTACAACCCTTCCTAAGACTAAGGGGTCTTCTTGGCCCTTCACTGCAAAGCAGTGTTTCACCAGTGAATTATGGAATTTGGTAGAGTCACGAGGAAAGCATAGTATTACCAAAGTCTAGCCCTTTCCATTCCCACTAGCTGTTAGCTATACCTAACAAAGAAAGTCGGCTTTTCTGTGTCCCAAATGGCAAAGGAAATGCAATTTGTGAATGTCATCACTGTCCATCTTTCTCGATATAAAAGAGGGAAGTATTTCACCTCAAGAGAAGTAGTGACCAGGTGCAATCAGTGAACCTCGATCAGGGATAAATCTCTTTCTACCTACCGCTACTAAGACTAAAGACTTGGAGCTTTCAAGCAGGGAGGAAGAAATTACTAGCAGTTGACTACAAAGTCAGTATTGGTAATCTCCACTTGTCCATTTATTAACTATGTGAACTTGGGTAAGTTATTTAATCACTCTGTCTGTGAAATGGTGATAACCAGGGCCACCAGATATAATTGAGGTGATTAGGCCCTACACAAAGGAACCAAGCCAAGAGGCAAGAAGGAGCTGAACTCAGCCTACATACCACTTACCAAGCCATGCACTGTAGAGCTGCATATATCCACATAAGGTACCATTTTCTAATTCCTTCTATTTACATATTTGTAATGGTTTCTGTTTTCCTACTTGGTCACTGATTGACAAAAAGATTTTACTGAAAATATTTTTCCCTGAAATCTATGTTTTGGAATTGTGAATCTTTTAAATGGTAACTAATAAAAAGACTTTGTTAATTCAGGACCTCACAAGGAATTGTCTATATTTGCTTTTTACACTTGCCCACCTTTCATTCCTGAACCCATTGCAAACTGGCTTTTACCCCATTGCTTTATCAATATTGCCAAGGTCAATAGCAACACTGACCTCCTCGTTTCTAAAACCACCTGACAGTTTTCAATTCTTAACCTAACAGGTCATTTATTAGTTCTTGACACTGTTGATGACTACTTTACAAAAATATTCTCTATATAACTGGATAAGCACATGGAAAGAGATAAAATTGGACCCATTCTTCACACAATATAACAGGATAAGAAATTCAAATGTAAAAACAATAAAACCATGCAAATACTAGAAGACATTAGTGAATTTCTCTATACTTGGAAAAACATTCAACATACAATTCAAAATCCAGAAGCAATAATTTTATATAGTGTGACTACATAAAGATTAAAAATGAATAAACCTTAATTTTTTTTCCTTTTGGGGAGCCTGGGTGGCTCAGTCGGTTGGGCGTCTGACTCTTGGCTTAGGCTCAGGTCATGATCTCACAGCTCATGAGTTCAAGCCCCACATCAGACTCTGTGCTGACAATGCAGAGCCTGCTTGGGGTTCTCTCTCTTTCTCCCCCTCCCCCACCCCGCCTCTCCATGTGCATGCTCTCTCTCTCAAAAATAAAGAAATAAACATTTTTTAAAAATCCTTAAATTTTTTTCTTTTATTTTTAAGTGTTTATTTATTTTGAGAGAGAGCGAGAGAGGTGGTGGGTGGAGGGGGGAGATCCCAAGCAGGATCCACACTGTCGGTGCAGAGCCCAACACAAAGCCTGATCCCACGAACATGAGATCATGACCCAAGCCCAAATCAAGAGCCAGACACTCAACCAACTGAGCCACCCAGGCATCCCCAAAGATAAAATTTTTCATGACAAAAAATAAATAGCAAAGGCAAAAGACAAATGACAAACTGAGAAAAATTATTTTAAACATAATCCAAAAAAGGATTAATATCTATAATACAGAGAGATACTCGATTTCTTTCAAGAACGATGCAAATTAAAACTACACTAAAATACAATTTTTCACAAATTAAAATGGCAAAGATTTGATAATGTACTCTATTAGAGAGGCAGCAAGGTAACAGTCACACTCATATATTGCTGTTGGTGATGCACCACAGCCTAGTCCTGAGGAAAGGGAATTTGACAATATCTAGCCAAATTAGATGTGCATTTGCCCTTTGATCCAGTAATCCTATTTCTGGACTTTATCTCAAACATACACCGTCAGTAAACATAAAATGGTGTGTATACAACGTTATTAATTGGAGAACTAAAAGCTAAAGACCGGAAAAGTCAAAAAGTCCCTCACTGGCAGACTGAAACATTCACCCATGCAGGGTGGAATGATTTTCCCTTCTTCCCTTCTAGGTTCTTTGGCCGGTCTAATAATTAAGTTGACAAAAGAATGATTAACAAGAGGAAAACCAAGTTAAGTCATATGTACATGAGTCCCATAAAAACATGAGATTCAAAGAAATGACCAAAGCAGGAGGCTTTTATTACCTTTTAGACAAGCAATAAATCCGTGAAGAATTGGCAAAACAGGGTGCCTGGGTGGCTTAGTTGGTTAAGCATTCAATTTAGGCTCAGGTCACGCAGTTTTTGGGTTCGAGCCCTGTGTCGAGCCCTCAGCTAAGAGTGGAGCCTGCTTCGATTCTTTGTCTCCCTCTTTCTTTAACACTCTCCTGCTCACACTCTTGTCTCTCTCTCTCAAAATTAATGTTAATTAATTTTTTAATGTTTATTTTTGAGAGAGGGAGCAGGGAAGGGGCAGAGAGAGACGGAGACACAGAATCCGAAGTAGGTCCAGGCCCCAAGCTGCCAGCACAGACCTGACACAGTGCTCAAACTTACAAACCAACCAACCAACCAACCAACGGTGAGATCATGACCTGAGCTGAAGGTGGACGCTCAACCAACTGAACCACTCAGGCACCCCCCAAAAAAATAGTTTTTAAAGAATTGACAAGAAAAAAAGGTTTGGACTTAGAGTAGTAAATTGAAGAAATAACAAGTTTTGTTTACACAGCCTTCTCGACCCTACATTCCATATCTCTGGTGATAAGGAGGCCTTTTACCTTTCTGGTATGAGGGCAGGGGGAGGGGGGAAGGTGGTTAACCTTTCATATGCTTTTGGTGACACAAAGGAGGCTCAGAGAGTCCTTCCTGCACCAGCTGTTTCTCAAGTAACTTTAATTCAAAATAATCAATACACAAAAGTGGCATAATTGGGGGTGGCACATTCTGCTCCCCTTCAGAGAACACCGCAGCTATAAAAAAAAAAAAAAAAAAGAGGATATCTCTATATATTGCTATGGAATGATCACTAGTATCTATTTTATTAGAAAAAGACAGGTTGAGTAGCATGTCCAGTATGCTAGCATTTCTCTAAAAACAGATACATTTGCTTATATTTTTTAAAAAATGGAAGGATAGACCAAAATTTATAAAATTACTACTTATGACAAAGAAAAGAGGTAACAGGTTGAGAAGGATAAGAATATGTGTAGACTTCCCTAAGCGAGTAGATTTGATTGTGAAATCATATGACTGTTACACAAAATTATAAAACAAAATTAATTTAGAATTTAAAAAGAGATCTTAAAATTTAAAGTACAGGAAACAAATACACATGAATACATATTGAGTTAGTGACTTAAGCCACACAATGAAAATTATTCCAACTGATCTAAAATTTGACCATATGTCTTTAGTGGGACAAAAGGCAAAATAAGAAAAAAAAAACTGCAAAAGTAAACTAATTCTATCATCATATTGTTAGTAATAAAATTATATATAATTAAACTAATGTTGTTTAAGAACTAAGATTTTCACTGTAAGAGAAAAAAGACTGAAATAGAAAATCAAAGAGGGTAAGTGTTGATACTATTTTCTAAGTGTGAACTGAAAATATCAATATGAATTCATGATATATTATCTCCTTAAAAAAAGTATTATAAAGAAGTATTTCCTAACTCTTTCTACTGAAAAAGCCTGGAAATAATGGCCAACCCATTAGTCAGGAGTTTGCCAGCACACAGACTGTGGTTCTAAATACTATTTCTCATTACAAGAAATCAACATCCTTGGGGGAAAAAAACAGATACCAGCTCTAGGGTGGAAAATAAACAAGATCAGTCTGAAACATCAGTTCACACCAAAAAGTAAGAAAGCTTTCAAAAATTACCAAAGCACTAAGGACCCAAATGAAATGGGCTCCCACTAGTAATATCTGGAACAATTAGGGCATCAAACTAAAAATGATAATAACAGATTATAACCCATTGAATAAAATAAAAACCCATACATATGTACTGGTAATATATAAGTAAAGAAGAAAGAAAGCAAAGCTTTTTCTTACAGCAGAATGTTAACTAGTACATGTAGAGTTTTGTGGTTTTTTAAATCATCACTTTGCAACCATTACAGTAATATTTGATTCTGGCTTATTAAACTAGTAGCAACAGTTTGGTGAAGAAAGGGCATTAAGAAGGTCTTAAAGTGTCCCCTCACAAATTATTTATTAATTATAAAGAAAAAAAAACAGTAACTGTAGAATGGAGAAACCAAGCAGGCACCATCTTAACCAAGGGATCAGTTTGTTCTGCTTATCTATTGTTACATAACAAGCTCCTCCAGGAGTGCCTGGGTGGCTCAATTGGTTAGGCCTCTGTTTCTATAAATAAACAAGAATATAGTCACTCCATTTGTTTACATATCGTTTATGTTGTCTCCATCTGTACCATAAAGACAGAATTGAATAGTTGTTGACAGAGACCAAATGGTCACAAAGCCCAAAATACTTACTATTGGGCCCTTTACAAAAGAAGTTTGACAATCCTTGTTGTAGACCAGAAAAATAATGTCTAATGATCTGCAGTTCCCAGCCAGTGGGAATACCACCAGGAACCCCAAAGACCCCACAGAGCATAGTATTTTAAATTTTTAAGGAAAACAAAGAGACATCTGTCAGATACCAGGTGAACTACCACCCTGAGAGAATTCAGTTTCAACATTAGATCAAGTTAACTTTTTTGGATAACATCATACTGCCAAGTTGAGTTTTCAGTGATTGCTATGATCTCAAGCAAGTATTGTGCAAAATCCAATATGAGGGGCACTGAGGGTGGCTCAGTTGACTGAGTGTCCAACTCTTGATTTCAGCTCAGGTCATGATCTCACAGTATGTGGGATCAAGCCCTATGAAGGACTCTGTGCTGACAGTGTGGAGCCTGCTTGGGTTTCTCTCTCTGCCCCTCCACCATGTCTCTACTACATGCTGTCTCTCTTTCTCTCAAAGATAAATAAACATTAAAAAAAAATCCACTGTGAAACAGGAAACAAGGATAGTGGTATCCTATCTGATTTCAACAAGTTATACAGTGCCCAATAGATGTACACATCCCATTAATAAGCAATTGTGGCTATTTAAGAATGAAATAAAATATTTTACTTTCTATTTATGTATATATTTTTAAATGGCTACTGAGTTGTTAGGACATAAATGCATATTAATTTATTTGGACCTAACTACTTAGTAAACTTAGAATTAGTGACTAATACACTTGCTTTAGAGGCTTTCAGTCTGGGAGCCTGCTTCAGTCCTCCAGAGATTGCAAGGCAGGCAAAAAGGCAAGCCCTTGAGCCAAATCTTCAGGGAACCACCAGATAGGTCAAAATGCACAATTACAATTCCTTGACAATAAGATCCCTATTGCTCCCTCAGGTACTAGCAACCAACACCAGGAATGTAGGCTGTGGTCTTCAAGGCCAGCTCAAGGTGGACAGTAAGAGATGATCATAGACGTCGCTTGCCAAAAATCACCAGTCTCTTCTTAAGGGCTCCCTTGGTTGTTTTACTTTTTTTTATTAGATGCCAGAGTTCCAAAAAAAAGTTGATTCTGTCAGTTTTGCCAGCCTATGTACTGCTTTAACAGAGGGAACGTTTTCAAGTTCCGTACTCTGCTGTTTTCACTGATGTCACTCAGTACCATTCACTTTTGTGCTTTTCAGTCCTGCCAAAATTATTTTCTTGACCTGGAATGCAGAGATAGACTTGCTATCAGTGAAGTTATCAAAAGAATGTTCTGCTTATTTGAAGGTAGGCCAAACAGTAATTGCAAAAAGTTTTTTAATAAGGACACCGTTAGCAAAATAACTTTAATCTGCCTTAAAGGCAATATTCATTACATCATATGCTTTGTTGTCAAGCCCTCAATAATACAGGCAGTGTTTGGTAGTGTTTGAGAAAGCAGGCTTTGGAATAAGACTTGTTTTAGGTCTGTCCCCTTATTTGTAAAACAGGGATAATATACATTTCTAGAATCATGGTAGAGACTTAAAGAGGTATTATATGTAAAATGTTTGGCACTCAATATTAGCTTTTAAATTTAGATTTGTTACTTTGTATTCTTTATCACATTACAGTGCACTTTTTTTTTCTGGTTGTTTTCTTAAAAGAGAAAAAAATGCCACTGGCTTCCTATGTAAGGGCGTAGGTGTTGCTAATACGCTTTCCAGGGGACTTTGATTGGGCTGACTTGTTCCAATGAGCACACTAATTTTACTTAGATTATAGGTTTATTTGGGGTGGCTTTGGGAGAAATTACTAGGGATGCGGAGAGGGTGCTAAAATACCCCTCAAATCTCCTCTTTAAGCATGGAGACAAATTCGTCAACGCATTAAGATAATAAAAGAGAAACGCAAGCAATCACCACCACCACCACTACCACCACAACCTAAGTGTCCAGTCAAGAGAGTGAGAATGCCACCCCGACATTTTTCAAACCAATTTCCCTTGCTGTCCGTGGGATTCATGCACGTGACGACAGTACAGAACAGTAACCAGAAGGGCCTGCGAAAAGAGACAGATAATGGAAGGTCAGCCCTTTTCTATGTGACCTCTGGGGGTGTAAGGACTGCAGATGGCGTTCCTCGTCTTCGATGCCTTTAAACGTCAGTCAGGCAAGCATCCAGCATAGGAACCTACAGCAGGCCACAGAGGAGATGAGATTTGCATACTTTGACCGCCCCACCCCCTAAAACCGCGGGGCTGGGCTCTGCGGCGAGAGGCGCGTTGGCTCTCGCAGAGGCTTCTGTGAGTTGTAGTCCCCAGGAGCGGGAGGTTTGGCAGTGGCGCCTGGCTCAGTGCGCTCAGAACTCCATCCCCCGGCAGCCCCCGCGGCAGAGGCTGTTGTCTCTTCCTGTACAGGGGAGGAGAAGCCCTGCTGCCTCAAGTTGAGAGGATTTGGAAGAGGGTCTCCGGTTTCTCATCCAGTTTTCCCAGATTGAGGGCTTGGCCGGCGCAGGTAGCGCATGTTCCCCAGTTTTTTCAAAATCACCCCTCGGGAGTGAGCGGGGCGGCGGCGACGGAGGGAAGCGGCGAGAACCGCTGAGCTTGTGGTGGAGCTGGCTGTCATCGGAAAGTTCTTTGGTAAAATGCGTCTAAACAGTTGCTTCTTGGGGGAGCGTTGAGGCCAAAGTCGGAGACCGAGGAGACCACTCCGGAGGGGTGGCGCGCGCTCCTCTCTGGGCTTTGGTGACTCCAGTCCCGTAAGGCTGAGAGAATTCGAGGGGCTGTGGGGAGTCGGTGCCTGCTTGAGCCTTAAGGACAAGGCAGGGTGACTATAGGTAAACACCGGCGAGAGAAAGAGGAGAATCGGGGTTATTGCGGCAGTGGGAAAGCCTTTCCCTGTCCCGAGTAGGGAAGAGCTGAAGAAAGGGATCGGGGAAGAAACACCATTGTGCCTTGAGCGAGGAACACAGATGGGTTGAGGACCCAAACAGTTAAGTCCTTGCTACACTTTTCCTCAGCTCAAATATGAGACATGGTGCCTTGATAGTAGGTGGTTTGACATCTTAGCTGCCTTAGAATAATAGAGCTGGAAGAGGCCTTTTAGAGCATCTAGTCGAGCACATATGCCTCACTTTACAGATGAGGAAACTAAGGTCCATCAAGTTGGAGAAACTGCCTCGCTTACGACCAGATAGCCAGTTAATGGGCAACTTGACTAAAACCTAATATTCAGGATTCTCAAGCAGTGCCTTGATCTATTGCTGAGATCAGTAGATCAGCAAATTCTAACCTGTTGCTTCTCCTTTTTTCTTTTTAAGGCTGACATATGCAAAATAACAAGAAACTGCTGAAACAAACGTTTTTAAACTTGTCAGTAGGTCAAAGAAACCCTTGTCTTGAAGAAAAATATCTACAAACTTCATAGTAATATAAAAGGTTGGTAGCAAATTAAGATGTCACCTTTCCTTTCTCAGTGTATGTCCACTTGAGCTCTGAGAACTGTAGCGTTACATTTCTTCTTACTGTCTTAAATGTGGTATATCTCACTCATATAAAAATAGTATGCTAATTGACCATCCGTTAAGTATTTACAGTAAGGAGTAAACAGCATGGGAGCATGGGAATACCAACCTGAATTACAAGATAAAATAATAATTTATAGTATTTTTTTGAAACGGAGATATGAACATAAAAGTTTAAAAAAATCGTTAGGAGGATAGAAACTTCTACTAGGCCTGCGTTTTATAATACACTTAAATTTTACTTCTTCATCCGCTTTCTTTCTTACTGCCCAAACATAGCTTGAGAGCATTTAGTGTTCCCATTTTGGGTTCTTTGGTGCCATTGCATTGTTTTGGCTGCTATTTCTTTATTAAGACTACATTGCCTCCAGCACTGTCAAATTTAACACCTTTTGAAGGATTTACTGATCAATTTGGGAGCATGTTTCAGTAGTCACATCAGAATTGCCGCATTATAGTTCCTATTGGCTGATTATTAACTGATTCATAAAGAAGAGGTTTAGATAAGTTTGTTGTTGGACTTTATAGCAGGTACAGACTTATATAGAAGAAAACACATATACACAGGATAACTTCTTTCACCAAGCTGCCTTTTTTACAATATGGTTCCATTGGCTTTTATATCGGCAATACAGAGGTGGGTAAACTATAAACATTGCTATGACCATTGCTGCCAGATGTATTTATTTTTTATAAAGTTTTATTCTAACACAGCCATGCTCACTCATTTGTATTTCTTGTTCTGTGCTAAAGGACAGAGTTGAGTAGCTGCAGAGATCATGTGACTCACAAAACCTAAAATATTATCTGGCCCCTTAAAGAAAAAAATTGTCAACCCTTGCTCTGTTAAACTAAAATGTAATTATCTGAAACTACCATATGCAGAGGTATTAGGTACTACTAATTTTCAGTCTCTGAGGAAGCACATATGAATACTTGTATAGTGAGTGGGTGAACTTTTTACAATATAATACTGTAAGCATATTTTCCTTATGATTTTCTTAGTAACATTTTGTTTTCTCTAGTTTATTATAAGAATACAGTATATAATGCAACATACAAAATACGTGTTAATCAACTATTTATGTTATCAGTAAGGCTTCCAGTCAAAAGGGGTTATTAGTAAAGTTTTTGGGTATTTAGAAGTTACATGTGCATTTTCAGCTGGGGGGTGGAAGGGAGGTCGGGAGTCAGCGGCCCAACACCTGTTTTGTTCAAAGGTCACCTCTACATTTCTTTGGGCAAAAACTAGTGGGTACTGATTGCAGATTGATCTTAGCCTCTTGGCCAGATAGTATATAGCCTTGCTTTTGCAAGGAATTGTGAAAGGACATATCTGAGCCTAATGTGGGAAAGGCTGACATCCTTTGAAATATACTGATACAGTCAATACCTTTTGAAAATAATGTCATATAAACTTTATTTAGTTACTTCCTATGTCCTTTTTATGGGGAAAAGTACTTTTCAATGCAGTCATCAGCAAGCAGGTCAGTAAACTCTTATTTTCCTATTGAGACTCCATACTGAAACCAATTTTAAAGTAAGTGATTAGGGACTCATTATTAAATGACTTACCTTTGACATTAATAGCCTTTCTTCTGGGACTTTTTTTTTTTTTTAAGTTTATTTTATTTCAAGAAAGAGAGAGAGCGTGTGCACGCGGGGAAGGGTCAGAGAGGGAGAATGCATGGTCAGGATAGAGTCTGACCTGACTGGAACTCCCAAAACTGAGATCATGACATGAGCTAAAATCAAGAACCGGACAACTTAACTGACAGCCATGCAGGCACCCCTGGAACTTTGTTTTAAAATTCAAAGGATTGAGTGAGATATTGGAAGTTAATATATCTGTTTATGTCATTTTGCATGTTTAGCCCCCTATTATCAGTGTTATGTCTATGGCAAATTAATGGTATAGAAGTATTTAACATTTCAGTTAATCATTGATAGCACTATTCTGTGTTAGTATAGTATTAGGTGTGGATTGCTAATTTACCTCTCAACCTAATTTATGAAACTTCAGAATATCTGGTAGTTCTACTTATCAAGACTTACAAAAAGGCATTACACTTCTTTGAAATAGCATTTTTTGGATATTTGAAGTTCAAATTCATTGACTAATTGAGGCAACTGAAAATTACCAATTTCCTTACAATTCTTGGTATTTACTTGAATATTATTAAATCTTTGAAAAGCACTGGGGACTTCAGACTTATTTAGATCATTGAGATATCATCAGTTTTTTGCTTGTTTGGAATAAAGAGCTAATTTGACAATGCCACAAAATTTCAGATTTGTTTAGAACAAAAAGACATAAGTGATTAAACTGGAATCTTTATATCAAATCTTATATGTCCGTCTTGTGTTCCTTAACTTTGAGTATCTTTGTTTTTGGTAAGACTGACTGAAATCCAAGGCCCTTTCTAGATTTTTCTCATTCTGGGTTTCCTAACATTTAATCTTAGCAAAAGTATTATCTCCAGGAGTTAAAAGAATCCTCTCTTCCTAAACTCAACTGCATTCTCAGTTTAGCATAGGATCTAATACCACAGAAAGTATTGGTTAAAAATGTTAAGTTCAGGGGCAGTGGGTGGCTCAGTTGGTTAAGTGACCAATTCTTGATTACATCTCAGGTCATGAGCTCACAGTTAGTGAGTTCCAATCCCTCTTCAGGCCCTGTTCTGGCAGCACAAAGCCTGCTTGGAATTCTCTCTCTCCCCCCGTCTCTGTCCCTCCCCAACTCATGCTGTCTCTCTCAAAATAAATAAACTTAAAAAAAAATGTTAAGTTTCAGGCAGACATCACAGTATACTGGAAATAACATATGGGACCAAAGTAACCTGGTTTCCATCCCAAATATGGCTTTCTCAGCCAAGTGATATAGGAAAGGTTATTTCTGAGCTTCAGTTTATTTTTTTTATAATTTGAAGGTAATAACACATCTTCCCAAATTCTAAGGATTAGTTGCAATTAAACATTTAAAACTTAGGCCAGTAGTAGGTGTTCACTAAATAAATGTTAGTTCCAACTCCCACTACTTATTTATTGATGTGTCTTTCAGTTTTTCTCCAAAGTGACACCTACTTTTCTTCTTCAGAAATTAATTATTTCCTTTAGATCTGTTCTCTTTGTGACAGTTCAGTAATTCTTCAAAGCTCAACTTCTTCATCTTTCTTACCTTGCTGAGTTTACTCACTTTATACTAAAGGCATGTAGATATATCAGCTGATTTTATTCAGGCCACTAAGTTAAGCCAAGATATAATTTTGAATTTTGCTAATTACTATTAAAGAGCCAAACTAAAAACAAAATGATAGTATGTTTATTGAACATTCATTGTGAGCAAGGTACATTATGTACATTATCTCATTAAATCTCAAACCGTGTAAAACTAGTACTTTTATTATCCCCCACACCAGTGCGTCTTAGGGAATTTAAGTAAGTTGCCCAAAGTCACATAGTAAATAGTAGAGCCAAGATTCAAATCCAGCGAGTCTGACACATGAGCTTTCAACTACCACACTTTACTTAAACCATAGTAGGCCATGCCCCAAATTGACCATTGTGTATAATTCAAATAAAGGAATATTCTGGCAATGCTTTCTGAGGATAATTTTATCAGTTTTTGGAGATTGAGGAGCAATAAGATTGTGTCTCCTTATCAATATTAAACTTTTTCTCTAGCATTTCTTAACAGTTCTGTTGATCACTTTTCTCTCGCAGTATACAGATTTCATTAAGCTTAGTTTTGTTAAGTTCAGAAATAGCAGCAATTTTCTATACAGAGTTAAGCAGTGCCTGGCATACTTTTAAATGCTTACACAAATGAATGTATAGATTTTTAGAAAAATTTTTGTGTTTCTTAGATTTTCTTGAATTAGTTTTCCCGTTTGTTTGTTTGTTTGTTTGTTTAGAGAGAGAGAACACAGTCAGGAGAAAAGAGAGAGAGAGAATCTTAAGCAAATTTCTTTCTCAGCATGGAGCCCAACATGGGACTCGATTCTGTGACCCTGGGATTATGGCCTGAGCCAAAATCAAGAGTTGGATGCTCAGCTGACTGAGCCATCCAGATGCCCCACCCCTCCCATCCCAGTTCGTATATTCTTTTTAATAAAAGGATACTAGCTGTCTGACAATCATCTTTTCAATTCCTACAATATTTAATTTTTGAAATGTGAGAGAATGTTTTTAAAAATCTGTAAAACTAATAACTTGTTTTTTTTTTTCAGGAGGCAAATTAATGCTGAGACTGAGATTGTATCTGCCAGGGGTTTATTTAAGATACAGTCACTGGGTATTTCACAAGCCAAAAGTATACAGGATAATGCCTCTTAATAAGCCAATAAAGAAATCACGTACCTCAAATCAATGATAGACTCTCACACTATTGTTCAAAACGAGGGAGGATGAAAGAGATAAAGTCCAAATTTAGTTAAGGTGTACTCTTTTGGAGTTGGTACTTGGGAAAGACAGCTTAGCCAACCAGAGCTAATGTCCTTTTGCCTGAACGAAGGTAAAAGTCTCCTGATAGAGCACGTTGCTAGGGAGGGTCATTGTCCCTGTTGATGGGCAAGATGGGACTACTGCACAAGGATTTTGCCACTGCTTATAAAAGTAGGCTTTACCTCAGTAGGAGCTACTTGCCCCCAGGTCTTTTGGAGAGTTATTTTATATCAACAAAGAGCTGCCTTGCACACACAGAACACTCTGATAGTCCTCACATACTTGCTGTTTATACTACACATGTCCCTTTGCCATAGTTGCTTCTTCATAGGTTTTTAATGATAAGCAACTGAGCTACTTACCAGTAGCTTACCAGTGAAAACAGACAAGATGATAACATCCTGACACAATTTGCTTCGTTCTTCTATCAAAATGACTTTACTTCTAAAACAGTTTTTGTTTTTGTCTTTGTCAGAAAGGGATGGATTAAAAGAACTTCACTTAGATTGTAAACAGGTAGATTTGAAATCCTGTCAAACCAATACACAACATAACTTCTCTACAATAGCTTTATTTCCTTTCCAAGTTTTTACTTTCTATGTCCACCTTATTTTTGTATGTATTTCTCATTGATATTTTATTTAGAATATCTTTTCTCTATATCCAGGAACAACTTTTTCAAGTTAATTTGTCACTGACAGTTTTAAATTAAAGAAATTTAATAGGACTGTTACTCCTGGTTTTATAATTAGTGGTTCAAAGTAATCTTGAAAAATACTGCTTTTTAGTTTTAAAATTTAAGACCAAACAAGTCAATTGAATTGTTAATTAGTTTTATTATATAAAGGAAGGAATGGAAGATCAAGTTTGTGTTTTTGCTTCTCAACTAACTCTATTTTAGCGAAATTACTTAACTTTGTCTCAGTTACTTTCATCTTAATGAAATTTTAATAATGATTACCATTATATAAATTGTGAATTTGTGTTTTAAACAGTCAAGTAAACTTTTTACCCTAAAAAAATAAATCTTGCACTGATCTATTACAAAGCTAATTTAGGAGCTAGGACCAGCAGTTGGTGTAGAGTTTAATTAGAAGTGAAATGATGAAATGCAGGGTGCCAGGGTGGTTCATTCGGTTAAGCATCCAACTCTTGGTTTCGACTCAGGTCGTGATCTCACAGTTTTTGGGTTCAAGTCCTGGGTTGAGCTCCATGCTAACAATGTGGAGTCTACTTGGGATTCTCTCTCTCCCTCTCTCTCTGCTCCTCCCATGCTTGCTCTCTATCCTTCTCTCTCTCTCAAAATAAATATTTTTTTTTAAATCTTGCACTGATATATTACAAAGCTAATTTCGGATCTAGAACCAGCAATTGGTATAGATTTTAATTAGAAGTGGAATGATGAACTGAAAATCAGAATTGGTAATTAACATCTTACTAGGTTTTATTATTCAAGTGATTTAGGATAAGTTGCCAAACTCTAGACTTCTGTGGGCTGGATAATATTTTTTAAGTTTATTGAGGATGGGAACCATGAGTTAAAAAAATTGGGGGGGCACCTGGGTAGTTCAGTCAGTTGAGTGTCCGACTTTGGCTCACGTCATAGTCTCGCAGCTAGTGATTTTGAGCCCCTCATCAGGCTCTATGCTGACAGCTCAGAGCCTGGAGCCTGCCTCAGATTCTCTGTCTCCCTCTCTCTCTGCGCCTCACCCACTCATGCTCTGTCTTTGTCTCTCACAAAAATAAATAAACATTAAAAAAAAAATAAAAAAATTTTTTTCCCTCGGTACCTAAGTACATTATAGAGGCTCTCTGAGAAGTTGTTGAATGAATATATTGTTCAGAGTTTGCCATGACTCAGTACTTTAGTTGTCTCATCTTAAAATAATCATTTTTACTTGTGTACTCTTTATAGGAGGTAACAGAAAGTCCTTCATGACTAGAGATGGTAGTATTTTGATTTCACTTTTTTTGAAAAGTCACCATTATATAAGGTACTTCTTAAACATTATTTGTTTGTCTCTAGTAAGATAATAAGTTAATGAGAGCTTTGTCTTTTTTTTTTAAATTTTTTATGTTTATTTATTATTGATACACAGAGAAACAGAGTATGAGTAGGGGAGGAGCAGAGAGAGAGAGGGAGACACAGAATTTGAAGCAGGCTCCAGGCTCTGAGGTGTCTGCACAGAGCCTGACACGGGGCTCGAACCCACAAACCGTGAGATCATGACCTGAGCTGAAGTCAGGTTCTTAACCAACTGAGCCACCCAGGTGCCCTGAGAGCTTTGTCTTAAATGCTGGGCAGGAGAGCAGAAGAGAGAAATGGGAAGAAAAGACAAAGGAAAAAAAATGCACATATTCTGGGAATAGAATATGTTGTCAACGTCTACGTCAAACTTATTAGTAGCATTTTGACATTTGCCTACCTCTCACTACCTCATTACTGTAGAATTTTTCACTTAGAAAAAAGAAGAAGACCTCAAGAGGCTGCATATGTAAAAACACAAGTTTTGTCATTTGTTTTTGGAGAGGAATAATAATGTGTTTGAACCTTTAGTTTCCCATTATAAAGTACTAAGTAAAATATGCATCAGTTCATTTTTTCAACCACACCAGTGGTTATTGTTTCAGTTTTACACATGGGAAAATAGATTCGTGGAGGTTAAATGGTTAATCTTAAATTACATAGGTAGTGACATAGGTAAGGATTGCTTACTCAAAAAGCATGTTCTCTTTCTACTCTGTCATACATGCTATATTTAGAAAAATAACAGCAGACATAGGACTCCATTAAACAAATACAGCACCAATAAAACTGTACTTGTTAAGTCGTTTGGTAATAAGAAACAGAAGAAAATGAAAGAAGAGAGAGAAAGGGCAAAGAACAGGAAAGAAGCACAACATAGAAGCAAAGAATACAGGCTATGATCTTATTCTGCCTAGGTTTGAATTCTAACTGTCCCACTTAATAACTTTGTAATCGGTTAACTTCTCTGTGCCTTGTATCCTTATTTATAAAATAAGGATAATCATAATAAAATAGTTGAGAAATAAAGGTGAAGCACTTGCCTTTAAATGTTAAAGACTATTTATTTCACTTTATGGAGTTTGCTGTTTGTGTGTGTGTACTTCTGTGTGAAATACAGCATCCGTACAGAAAAGTGCTTAATACATGTATAATTGTAAAATAAATGGCCATATAGCCAGAATCAAGTTGAAAAATAGAATTTTTCTATTTGCCATCACCCTATATGGTCCCCTCTTGTCCCTCCCTATTACAACCTCTTCTTATACCACCCCCCACCCCCAGCTGGATTTCTCAACATCAGAACTATCAACATTTTGGGCTAGATAATTCTTTATTGTAGGAGGTGTCTTGTTCATTGTAGGATGTTTAGCAACATCCCTAGTCTCTACCCACTGGGTCTAATAGCACTTCCCCCAGTGATAAAAACCAACTGGGTGAGACCAGATGCCTTACTATATCATTCTACAACTCTCCCTTATGTGTACAGAGACTGTATGGGGTAAGGGTAGAAGCAGGGAGCTCCATCAGAAAACTATTGTAGAAATCTTGGTAACAAATGATGGTGGTCAGATCTGGATATACTTGAAGAGAAAGCCAACACTATTTTCCTAATGGATTGAATGTACACTGAGAAAAAGAAGTCATGGGAAATTTGAGATTTTGGCCTGATTAACTGGAAGAATGGAGATGCCATCAGTTGAAATCAGGAAAGCAATGGGTAGGGTAGTTTTTCTGGGAAAAAATTAAAAGTTCCGTTTTGGACATACTAGTTGTCTGTTATATCCAAATAAAGATGTTAAGAAGGATATATTCATATATCAAATCATTGTTATTCATCTAAAACGAATACAGTGTTATTTTTCAATTATATTAATTAAAAAGGCATGTTAAGTAGGCAGTTAGATGTGCAACTCTGAAATCCAGGGGAGAAATTTTGGCTAGAAAAGTTAACATGGAAGTTGTCATTATCTAGATCAATAGAACTTTCTACAATGATGGAAATGTTTTATAGCTACACTGTGCAATATGGTAGCCACTAGCGACATGTAACTATTGAGCACTTCAAATGTGATTAGTGTAAGTCAGAGACTGAATTTTTAAAAATTTAAGTGTAATTTTAAAAATGTAAGTATATTAATATAAATTAGTTAATGTTAATACTACTAATATTAATAATATAAATAGCTACAAGTGGCTGCTGTATTATATAACACAAGTGATGTTACATGAGATTGGATAACTACCTACAAATTGAATGCATACAGAAAAGAAAACCAAAACTGAACCTTGGGACTCTGCAGTTTTAAGAATTCTGGGACATAAGAAGCAAATAGTAAATGAAACAGAAGGAGGAGGGACCAGTGAGATACAGAGAAAACCTGGAGCCCTAGTGAATCTAGTTTATTAAGGAGGAGAGTGATCCCTTATGGGACATATTTCTGGTAGGGCAAGAAAGACTAAAAAAATGACCAGTGGTTATAGGTCATTGGTGATGCAGAACACTTTGTGTATAGTGATGGGGAAGATAGCCTGATTAGCATGGGTTTAAGAAAGAATGGGAGAATCTTACCTACTTTATGTTTTCTATTTGTCCTACCTCTTTTATTTTTTTCTCCTTTCTTGCCTTTATTGAGGTCTGCAATTTTTTTATCATTTCCTTTTCCTACTCTGTTAGATTTTAGGTTATATACTGTTTTCTATTTTAGTAGTTACCTTTAAAATTACAACATGCATTCAAAGTACAGTGTTGATCTGGACAATGCAAGGATCTTAGAACACTGAGACCCCTTGACTTTTTTTCTCTTTGGCCTAGAATTTTAATTCTTTTTTTCCCAATCTTATAATAAGATTGTTTATTCTGCTTGGGATTTGTTAAACTTCTTGTAATCTTTTATGAATTCTGTAAAATTCTCAGCCTTTATCTCTTCAAATATTACCTCTGCTATCTCCTCTCTTTCTCTAATCTCATGCATGTTAAACGTTCTTATTCTGTCTCCCATGTCTCTTTAAAAAAAATTTTTTTTAATGTTGTATTTATTTTTGAGAGAGAGAGACAGCGTGAACAGGGGAGGGTCCGAGAGAGAGGAAGACACAGAATCTGAAGATAGGCTCCAGGCTCTGAGCTAGCTGTCAGCACAGAGCCCAAAATGGGGCTCAAACCCACAAACCGTGAGATCATGACCTGACCCGAAGTTGGACTCTTAACCGACTGAGCCACCCAGGCGCCCCATCCATGTCTCTTAACCCATCTTCCACATTTTCTGCCTTTATTTTCCTCTGTCTCTCTGCCCTTCTGGATAGTTTCTTCTGATTTATCTTCTAACTCATTAGTTTTGAACTTTTTTATTAATTTTTATTTTTGAAAGAGAGAGAGCGTGAACGAGGGAGGGGCAGAGAGAGGGAGACACAGAATCTGAAGCAGGCTCTAGGCTCTGAGCAGTCAGCAAAGGGCCTGATGCAGGACTGGAACTCACGAACCATGAGATCATGACCTGAGCCAAAGTCAGACGCTTAACTGACTGAGCCACCCAGGCACCCCTTAAATAAAAAATTCTTAATAACAAGTTGACAATAGAATGGGAAGGGGAACCTCTTGAATTTGATTTCTATGATGAGCAAGACACTGTGCTTATAATTTTCTCTTTTTTTTGTTTTACTTTATTGTGTTGTTTATTTTTTTAATTCCAGTGTAGTTAACTTACACTGTTGTATTAGTTTCAGGTATACAATGTAGTGATTCAACAGTTCCATATATTACTCAGTGCTCATTAAGATAAATATACTCTTTAATTCCCATCACCTATTTCACCCATCCTCCTACCCATCTCCCATCTGGGAACCATCTGTTTGTTTTCTATAGTTAAGAGTCTGATGTGGCAACTGGGTGTGTCAGTCAGTTAAACCTCTGACTCTTGATTGTGGCTCAGGTCATGATCTTACAGTCCCTGAGATAGAGCCCTACCTTGGGCTCTATGCTAAGCGTGGAATCTGCTTGGGATTCTCCTTCTCCCTCTCTCTCTACCTCTTTCTCTCTCTCAAAAAAAAAAAAAAAAAAAAAAAAAAAAAAAAAGAAAAAAGAAAAGAAAGAAACTTAAAAAAAAGAGACTTTTTTTTCGTTTTGTCAGTTTTTCCCCTTTGTTTGCTATTTTGTTTCTTAAATTCCACATATGAGTGATATCATATAGTATTTGTCTTTCTCTGGCTTACTTTGCTTAGCATTTTGCTCTATAGATCCAACCATGTGATTGCAAATGGCAAGATTTCATTTTTGGGGGACTGAATAATATTCCACTGTATATATATCTACTTTGTTTTGTATTTAAATATAGGCAGCATAGTTTTCTAATCTTGTTTTCATAATCCCTATAGTTGAAGTCTTTATGAATCTATGCTGTTGTTTCTTCTGGTTCTTATGACTAGTACTTTATTTCTTTGCATACTAGGTTATTTTTGACTGTGTACTGTTCATTGTCCTTGAAAAATTGTTAGCAGGTCTTCTTTGAGGCATAGGATCCAGGTGTGTCCTCACAGATAAGATTTACATTTGTTTCTAGCAGTTACTTAGAAACCCTATCATGCAAGTTAACTTTAAATTACATTCAAAGCGTTAAGTTTTTGACCTCCTTGCAAGTCCATGTGAAGCGCAGTTTGTGGTATATAACACTTCCCCCTCTGCACATGCATGCGTGTGGGTGTGCACATACACACTGCCTGTGGACAGTGTCAGGAAATCTTGTTTGTAGTTCTGTTTTGAGGGAGTGAGACACTTTTACTGCTTGTTAATCCCTAATTTGATGGTAAAGCTCTTTGTACTCCCAGCTATGTTGTTGGAAGTAGAGAGAGGGTATGATTTCTTATTACACCATTTCCTTACTTTGGGTGAATCCTAGGTTTTATCTTCTATTTCTCTAATACTTCACACGGCCTTGAAAACCTCAGTCCAGTTTCTCCTGATACAACAAACACCCTCCAGGCAGAAGCAATTTTTTGAGCTGTTTACCTCTCTAGGTTCCTTAACTGCATCTAATGGCCTGATTTTCATCATTATTTTTGATGCTTTTCAAAAGAGGTTTTCTGTATTTTATGCAATAATTTTAGTTGTTTTCTGCATGAAAGTGGGTCCAAATAGCCTAATCTGTTTTATTACCAGAAATGGATTGCTCCACTTATTTTTAATTAATCTGAAAAATAAACGGTAACTCCATTTCGACTTAGCAAATTTCTGATAAAATATTTTAGGCATATACCTCATTAAGTAAGGTATCATCAGCAAATTCCTATATTTTTCCAATATCTTTATACATGCAAATGTATTACTTATTAGTAGCAAGTTAATTTTTAATTTTTTATCCATTCTGATTTATATAGGACTGATTTCATCATTGCTTAGAAGCTAAGAAAAATGGCAAATATGGATAGTGATTCTAGGCATCTTCTCATCCCTGAAGTAGATCATGAAATAAATCCTGGACCTATGAATATCCAGTTTGATTCATCAGATCTAAGATCCAAAAGGTAAGTGTTTAAAATAAAACATTTATTTCATAATTAAGGTTTTTAATTATTAAAGTAGAACTAATTATATAACCAAAAATATATTGCCTTGAATAGAAAATATCCAGTTTCTTAACAGCATCTGTATGTTTGTATGTGAGAGGGGAAAAACTATGAATACTATATCCTGTTTTGTATTGACTTGTTTGACTAAGCTTACCATCTGTGTTGTGGGAGGAGTTGGGGTAAGATTTACAAAGTGAGATGCATTTATGTAACTCATTTAACAAATATATATTGATTACCTGCTTTGTGCAAGGTAATATGCTAGGTGCTGGGGATGAAACAGTAAAATTAATATAGTCTTTATCTTCACTGAGCTTAAATTCCAGCAAATAGTTTAAGATAATTTGAGTTTAAATTTTATTTAATTGCATACCTAAAAAGCCCAAAAGAATCCACTGGAAAATTATTATAAATAGAGGATTCAGTAAAGTGGCTGTTTACAAAATAGGCAAAGATAAATAGTATTCTAGTAAGAAAATGTAATGGAAGAAAAGAAAAAATAAATGAGTAGCCTTTATATGTGCAAAATCTATATGATAGAAACTTTAAAATACTACGGAGGGATCTAAAGGAAGGTTTTAGAGTATTTTTTCAAATCTGACATGCTGATTATGAGTTGAACTGTTCTTTTTTTTGATAATATAACTCAAGATAAATTGCTACCAATACATCAGATGTAATAATCTCTTAGGACTGAGAAAAATTTTTTTAATTTAACAAAAGAACTCTTGAGCGTATTTATTATTTATATCTCTTGTGCAATTATAAAAATGAAAATATAAGCAAAATGTATCAGTTAAGATATTACTAATGCTTCACATATAGAATCTGATTCTTCGCGATCAGTTTTCTAACTTACAGTCATCAGAATTGGCTTTTTTCCCTCCCACATACAATTGTCCTTTGTACCGTTAAGAACAATAATAATGTAGTATTTGTTGAAAGAATTTTCTTTCAAATCACTGACACTTTCTTTTAGTTTTGATGCTTGCACTTTCCTGATCTTACCAGAAGGTGTCACAGAAGGTTTTCTGACAACATCATGGCTTATATTTCTTCTTAAATGGTCTTTAAGTGGTTTGATGAGTGAAATGATCAGAATTACAGTTCCCTGTCATACCATCAGGGACAATTACTTTTATGGCTGCCTGCTGGCTGACAGTGATCTAAAAATGTGTGGGATTATGAGATGTATTCGTAGTTTAGAAATGTATATATTAGATAGAATTAGCAAAATATGACATAGAATGAAAAAGTATAATTTGCACTCAGTGGAAGGATTCTAAAATACAATGTCATGCTCTTTAAATTTTAGTCCATAATTTAATGTTTCCCCCACCCCCAAAAATGCCAGCAGCCAATTCCACAATTTATATGGCCCACCAATTTCACTACTTCTAAGCATTAACTCACAATGTCAAATAATATATGTACACGGTTGTTTAATGCAGTATTTTTTAATAATAGTAAAAGATGTAAAACCATCAAAATGTCTTTTCTTACAGGACTGGATAAATAAATTTTGGCATATTGATACAATGGAATATTTTTCACCCATTAAAAAGAAAGAAGTGGCTTTATTACATATCAAAATGGAACAAGTCTTCGACTTATTTTCTTAAATCAAAAAAGTGCAGAACAGTGTGTGTAGTGTACCATCATTTGGGTAAAAATAAATTTAAAAAACTTCATATAATACAATATGTATAAGTAACTTTAGAACAATAAGTAGTAAACTATAAGAGTGGTTGCCTCCTCAGAGAGAAAGTGTTCAAGGTAGGTGGTGTGGCAGATGCTGTTGGGTAAATACCCAATAACTATTCAACCACCCTACCTATTCCTTGCCAACAGGATTTTAATTCTGTTGACTGTGGCAATAGGTTCCAATCCAGGAGATTCAGGAAGATTGGTTTAAGCTAGTCTTGATGATCCTATTTCTATTATCCAGATACTTAATTTTTCAGTCTTTCTTGAAACTAGAGATGGCAATGTGACATTTATCATATTAGAAATATAATGATCATCCGAGAAGATAATGATATGAATCTTATAATTTTCACTTGTTTATTCCAACATCAAGTGAATACAAGAACTTATGAATGCTTATTGAATGCTCAGGATTTTCTTAAAACCTCTAAGTTCTATGATAAATAATTGACCACTGTGACAATAGAACATAGGTCATTAAAGTGCATTCCATTGCAATAACTTGGCAGGAGTTCAGACAGTTCTCTGAGAATCTGTTTAACCGTGTAGATTAAATGGAAATATATTTTCTATAATGAAACTTGTCAAAATGAGAAGGAATCGACTATTGACAATCATGGGATAACTACCTAGGTAAGCATGTTTTAAGGAATGCAAATATTTATAGAGACAGCAGTATTGAATGCTAATTTGCTTGTGAAATAATTTCTGTTTAAGAAAACAAACTATTATTTGATGAGAAAAAAAGTAGAAGTACCTAGAAACTTTGTTATTTCTATTAAAAGATGGATTACATTACTTATATGCATAAAAAATACTCAGACACACTGAGGGAAGTTATTTTCCATTAGAAGAACTAGCGTAGACAACTCTTTCTAAAACATTGGTCATTTTCGAGTCACCATATAGCTTTGATGGTGTCCCATTACAGTATTACCTGTGTAATATAATACAGATATATTTTAAAATCTATTTACTTTTTAAAATAAGGCTTAATTTAGCTCATCTTCACATTTGTGAAATGATGGATTTTAGGTATTGTTTACACTTTATTCTAACATGCATTGCGATAAATATTAAGTAGTTAAGATAGCATTCATCCTTGTGCCACCTAAAAATCCTCTTACATGTAACCACCCTTTGGGAAACTATGTTAGGCTGTCAGAGTATAGAAAACAATGTTTGATACTTTTAGATTGCTTATCCTCAGTTCAGCTTGTGATTAATTTTATCTCCACTAGGTGGCAATCAAAATCATGTATCAGTTCAAATGTAACAGTTTTAAGAACTTCTTTGAACTGATACATGCTGTATCTGTTTATCACATTGGTGGAAATGGGGTCTGATTAGAGTCAGGTGGAGGAAGAAGCTTGTCACCGTAGAGTAGGAATACATGGCATTACCATTTGGATTATTTGAGGAACATCTGCAGACTACAGACTACACGTGTACACTTTTCTCTCTATACACCTCTCCTCCCTCTTCAGTTTTCACCTGGTTTGGGATGGAGTTAGGAATGTGGGTGGAGGGACAGAAAGGCTTAGAAATCTCCTTTGCTGTATGTGATATATTCCATTGGCAGTCACTGGTCTAAGAGATTTTTTCCTGCTTTTCCCAGACTTTCTGGTAACCCAAGATAGAGCTGGTATTCAGGATTGCTTCATACTGTGGTGTGGCTCTGGGATTATGTCCTTTTGGAGTTGAACAGTCCAGCCAGGCTGAAACCAGATTGTGAAGTGGTTAATTTTTTTTTAAGCTCCCCTTTTTCAGTTTTTTTCTACCAATATTTCCTTTTCCATTTTTCCTAGGGCTTAGGACTTTTCGTGCTCCTCTCTGTATTCCCCATGTTCCCCAGGGCAAGAATTCACTCAGGAATTTCCTTTTAGGCAATGCTTGGTAAACCATACTTTTCCTTACCCCTTTTTTACCAGTATTTATCTGTCCTATTCTTGTAGGGATCTGTTCTCTGTTTCGTGTTTTAATGGAAAGCAATATAATGGGTCAGACATTTTGTCTATTATCTTTCTGTGGCTATTTGCATTTTAATGTGGGAAACCTAGAAATACAAAAGCCTAACCTAAAAGTTAGATTTTTGTAATTGATAACATTGCAAGAGGTCTGGTAAGCCAGAGTGGTAGAGGTAGGTATTTAAAATAAGCAGCATTCCAGGGCGTCTGGGTGGCTCAGTCGGTTAAGCATCCCATTACAGCTCAGGTCATGATCCCACAGTTTGCCAGTTCAAGCCCTGCGTGGGGTTCTGTGCTGATAGCTTGGAGCATGGAGCGTGCTTTGGATTCTGTGTCTCCTTCTCTCTCTGCTCCTCCCCTGTTCATGCGCTTGCTCTTGCTTTCTCTCTCTCTCTCTCTCTCTCTCTCAAAAATTAAAATATAAAAACATTTTATAAATTAAGAAAATAAAACAAAATAAACAGCATTCTTGATGCCTTACAATACACTTTGGTATGCCCCCTAGATTTTTAGAATGTGAACTAGTTTGCACACGTGAGCTAGCCTCTTTCTGTTTCATTGTCAATAATACTATCACTGAATAGCAGCCTGAATTGACTCTTTTTGGTACTTGTGGTTTTAGGGGAGAGAAGGAATAACAAAGTAAAGTTAGGAGTTTATTAATTTGTAGCATAGATCCTGGCCCAGTAATAGTGATTGGAAGTGGTTCCTGATCCTTAGTAGTTTCATAGTTTGGGATTATGGAGATGTACAACAAAAGATAGAAAAGTAGTTTTCCCAGGAGGATTGGTTTCCAGACCTGCGTAAATTACATTATGAGGAACGTGCCATCTGTTTAAGTAGATGGGACAAAGGACTTGACTGCTTAGAAGCAGCATAGAGCAAATGGCCAACATGCTGATTGTAGCACTACCTCTAGACCCTCCTTCTCTTCCTTCCTTTTCCTCCTACTCTCTTCCCTCTCCTCCTTTCTCTCCTCTTCAGTCCACTTCTCTCACCTTCTCCTTACATTCCACTGTTATTTTTTCCCCAGTGGAATGCTTTTTTGCTAAATGCTTGTAGAGAACAATCCTGGTTTTGGAGTTAGAAATGATTTAAATGGAATTTTATTTCTAGTTCCATTGGAATCCTTTTATTCTCTGAAATATTTGTTCTTATATATTTTTTCTTCCTTCCTCTTTTTCCAAATATCTGGGAGTTAGTTCTGCTTTATTTTCTTCCCTCCCTCCCTCATTAACATTATTTGGAGAAGGCTGAAGAAAGAAGTGTCCCAGTTGGTTTGACTGGTGCTCATTAAGATCAAGTCCAAGTAGGTCTTATTGGGAGGAATGGTATGAAGAATTGGATTAACATCTTTCCCTTTCTACTCAGTATTTTAACATATCTAAGTATATAGTCAAAAGGGGTTTAGTGAAATAGTATAATTACTGCAAAAGTAATGAAACCAACTGCAAGTATACAACTAGAGAATTGTTAACAGACTTAACAAACAGACTTAAAACCAGATACCCCACATTCCTAATCTTCTTTTGTTGAAGTTACTCACCATGTTCCATTGGGGTCTGCTTTTTCTAGGTGGAAGATAGGATGGAGTGGTGGTGCTGTTACTGTTTTATATCAATGTAGAGAAAATTGAAGGACTATATATTAGTATTTATGTACAGGTGCTTCTAACTTGAAATTTTAATTATTTTAGCCTCAATCCAGTGCTGATACTAAAAACACACAAAAACCCTCACGTTTCTGTTACTGGTCATTTTGTGGCCATAAAAGAATTGTTTTTAGGACACTAGAATTAAAACAATTTATGGATTCGTTTAAACCTAAATTTGAAACCTTGAATTGAATTGACAGAATTTTGAAATTCATTCTTAGCAGAACATATATTTAATTAAGATACATGGGCCTAAGAATTAATAGTCAGGTGAAGTTCTGTGTCGTATAGTATCGATGAAGTTGTTTACTTGCAGCTAAATAAAGCTTAGAATTCTAAAATAAGGAATCCATAAGTTTCAACCAGGGGTTAATTAACGTTTACTTTTTTCATCATACCACCCTTATCAGTTGGAAAATAAAAATAATCTAAAAATAATGGGACTGAATATGTGTATGTGTGTACATACATGTGGGTATTCATTTGCAAAGCATGTACATGTACCTCTGAACATTATTATTTACATTATGAAACAAAATGGAAATGATAAGATATAATACTCTTGATAAAATTAACTTTAAATTTTATTTATGAACAGTATATTAAAACTTTGATCATGTATATTATGAATAATAATTGAATGTGCTCTCTTATTTTAAAATATTTTATAACATTTTGCTACACAGTAATTCAAACTTATTTGAAGTTCATTTGTGTCTCATCCAGCAATTATGTAGGAGTTTTTGTTGAAATTTACTTTGTAGATTTCATCCTCCCTGATAGTACATTGAGTGATTGCAGTGCTCTTTTGTATATTCTAGTATTCCTTGCTATTTTTAAAGTCCAAAATACTAGTGTTGTGTTTTTTAATATTTTTTTTTAATTTTTGAGAGAGAGAGAGAGAGATAGCCTGAGCAGAGGAGGGTCAGAGAGAGAGGGAGACACAGAATCTGAAGACAGGCTTCAGGCTCTGAGCTAGCTGTCAGCACAGAGCCCAACGTGGGGCTCGAACCCACGAACCATGAGATCATGACCTGAGCCAAAGTCGGACGCTTAACCAACTGAGCCACCCAGGTGCCTCTAGTGTTTTTTAATACTGTTAATTTGGAAACAGCCAGTAGTTTTGTTCACCTTTTTTGGTTCTCTCTCCAAATTACCCCCCCTCCTTCATTTCTCATATCCTTCTAGCTCTACTTTCTGCTCACTTCTAGCATTTACTCCCCAACATATACACACACCTGGAGAAGGTGGAGGAAAGGCATTAGAATCTTAAGAGGTGGCTAATCTCTCTGCTGGGGAAAGAGAGAACTTAACAGACAGAACTATCCCTACCAGGTTAACTGTGGGAAAAATCAAAACTGCTACAAGCCCATAGCTTCTGGCCAGAGTGGAGGAGCTGCCCACCTGGTCCGAACACTCCATTGAAGGGGCACTAAATATTTGAAGAAGGTCTTGAAGTTTTTACGGGCCAGTTACTTCAGAGGTGTCAGTTTAGAAAGTACCTAGGGGAAAAGGAAGCAAAGGGGAAAAAAACATTAAATATAGTCATATCTAATAATTTACATTAGAATTATAACTTTTTAAAATGTTTAGTAAAAAGTTTATCAACTTTTATAGTTTTTTATAAAGTTTATAAAAAAAGATTTTATGTAAAAAATCCTGACTGGGTCATTCAATCGGTTACGTGTCCGACTTCGGTTCAGATCGTGATCTCATGGTTCGTGAGTTTGAGCCCCACATCAGGCCCTTCACTGTCTGCACAGAGCCTGCTTTGGATCCTCTGTCCTTTCTCTCTGTCTCTCCTCCACTCGTTCTCCCTCTCTCTCTCTGTCTCTTTTTCAAAATAAACTTTAAAAAAAGTATTATAAACTGTTTTATTTGAAGATTTATGTTTGAAAATTTTCCATATTTGAAATATTTTGAATGTTTAACTTCATTGATTTGTAAACATTTTATACTCTATACACACTTTTTAGTGACAATACTGATTGATACTTGTATTACATGAAATACAAAGATACTAGTGTTGCCATTTGCTCCATTATTACAATTATTATTTTCACTTTTGTATGTTTAATAACAGATTCAAAGACCATTTACATACTTTGTAAGTTTTTAAATGTTAGAAAAAGTTTCATCCATGCATGTAAAATTGCAGATAGGAATTTTTATTGGTGACATCATTTTTAGCAATATAATGAGGTAACAAATTGAAAAATTTCTGAACATCCATTATCAGAATATTCTCTGTTCAATGTGAATTTTTAAAAAGCAAAACTACTTTCTCAGTCCTTGTCAAAATATCATCTGTGCCTTTAAGGGAGATAGATTAAGTATGTGAGGACTTCTTAGCTCTTAAATTTTTTTAAAAAATGTTTATTTTTGGGAAGGGGGGAGGGGCAGAGAGAGAGGGAGACACAGAATTTGAAGCAGGCTCCAAGCTCTAAGCCGTCAGCACAGAGCCCCATGTGGGGCTCCAGCTCACAAACTGGGAGATCATGACCTGAGCCAAAGTCAGATGGTTGACTGAGCCACCCAAGCACCCCAAGGGCTCTTCGGTTTTTAATATATGCTCTGTACCTCTGTAGCATACTGTTGATAGCAACTTACCATCAAGTAGGAATTAACAAATGTGGCACAGTTGACTTTTTATAGCAGAAAAGTAGATAACTTGTATTTAAGTTTGAAACATCTTTAAGATATTTTGCCAAAAGATAACCAGTAAATTTCTTTTTTTTAATGTTTATTTATTTTTGAGATAGGGAGAGAGAGAGAGAGACAGAGAGAGAGACAGAGAATCCCAAGTAGGCTCCACGCTAGCAGCAGAGAGCCTGACACAGGGCTTAAACTCGGGAACCGTGAGATTATAACTTGAGCCAAAATCAAGACTCAGATGCTTAACCAACTGAACCACCTAGGCATCCCTATAACCAGTAAATTTCTGTATGATACAGAATATGTTATGGTCCCTTTTGATCTCATTACTAAATTTTAAAGGAATGTGTTAATTAAAAACCTATTTTTGAAGTCTTTAATCACATACGTGTATAGAAGACTGTATAGCTCATAAGTACAATTTTAAAAATAATTATAAACCCAATACCTATACAACAAATACCAAGGTCTAGAGATAGCAGCACCTCATAAGTTCCTCATATGTCCTTCAAACACATCCTCCTTCCTCTCTATAGGTAAACATTCTCCCGTTTGTGTGACCATTTATCTACTTTTCATTATTTATTGCCTTTGTATCCCTAAAATACTGAATTCAGTTTTACCTTTTTGTAGACTTCATGTAAATGAGATCATACTGTATGTATTATTTTTGAATTTTTATTCATCATCATTTTCACCCAAGTTGGGTGTAACAATAATTCTTTCCAGTGCTTTCTGGCATTTTATTCTATGAGTATCTGCAGTTTATGTATACGTTCTATTGTTTTTGGACCTTTGGGTTGTCTCCAGTGTGGAGATATTACAAATAACATTTCTATAAACATTACTCTGTGTATTTAGCATACATGTGCAAGAGCTTTTCTAGGATAAATTCTTGGGAGTGCACTTGCTTGGTAGTGGTGTATGTGTATATTCTACTTAACTGGATAATGCCAAACTCTTTTCTACAGTTCTGTCAGTTTACATTCCCACTCTAGTGTATAAGAGTTTCTATTACATTACCTCCTACTACTGCTTGGCATTGTCAGATTTAAAAATTTTAGCAATTCTGGTGAATACATAGTGGATCTCATGTTTTCTTGCAAGAGAATGCAGCCATTTGTGGGATTATAGGTGATTGTGTTTGTTATGCTTTTTTTATACTCTGTAGAGTATTTATACTTACCCCTTTAGCTACCAATGCATTTCTTTTCATTCCTTTTTACAGAAGACTCTTTGCAAGGATTATTTATACTCACCATATCCAGTTTTTCTCTTGATTTCAATTCAGACAGGCTTTTGCCCTTACTACTCACTGAGACTGCTCATATCAGAGTTACCGGTGGTCATTTCATTGATCAGTTCTCATTTCATTTGACTTTGCGGTAGCACTTGACACAATTAATCATTCTGTCCTCCTGAAAAATTTTTAATTGTTTTGAGGCTAACTCAAATTAACTAAATTAACACCCTAAGTTGATTTTTGTTAAGGTTGCTTCTCATTTTGTATAGTATTTGATGCTTTGATTACTCCCTCTATCATTTATCCCCCAAGTTTTATTTATTATTTTTATTTTTATTTATTTATTTTTATGTTTTTTGAGAGACAGAGAGAGACAGCGCGAGCAGGGGAGAGTCAGAGAGAGAGGGAGACAGAATCCGAAGCAGGCTCCAGGCTCTAGGCTCTGAGCTAGCTGTCAGCACAGAGCCCGATGTGGGGCTCGAACCCACGAACTGTGAGATCATGACCTGAGCTGAAGCCGGACGCTTAACTCAGCTTAATGCTGAGCCACCCAGGCACCCTCCGCCAAGTTTTATTTTAAATATTTTAAGTGTACAGAAAAGTTGAAAGAATTATCCCCATAACTTTTCATTCACTTTTTTTCTGATTATAAAGGCAACACAGGTTTTGATGATTGTACTATGGTTATATAGGGTCATTGTGGAACCTGAGTAGAGTGTTTATGGCAATACTCTATGTACTATATTTCTAACTTCTATATGACTCTAATTTATTTCAAAATAATGGGGCATCTGGGTGGCTCACTTGGTGCGTGCAACTCTTGATCTTGGGATCATGAGTTTGAGCCCCACATTGGGGGCAGAGTTTACTTTAAAAAATTATTTCAAAATAAACATTTTGATAAAGTGTTACACCATACTTGACTCACCATATTCTAATGAGCTTTTACAATATGCCAAGTACTGTTCTATGCCCTTGAGAATATAGGAGTGACCAAATTGACCAAAGTCCCTACTCTTGTGGAACTTATATTTACTGGAGGCAATGAATATATATTTACCAATAATAAATAATTATATATTGCATTGGATAGTATAAATGCTAAGGAGATCTTGTAAAGCAGAGAAGGTATATGAAATAGAAATGGTAAAGAACTGGGTTGAAATTTTAGCTATGTTGTCAAGGGTAGCTTAATACCATAATCCAAAAGTGAAGAAAGACCTGAAAGAAGTAAAGAAGCCATGCAGATATTTAGGGAAAGGCCTTCAGAGGCTTTGTTTTTACCTGAAATTACTAACAAAGATCCTGGAGTAGGTGAATGTTTATAGTGTTTCAAGAATTGTGAAGAGGCTGGGGGCGCCTGGGTGGCTCAGCTGGTTAAGCGGCTGACTTCGGCTCAGGTCACAATCTCACAGTTTGTGAGTTCAAGCCCCGTGTCGGGCTCTGTGCTGACAGCTCGGAGCCTGGAGTCTGCTTCGGATTCTGTGTCTCCCTCTCTCTGCCCCTCCCCTGATCACACTCTGTCTCTGTCTCTTAATAATAAATACACATTAAAAAAAAAAAAAGAATTGTGAAGAGGCTGGTGTGATTAGTGTGGTAAGCAGTGAAGTCTAAGAGATGGGATGGGTGGGAGAGGTTGGCAAGAGCAAGCTGATAGGTGAATCAAGAGTTCAGGCTAGGGGCGCCTGGGTGGCTCAGGCAGTTGAGTGTCTGACTCTTAATTTTGGCTCAGGTTGTGATCCCAGGGTTGTGGGATCAAGCCCTGCTTGATACTGCTTAGGATTCTGTCTGTCTGTCTGTCTCTCTCTCTCTCTAACCCTCTCCTCCACTCATGCTCACTCGCTGTCTCGCTCTCTAAAAAAAAAAAATTCAGACTGGAGATAGTTTGAGTGCCATCAGCATATACATGATACTTAAGTTTATGTGACTACGATGAGACTACCAAGAGATTGAGTCTAGATAGAGAAAAAAAAATGTCAGTGGATTAAACTCTGGGTTACTCTGATATTTGAGGGTTGGAATCAGAAAAGGAATCAGCAGAAGAGACTGACACTGGGGGTTCTTCCCTTTAGGATCATATCCTTTGTTGGCATGTGAGGTCTTCTGTGTCCTGACCCAGATTTGCCTTATGTCTTACCACTTTTCTTCCTACTACTTACAGTTTTCAAAAACACATCATGCTCTCTCTCCTGGTTCTTTCTACATGTGTTTATATATTTTTGAAAACACTCTTTCTTTCCTCCTTTTTCCCCATACCTATCTACCTTTATATCTTTTAGGATTCACATCAGCTGTAACTTCCTTAGTGGTCTGCCAGACATGGGTTAGCTTTTCCATTTGATTGCACGGTACACTGCACATACCCAGCACCACACAAGTCTGTCCACTCTTTCTTGCTCCCAGTGTTACTCATAAGCACTCACTCTATTTTTCTACTTTTCCTCTTGGATTCGAATTGCTTACTTACCTGTCTTTTGCAGCAGATTATGATCCTTCAGGTTCTCTGTCTTAGTTATTATTAAATGTTTACAACTGTGCTTAAGTATGCTTGGTTGGCACTTAAATTATATTTAATAAATTTGAGAACCAGTACAAAATAATTAACTATAATAGAGAAGGTCCTTAGGCTCAGCCTTTGGTAATAGTGAGTGAAACTGGAATGTAGAGCAGGATTTTTGTGAGAAAGGATATTGTAAAAGCATGAGAGGGAGCTAGAAACACATCAGCAAATTGGAGGTTACCAATATTTTTGTTGTAGCAGCAAGGAATTTCTAGGTACAGTGGCTCGATTAACTTCTTTTCTGTCTTCATTGAAAAGCTGCCTGTCAGACATAGCATTTTACCAAGCAGGAAGGAACAAGTACAGTGGGTCCATTATTTTGAATGTTTATTTGCTTGAGATATTTTAATACTTGATTCCTTTTACATTTTTTAACAAACTACCCCAATCTGACAGGTGTTGGAGTGCTTCAGCTTTCACAGAGATGTGAATAAAGGAACAGCTTTAAGTGATAGGCCTTCACATTGAGTATGAACGTTAAAAGTCATGGAATTGTTATTAACCTTTAGAGGAGCATAACTAGTTAGTAGACGGGTGGAGACAGATTTAAAAGCCAAAAGTTTTTAAGGAATGTAAGGAGTGGAACCTAGAAAAGGTGTTAGGTAGAAATAACATTTCGCTGTTTATAAGTATATTAAATGAGTATATGGGATTTTGAGTCACACTTTTAAATATTTCTAAAATTTTGCTGAATGTTTAAAGTACTTTTTTCTGTAGCATAACCATAAATATTTATAAGGCAAAACAAATATAACTTCTACATGAAATATCATAATTTATTTTCATTGTGACACAGGTGAGCTAGCCTTCAAATGGGAAGTAATACTGATATGGAGCAATCATGTGAAACTGTGTTGAAAAGAAAAAGTCCAAGTTTCAAAAGTATTTAATTCTTAATACTGTTCTCTGTATAGTATTAATTTTAAAAATGTTTTCAGATCCAACTAAAATTCAGTTTAGAAATGTAATTTATATTTTTTGCTCTCTCAGATGAAGCTTTAAGCATATGTTTCTAAGTTAGTTAAGATATGCTGAACTGAATATTTTTAAAGACAATCTGTTTTGAAAAGATTCCAAAATATTTGTTTGAACAGGCACTCAGCATCTTGATGAAAACTGTCGGAAAAGAAAAACTTTCAGAGTCATTCTGTTCTCAGAGTACCCAAGCCAACTAAACTGGTACAGTTAACACTTCTGTTAGATGCCATAAGCCAAAAAATGTAGCACTTCCTGGACTGCCTTTTAGTAGGCCTTCAAGCCAATTTAGTGGTTGATATTAATACCGTAGAATTTTCAGAGTAAGAAGCTACAACAGTAGAATATTTACACTTCTCTATCACTATCATTCTTGTTAGTTTCTTTTAGTAATCCTTGATTAGTTGCAATCTCTCCTTTATGTGGCATTAAAGCTATAGTTCTTTCTTGAACTTTGTGGGATATCATTCTTGCAAAACAAGAAATGAATGCTCAGTAGATTGTGACCCCAGATATGATTGAACTGTCTCCTGAACGTAAATATTTTTACATTGTTTTTTAGTACTACTGACGCAGTAGATATGCAAATTATGTAGAACACCATAATGCTTTGGAAGGATTGGTAGTTACCTCGGACTACCAGATTTATAAGTAGGGATAGTTTATTCAGCCTATGACCATTTCATTTTATTTATATCCCCTTCTGATTTATTGACATCCCTTAGTTCACTTAGTAATGATATGCTTAGTATAAATATAATGTCATGTTGATCTCCATATCCACATTATTTGCTCTAGTAAGTGCTCTACTTTACGATATTTGATGCATTAAACTGGAGAGTACCTGTCCAACTTAGGTGCTGTGGTGAAGAGTAAATAGCAAAAGGAAGATTCAGAGATTCTGTATACTAACTAGAGAGACGATTAAATTTAACATCTACACTACCATTTCTCTAATATCTAGTAGTTGGAAAAAATAGCAGAAACAAAATTTTAGTCACTTGGGTTTTCAAGTGCTTCCACAAGATCAGATTAACTGTCTCCACAAATGACTAACATAAATTTTAAGCTTCTTTCAGAACTGTAAGTGTAAAAGAGTTATATAGAACCAGAGAAATCTAGGTTTTTTCCCCTTCATTACTTGGATCTGTATGTAATCTGAAATAGCATATTATATGGAGTTTGGGGCACAGTATCATGTGTTACTTTGAGGGATCTGAGAGCCAGTGGAGGAAAGCAGTCCTTTTCATGCTACTCTGCCTGGTCTTTCTGTTTTGGAGTACATTACTAGAAGCTTAGAAAGCAAATGAAGGGAGTTTTGGTAAGGAACTGGCAGGGTTAATGACTGAAAATGATGATTGAAAATCGGAATCTGCAGTTAATTGGGACACAATTATGGGAAGGGAGCATACACATAAATAATAGCATAATAGGATTTGTTATTGAAATCCAAGAAAAGTAGGATGAGGCAAAATATCTCTGGTTTCTTGATGTTCCATTTGACAGTACTTTGGATAAGTTTCACAGGGAGATGGTTGAGATCACTTATCTATATTTTGTCATAGGAAGTAACTTTGGCCCATAAAGAAGGAGTAGAGACTCTTTAGTAGAAGAACATTTATGTCAATAATTTCTCTGATTTAGTGCCAAAAGCTTTTTGAGAGGATTTTCAAAGTTGTGTCAATCTAAATTTTATTGTTGAAAACTGACAGCTGCTATATTTCTTATTAATGATTGATTAAAGCTCTTTTATTTCTCCTCTGTTGCTAAATTCCCAAAGATTAGAAAAGAGTGTTTATGATAGTACTAGGAGACAAAAGGTTTATTCTATGGATTTGATAATGCTTCTTTTGTGACATTTTCTTTTCCCACCAAAAGTGAGAAGTGAATGTCTTGCCGTGGTGCATCCCATTTCTAATGGAGGACAAGAAGTTATTTTCTTCAATGGCTGACTTCCAGAATTTCTGGCTGAATGTTCTTTGTCAAGTGTATATTCCCTTCTCTAGGCCTTTCTATATAGAGCCCACAAACATCGTCAATGTGAATGATGTCATTCAGAGGGTTAGTGACCATGCCTCTGCCATGAATAAGAGGATTCATTACTACAGCCGGCTCACCGCTCCTGCAGACAAGGCACTGGTAAGGGGCAAAACATTGCTTATTGTCTAAGGTTATGTTGAAATGAACAGTGAACGGCATAAGCCAGGGAAACTCCCAGTGGTTGAACTTTTTGCTGGCCATATTCCAAAGATGGCATCATGGAAAGCCAAGATAGTAAATAGCACATGTCTTACATCTCAGGCTAGTTCATTCTTATCTAGCATAACAGAGATTTGGAGCAACCTTTCTATGTTGACAATAGCCTAAGACATTTGTTAGATTAAATTCTGCTAGTCCCCAATCCTAAGAGCTCTTAGGAGGATAAACTACTTCTGAAATACTTTAAGTCATTGATTGATAACATAAATAATAACCAATTTGGTTAGTCTGTTCAATTTTTAAGTTTGAAGCTATGAAGAAAAGATTGTTTTTAGAAATTTTCTACAGGAGTGGGAAACTGAAATACATACAAACATGTATAGCATTTTACTATTTAGCACTGTCCTTTTATAGTTAAAATATATGGGTCAAAGAGCAGATTCTAAATAATTTAGGCTTGGTGGGCCACATACAGTTACATATTCTTCACTTTTATTTTATGACCATTACAAATACAAAAACCATTCTTAGCAAAGGGGCTGTAAAAAATTGGTTTGAAGGTCAGATTTGACCCATGGACTATAGTTGTTGATTCTTGATCTTCTAAAATCTGTATTATTATTTTAGGGTAAAAAACATATTGGAAGTAATTTGGTTGCTTTTAAGAATTATCACATGAGATATTCAGAAACTTGAAAGCTTAAGGAAAAACGAAACATTCTGGGAGAAAAAAATGATTTTTTTTATAGGTTAAAATAATAAAAGGAGAAGGGAACCAATATTCTTTAGATGTTTACTAAAGGGCAAGGATTAGGATATCACTTGAACACAGATACTCACTAAAGCCTTCTGACGTATTAACATCTCCTTTTGTATAGCCAAAGTAAGGACTTCCCAAATATTCTGAGTGGTGTAATTTTTCTCCCAATTTTTTTCACTTTTTCCTCCCCAAGGCATTTATATCAGTAGTTACAGTAAAGTCTTCCTTCCATACCAGAATTATCTTAGCCCTCTATGTAGTAGAAGTAATCCACTATCTCTGGATTTAATTCAGACCTCCTAGCAGCTCTACTTGTGGAAGAAAATGTCAGAGATACTGATTTGGCCAATATAGGCCTGAATGGACATTGTTTGCCTGGAAATTAAGTCAGCATCATACACCAAGTTGAATATCTTTTGTTAAGTGACAGTGAAATAACTCTAAATCAAAGTATATAAATAGTGATCAACAGAGATCTAAAGTTAACAGTGTGATATGACAATTTTTAATGAATATATGTATACATCCATGTTCATTTTCTGAGCATTCTAAAATTATTTTTCTTAAAAGATTTTTAAGGGCAAAACAATATGAAACCATAAGTCTTAGGATTTTATAGAATTATACCTTTTATTTCTGAAAATTTCCTCATTTACCTTAATATTTTTATTCTAAAATCAGGAAGGGAAGAAAATTATTTGGCTGCCAACTCCTAGATCCTGTTAATAAAAGTATGGCCTGCACAGGCCAGCACTATTGGCATCACTTAGAACTTACTAAAAATGCAGAATCCCATTCTTTACTCCAAACTTACTGAATCATAATCTGTGTTTAACAATACCCCTGTGTCAATCACAGGAAAATTCAAGTTCAAAAAGCACTACCCTAGATTACTATCAGACTGTGGGATCCAAGTCTCCATTTTTTCTGTAATTCCTAAGAATTTGGAATTTCTTTTTTTTTTTTCTTTAATGTTTATTTTCGATAGAGACCTATAGCGTGAGTTGGGGAGGGGCAGAGAGAAGGAGACACAGAATCCCACGCAGGCTCCAGGCTCCAAGCTCCAGGCTCCGAGCTGTTAGCACAGAGCCCAACTCAGGGCCTGAACTCATGACCCACATGTGACCTGAGGTGAAGTCAGGTGCTTAACCGACTGACTGAGTCACGCAGGGCCCCAAGAACTTGCAACTTCTTAACTTCTCTAGCTTGTAATCCTGCCCCCTATAGCTTTTGATTTTCACTTTTTCTGACCTTTTCTATCATGGTTTATCTCCTGCCTGATGCAGACATGATCCTTCCCCTTTTTCCTTTTTATTCCCTTGAAGAAGATAATGGAACCTAGATCCAGGAGGACTGAGGATAAAAGAGAAGAAGGCAACAAACCCATTTCCATATATGCCTTTTCTTTTTTTTTTTTAAGTAGGCTTAATACTCAGTACAGAACCCAATTGAGGGCTTGAACTCATGACCCTGAGATCAAGAGTCAGACGCTTAATGGACTGAGCCACCCAGGTGCCCCTCCATATATGTCTTTTTATCTCTCAAAAGTAGTTGTTTCCAAAGCCACACCAGGCATAACATTAGAGACGTTCATTTCCTACAAGATACTACCAATCATATGCATAAATAGAGAATGATTCGACACTTCGTTTTTGCACCAGTCCATATCTTGTCTTACTACTGAGACCCAGTGTTCCATCACTTCCTTGACATCTTCCCCAACTATTCTAGTCCCCATTAATTTTTTGTCATTCCTGCGATATAGTATCCCGCACTTCATTTTTTTGTCTCTTATAGTCTTATCTAATTGCTTTATATATCTTCCAGCTGGAATTTAAGCTTCTTAAAGTTGTGGACTGCATTTTTTTTCTTGAACATTAAACCTAGCACAAAGTTGTAAATTTTCATAGTAAGTGCTGAAATATAAAAGATTGTTGGTTTATGTCAGTCAGCTCCCATGTTTTTAACTATTATACTACTATATATAGGGCTGCATATTCTCAAAGGGCTGTTCTCCAGGAGATGGGCAGAATTCTACCAGGGTACTGTAAGTGTCCTCCCTCGTAGGGAGATAGAATTCAGAAAATATGTATAGGGGGCAAGGTGGGAGCTATGTGAATAGGAAATATATATCTATTCAGTCGTTTTGTGTGCTTTCAACCTCTCTTAGCTCCATTACTTTTGCTTACATACTCCATCTTTAAGAATTCTTGCTTTGCCTTTCCTTAGGCTGTGTGAGCTCACCTTTTTTTCTTTTGCTTTTTAAATGCTTTGATAAACATTTTAAAGAATGGTCTATATTTATTTTTCCATTCTTTACCTTCTATTGACTCTCAATTCTTTTTTTTTTTTTCTTTTAATTCAAGGTAGTTAACATACAGAATAGTCTTGGCTTCAGGAGTAGAACTCAGTGATTGATCTCTTACATATGACACCCAGTGCTCATCCCAACAAATGCCCTTCTTAATGCCCATCACCCATTCTCCTCATCTTACCACCCACCTCCTCTCTAGCAACCCTCAGTTGTTCTCTGTATTTAAGAGTCTCTTATAGTTTGCCTCCCTCTCTCTGCTTTTATATTATTTTCCCTTCCCCTCCCCTGTGTTTATCTGTTGTGTTTCTCAAATTTCACATAGGAGTAAAATCATATGACATCTGTCTGTCTCTGACTGACTTACTTTGCTTAGCATAATACCCTCTATTATATTGTTGCAAATGGCAAGATTTCATTCTTCTTTTTTTTTTATCACTGAGTAGTATTCCTGTGTATGTGTGCGTATACACCACCTCTTTTTTATCCATTCATCAGTCATTAGACATTTGGGCTCTTTCCATAATTTGGCTATTGTTGAAAGCACTGCTGTAAAGTTTGGGGTGCGTACGCCCCTCAAATCAGCATTTTTGTATCCTTTGGGTAAATACCTAACAGTGCAATTCCTGGATCATAGGGTAGTTCTGTTTTTAATTTTTTCGCTCTCAATTCTTTACTGTTTGAGTTCCCTGCCTACCTCTTTGGTAAGATCACCCTTACAGAGGAGTTCAGTGGCCCCTTGATTCTTCAAATTCCCCTAACCTAAGGCCCAAATCTCCTCCATCTAGAATTTTTTAATCTCAGTCCTTGCAGACTCTTCTTTCTTTCTCATAAAATTAAGGGAAAAATATTTTGGCAGTTGCGTATTTTAAGAATTCATTCTCATTTCACATGAATACTTTATTATATTCTTTAAATTCTTGGTCCTTTAGATCTACTACATTTGGAAAGGATTTTTTATATTAATAAATCAGGAATGCATGTTTATTTAGAATATTAAAAATGTATCTAGAGTCAGGTAATCTGATGTATAAGAAATATCCTGTTTGGCACATTTACTCGTTCTAACATTTCTCTGTGTTTCTTCTTTTACTAGATTGCTCCGGATCATGTGGTTCCAGCTCCAGAAGAGTGCTATGTATATAGTCCATTGGGTTCTGCATATAAACTTCAAAGTTACACTGAAGGACATGGTAAAAACACCAGTTTAGTAACCATGTGAGTAAAATTACTTTTTTCGAGCATTACTTAAACTGTAAATAAATGAAAACTACTGGTTATTTTCAATTTTTATCTTAATTAAGATGTTTGAAAAGTCAAACTCCATATTTTTACTGCTATTACTCTGTGTTTTCAGTTTTATGATTTGGAATACCATGATGGGAACATCTATACTAAGTATTCCTTGGGGCATAAAACAGGTAATATAATTTTTCAGCATGCTTTTTGCCTGAATTTTTTTCTCTTTATATTGTAAGTTTTATAATAGAGGTTTTAATAAATCTGCATAAAATTTATTAAAGAAAATAGGTAATTATATTTAATTTTAAATTAATTACCAGGTTTTTATCGTAATTGTTTAGGGTAACATAATATGGTTGTATATGAATTTATTCTAACATGATGATGTATGTTCTTTTTGTTTTTAAACAGGCTGGCTTTACTACTGGAATGTGTGTCATCATGCTCATGGGCATTTTAACACTTTACTGCTGCTACAGAGTAGTGAAATCACGAGCTATGATATGTAAGAGTTTGCCACAGTGGAAATAGAATAGCTATTTGGGTATTAATAAGTACTTCCTGTTGAAGTGGATCACTAATATATACATTTCTTGTGTGTGTAAACTATTTTGTGCCTAAAGATTTACTTGTCTGATTCATAGCATTCAGCTGAACTGATACGTCAATGAATTAGTGACTGTCCTTGAAATTCAGAGAGCTTTGTAATTCTTTGCAGAATGCATTTACTTTGGTGCCAATTTCCTCATAAGAATAATTTTAAAGGTCATCTTTTAAAAATACAGTCTTTTCCAGAACTAAATTGAGAATTCTATGATTCTTCTCAGTTAATGGTGACTTTTGATCTGTCTCTACCAAGAGATCTAAATGTTGGAATTTCCTAAAAATAGAAAATGTAACTAGAAAAATATGAAAATATGAACAACATGTCCTTTGTAGTGAATTCGCAAAGTTTACTTATACGTTGCCTCTATTCATCTCTATAAATTCTGGGTCAGAGAAATACCATTTTAGATTGTTATAGTTTAGGACTTAAAAAGACATACATTTTTTCAGTGAATCTTAGCAATTTGAAATCAAGAGACCAGATTTTGCCTTCAGTTTTTTTCTGGGGTGGGGGTCTCTTAAGCAGTGGAATGTTTTCTCTTAATTGTATTCTTTATTTATCTGCCATTATTTATATGCCATTCCCGTTTATCTACAAGTCCCTTGGTGTTCTTATAGGTCTGCTAAGTGCTGTATATGTTGTAGGCATTAGCCCGTTAGCTGTTATTTCATGTTTGTTTCTTTTCCATTCAACATTTTAATGGCTTTCATATTATATGAGTTTGTTTATATCTGCCTGTCTTTTCCATTGTAATTTCTTTCTTCATTTGATAGAAGAGGATAACCTTTCAGGGTCTGTTTTTACATTGTCTTCTAACTTTTCTGTTATTTTGTTTTTGAATTCTTAGCTCAGTTATCTGAAATTGTCATGTGATATAAAGTATGATTCAGGAAAACTTTCTTCCATGTTGTTATTTAAGTATGCCAAATATTGCTGGGTAATATCTTCTGACTCTCGCTGATGATTTTGTCTAGCCTTGATTTATCATTTGTTTTTATTAATTATATAATATGATTCTATAATCTATTTCTTATATTATCTATACTGTTTCATTGACCTATATTTCTTATTTATGTGTTCTATAATATTTCTTTTAAAGTTTTTTATGTGTTTTTATTTATTTTTGAGAGAGTGAGAGGCAGAGCGCTAGCAGGTGAGGGACAGAAAGAAAGGGAGACACAGAATGTGAAGCAGGCACCAGGCTCTAAGCTGTGAGCACAGAGCCCGACGTGAGGCTCAAACTTGTGAACTGCAAGATCATCACCTGAGCTGAAGTTGGACACCCAACCAACTAAGCCACCCAGGCACCCCTTAATTTTTTTTTTATGTTCATTTATTTTTGAGAGAGAGAGTGAGAGAGAGCACACATGAGCGGGGGAGGGGCAGAGAGGAGATAGAGGATCCAAAGCAGGCTCTGCACTGACAGCACAGAGCCCAGTGTGGGGCTCAAACTCATGAATTGTGAGATCATGACCTACGCTGAAGTTGGATGCTTAACTGACTGAGCCATCGAGGCACTCCTGTTCTATAATGTTTTAATAATATCTAATATCTGGTGGTGGAATATTCTTAATATTTTGTTAAATATTTTGAATTAATTGGGGGAACACAAATTATGGTTATGGGATATATGATTAACATCTAATTTTATTATTTCTCTTATTTTTATCTAGCATCAGTGGATACCACTACCTGGGAATATCCAGATGTCTGCAGATATTATTTTGGCTCCTTTGGACAGTGGTCAAGCCTCCTTTTCTCCTTGGTGTCTCTTATTGGAGCAATGATAGTTTATTGGGTGCTTATGTCTAATTTTCTTTTTAATACTGGAAAATTTATTTTTAGTAAGTATCTATATCTTTAACAGTAGTTACTTTTAGATACAGTAACTACTGAAATGTTTGAGTTTCAACCTTAAATTCTGGCTTGAGATAAATAAAGCAAAAAATCATTTTGTAATTCTGAAAAATATTGTTGATTCAGTTTGTTTTAATATCACAGATATACTTTTATCTATTTATGAACTGTGTATGTATTTGTGCTTTCTATGTAAAAAGGATAAGGGGTCTTTTTGCCCCTTAGCAACAAATTTTTCCCCCTTGGGAAAAATAATTTATCCACTGAAAAAAACATGATCTATGCTTATACCTACCCTGCACCCCAATTAATTACTATTAATTAATATACAATTATCTTTTTTACAAAGAATTTAAATTCATAGAAACGCATAAATCTTAGCCATACAATTTTGACAATTGAATATGTCCCAGTAACCCACACCCCCTTCATGAAACCATTCCATTTTCCCAGAAAGTAGTGATATATTTTTTAATTATAAAAATTCAAGTTATTTGTTGCTATTATAAAAGAACCTAATTAAATTTTGGATATTTATCTTGAATCTAGCAGATGTATTGAACTCTTATTGATGCTAATTTTGTAGATTCACTTTGGATTTTCTGTTTAGTTACCTCATACATGAGTAATGAAAACTTCTGTCCATTTATTACTTTCTAAGTGATTTATATGTGTATACATACATTTGTATTTATACATTTTATACCCTTATATTTATATACATACAAACACATTCAACATATAAATGTTTATATATATACATCATAGGCATGTTTATCTTTTTTAATGTGTAAAGTTGTATATATACAGTGCTGGTAGACATCCTTATATTGTTCCTTTGGAAACCTTTCTGATGTTTCACCATTAAATATTATGTTTGCTGAGGGTTATTGGTTACACCCTTTAGCAATTTAAAGATGTTCCTGCCTATTATTTTCCTAAGCAGTTTATTCATGGGTGTTGGATTTTATCTGACACTTAATAATCTTGAGTTGATCATAAAACTGTTCTTTAAATTGTTAATTTGGTGAATTAAATGAATACATTTTGTAGTATTTAAGTCATTCTTATATTCTGTGATAAACTTAGTTTAGCAGTCATAATGTATATTTTTTAATTGCTTATTGGATTCAGTTTACTTTTGAGAGGAGTGGGGCTACTATTTTATTTAGGACCTTTGTGTCTTTTCAAAAGAGATTACCCAGTGTGTGTGTGTATGTGTATACATATATATTTTTTTTCCTCTTCTCACACTGTCCTTGTTGAGCCTTAGGGCTGCTGTAACAAATTACTATGAACCCTTTGGCATAAAACAAGAGAAATTTATTCTCTCAGAGTCCTGGTAACCAGAAGTCCAAAATTGAAGTGTCACTAGGGCTCTACGCCTTCTGAAGCCTTTAGGGAAAACTCTTTCCTTGCCTTTCCCTAGCTTCTGGTGATTGATTGCTGGCAGTCCTTGGCATTCCTTGGCTTATTAGGCTGCATCACCCAATTTCTGCCTCTGTCTTCACATAGCCATCTCCCCTACATGTGTCTTTGCACAGATTTCTCTCTCTTTATTAAAGGTATCAGTCATTGGGGCGCCTGGGTGGCTCAATCAGTTAAGTGTCTGACTTCAGCTCAGGTCATGATCTCACAGTTCATGAGTTCGAGCCCCACATCGGGCTCTGTGCTGACAGCTCAGAGCCTAGAGCCTGCCTCAGATTCTATGTCTCCCTCTCTCTGCCCCTCTCCTGCTCATACTCTGTCTCTCTCGGTTTCCAAAATAAATAAACATTAAAAAAAAATTTTTTTTTAAAAAGGTATCAGTCATTGAATTTATGGCACACCCTAACCAATATGACCTTATCATCACTTGATTATATCTGAAAGACCCTGTTTCCAAATAAGTTCACATTCTAAGGTTCCTATGGGCATGGATTTGAGGGGAGACTATTCAACCTAGTATACTTGGTATCAAGGTTTTACTAGCCTTATTTAAGTCTTTGGCATCAGGACATATATAAAGATTGATTAACTTCCAATCTTATCACTAATAAGCCTTGAAGATACCATAAAAACCTAGAGCACTAAACCCCTCCTTTTATCTTGAGAAGCATACAGTGGAGGTGAAGGTAAATAATTCACACTTAACTTAACCTTATGACCTGAAAATATAATCTAACATTTTTTATCATCTATACCACATCAAACACTTTTTTAATGCTTCCTAAGGTTATAAAAGATTAACATCAAACAGAATAAAGTAACAAGAAAACATTCTTTACCCATTCTCTCATTAACTATAGAATAATATGAATGCTCAGATATCTGCATATGTCTTTTACTTGGCTACTTCCTCTAGTATAACAAGTAGTTCTTGTGAGCAGTAATTACTATATAACCTTCAGTCTATAAAAGCATGTAGTATATTTTTTAAAACTTTAAGTGATTTTCCAGATAAGCTTGGCTGTTATGACTGTTGGTTTTCCCCTTCTGCAGACTTTAGAACTTTATATAAGATGTAATTATACTTATATAGAAATTAGTATGAGTATAAGAAAACAATTGTACAGTTTATCTTGATTCCAGGGTTTAACTAAATTCTGCCTTGTGGCTAGATTTTTTTTTTAAATCTTCAATAATGTGAAAATTTTCCATAGTGGGAACTATGAAGCCAATGACATCATTCCTGTAAGTACAGAAAGCTGACAAAGGCAAAGCTGTGTTAACAATGAAGCAGTCTTGGTTACTTGTACTAGGTAATATTAACCCGTGTTATATCTTTAAAGACTTTTATAGATCAAATATTTTAGAGAGTGATTGGTTTAACATCTTTTATTTGGTATTAAAATGTATTTTTTCTTTAATTTTTAGATTTTATTCATCACATTAATGAGACAGATGCTGTACTGAGTACCAATGATAGCAACCCGGGTAAGTCATTTAGAATTTAAAGCTTAGCTTGTTTTTGTATTGTTTTTAATGTTTATTTATTTTTGAGAAAGAGAGGGAGAGAGAAAGAGGGAAAGCTCATGCACGAGTGAGGGAGGGGCAGAGAGAGAAGGGGACAGATGATCTGAAGTGGCTCCAAGCTGATAGCAGAGCCTGATGTGGCACTCAAACTCACGAACCACCAGATCATGTCCTGAGCATAACCAACTGCCACCCATATGCCCTGTTGTTGTGTTTTTTTTAAGTTTATTTATTTATTTTGAGAGAGTGAGAGAGAATAGGGGAAGGAGAGATAGAAAGAATCCCAAGCAGGCTCCATGCTTGGGGCTTGAGATCATGACTGTGAGATCATGACTGAGCCAATATCGAGTCAAATGCTTAACTGACTGAGCCACCCAGGCACCCCTTAGCTTGTTCGTTTGTTTTTTTTTTTTTAATTTCCACTTCAGTTCAAAAAGGATTTAAGGTAAAACTTACTGCTTTATCTTAGGCAAATAATTAGTGCAATATCATTATTATTATGTTAATTGAGCCACTATTAAATTTTCAGCAACTGGTGTGTTTAAAAAAAAAGACTCCATAAGAGATTGTGTTAATGTAAGGCAAATAAGATCGAGTTCATATTATACAATTCACAATTGCAAGTCACATATGTCGAATCCATATTTGCCTATAAATAGTCAATATGTGTTTTTAAGAGCCTCTCTCTGCTAATTGTTTCAGAAGTCTGGAAAGCATAGTTCTCAGTTTGTTAACTTTTTAAGACGTTTAGTGTATTAGTTACTAATATTTAAGATACACAAATCTGTATCCTACAGAATAATTAATTTCCTAATAACAAAGGTTAGTAAATACAGAAAAATAATTTGAAGGCTTGGCAAAAAAATCTTAGTATCTTAGAAAATTTCCTTCAGTTAATTTATCTGTTAAGAATAAATCTTTGTAGCATGTCGATTTATCCACCATGGCAGTCACAGAGAAAGTGAATATCAAAGCTAATATAACCTTGTTAACAGTCCCACTGTTAACCTTGTACATCACCTAAGGCTTTTATGTATTTAGGTTTCAGAGATACCAACTGATTTTGAGAGAGAGTGAGAGGAGAAGAAGAAAGGGAGAATCCTAAGCAGACTCTGTGCTGTCAGCACGGGGCTTGAACTCACAAACTGTGGGATCATGACCTAAGCCAAAATCAAGAGATGGATGCTTAACCGACTGAACCACCCAGGAGCCCCCAAATTGATACCATTTGATGGACGAATGCATTGATCACTGAGAAGACAGTTCATTCAATATATATTTATTAAGCCTATTATATGTCAGGAACTGTTCTAGACTCTGGAGATATAGAGAACAGGCAAAAGTCTCTCCTCATGAAGCAACCATTTCAGTGTTTACTATTCAGTGTCTTACTTTGCTCTTTAATTATACCTATTAACCTGTCTTTTGTTAACACTAGCAAATGAGTGAGTGAAGTATCAACTTTTCTGTGGACACGCACACACACCTTTGAATAAGTATCCTAAAATATTTTTGTATAATTTTAGAATCTCTTCATAAATACCACGATTACACTGATGATTTAGAGAGCACCATCAGCAAAGTCAGTTTTCTTTGTATAGTGATATGTTGATACTAGCACTTCCTGATTCTTGTGCTTATTTTGAATAATGTATTAAATAGTAAGAATATGAAAGAGTCCATCTCAGTTAATATAAAATTATAGCTGACATTTATTGGATACTTACTATGTGCAGGCATTATTCTAAATGTAGTACAGCACCTCGTCACTCTCTAGATGCAAAAGCCAAGGAAGGTACAGAGAATCTAATGACTTGCCCAAGGTTACATAAGTATTAAGTGACAGAGTCAAGGTTCATTATTTAGTCATTTTATCTCCATAGCCTGTGCTTTTTACCACTGTAATTATTAGCACAAGAAAAATTCAAGTTAATTTACTTCTGTCCAGACATAGTAGAAAAAAGTACATGTTAAAATGTTGACTAAGTAGGGACACCGGGTGCCTCAGCCATTGAGCATCCGACTTTCACTCAGGTCATGATCTCATGGTTCGTGAGTTTGAACCCCTGGGCTCCCTGCTGTCAGCACAGAGTCTGCTTCAGATCCTTCCCCACTCCCCTCCGGCCTACCCCTCCCCAGCTTGCTCTCTCTCTCTCTCTAAAATAAAATAAACATTTAAAAAAAAGTAAGTTAAAAAATAAAATGCTGACTAAGCAAGAAAATTAAGTGGTTTTGTGGCATGCCAAGTAATGGATAGAAAATAAAATTAAAAACAGAACTTCAAATGAATATATTGTTTTCTCTTTGACTAGTAATGAATATGATTGTTGCTCAGTAGGAGTATTTTTCACCAGCATTAAAAGTTCTTTTAAAAGAATTGATTATTAGGAAAAGTACTATTATGAAATTAGAAATACAGAATGATTTGTATTGTCTTGTCTCTCCTTAAAACAAGAAGTTGCCATTTGAAGATCAGTGTTAGGAAAAATGTTTTACTCAATTCCCACTTCTCCGGATATCATCTAGGCTCTTAGGCTGCTATAAAAGGTGATAAATTTATAGGAGAATTATCCCAGATTGCTGGAATTCAAGATTCTTAAGCTATAAGCAACAACTCAGTTTTGGCAATACTATGTCAGCTGTTTCAATGATGTCCACTTTTTATTCCAAACCCATAGATTTTGTTAAAAGAAACCTGCTCTTTGGCCTTTTTGTGGGTTATTAACATAAAAGTAACAAACAATCACCCTGAATAGTTCTTACATCATTGTATAAATAAGATCAAATACCATTCAACAAAATATTTTCTCTCTGGCATTGGAAGCAAAGGTTAGTTGGTGGGATATTTTATAGCTTCCCATAAAAATTAAGGATATACCTCAGGATTTTCTAAGATTCTGCCACCTTTAATTGTTTGCAGATAAAACATTCCTAATATATCAAAGTATAAACCTCTATTTTTTCCAGAAAGGGGAAACTTAATATTCATGATACAAGTTGAGGTTGGTAGAGCAAGTGTCAGTGTTTGGGATAGTCATTTTCTGTTCTTTGTGGTCTTCTCTAATCTGATGCTTTCCTGTTGCAGTGATTTGTCCAAGTGCTGGGAGTGGCGGCCATCCTGACAATGGCTCTGTGATTTTCTATGCCAATGACACGGGACTGCAGCAGTTCGAAAAGTGGTGGAATAAGTCTAAGACAGTGCCCTTTTACCTCATAGGGCTCCTCCTGCCACTCCTCAATTTCAAATCTCCTTCATTTTTTTCAAAATTTAATATCCTAGGTGAGCCGACGCACTATGTTATAAAACTTCTGTGTAGTAGAGTACATGCTGGATTCTGTGAATATGGTCTGGCTGGGGAGATACCTACCCGGCCTGTTCATCTATGTTTAATTTGTTCACTTGTATGTTACCCTGCTTTTGGTTTTCTTTGTGGGGTTTGGCACAGAGGAAAATGTAGATGACCATTTCAAGTCCAAGTCCTTTTTTTTTTAAAGACGAGTTATTGGACTTCCCGTTCTATCCTTGCTGAACCACTGTTCCTCATTTTCTCTGTGGGTACAACTACAGGAAACATTAAGATTTCAGGAGGAGAGATCCGTATTGGATATTGGATCCAATCCTAAGGACTAAGTTCTAAGGAATCATTAGAACTTACTAAGGGAAGTTATGGAATGCTTTTTTCCTGCAGTTACTGTTTAAGAGTATAGCACAGAATTATCACTTTTCAACCTGGGATATCATTTTTTATCTAACTCAATCTACCCAGATTTATTCTGCTTTTGCTCTCCTCCTCAGTGCTTTTTCTTTACTAGAACACTTGCCTCCTTAAAGGAAAAGATTTCTTACTGTGAGCCCTGTTTTACAGAAATTTCTGAAATCACTGAAAAAATTTCAGAAGTCTTAGCATCTTGAGAGGAATGTTTTTGCATTTATTTTGCAACACTTCTGCAACACTGAGCTTTCAGATGGCAAAAGGAACCCGCAATGAAAACTTAGATCTGGTTAGCCAAAGACAAGGATAACATTCATAAAAAATTGATAACCCTAAATAAACCATAGGATTTCACCTCCTCCCTATATATATGATCTCCTGGTAGGCCCTAGTGTATAAAATAATTAGATTACTCATCACATCAAGGAGCTAGCTTTTTGGGTTTCAGAAGACCAAAGTAGGAGGTAAGTATATTCTTCTGTTCCTCTCTGTCTCACAATAGGATTCACTGCAAGACTGCCAGAGACACCCACAGAGAATGAAAAGTTGTGGTTATATAAGCTTTGGCCTCTTGTTTTTATTCTTTCTGAATCAGCTAATCTGCAAACCCACAGTAGCTTTTTTGTGGTTTCCTGATTTGCTTGCCAACTTTCCTATGGAACAGATCTTCAAAAGTTAGCATATAAACTTATAGAAATAATTGCTAAAACAATCACCAAACTTGTAACCAGGTTGATTATTTTCTACTTCCTTAAGGGTATTTTGCTTTTACTCTTTTTCTTGGTACTGTCCCTTTCTTTTAAAACTGTAGCTTCTTTACAGAAATTTGTATTTAATTCTTTAAGAAAGAGACCTACTTGGATTTCATGTCTCTACTCCATAATGACTGGACTTAATTCCACTTCTAGATTATTAAAAACTGTGAATGCCCACCTCACCCTGTATATAAATACCTATGAAAAGACTCTGTAATCTTTTCATCTAATAGATAGTACTACCCAGTTAAAACCTTATCTAGATACTAGATCAGAGTGTTCATGGATTATTTGGTTTATCAGCTTTCTCAAATTGGTTTATAATCCACAGTCACTCCTTTCTCTCCTTTCTTACCATCTTTCAGTAAATACTGTGACAGACTTTTTCCAGCTCATTGACCATGTCTGATATTTCCAATACAAAGAATAAGAGTCAGTTTGATGTTGTTTTTTTCTCCTATGTAACCATACAGTTTTGTAATGAATTCTTTGCTTGTATCCTCCACTTAACTCAGCTCACAAATAAATTAGACATTTTTGCCTTCTTCGGTATATGAGCTACCTTCATCTAGTTCTTAGGCCCATTACATAGTGTTTTGCTTTGTTTTCTGAAAACTCACATAGCTTGTTTCCTGGCTTTTAGTGGGCATAATCCATGAAGGTAATAATTTTCCAAACTTTGCGGAAAATATAGAAACAAAGCTTAATTTTAAAATAGTCTGTAAAATACACAAAAATGTTAAATGTTTTCTGCTGTAAAATACACAAAAATGATATACGGTTCCTAAATTTTTTTCTCACAGGCACAGTATCTGTTCTTTATTTGATTTTCCTGGTCACCTTGAAGGCTATTCGCTTGGGATTTCATTTGGAATTTCATTGGTTTATGCAAACAGAATATTTCGTACCAGGTGAGCTGTTTTGGCCAAATAAAGAATCAGTAAATTACAAAAAAATGTGATCTTTTAGTTAACTATTATTAAGTATTACTGTTATAAAATAAATAATGATATTTTTTGGATGAGCACTTTTTATTAATGCTTAATATTAAGCTAAAAACAGGAATACAGTTGAAATTTCTCTGCTTTTCTTTCAGTTAGTTAGGAGTAACCAGGGCCTGTTGTCATTTCTGCTTTAGTATTGAAGTTCATTGAAGTTAAAATGCAATTGAAAAATCAAGAACTCATTTTCTAGACTTTTCTCTGGAAATATACCCTTAGAATTTCAGAGACTTAGAACCTGGTCAGTGTTAACATGTGAATAATACTCTTCCTTAACATCATTGGTCTCCTCATGGTTTGTGTTGTTGTTGTTTTTCAGGCTAATAAGATAGTAGTGTTCCCTTCCTCCTTTTTTCTTTCATGGTTATAAATTGGCAGTTTCTTAAGTCACTCAAATTTAAAGGATTAGGAAGCAATGAATGGATAATGCTAAATGAGAAAACAGATTGGAAAATAGAAGTGAATATTATACTAGTATCCTGAAAAGTAATAAAGAGAAAGTAGTACAAAAATTCTCTTGTTGGTTTAGAAAGACTTCTTTCTTTCCATTCTTCCCTGTTAATTCAGGCAGTCTAGAATTCAAGTCTATTTAGTATCTGATGTTACTCTCTAAGGTCAGCAATTATAATTGTCTACCACTCATTCTGTTTCTTTTGTTACCACATTCCTGGGTTTTCCAGGTGTATTGAGTTAGTATTTGTTGAAAGTTATTTGTTATGGTTACTTGTTTTCAGATCATCTTGGTGCATTAGCTTTGATTTTTTTTATTTCTATAAGATGCTCATAAGTCAATGTGAATTCAGGATAAAGGAAATACTGGAGCTTGAAAGACATCCTTCTCTTCCAGATTGTATTTAAAATTGGACACAGATGAAAATGGCAACTTTAAGCTGGTGCTTCCATTCATTGATAAAAATCGTGTAGGATTTTTTTTTAATTAGTTCCATTCTGATTTATAGTAAGAGTCTTAGTGATAAACATTTCTGCTAATGATAGGACATGAAAGAATGTGAAAGAAAAAGAATATAAACATTTAGAAATTGAAAAAGAGAACATGTTTAAAAAGAGGGTAAGCCATTTATTTCACTTTTTTTTTTTTTTTTTTTTTTTTGAGAGAGAGAGATGAGTAGGGAAGAGGGGGGCAGAGGGAAAGAGAAAGAAAAAAATCTCAAGCAGGTTCCACACTCAATGTAGAGCCTGACCCAGGGCTCAATCCCATGACCCTGGGATCACGACCCAAGCTGAATCAAGAGTCCAGCACTTAACCACTTGAGCCACCCAGGCACTCCTTACTTAATTTCACTTTTAAATTATATGAAGGGAGAATCACAAGGATTAAGGAGACTTGTGTTAATATTTATGGTCCTGAAACTAGTTACTTTATTGTGATTAAAGAATTTCTCAGGAATGAAAATGTCATAAATCTTTTTTAGTAAATGCTAATTTAATTAAGAATCAGGGGACTTTGGAGGGTATGACTTTCCTGTCCTGATGAAGAATTCACATAAACTTATATTCTGATTGAATCTGTATTTATATACTTTTGTTACCAAAAATTCCTTTTTCAATTTAGTGGGTCCCTTTACCCTTCTTCCCAGGTAATTAGAAAAATAATGAGACAAAATCTCCTCATGTATTTCATCCCATCCTGCCTGCCTCCAGGACTTTATTTCTGTAGTTATCCCTTCTTTTTTTTAATCATGTATCATCAAATTTTTCCTTTACTCAACTATTCCTACCAGAATATAAATTTGTCTTTCAGTCTAAAAACAAAAGCTCATATGACCCTGCATTCCCCTCTAGCTATTGCTTCCCTTAAAGAAACACGCTTTGAAAGCGTTTTCTGTGCTCACTGTGCTCTACTTCTCCTTCCATTTTGCTTTAAACTCATGTCTCTTAGGCTTTTGCCCCATTCACTCCACTGACAACCAATAACTCCTTCTCTTCCTGCTCAACCTATCAGTAGCATGGGCACATTTGATCACTGCTTCCATCTTGAAACATTTTCTATACTTAACCTCTAAAACCCCATTTTCTCTTGATTCCTCTACATGATGGCTCTTTCTCATATTTCTCACCGGTAAATTATGAAGATATCCAGGGTTTTACTCAAGCCTCTTCTCTCTCGACTCTTATTCCCTAAATAATAGCATGTAGTCACTTGGCTTTATGTATTGTCTATATGATGACTAGTCCCAATTTTGTATCTCTAGCCCAGATCTCTCCCCTGAGATCCATACTCAAATATCCACCTGCTCCTTTTACCTCTCCCCTTGGACATCCACTGGGTATCTCAAATTGAAATTTATGAAAAACAAACACTTGTTTCCTTCCTCATCCACCCCCATCCCACCAACCTGCTTAACCTACTCTTCTCCCAGGTTTCTCTATTTCAGAAGGTTGTAGCTCCAGTTTTCCACTTGCTGAGGCCTAAAACTTTGGAGTCATACTTGACTGTTTTTTTTGCCTCCACCCTCCATATCTGCTAAGCATGTCAGCTATACTTTTAAATTTTTTAATTTTATTTAAATTTTTAAAATTTATTTTAAAATAAATTGAGACTCTGACTACTTCTTACCATTTCCACCAAAAAGAATTATGTAAAGATGCTAATTTCTCACCTGGATTTTTATAGTAGCCTCTTAACTAGTCTCACCATTCCTACTTTGTCTCCCTTTCAGTAGTCTTGTTCTACTCCTAGCAGCCAGAGTGATGTTTTTAAAACACAGCATCCAAAAACTTCTAATGTAGGTTTCCCTTCTCATTCAGAATAAAACAAGTCTTTATTATAGTCCTGGTCCTATATGATCTGACTCCTGCTTTCTCTCTGCTCTCATTCCCTACTACTTTCCTACTTATTCAGTCTGCTCCAGCCACACTTTCTTCCCTGCTATTCCACAAAAATGGCAAGCACACTTGTATCTCCCAAGTCCATGCACTACCTGTTACCTGTGTACGAAATGCCCTTGTCTTTTCTCAGGTATCCACATGGTTAGTAACACTAGAGAGGCCTTCTTTGGCTTTCTGTCCACTCTCACCTCTACCAAATCTTACATGCAAATATTCTTAGTCATCTAAATCTTTTAAGTTCTCATTTCTGATACTGAGTTGAAATATTAAGGGGTATCTGTTATTCTATCGATTTGGGTACTGAGTTTCAGGATAACAAACATTTCTAAAAACGTTTCCATATTTGGTTCTTAAATTCAGAGATTAAAAGTTCACTTGGTAAGGAATACCTGTATGTCTGTCTACCTTAAGAAGATTGTTAGCTCCTGAGAAAAGAAATGTGTCTTTGTTTTTGTTTCCTATGATTCTGTATTACTATATTATCCCCAAGGCTTATAATAATTCCAAGGGTATAGTGAGTAGTCAGTAAACAATGTTGAATGAATAAATGTGTTTATCCCTACTCCTTCCTGAATCTTATTAAAACAACAGTAAAGAAATAACAAACACGAGGGGACTATAGAAGAGACAACAGCAGACAAGAGATAGCAACAGATTGTTAGATGCTGGAAAACTGGAAGATGGTTAGACTGACAGTAAAGTAGACAAAGCTGAAGTGTAAGTCCTGTAGAGAGGGATTCCACTACAAAGGAAACCATTTTGAGCTACACATTGAAACCTTTAGCATTTGAAGGTTTTTGGGTCACTCACAAAGCAAGAGTAAGGAAAACGGCCTAAAGTTTACATCAGGAGCAGTTATATTATAAACCCCTTTCCTCTTCAACCTAGCAAGAAATGGAAGAAACTGAATCATTCAGGCTCAGAAGTCAGGCTCTCCAAACACAACAAAGGTTGGAAGAAAGGCTCTAGTCTGAAAACAGGGACAAAGCAAAAGTGTACATGCTGAATGGTGAGAAGGTCCTCCCTCCCTGTACCCCTCCAATTCTCTTTTCTGTACTCTTTGGCTCCCAGAATGCTGACAACATAGGATAACAAAGGATTCTCCTCTGTAGAAACTGACAAGCCCAAGAGGAAAGACTAGAGTCTTGGATATTTGGGTTCTACCAAAGAAATGGCAAGTACCTTGCTTGTATCAGACCATTCAGATGTTTACTAAGTATACATTTTTTTAGTGCTTCTCTTTTAAATATTAAAAAATAGACAAAGATCACTAGATATTTGTGGAAGACCTCTTACATTAAAACAAAACTGGGGCAAGAGGGAGGACCTTGAAGAGACAAGAAAATAAGAGGGTACAAAAAAACTTTCAAAAAAATGACCTTCTCAAAGTGACATAAGGCAGTGATATATCCATGAAATAGTATTTGGATACCAAGGAAAGAAAAAAAGGAGGGACCTTAGTCTTAGAAACCAAAAATATAGTAGATGGGGTGCTTGGGTGGCTCAGTCGGTTAAGCATCTGACCCTTGATTTCAGCTTAGGTCATGATCTCACAGTTTGTGACTTCGAGCCCTGCATCAGGCTCTGTGCTAACAGCAATTACATATCAGATAAAGGGCTGGTATCCAAAATCTATAAGGAACTCACCAAACTCCACCCTCGAAAAACAAATAATCCAGTGAAGAAGTGGGCAGAAGACATGAATGGACACTTTTCCAAAGAAGACATCCAGATGGCCAACGGACACATGAAACGATGCCCAACGTCACTCATCATCAGGGAAATACAAATCAAAACCACACTGAGATACCACCTCATGCTGGTTAGAGTGGCTAAAATGAACACATCAGGAGACTATAGATGCTGGCGAGGATGTGGAGAAACGGGCAACCTCTTACACTGTTGGTGGGAATGCAAACTGGCACAGCCACTCTGGAAAACAGTGTGGAGGTTCCTCAAAAAATTAACATTTTTTGATTAAAAAAAAGAGAGGTAAAATTAACTCCCCTATGACCCAGCAATAGCACTGCTAGGAATTTACCCAAGGGATACAGGAGTGCTGATGCATAGAGGCACATGTACCTCAATGTGCTGACAGCCCCATGTTGTGCTCTGCACTCAGTGTAGGGCCTGCCTAAGATTCTGTCTCCCTCTCCCTTTGCCCCTACCCTGCTCTTCTGTGTGTGTGTGTGTGTGTGTATGTGTGTGCATACTCTCTCAAAAAAAAAAAAAAAAGAAAAAAGAAAAGAAACCAAAAATATAATAGAAATTAAGAATTCAAAGAAAATTTGGAAGATAAAGCTAACTTCCCATAAAGTAGATTAGAAATCATGGATGGATGGGAGGAAAAAAGGGAGAGGAGAAGAAAGGAAGGAAGGAAGGAAGGTAGGAAGGAAGGTAGGAAGGAAGGAAGGAAGGAAAAAAAATACAGGAGAGAAAAGATGAGAAAATTAGAGCATTAATCCAGGTAGCTCAATAACTAAAAATAGTTCCATGGAACAGAGAGAATATGAGGGGGAAGAAATTATCAAAGAAATAATTTAAGAAATTTCCTGCAAACCGAAGAACATGAGTTTCTAGATGTAAGGGACCCAAAGTGCCCAGCACTGTGAATGAAACCCATAGCAGAGCATATCATCATAAGATTTTAGAGCACCACAGATAAAGAGAAGACCCTGAAAGCGTCTAGGGACCAAGAACAGATCTATACAAAAGGTCTGGAGTCAGAATAGTATCAGACTTTAACGACTCCAAAAGCTAGAAGAGAAAAGAAGTGTCATGGTGGTCTCAGAAGAAATTATTTTAACCTAAAATTACAAATCCTACCATACCCTCACTGAAGTAGGAGAATACTAAAAACTATTTTCAGAAAGTAAAGTCTCACAAAATTTTACCTTCCATGTACTCTTTCTCAAAAAAAAAAAAAAAAACTGCAAAATGTGCTCCACCAAAAAGCAGTAAATTGCAAATTCCTCGGAGTAGTGGCAAAGGGATATCCTAGGAAACAGCTGTGCAGCAGGCCTACAGAACAACCTGCCCAGACCACAGCAGCAGACAGAGCACCCCAGGAAGCATTTCTTCCAAAAGGAAAATGAAATGGAAAAGATTGTTTGATGTATTGTTTGGATAGAGTGGGGAAAGTTTTACCATTCTTTTGGAGAGTTTGGGGAAAAATTAGTGTTAACTAGACAGGCGACCGAAAAGGAAAAACCTCTATATCTCCATAAAAACAGGCCAACAAAAGTATTTTTATATAAGAAAATATAATAATAACTGTGAATAATACAGAATGATCATCAAAATTAAAACGCTGAATATTGATTTTATAAAATCAAAATTTGAAATGTGATTATATGGGGGGGTTAGAGATGGGAAAATGTGAGTGATGGTAGTAGTAGAAAAGAGTAAAGTCTTCAGGTGGAAAAGCAATAGATTATGTCTAAATTTTTAAAAATAAGGGAAAAGGAATATAAGCATATTAAAAGTAAGTTATAATTAGTTACCTCTGGGAAACAGGCTTTACGATGGGAGGTATGAAGCAAGAAAATACTGTTTTTTTGTTAGGAGCCCTGTAATACTATCTAACTTTTAACAATTAGTACACATTTAAGACTCCCGTTAAGATTACATTTTAAAAATGAAAACCTATTGAATGCTTTGTAACTAATTTCAGAAAGATTTCAGACACTGATCTTCAAGGATTATGGGGTGATTTTCCATTTGATAGCAGCATTGTGTTCATCTGCAACCAGAAAAAAATCATTTTCTACTACATATGCTTTAAATAGTTCTGTTATTAACTTTCCATTAGGAGCAGACTGCATTCTCCCATACACTCGTTGATACTTAATAATGCCTCCAAACATAATGGAATTTCTCTTCTCATATTTTTTATGTGTAGGCCTTACAATTTTTATGTTTTTGCTTTTGAACTTTCACTGAAGCATCATACACATAAAAAAAAAAAGTACACAACTCATAAGTATACATCACAAAGAACATACCAGATACCCAGCACCAGATAAAAAACTAGCACTCCAGAAGTACCTCTCATTATGCCTACCAGCCACTGTCTCCCTGCAGTGATAACCACTGTTCTAACTTCTAGCCCCAAAAGGGGTTGTCTCTTGTTTTAACGTCATGTAAAAGGAATATAGAACATACATTCTTTTGTGTCTGGCTTCTTCCAATGAACATTATATTGTGATACTGATTCATATTGTTAACGTCTGTTTGTAGTTCATTCATTCTCATTGGTATTTCATTGTATAACTATACCCACAATTTGTTTTATCTTTTACTGTTAAGGGACATTTATCTCCAGTTGTGTAGTGTTATGTTTATTGGAATACTCTATTCTCCTACATATCTTCGATGAAAATATGGCAGCTTTCTTTTGAGTATAAGCCTAGGAGTGGAATTGCAAGGTCAGAGGGTATGCATATATACTCTGCTTTGGTAGATATTACCAAATGGCTTTACAAAATGGTTATACACTTTAAACGGGTGAAGTGCCTATGAAATCTATCTCAGTAAAACTGTTGAAAAGAATCTCAACAGTTTTTTTTTTTTAATGTTTATTTGAGAGAGAGAGAAAGAGAGAGAGTGCAAGCGAGCGTGAGTAGGGGAGGGGCAGAGAGAGGAAAACACAGAATCCAAAGTAGGCTCCAGGCTCTGAGCTGTCAGCACAGAGCTTGACACAGGGCCTGAACTCAGTGACTGCAAGATCATGACCTGATACAAAGTTGGACACTTAACCAACTGAACCACCCAGGTACCCTTCAGGTTTTTAAGACAGATGCTCAAAAAGAGTTTTTGTTGGCTAGGAAAAAGCTGGATATTTACTCTAATTTGACGAGTTAGGACCAACACTGGTATCACTTGACATAGTTAGAAAAGGATCAACTTGTAACAAATTGCTTCAGGAAGCATTTAGTGGTGATAGAGGTTGATTGCTTTGAAAGACAGGAAAGATCAGCTATACTGAAGAGAGCTTATTGAAAACTAATAGATCTTAGCAAAAGGAAAATCATTCTGAAGAACAGTTTAAAATCGAATTTTGACCACTGATATGACTGAAGTCTTTTGTTCTGAATATAAATTAATACCTCTGATTATGTGTCATACATTGTCAAAAAAGACATGGCTCACTGCCCTCCAGGAGCTTACAGTTGAGCAATAAGACCAGCTTGTGAATTAATGATAATAATGCAGAGATATATAAAAGAGACATAATAATATAGAGGAACTGGATGTAAATAAGAATTAGAAATCAGGGGTGTCTGCGTAGTTCAGTCAGTTGAGCATCTGACTCTTGATTTTGGCTGAGGCCATGATCCCAAGGTCATGGAATCAAGCCCCAAGTCAGGCTCTCCTCTCTCTCTTTCCCTCTGCCCCTCTCCCCCTCTTGCACTCTATTAATAATAATAAAAATAAATTAGAAATCAGATATGGGTTCTAAACAGAATGTTTTAAGGGCCAAAAAGATTTCTTTAAATGAAGAATTGGAGGAAGGGGTGTATTCCAGGTCAATAGAACCTGTTTAACCAATAGCTAAGGCCTGAGATAACATGACCCATTTAGGAAATTACAAGAATTTGGGTGGCTACAGTGAAAGAATACTTGTTTCGGGAAGTGACTGGAGATAAGGATAAAGAGGCAAAGCCCAGTTTTTGAAGAACTTTCTATTTAACTTAAAAATAACTTCAGCAGCTCAAAGAGTCTTTCTCTTATTTAAGGTTGGCTGAAGTAGGAGGTAGTCCTCTGTGTCTCCAGGCGGTCCGTAAGGTAGAGGAAAGGTAACAGTTACATACTTCCCTGCCTTAAAGTAGGATTCATAATGGAGTTGCTACAGTCAAATTAATAATAATAATAATAATAATAATAATAATAAAAGCTGAAGTCAGAGGTGCTATAGCCTCATTTATTCATTCTCTCTCAATCAACAGAATATGTAGAAAAGCAATGTTAATGAAAACACTGTCAGAACCTGGGGATATAGCTAACGTACTGCAGCGGTGATGATTCACAGCTGGGTGATGAGTGATCTAATTTGTATATTTTTGGCTCCTTTGACATAAATGAATTGGCCGTAAATGTGTAGATTTATTTCTGGGGACTCTATTCTGTTGCACCCATCTCTCTGTCTCTTTTTTGCCAGTACTGTTTTTTTTTCTTTTCTTTTTTCTTTTTTTGCCAGTAATCTGCTTTGATTACTATAGATTTGTACTATAGTTTGAATATGGGATTGTGATGCTTCCAGCCTTGTTTTTCCTCAAGACTGCTTTGGCTTTGGGGGTCTTTTGTGATATCATATACATTTTAGGATTGCTTGTTCTATTTCTGTGAATAATGCTTTAATTTTAATAGGAATTACATTGAATTGCTTTAGGTGGCATGCATATTTTAACAATAATAATTCTTCGAATACATGGACATGGCATATCTTCCTGTTTATTTGTGTCTTCTTTGATTTCTTTCATTACTCTTTCTTTCATTACTCTTATAGGCCTTTGACCTCTTTGGTTAAATTTATTCTTAAGTACTTTATTCTTTTTGATGCTATTGTAAATGGGATTGTTTTCTTAATTTCTCTTTCTAATGGGTCATTATTAGTGTTTAGAAGTACAGCAGGGGTGCCTGGGTGGCTCAGAGTCCAACTTCATCTCAAGGCATGATCTCATGGTTCATGAGTTTGAGCCCTGCATCAGGCTCTGCATTGCGCTAACAGCACAAAGCCTGCTTAGGATCCTCTGTATCCCTCTCTCTCTCTCTGCCCCTCCCCCACTCACACTCTCTCTCCTAAAAATAAATAAATATAAGCTTTAAAAAAAAAGAAATACAACAGATATTTGCATGTTGATTTTGTATCCTGAAATTTTACGGAATTTATTTCTTAGTTCTAACAGTTCTTTGGTGGAATCTTTAGAGTTTCCTGTATATAATATCCTGTCATCTGCAAATAGGGACACTTTTACTTCTTCCTTCCTGATTTGGGTGCCTTTTATTTCTTTTTCTCGTTTAATTGCTGTGGCTAGGATTTCTAGTACTGTGCTGAATAAGAGTGGTGAGAGTAGGCATCTTTGTCTTGTTCCTTGGTGAAAAAGATTTCAGCTTTCACTGTTGAGTATGATGTTGGCCATGCTCTTTATTATGTTGATGTACATTCCCTCCATACCCAGTTTGTCGAGAGTGTTTATGATAAATGAATGTTGAAATTTGTAAAATGCTTTTTCTCCATCCATAGAGATGGCTATATGATTTTTTAATGCCTTGTTTTATTAATATAGGGTATCACATTGATTTGTAGATGTTGAACTCTTCTTGCAACCCTCAAATAAATCCCACTTAATCATGCTATATTCTTTTAATGTATTATTGAAAATTGTTGGCTAATATTTTCAGGATTTTTGCATCTGTTTTTATCACAGATATTGGCCAGTAATTTTCTTGTAGTGTCCTTGTCTGGATTCGATATCAGGGTAATATTGGCCTCATAAAGTGAGTTTGGAAGTGTTCCCTCCTCTTTTATTTTTTGGAAGAGTTTAAAAAGGATTAATATTAATTCTTTAAATGTTTGGTAGAACTCACCAGTGAAGACATCTGGTCCTGTCTGGACTTGTCTTTATTGGGAGATTTTTTTATTACTGATTCAATCTCCTCACTAGAAATTGGTGTGTTCATATTTTCTATTTACAATTCAGTCTTGGTAGTTTGTGTGTTTCTAGTAATGTATCTATTTCTTCTAGGTTGTCTAATTTGTTGGCGTTTAATTGTTTACAGTAGTCTCTTATAGATTTGTATTACTATGGTATCACTTGTGAAGTCTACTCTTTCATATAAATAAATTTTTTTAATTTTTAAATTTTATTGTGGAGAGAGAGAGTACATGAGTGGAAGAGAGGGGCAGAGGGAGAGAGAGAATCCCAGTAGGCTCCACACCCAATGCAGGGCTCAATCCCACGACACCCAGATCATGACCTGAGCCAAAATCAAAAGTCACTCAGCTGACTGAGCCACCCAGGTGCCCCTATTTATAATTTATTTAAGTCCTCTCTCTTTTTTCTTGTTTAATACAGCTGAAGGTCTGTCTATTTTATCTTTTAAAAAAAAAAAGCTCTTAATTTTATTGATCTTTTCTGTTGTCTTTTTAATGTCTCTTTCATTTATTTCTGCTCTCCTTTCATTTCTATTCTCTTATTTTTACTTTCAAGTACTACTTTAAGTTAATTTGTTCTTTTTTCTTATTATTACTTGAGGTATAAAGTTGGGTTGTTTATTTGAACTCTTTCTTGTTTTCTAATGTGGATGTTTATTATAATTTTCTCTCTTAGAACTGTTTTTGCTTCATCTTTTAAGTTTTGATATGTTGTGTTTCCATTTTCATTTGTCTCAAGATATTGATTTCTCTTTTGATTCCTTCTTTGGCTCATTGGTTGTTCAGTAACATGTTCTCTATTCTCCATATTTGTGAATTTTCCATTTTTTTTTATAATTGATTTCATACCATCATGGTTGGAAAAGATGCTTGGTATGATTTCAAGCCTCTTAAATCTGTTGAGACGTATTTTGTAGGCTAATATGTGTTGTATCCTGTAGATGTTCCATGTGCACTGGAGAAGAATGTGTATTCTCTTTGCATGGAATGTCCTGGAAATGTCTGTTGAGTACATCTGGTCTAATGTGGCATTTAAATCCAGTATTTCCTTTTTGATTTTCTGTCTGTATTGTCTGTTCACTGTTTAAGGTGTAGTATTGAAGTCTTCCACTTTTATTATATTATTATCTATTTCTCCCATCAGATCTGTTCATATTTGCTTTATATGTTTAGGTGCTTCTATGTTGGGAGCATAAATATTTGCAAATGTTATACCTTCTTTGTCTCTTATTACAGTCTTAGATTTAAAGTCTGTTTTGTCAGATATACATATATAGCTCTGCTTTCTTTTGGTTTACATTTGCATGAAATATCTTTTTTCATCCCATCACTTTCAGTCTATGTGTATGCTTAGAGCTGAAGTGAGTCTCTTGTAGGCAGCATCTGGTTAGGTCTTATTATTTTATCCATTCAGTTACTCTGTCTTTTGGTTGGAGAATTTACTCCATTTGCATTTAAAATAATTATTGATAGGTATAGACTTAATATTGCCATTTTATTAATTGATTTCTGGTTGTTTTGTAATTCCTTCATTTCTTTCTTTCTCTTTTGCTCTCTTCCTTTGTGATTTGATGACTTTGAATTTTACCGAGAGTTTTTCAATTGTTTCTCTGCAAAGAATATGGTTATGCGAATAATATTTTAACAGCTTTCTAAAAACTGGTACCTCTATTACTATTACATAAATATAATGCTGACTGTTGATCTGAAGTGATCAGTTTATCCTTGAATGCCCAATTTATTAAGAGTTGATTTGGGGTGGGAGGGCACCTGGCTGGTTCAGTCAGTAGGGTGTGCAGCTCTTGATCTCAAGGTTGTAAGTTGGAGCTCCATGTTGGGTGTAGAGACTACTTAAAAATTAAAAAAAAAATTTAAGCTGATTTTTTTAAGCAGAAGTGGGAGTCACCCCCACATTTTATTTTATTGGTTAGATGTAAAAGGTTTAGAAGATTATAGGCAGAAAGGGGGAATTTTCTAAAGAAAAATATACTTTGAATTGCTTCCACAAATAAAAATTCATATGAAAACTAACAGACCAACAAAAACTTAATGAAAAACTAAAGTGTATAATTTTTAATATCTTACATCCTTATTTCTTTTAGAAGCTAGTGCTTGATTCTTAGTTATTCTTATTGCCTTTCCTAAAATATTATGGGAAAGGGTCAGTAGACTTTCTTTTCTTGTTTCTACTTTTTACACTAAGGAATTTCCCTGAGATGAGTTGTTCTCCACTTTGTCACCTACTCTGCCTAGATCTAGCACTGTTTTCATGTAAATGATGGCCTATTCCCCCTTACAGCAATTTTTTTCATTTTTGTGTTAGCAGACCTCAAAGACAGAAATTGGCAATGCTTTTGAAATATTGTTTTATTATTCTTATTTCATCTAACTTTGAATTTATTATAGAATTTAGAGAATATAGATAAGTGTTTAATTTAAAATATATCCCACTAGCCATGGAGTACCTGGGTGGCTCAGTCAGTTGAGCATCTGACTCTTGATTTCAGCTCAGGTCATGATCTCATAGTTTGTGAGTTCAAGCCCCATGTCGGTCCATGCACTAACAGCATGGAGCCTGCTTGGGATTCTCTCTCTCCCTCTCTTTATGCCCCTCTGGCACTTATGAGCTCGCTCACTCTCTCTCTCTCTCTCTCAAAGTAAATAAACATTTAAAAAAATTAAAAAATCCCATTAATTACAAATAACCATTATTTAAACTTTGGTGATTATCCCTCCGTCTTTTTTCTAAGCATATAAACATATATATGCACACAAAATTTTTTTTTTTCCCCAGAAGACAGTTTTATTTTTTATTTATTTATTTTTTTTAACTTTATAGTTTATTGTCAGGTTAGTTTCCATATAACACCCAGTGCTCTTCCCCACAAGTGACCTCCACCAAGACCATCACCACGCTTTACCTTTTCCCCTTCCCCTTCCCCCCTCAGTTTGTTTTCAGGATTCAAGAGTCTCTCGTGTTTTTTCTCCCTCCCTCTCCCTAACTCTTTTTCCTCCTTCCCCTCCCCAT
>CM053572.1:35971262-36066495 GCA_028646485.1 Cryptoprocta ferox | reverse complement strand
GGTACCCGTTTCTCCACATCCTCGCCAGCATCTATAGTCTCTTGAGTTGTTCATTTTAGCCACTCTGACTGGCGTGAGGTGGTATCTCAGTGTGGTTTTGATTTGTATTTCCCTGATGATGAGTGATGCTGAGCATCGTTTTGCACACAAAATTTTTAAAATCAATGTAAAAATCATACTATACATGCTATTTGAATCATGTACATTGCCATAGCATAAAATCATTATCTAGAATGTAATTCTTACATGCTATATACCACTGAGCAACTGCATCATAGTTTAACCATTCCCCTCTACATAGACATTTAAGTTATTTCTAGTTTTTTTAAGCAATGCTTTTTAGATTTCCCTTTGAAAAATGTTAAATGACTAATTGTCCTTTTTCTGATTCCTTTTCTAAAAGTATTTTTCTGGCAGATTCAAATATTAGAAGAGGAAGACCTTTAGGGTCAGACCTAAAATTGAATCATGCTGCACCACATACTAGTTGTGTGACCTCAAACAGGAATAACTGATATAAAGTACCCTCACAGAGTAGTCTTCTCTTCATTCCTTTTTTTTTCCCCCTTCTTTTCAAGTACTTGGCTTAAGTACAAGGCTAGCCTTGAGGAACTTTGTAAAGGCATTTTCATATTCTTATTCCCTGGATAAAGCAGAGACAACTAATTTTTCATAATGAACTTTTGGCCACTAGCATTTATTTTCTACTTGTCAGTTTTAATGTGGGTTTTTTTCACTCTTTTTCTCCTAGAGATAAGATTTCAGTTTCCACAGCTGACTGGAGTGCTTACCCTTGCTTTCTTTATTCATAATTGTATTATCACACTCTTGAAGAACAACAAGAACCAAGAAAACAATGTGAGTAATTGTCAGAGAAATTGCATTTTGTTATTGGATCTTAATTCTTAAATTTAAACTATAGAGCAGTGGTCTGAGCAAACTTTTACTGTAAATGTTTTGATGGTAAATATTTTAGGCCTGTGGGCCGTATGTTCTTTGTTATAACTACCTAACTCTGCGGCTATGTCATGAAAATAACCACTGACAGTATTTAAGCAAATGGTGGCTGTGTTTTAAGAAAACTTTATTTACAAAGACAGACAGTGGGCCAGATTTCATCTCCTGCTGTAGAGTAATTATTAAAAAAATAAAGAGGCACGGCTAATAGCCAACAGTGGTATAAAATCTTTTTTTATCTAAAAGATCATAGAAAAAATGAAACAAAGAATTGATGGGACAAATGGAAAACAAATAGCAAGATAATAGATTTAAACCCAATCAGGTTGGCAATGATTTTAGGTATAAAGGGTCTAAATACTGCAATTAAAAATTACCAGACTGGAGCACCTAGGTGGCTCAGTCACTTAAGCATCCAACTCCTGATTTTGGGTTAGGTCACAATCTCATGGTTCATGAGTTTGAGGCCCATACTGGGTTCTGTGCTGACAGCACAGAGCCTGCTTGGGACTCTCTGCCTCTCTCACTCTGTGTCTTGATCTCTCTCTCAAAATAAATTAAAATGTAAATATATATATATCAAACTGATTAAAATACAAGACCTAACTACAGTTGACCTTGAACAAAGTAGGGATTAAAGGGTGCTGACCACCACGTCCTCCACTGCCAGTCATAAACTTGTGTATAACTTTCCCCAAAGCTTAATTGCTAATAGCCTACTGTTGACCAGAAGTTTCACTGATAACATAAATAGTTGATTAACATATATTTTATATGTATTATGTATTATATGCTGTATTCTTATAATAAAGTAAGCTAGAGAAAGGAAAATGTTACTAAGAAAATCATAAGGAAGAGAAACTGTTGGAAAAAATCTGCATATAAGTGGACCTGTGCAGTTCAATCCCCTGTTGTTCAATGGTCAACTGTATGCGTAGTCTGGAAGGAACTTAGTTTAAATATAAAAATATGCCATGCAGACACTAGACAAAAAAGTTAGAGTAACTGTTTTAGACAAAGTCAACTTCAGAACATGAAGTATTGCTGGAGATAAAGGGCAATATTACATAATGATCTTTAGGGATCAGTTCATCAAGAAGACATAGTAATCATAAATATGTATGCACCCAGTGACAGAGCCTCCAAATAAATGGAGCAACTGTCAGGGCACCTGGGTGGCTCAGTTGGTTAAGCATCCGACTTTGGCTCAGGTCATGATCTCACAGTCCATGAGTTTGAGAGCCTGAAGCTCTCGGAGCCCGGAGCTTGCTTCTTATTCTGTATCCCTCTCTCTAACCCTCCCTCACTTGTTCTCTCTCTCTCTTTCTCTCTCTCTCTCTTTCTCTCTCAAAAATAAACACTTTTTCAAAAAATGGAGCAACTATCAAAACAGAAAGGAGAAGTAGACAAATCCACAATTATAATTGGAGATTTTATTACCTCTCCCTAAATAATTGATAGAATACAAAATAAGTAAGGATATAGAAAGCCAAAACAGTAGAAACCTACTTGATGTAATTAGCATTTATAAAGGTCTTCTCTCAAGCAACAGCTGAATGCACATTCTTTTCAAATGCTCATGGAACATACAACATAGACTATATGCTAAGAAATTGAATAAATCTCAGTAAATTTAAAAGGATTGAAATCATACCAGGTGGGTTCTTTGACCACATTGAAGTGAATTTAAAAATCACTAACAGAAAGAAGTTTGGAAAATTGACAAATATATGGAAATTAAATAATACCCTCCTAAAGTAAGCAATGAGTCAAAGAAGAAATCACAAGGAAAATTGGAAAATACTTTGAGATTACTGAAAATGAAGATACAACATAGCAAAACTTACGGGATGCAACCAAAGCAGTGCTTAAAGGGAAATATATTGCTATAAACACCTACATTAAAAAGGAAGAAAGATCTCAAATCAATAACCTAACCTCTACCTTAAGATAGTGAAGAAGAGCGAACTGAACCCAAAGCAAGGAGGAGTTCAGCAATTACTTATGGCCTGTCTGCAGATTTTGAACTCAGTTTGGGCTTCTAACCATGTAAATGAAAACCATGATGAAGCTCAAATAGAGGCCTATACAATTGTTACTGAAATAAAAAGGAAGAAGAGTTCACTGTGCCTGGGGATTCTGAGAAGGCTTCAAGTAATGTTTGGCAGAGGCATTTTGAAGGCAAAAATCCTAAGTAGAAGGAAGTTAGCTCTCAAATTAGGGCAAGAATATAAGTCAAGGTCTACCATTTTCATGTTTACTATTATCTGGTAATACATCTGGCATTTTGCCTGTGAATGGAGTTAGAATTGAGTAAATCTGGATTTTCCAAACTTTCTAACTTGGTGACCTTCAATTTTTTTCATATGTAAACATAGTATTATTTGATACCTGCCTCTCAGGGTTTTAATCACAATGAAACATTATAAAATAGGAAAAGTATTTAACATGCTGTGGTGTTCGGTAGGAGCTAGAAATTTTTTGTTTCTATGCCCCTCCTTCCTTTTCTCCTGACATTTACAGACCATGGGTCTCTCAGCTAACAGGGGAAAATATTTTCCCATTCAGATTCTTTCCAGTGCTTTAAAATTTGTTTTGCAGTGAGAACATATTAACTCTTCTCCAAGATTTCTTACTATAACGTTAATAAGTTAGATCCCCAGAAAAATACATAATCGAACCATGTCAATTCTTCCTTTATCTCTTCTCTCATCACTGAACTAGATTTTAATTTTAAAACTGGCTTTTCACCAAGAGTTCATAGTAATACAAGAAAGCTATGTGTAGAGTGTTGCTTCATTATTTAATAAGAACCATAATTGGGATATTCTATATTAAATTGCTCACCGTCTTTCATGCACAGGCTGTAGAGAATTTTTTCTTTGTGTTGAAGACTAGGAAAAGTTTCTCCTAATGAACTCATCATTTGACAAAGGTCATATAACTATTCTTGTTTCTGTTTTGCCATGACTTCTGGAAAACTTAAGAATTATCATTTGGTATACTTTTTCTTAGGCACAATTTACTTTTAGAGTTTTTATCTTTCCTCCCATGTTAGGTTTAGTTTTTACCTTGAAAATGTTTGGTCTCATTATACTTATACTTTTGTCATAAACAGTTTTAAATATTCTGAGGGAATAGAAAAAATAATCTTATATATCCTAAGTAAGCATTTGGAACTTTAGGATACAAGGGAAAATTGAATATATATTTTTAAAGCTCTCTACTTTTAAATCCCTTCCTCCTTCACAAGTCCCCGGACTCATTGCCACTTGAACAAAGCTACCTACTCCAAGTTTTAGGAAGTTTAGAAAGATATGTGGTAAATATCTGCTTCATCTCCACAGGAAATCATGTATATCTCTTTAGTAGTATATTCCTTGGTGCCCACTAAGTCACATATCTATACTAATCAACCCTTCTTATGCCAACTTAGACCAAGTGCCCTAGAAACCCAATTGGTGAGGTGTAGGGTTCTCCTGTATTGGATCATTCATAACACTGTGCTTCTCAAACTTTACTACTAAAGTCTCCTAATGACAGAGAAAACCTTGTATACATGGGAATCTGTAGGTGAAGAACACAACTTCAGCAAATTCTCATGTTTAATTTTAAGATGCATGTACATTTTTATTGTACTCTAAATTAATTTGTCTTACTAGAAAAGTCTTAAAATCATGAGTTAAATTATAGGCATACTTCACTTTACACAGTTCCTATATGCATGACTTATAGTTACTTTGGTTTAGTTAAATTACCTCAATCCCCGTAACAACATGATTCAAACTCCAGTTACCACAGGATTTGAGCCATGAGTACTTACATAAACCAGTAGCTACCTGCCTTTCAGTTCACAAATCACTACTGAAATAACAGGCATATGTCATGATTCGTTACCAGTCACATTACTTCTTTCAGAGTCTGTCATTGATTGGTCACCGCACATCTCTAGTTCACTTTACACACAGACGGCCAGGCAAATAGCTGAGTTGTCCCCTTGTTACCTGGTGGTAAATCCACATAATGTTTTACAAAAATGGAAAATTGAGAGTGGGAATTGACCAAAAAAGGTGGAAGTGCAATCACAAAGCAATAATACTGGAAATGCAATTTGAATGAAACATAAATGGAGTCATAAAGGAAGCATCTGCTTGCGGAAAGGCAGACACTGCTGCCATTTGAGACCTTCCAGATGTGCAGCCAGAGGAACCTGGGGAAGGTGAACTTCTCAACGTGAATGGGGGAAATGGTTGTGATGAGAAAAATGAAGTTGCCCTGAGGACGTGACGCCAGCAGAAAATTTCACGCTGGAAGAATTCTGAGATACTGCACAAATTTGAAGCACAAAGGATGGAGTGGTGGAAGCCACTAATGCAACATTAGAAGGAAGGAATATGACAGTTCACTAAGGCATAGAAAAGATGCTTGTTCTAGATTGTAATTATAGTATGAGAAGGAGGAAACAGTTCAAACTGTCCTTGGTAAGTTTTTACAAATAAATAAAACACTTTAATTCTCATTGTTTCTGATGTTTTAAAATAGTATATCAAATAAATAGTACTTTTACTATCTTTTTCATTTCCTTTTACATTTGTAACCAACAAAGTTTTTAATGTTTTCACAAAAATTGTTAAAGATCATGGAACTATCATAATTTTTCTCATAGATTGTTATGATCGCAGTGCACATTTTTTAAACAACTGATAATTTATTTTTATTTTTATTCCTTTTGAGGGAGTGAGGGCACAAGTGAGTGAGAGAGAGAGAGAGAATCCCACAACGGGTGGAGGGAGGTGGAGAAAGAGAGAAGCGGGACTCACACGAGCTTACCTGATGTGGGACTTCAACTTACAAACCATGAGATCATGACCTGAGCCACTGTCAGATGCTTAATGACTAAGCCACCCAGGCACCCCAGCAACTGATAACTTATTGAAATCATTGGTGTAAGTATCTACAGTAGTGACTTCGACCACTGAAGTCAGTGAGTGGCTCGTGGGTCCTCCTCTGGAAATGGCTTTGGAAAATCTTAGGAATTTTAGTACCTTCAACCCAAGGAGTTTTTCTCATAGTGACTCTCAGAGTCCTGGTAGGCCTCTCAACTGGTTCTTGAATATTCTTTTCCTTGTGCCTCTGATCTAGTCAGCATGAAGCTTCTCCAGGGAACATACATTGTGGCTGGTTAGAGTAATTCACATTCGATTAATCCTCACCTCAGGTTTTACAGGAGTCTTTCCAGTATCTGTAAGCCATGGCTGCAGTGCACAGCTTTCTGACTACTTGTTCTTGGGTGAGAGTGAACAGCAGTAAGACAGGAGCAGGTGGACCCCAGCTGTGCTGCAGCTGCAACCACATCTTCCTCAAAGAGGTGTCCAGGCAGATTAGTCTCATCCTACTGTGAAAAGACAGGACTGCCTATACTTTGCTTTGCACTTCCTAAAACTCTTACATAGAATTGCTCTTCTGGAAATGCACATCTGTGTACCTGGAGGTGAGCATTCCCCAGTGGGAAAAACTCAGGACTGCACAAAGAGGACTGCACTCAATTCATGGTTTCCCAAGGATTACAGAAGAGTCTCTGCCTTTCTTACTAACTCAGTAGGCCTCAAAATCTGTGTTGTTTTTTTTTTATGTCAATACCATAAAATGAATTCTTGTTTCTGCTGAGTTCTGGGATAGCACTTTGTACAACTAGTATGTGAGGTTCAGCTGATAATATTTGACTAAAGTTTTATCCTTTGTAGGAAATATTTTAAAAAGCAAAAGCTTAAAAGTTTAAATGGTTGATAGTTTCTTACTGTCTTAATTCAAACTATGGTATGAAGTGTGTTCTAGCTTTCAAGAAATCAGTTTAGACTTCATGTTAACTTCTTAAAATATTAGTAACTAATAATGACAAAGCAAACATTTGTGAAGGACTTATGCCAACAAAATTCTAAACACTTTAAATACACTCCCCTTTTGATTATACTGAAATTACCTTATATACTTGCATAAGTTAAGCCAAATGGGTACTGTGTTCTGAGAAAAAATAGGTGATTTGGTTTATTTAATGATTATACATTTCAGTGGGTTTCAGTAAGGAATTTAACTCATAGAAATCCCATTAAAATTATGATTTATTTTCTTGAGAGTGAAGCCAGAAATTGTGAAGATTGTCAGGGGCTCTGAATTGTTAATGTTAATATTGCGGTAGTCGTTCAGAGCTCAGTCAGCAAAAGGTTGAAAGTAGAGACAAAGGCAAAAGAATAAAAGGGCCTCATTTTCTTCTGTATAAACTACAATTGGACTTGGATCTAAAGACATTTGTGAAGGAGAACAATGAGGCTCCTAAACAGGTGTAATGATCATATTTTCCAGGTTTGTTAAATTTGACTTAATTTCATGTTCTTTTTCACTAAACACCATTTTTTTTATGTGTAACTAAATGGAATGTAATTTCTGTTCTTTAGTAAGGCATTCCTTACCAAAAGAAAACAAAAAAACATGTAGAGTTGAAGATCATCCAACTCATTCTTTTACCTTTTTTTTTTTAAGTTTATTTATTTTGAGGGAGCAAGAACTGGGGATGGAGAGAGAGGGAGGGAGAGAGAGAGAATCCCAAACAGGCTCAACACTGTCAGTGCAAAGCCCGACTCAGGGTTCAACCCCATGAATCATGAGATCATGACCTGAGCAGAAATCAAGAGTCAGACTCTTAATAGACTGAGCCACACAGGCACCCCTCAATTCACTCTTCTTCAACGGAATATGTAGTCTCTGTAACCATCCAGAAAATGATCCTAGATTTGTGGACTAACCTGAGTTTGTCCTTATGATGTTTGAATTAGAACCTACACAGTGCTTTTTTGTTTGTTTGTTTTGCCTGTCTTTGTTTAGTTTCACACCCTGTTAGTTCTTTAAAAACAATTTGAGATGCCTTCTATCTTAATTTGTTATTTACTTTTTGCCTCTTCATATTAATCTGTATAGTTTACTTAACTCTACATCATCAGAAGTTTTGATATAAACGTCTGGGGTAGGTCTATGTGGTCAGTTTCTGTCATTTTTGTTAGTAAATGCTCCACTGGATAGTATTTTCACTATGAACAGTATGTGGAACAAATTATAAACCATAATTTGAGAAGCAGAATGTGCTTCCAGCACCCCTTGCACCTCCTTGTAAAGCTGGTCCTCATTCTGAGGTGGCGTTCTTCCCGTCGTTAATTAGTTCCCTACCGTCATTCTGCCAGCCATTGCTTGTTCATGAGGCAAAGTAAGTTACCTATTAATGTGTAGGATTCATACTGTCACTTGTACTTTTTTTTTTATATATTTTTTACTTTGAGACTCATCTAAAAGATAGCTTTTTTTTCTCTACCCTTTTCCAATAAATGGGCTTTTAAGAGGCTGTATCTCCAGGCCAAGTACAGTGATGGCTTGTGTTCAAGCCAGAGAATAGCAAAACCCACATGTGTGCATGGTATTCATAGGTGGCATGTTTCCCAGGATCGTGCTAAACCTCAGCTGCTTTCATATTAAAACATCTTTTCTGTTCTTTAGAGTAGTTTCAGATGAAAATAGATATGCAACTCTTGACCTAGTTCTATTGAATGTACATTTTGACTACTATAAAATGGACTTTTCTGATCTTAATATTTCTCTTGCATCTCTGTGTGTATTCTGTTGTATCCTTTGTTACTCATGACTTGTTATCTCTTTATCTTTGTTCTCTGTATTGTTGTTTACTGTGACAAAAATGCATTCAAAACTGATAATTTCTCCATTGCAGTAGTAAGGGCATGCAATTTGGAGCCATAACGTCTTTGAAATGAATGCTGACTTTACCAGCTACTTTCTTTGTAACCATGAACAAGTTTTGTAACCTTGCTGTAGTAGTTTACTCATCTGTAAGATGAAAAAAATGATCACACCTACATTTAATGAGATAATACGTATAAAGGGCTTAGCACATAGCCTAGCACATAGCCAGTTTAATAACTGCCTAATAACTGTAACCATCTTGTTTATTATTTTTTCTGTACATTTACCAGGTTCTACCTGTGTGCCTGGTATTGTCCTGGGCATTGAGGATATAAAGACAAAAAACACAGTCCTTGTCCTCAGGGAGCTCATAGTCTAGTGGTATGGAACAGCTTAGATATAGAAAAATTAACTACATGATACAAGAACTGTTAGCCGTGGCTACTTTTTGGGTGTTGAGGGACATTTTCTTTTCACTTGAGATCTTTCATATCATGAACATATATTACTTTTTAAATAAAAACTAATGACAAGTGTAATACACTATAAAAGATGCTACATTTCGGATATGTATTCAGTGCTGTAAGAATAGGAAAGCAGGGGGCGCCTGGGTGACTTAGTCAGTTAAGCGTCGACTTCAGCTCAGGTCATGATTTCACAGTTGGTAGATTCGAGTCTCCCACTGGACTCTGTGTTGTTAGCTCAGAGCCTGGAGTTTGCTTTGGATTCTGTGTCCCCCTGTCTCTCTGCTCCTTCCGCACTCATGCTCTGTCTCTCTCTCTCTCAAAAATAAACATTAAATGATGATGATGATAATAATAATAATAATAAAGAATAGGAAAGCAGAAGGAAAAACCGTTTAGGAAGCTCTTGTATCTTATACTTTTCATCTTCATCAGACTTTCCCAGGAGTCTACTAAGGTACACATCCTTATAGAAAGCCTAACCAAAATCATGTGATTAGTTGCTATATAGGCTGAAGACTGTATAGCTGTCTCTGACACAGCCATTTTGGCCTCCCGAGAGTTTGCATTTTATAAGACTACCTCTGTTTTTGGGTGGTGTTGAGCAGGTTGAAAGTAGAAGGACTTTTTTTTTTTTTAAGTTTACTTATTTATTGAGAGAGAAAAAGCTCAAGTGTTCAGAAGGGGCAGAGAGAAAGGGAGAGAGAGGATCCCAAGCAGGCTCCACACTGTCAGCGCAGAACCCAGTGTGAGACTCAAACTCACCAACCATGAGATCATGACCTGAGCCGAAACCAAGAGTTGTCACTTAACTGACTGAGCCACCCAGGTGCCCCAAAGGTAGAAGGACTTTTAAACATCTTAACAGGAGACTACTACCCTTTGCTATGAAAGTTAGAGTTGCTGGATTCATTTCTGTTCATCCTCTACGAGACCATGAGACAATCTTAGGAGTGACTGAAGGCTAGCCTGAAATGGACCCTAGGCTTCATGAACTAAAGAGGAAAGACTCTGAAAGCCCCCTGGAGTTTTGGTAAGCCACTCCTTCCTCAACCCTAAACAATTAGAAGCTTTTTGAGAGTGCTAGAACCATCCTGCATAATCCAAGCTCCTGTAGCTTCTTAGGCCTGTCTACCATGTAATTCAGGGTAGGGGATCCCTGGTTTGTTTTCAAGTTGATTGTCTACTTAGGCCTAATCTTAGGATTTCTCATAGCTTGTTACTTGCTTTTTAAGTGAATTTATCAACATTCATGTTTATAACTTTCTACTATTGCTCAACCCATTTAAGAAGAAGAGTTGTCCAAAAGATCAGTAATGTTCCTTAATGCCAAATGTTCATTTTTCTTATTGTGTTATCAAACTAAAGTAAAATTGTATATAATTTTTTTCTTATCTGTTTTCTTAGCTTTCAAAGCAATTTGTGTTTAAAATGAAAAATGAATAGGCTTCTTGCCATAATTTAGTTGTGCTGAATTGTTTGGCTGTAACTTTAGTGGTGATGGAGACCAGATTCATGAGCTGTGGGATCTGTTCTGTTTGGATCTGACAGCTGGTTGCATTAAATATCTTGGAGCTTTTTACTTCACATGGGGGCTAGGAGGTCAGGAGGGTAGAGCAGCAGTGGAAGAAAGCAACCCACTTTATTTAATGTGCTGCATTTGTTTACTGCCTCCAATAATAACATTGTACAGCTGTTTGGACAGCTGCCTTTTGATTTCCTTTTGTTTACTGTTTAGGTTTATTAAGCTTGTCTTTGATACCTGAGTACTATCTGCCCTTTAACTAGCATTTCTTTTTTATTAAATATATTTTTTAATGTGTACCAGTTTCTTTCAGCCTAGGAATGCTTTGATGGTTTAACAAAGTCATTTTACTAAAAGAAAAAAGTTGTTTAATTCTGTTGGTCATACTGAAGGTGGCTTATTTTTGCTTTCTTCTTGTCCCTTAACTTTATTCTTTTTAGTCAAATGTTTTTATAATTTGGTAAATAAATTACCTTACAAATTAGTCATGATTTTTTGTCAAGCCACCACTTAAGTTAATTTACTAACTCTGCCAACTTGTAGCTTAATCTACATACTCCAAAATAGTAAAAAAAAAAAAATGTCAGATCAATTGTAAAATATGTGAATTTTGTTTTATCTAGTTTCTGTGAACAGCTTGGATATCTAGAAGACACATACTAACACACATATCAAAAAGATAAATCTTGTATTTATTTGTGAGTTTTCTTACTTAGTCTATTCAGGCAGACTTAACTGAGAATTTATTCAATATCATGGGAATTTTGTTCTCTTTTTACAGGTGAGGGACTTGTCCATTGCTTATATGCTGGTGACATTAACCTACCTCTATATTGGAGTCCTGGTTTTTGCTTCATTTCCTTCACCACCATTAACCAAAGATTGCATAGAGCAGGTAAGGCACTAGGTACCCTCTCTTTGTGGTTCTTTACACATTCATATCTGCAGAGCAGGCAGGGTGAGACAGTAGCGAGATACAATACCTGGGTATGTATCTGCGTATGAATATCATCTCTACATGTGAGAATTTAGGCACCTTCCCCATCCTTTCTGAACTTCAGTTTTCTATTCCATGAAGCAGTATAATACATACACCATAGAGTTTTTAAAGAGATTCTTGAGAAAGCATACTGCATGCTGGCCTCTTGTGGTACTCAAATAGATGATTCCTATTATGTGCATAGTATTTATTACTCTTTGTTTGGAAAATTGTTACTAGTGCTATTCATGAAATTATAAAACCTTCACTGAGAATACATTCAACCCCTTATTTTTCAAAGCCCAGATCTGGAAATTTCCTGGATAATATGGTGTCTTCGCTCATCAGTCCCTAATGATAGGTCTAACACTCATTTTGTGCTGCATGGCAGCCAGTAAAACAAAGAAAGACTGACCATTAAAAAGAGAGGGAGAGACAGAAAGAATAAAAGGAAAAAATTACAAAAAAGTTGCCATAAGTAATACTTTTATTTGACCCATCATGAATTTAGGAATAGTATAGCTTCTAGTTTAATGTGACTGATGAATTTCTCAAAATCTAGCATTTTACAGTTGGCTTTTTTTCTAGTCCTAAGAAATTTCTCCAATAAGAATGTTGTGGAATATGCAGTGTAATTTTTTGTGGATGCATTATAAGAGTTATTTCAGCATAATAACAGTTAATAAATGTTCTCATCTTTGTAAGAGAAATAAGTTTGAGTTATTACTGTTATGATAGCTTGAAATGTTCTTCTTTTGATTTCCTTGATTCCACAAGTTCTTTGGCAGGCAGATCCTTGCTGAAAATTCCCCCGATGTGAACAATCCCATATTAAGGGCACTCCCTTGGGAATAGGAATAGCTATGGTATTTGTATTTGAAAGGAAACAAAAAAATTCTGATTAACTTTTTTTTAGATGTCAAACTAAAATGGATAAAATCATGAAAGGAAATAAAAATAAATCCTTTTAGTTATAGCCTGTAAATAGTAATGATTCAAGGTGATCTGTAGTGAAGGGCAAGGTTTTCTTTGTCATTTGTTTTAATGTCAAATCAATTGAAGACTGATACTTTTGTAAAGCTGAATAAAAATGCAGCAATATCAAACTTCTATCTAAGTTTCTAAACACTTATTTCAATTTCTGTACTTGGTTCATTGAACAATAATAGTTAACATAAACAGTTTGTGGATGAGCAAACCACATTTTGAGAGGCACCTATGTTCCAAATAAGCAACAGACATTCCATTTTATGAATTTGTATATACTGAATTGATTTTTAACGTTACTTCATTATCTTTTTTGGATTAGAATTTTTTAGACAACTTCCCTAGCAGTGACATCCTGTCCTTCATTGCAAGGATATTCCTGCTGTTCCAGATGATGACTGTATACCCACTCCTAGGCTATTTGGCTCGAGTTCAGCTATTGGGCCATGTCTTCGGTGACATTTATCCTAGGTAAGGGCTCTTCTCTTGACCAGCAAGATGTGCCAAGCAACAAATGACTATGCAAACAGGTCAGTTTAAAATATGACTGATCCTTTTGCTATATAAATTTGCCTAATGAAAATGGTTACAAAGAATAGGTCACTGGTGTTCTTTTCCCTGAAGAGCATTAAAATTAGAAGCCACTTCCTTGTCTAGTTTGATTTAAAGGTAATCCCTTCTAATATAATTATATTAGCTCTGATACCAGTTATATTTATCTTACTTTATTTACACTTTGCCAAGAAATTAATAGTATATAGTACCTGTATTGGCAATGTATGGCTAATAAGCAACTCTTTTATTTTAATTATTGACTATTAATATTTACTCATATTTATTAGCATTCATGCATTAAAAACATTTTTTAATGTTTATTTATTCTTGAGAGAGAGACAGAGACAGAGAGACAGAGCGTGAGTCAGGGAGGGGCAGAGAGAGAGGGAGACACAGAATCCGAAGCAGGCTCCAGGCTCTGAGCTATTAGCCCAGAGCCAGACACACACAGCTCAAACTCACAAACCATGAAACCATGACCTGAGCCGAAGTCGGACGCTCAACCAACTGAGACACCGGGTACCCCTAACATTCATGCATTTTTACATAAATCATAGTTATTTAGAATTGAAGGTGAGATATATAACAGGTTTAAATTTCTATTTGTTCCTATAACTACAGCTGTAATTTTCAGTCTCTTAGTGGTGATGGAGCAGTTTTGAGTCCTTTTGAAAATCTATTCAAAGCTAATCACCCTCATCCAAGAGAAATTTTCATAAACTGCTTTAGTGTTTCTCTGGAACTTCATGCTGGATTCCCAGTTAACTCCTACTAACATTAAGTTTTAGTATAGATTCATCCTCATAAAAGGTACCTAATACTGACCTATTTTACATGAAATAAATGGTTTTAAATGAAGAAAACTTTCAGATAAAAAATTTTGTAATTAGATTTATAGTAACCAGCTAAAACAAGTCTTCATCAGTTCTTCTCTAAAGTGAACTGATGCGGTCTTTTCCCTCATTAACTAAATAATTAATATGAATATGATGATTTAAAAACAGAAAACCTCTAAAAGCAAAAGTCAAGAGGTACCGGGTCTCTAGCATTGACAGTAGCAACAGGTGCAGTTCTAACATTGCTCATCTGGAAGGTTGGATTTCAGTACATATAAAACTCCTATTGTGTTTATACCCTATGTTGTATTTACATTCACCAGAATAAAATAAATACAGTGAAGTCATAGATGAAAAAAATTTTATGTAAATGCATTATTCCTGTTTCCTGCCATTATTTTGCATAATAGTGGCTCTTAGAATGGTTTTTTCTTCTTGGTAATCGTCTGGAATTTCCCTTTCATGTTCACATTACATTTCTTTCTCTACCACCAAGAACACACTACCATTTATGCTACAGTTCAAGTCCTCTACAGACTGCATGATTCAGAGCATACTTTTTGAGCTCAGCACCTCCTTTACACTCTTAAAGTTTATTGAGAACCCCCAGGGACTTTATTTAGCTTATATGGGTTATGTCTATCAATATTTAACATGAAAAATTAAAACTGAAAATTTTTTAAATATTAATGAATTTATTTAAAAAGCAATAGTGGCTCAGTCGGTTGAGCATCCTGCTTCGGCGCAGGTCATGATCTCACACTCCATGTGCTGACAGCTCAGAGCCTGGAGCCTGTTTCAGATTCTGTGTCTCCCTCTCTCTACCACCCCCCCAAACATAAATAAACATTAAAAAAAATTTTAAAGCAATATATAAAACCATTACTTGTTTTAAAATAAGATATTTATGAAAAATAATTGTTTCCAAAAAAACTTTTTAAAGTTTTATTTATTTAAGTAATCTCTACACCCCACATGTGACTCAAATTCACAACCCTGAGACCAAGAGTCACATGCTTTTCCAACTAAGCCAGCCAGGCACCCCACATTTTCATAACTCTGATTTGCTAGTAGATAATTGGATTCTCCTATCTTCTGCATTCAGTCTGTTACAATATGTTGTTTTCATTAAAATCTATGAAGAAAATCTACCCTCCCATAGACATTTGTTGGAAAGGAGTCTTTTAATAGCCTTTTCAGATTATTGTGAGTACTCTTCTTTGATACTTTGCCAAACCTTAACAAATGGTAGTTTCTTATAAGTTAGTCGAATCAGAAATTCATTTATATTAAAACCCATTGGTCTATCTTACACTTTGGATCCTTCACCCATGCATGTTTTTATAACATCATGTTTAGTCATTTGGAAAATATCATTTCACTGAGTTCTGTAGATCTTCCAAATGTTGACACACTTCCTTATAATATCAAATCCACTTTCGTAATATCGCCACCAATTTCACTATAAACATCTTTAAATATTGAAAAACTGTCAAGCTCAGGTGGCAAGTACAAGCTGTCTAAAATTCTTATTTTTACTTGAAACCTCAAATTTTATCATTGGCAACACATACTACTAGTTGTTTTCCTTGAGTGACAAGCTCATAATCCTTCATTTTTAAGAAAATGTCTGTCAAATACTGGAGTCTGAAGAACCACAGTGTGTTTGCCTTTCAAGTAAAAACAGCATTCCTTGGAAAAATGGGCTAGGTTGCCCTCCGGCTCAGTTGCACAAGTACTTTTCCTCAAGACAACCATTGTACTTCACTGTGTGCAGCAGATATGCTGTATTATGTACTTCCTGTTTGATCACACAGAATAGCAAAAAGATGTGTGTTCAAAACAGATTTAGTAAAATGAATAACTTTTACTTTTTTATGAAGGACTATTTGAGAGTATTTCACAGAAAAGCATACAGTATAGAATACAAATGGGTGCAACTGCCTGTATCCGTGCTAAGGGACCAGCAGTTTTACCTCCAATTGCTTTTGCAAAGCAAGTAATGTCTTTTATGATTTGAAATTAATGTTTACCTCAGTGACTTCCTGAAAAGGTATTGGGAACTTCCCTGGGGTTTGCGGTTTCATTCTGAGAACCACTTCTTTGGAAAATACACAACGTTGTTTCCCTTTAGAATACAGAAATAGCAAGAGACAGAGCTATTGTCTCAAAGCTCTGGAGCAATTGTAAAGTTGGAGAGTCTGGATAAATAATAATATCTGGAAGCCTGAATATCTTTGTAATTCATCAGGATGTATGACTAACTACTTATTTGTGTAAATATTTTTCCTTATTCTCTGTAATCTTTATTGGGGATAAATAACCCTATGATAACTTGAGCTCGCAAGATTGCTTTAATGTATAAATTTGGCTTTTAGGAATCAAGTTTTTGGGAAATGGGAGTTATTTCTTGAGCATCAAATTTTATGTACATTTTCTTTTTTTTGTTTGTTTTTTTATTTATTTATTTTGAGAAAGAGTGAGAGAGAGCCACATGCATGGGAGGGACAAAGAAAAAGGGAGAGAGAATCCCAAGCAGGCTCCCCACTGTTAGCACAGGCCTGATGCAGGGCTCGAACTCACAAACCGTGAGATCATGACCTGCGCCAAAATCAAGAGTCAGATGCTTAACCAACTGGGTCACCCAGGCACCCTACATTATTTTTCTATTCATTATTTTCTATTCACTGAATGTCTTATGTGACAGAATCTGAAGAATGAAAACCTGCCCATTTTGCGTTTTCCCTTAAAGTAAATAAATACTTTACAGAAAAATGCATAGAAAGTTTGTTAAATACAGAAAAGAGGAAAAATGACCCCAAATCCCAAATCATAACACAATTATTACTGCCTTTTCAGTGTATGTCCTTCTGATATCTTTTCAAATATTTTCAGATTTTCTGTAGTAAAAATCTAGCTAGCTTTTTTCCAAGTTGCCTAGATGACTTTTTACCATCTAAGTAACAATGATAAGTTATTTTGAATAATTTTTAACACGTATCATCAAGTAAATTATTACCTTGCTATATATCTAGGATACTTCTGGTTTTGCCACAGGTATCTTGAAGTTAATGGCTTTTTTCATATTTTTGTTTATTAAGAAATTCCAAATGGAATTATGGATCAAAGAGTATGAACTCTGATACACCCTATAGTTTGTTCTGACAAATCTTAACCTATTAATATATTTACACAAAAGGACTAGGGTCACTGTCCCATCACCAGCATTGAGTACTATCGTTGCCTTCAATTTTTGCTGTGATTTTATTGTCAAGTTTAAGACATTCTCATTTTAAAGATGTTAATAATGAATTTTACTCATATTAATGGTTATAATTTGCCTGTTTTTATTTTTATCTTTTCTTCCAAACTCCTCAACTTCTAGCATTTTCCACGTGGTGATTCTTAATCTAATTATTGTGGGAGCTGGAGTGATCATGGCCTGTTTCTACCCAAACATAGGAGGAATTATAAGGTACAGCCTATAAGGAAACTGTGCCCCTTCATATATTGGCCTTTATTTTTATGGTTTTCCTGTTGATATTGCCATTGTTGTTGTTAATTTAATTGTGTGAAATTCTTGTATTTAAAACTGGTAACATTCAAATGTAGTTCTCTGGTGTCAGTTAAGGTGCTCATTATCTTCCATCACTGCTTCTTCCTGATTCTAGAAGCCCCATTATCCCTTGGGTATCTTTCCCCTTCTATTTTTCTTTTTCTCATCATTTTCTTTTGTACCTTTTTCTCTTTATCCAAAATAAAAATTTTTTAATATAAAATCTATAACTTCCCCGAGTACCTGGAGTAGAGGTCTCTAGTATGTTAAGGCTGTGTTCTAACTTTTTAAATCCATTTTTACCCAAGAATATATTTCACTGTGAATTGGAGTCCAAAAGTAAGAGTTGAGATGGGAGTTTAGATCCCCATATGGCTCTTTACTTAATATATATTTTCTCTAAAAATGTTGTGATGGGTTGAGGAGATGGGGAGTAAAGTTGTGACCTCAAACTCTCGTGGAATACTGGGGTTTACAATGATCTGATTTCTCTTCCTTGACTATAGAAAGCAGGGCTGAGTCACTTTTTTGAAGACCTTACCTAAGAAAGTAGCAAGAATCAAAAGGAGAGAGCATTAGCTTGATGCTTATTGAATGGATTTACAAGTTTCTGTTAAGCTAAGGGTAGGGTAAGGAAGAAGAAAATGCAAGTCTGACAGTCTTGTTGAGGTATTTTTGTTACTATCTTTGATAATTATGCTGAACACCATAGAGATACTCATCTGTTCTCATTCTCAAGCAGATGCTAGCAGTCCTTCAAAAACTCAGAATGCATAATTAGTTTATAAAAGATCAAAGATAGGATGCCTGTCTCCAGATGTTTCTGAGGAACAGCCACAAACACGGAGACACAGAAGAACTATGGAGACTGGAGAGATGCATTAAAAACTCTGTCAAGCAGATGCTATAAAGATGAACAGGAAATAATATTTTATATTAACTTAACAAGTAAAATGTTTTCAACTCACATGCTTTTTGTCCACAACAATTGAATCAAAAATAATTTTGTTGCAGTATTAGACTGAAGAAGGTTTAAATTTTACTCTATTTACCTTAATTGTAAATCAGCAAAAAAACAAAATGCAAGATGAGTATTAACCCAAAAAGGTTTTATTTTGCAGGTATTCAGGAGCAGCATGTGGCCTGGCCTTTGTATTCATATACCCATCTCTCATCTATATAATTTCCCTCCACCAAGAAGACCGTCTGACATGGCCGAAATTAATCTTTCACGTTTTCATCATCACTTTGGGGCTGGCTAACTTGATTGTTCAGTTTTTTATGTGAAATACTCAATGTTTTCTCAAGATCTTTCATGGTATATTGAACTTTGACAACAGTTCCACATAAATTCACTTGTAAAAGGTGTTATTGCTGTAATTCTAAATGTTTTCCTAAGATAATTTGAAAAAAAAGGGAAATTGAGGCCCATTAATAAGTAATTTTGGTTAGAGTGGAAAAAGGGGGCAATGATCTTTATCTCTATTCATATTCACCACCCCTCCATTCTCATTGTCTTTTCTGAGTAGAAGTGTAAGCCTTTAGGAAAAATCACACTGCTTTTTGCTTTTATAGATTTAAGGTGCGTGGGTTTATTTTGACTACAGTAAAGATTCTCAGGGTGTCACAGCAACTATTGACAGATGCTATTTCTGTTTTATGTTTCAGTGTATTTACTTTCATTTTATTACTTGCTAGAGCATTTCTCCAGTTTGTCCAAACATTTACTGTTTGGGACAGTAAACCAAATACCTCATTTTTAAAAAGAAATTTCCATGGCATCAGTGTTAATAGAGTGAACTCTTAACTGCATCCTTAATCTCTATTTGAAAGAGAGAAAGAATGTCAGTATATAGGCTCTGTGGTCATGAAACTTACATAAAATAAAAGAACTGGGAGAGTTTATTGCTGTCCGACTCCTTTTGTTTCTCATCTAGTACCAATGATTTAGGTCAGAATTCTAGTTCCCCCAGCCAGATATTGCATAGAAACCAGTGTGGTTGTCCCCATCAACCCAAGAGGGCTCTCTTACTTTTTGAATTCCTGAGCATTGTGTAGGAAGTCATGACAGGATCAATGGGGAAGAATGTTGGAAGCCTGGCAAAGAATGTCAGGTACAGAGTCCCTACAAGGGAGAAAGGAAATGGAGAAGGGGCTGGAAGAGTGGGGCCTCCTTCCTAGTGTGTTGGGGATTAATCTAGGAAGTGATTAATTCTGTTTGAGGTAAGACTTCCAAAAACAGGTTTCCCAACCATTCTGCTGCTTACTTAAATGGCAGAGTAGAGGTTATATCCTGTAAGAAAAACTCTTTGAATCTGAGAAAAGGATTAGGGAATCTGAATTCTTTTTTTTGTTTCTTTGTTTATTTTTTGAGAGAAAGAGACACAGAATGTGAGTGGGGAAGGGTCAGAGAGATAGAGAGACACAGAATCTGAGGCAGACTCCTGGCTCTGAGCTGTCAGCACAGAGCCCAATGCAGGGCTCAAACTCACGAAGGGTGAGATCAGACCTGAGCAGAAGTGAGACCCTCAACTGACTGAGCCACCCAGATGCCCCCACCACTTTTTTAAAATTCAATTAGTTACCATACAGTGTAGTCTTGGCTCCAGGAGTAGGACCCAGTAGTTCATCTCATACATATAACACCCAGTGCTCATCCCAAAAATGCCCTCCTGAATGCCCGTCACCCATTTAACCCATCCTCCCACCCACCTCCTCTCCAGCAACCCTCAGTTTTCTATGTTTAAAAGTCTCTTATGATTTGCCTCCCTGTTTTTATCTTATTTTTTCTTCCCTTCCCCTGCGTTCATCCGTTGTGTTTCTCAAATTTCACATAGAAGTGAAATCATATGATAACCTGTCTTTCCCTGACTGACTTATTTCACTTAGCATAATATACTCTAGTTCCATCCATGTTGTTGCAAATGTCAGTATCTCATTCTTTTACATGTCCAAGTAGTATTCCATTGTATATAGATACCACATCATCTTTCTCCATTCATCACTCAATGGACATTTGGGCTGTTTCCATAGTTTGGCTGTTGTTGACAGTGCTGCTATAAACATTGGGTTGCATGTGCTCCTTTGAATCAACATTTTTGTATCCTTGGATAAATACCTAGTAATGCAATTGATGGATCATAGGGTAATTCTATTTTTAATTTTTTGAGGAACCTCCATACTGTTTTCCAGAGTGGCTGCACCAGTTTGCATCCCCACCAAAAGTGCCAGAGGGTTCCCCCTTTCCCCACATCCTTGCCAACATCTGTTGTTTCCTGAGTTGTTAATTTTAGCCACACTGACCAGTGTGAGGTGGTATCACATTGTGGTTTTGATTTATATTTCCCTGATGATGAGTGACATTGAGCATCTTTTCATGTGTCTCTTAACCATCTGGATGTCTTTTTTGGAAAAGTGTCTATTCATGTCTTCTGCCCATTTCTTCGCCGGAGTATTTGTGTTTTGGGTGTTGAGCTTGGTAAGTTCTTTATAGATTTCGGATATTTAACCTTTATCCAATATATCATTTGCAAATATCTTCTCCTTTCTGTCGGTTGCCTTTTAGTTTTGTTGTTTCCTTTGCTGTGCAGAGGTTTTTTATCTTGATGAAGTCCCAATAACTCATTTTTGCTTTTGTTACCCTTCCCTCCAGAGATGTCAAGTAAAAAGTTGCTGCAGCCTACGTGAAAGAGGTTGCTGTCTGTTTTCACCTATAGGATTTTGATAGTTTCCGGTCTCACATTTAGGTCTTTAAGCCATTTGAATTTGTTTTTGTGTATGGTGTAAGAAAGTGGTCCAGTTTCAGTCTTCTGCATGTTGCTGTCCAGTTCTTCCAGCACCATTTGCTGAAGAGACTGTCTTTTTTCCATTGGATACTCTTGCCAGCTTTGTCAAAGATTAGTTAGCCATATCTTTGTGGGTCCATTTTTGGGTTCTCTTTTCTGTTCCATTGATCTACGTGTCTGTTTTTGTGCCAATACCATACTGTCTTAATGATTACAGCTTTGTAATATAGCTTAAAGTCTGGAATTACGCTTCCAGCTTTGGTTTTCTTTTTCAACATGACTTTGGCTCTTCTGGGTCTTTTCTGGTTCCTTGCAAATTTTAGGATTGTTTGCTGTAGCTCTTTGAAGAATATTGGTGTTATTCTGATAGCATTGAAGGGGTAGATTGCTGTAGGTAGTGTAGATATTTTAACAGTATTCTTCCAATTCATGAGCATGGTATGTTTTTCCATTTCCTTGTGTCGTCTTCAATTTCTTTCATAAGCTTTCTATGTTTTCAGCATACAGATCTTTTACCTCTTCTTACCTAGGTTTATTCCTAGGTTTCTTATGGGTTTTGGTACAGTTGTAAATGGAATCGATTCCTTGATATCTCTTCTGCTTCATTATTGTTGTATAGAAATGCAACTGATTCTGTATATTGATTTAATATCCTGCAACTTTGCTGAATTCTTGTATAAGCTCTGGCAGTTTTTTGGTGGAGTCTTTCAGGTTTTCCATGTAGAGTATCATCTCATCCATGAAGAATGAAAGGTTGACTTCTTCCTTGATGATTTGGATGCCTTTTACTTCTTTGTGTTGTCTGATTGCTGAGGCAAGAGCTTCCAACACTATGTTGAATACAGTGGTGAAAGTGGACATCCCTGTCGTGTTCCTGACCTTAGTGGGGAAAGCTCTAAGTTTTTCCCCATTGAAGATGATATTAGCAGTGGGTCTTTTGTATATGGCCTTTATGATCTTGAGGTATGTTCCTTCTATTCATATTTTCTTGAGGGTTTTTATCAAGAAACGATGTTGTATTTTGTCAAATGTTTTTTCTGCACCTATTGATAGAATCATATGGTTCTTATTCTTTCTTTTATTAATGTGGTGTATCGTATTGATTGATTTGCAAATATTGAACCAGACCTGCAGCCCAGTAGTAATCCCACATGATCATGGTGAATAATTCTTTTCATGTACTGTTGAATTCGATTTGCTAGTATCTTGTTGAAAATTTTTGCATCCATGTTCATCAGGGATATTGGCCTATAATTTGTTTTAATGGGGTCTTTGTCTGGTTTTGGAATCAAGATAATGCTGGCTTCTAAACTCAGGAATGAGTTTGGAAGTTTTCCTTCCATTTCTATTTTTTGGAAAGGTTCAAGAAAAATAGGTATTAACTCTTCTTTAAATTTCTGGTAGAATTCCCCTGGGAAGCCAGCTGGCCCAGGACTCTTACTTTTTGGGAGACTTTTGATAACTGATTCAATTTCTTTGCGGCTTATAGGCCTGTTCAAATTTCTTTTCTTTTTTTTTTTTAATTTTTTAAATGTTTATTTTGTTTTTGAGAGAGACACAGAGCGTGAGCAGGGGAGGGGCAGAGAGAGAGGGAGACACAATCTGAAGCAGGTTCCCCGCTCTAAGTAGTCAGCACAGAGCCCAACGTGGGGCTCAAACCCATGAACTGCAAGATCATAACCTGAGCTGAAGTCAGATGCCCAACTGACTGAGCCACCCAGGCACCCCTCAAATTTTCTTTCTTCCTGTTTAAGTTTCAGTGGTGTGTGAGTGTCTGGGAATTTGTCCATTTCTTCCAGATTATCCAGTTTGTTGGCATATAATTTTTCATAGTATTCTCTTATAATTGTTTGTATTTCTGTGGTATTGGTTGTGATCTCTCCTCTTTCATTCATGATTTTATCTATTTTGGTCTTCTCTGTTTTTGAGAAGTGTGGCTAGAGATTTATCAATTTTGTTTATTCTTTCAAAAAACCAGCTCTTAGATTCATTGGTCTGTTCTATTGGTTTGGTTTTTTGTTTGTTTTTGTTTTTGTTTGTTTGTTTATAGAGTCTGTATCATTTATTTCTGCTTTAATCTTTATTATTTTCCTTCTCCTGGCTTCGGGGTTTATTTGCTGCTCCTTTTCTAGCTCCTTTAGGTGTAAGGACCTTCCTTGCTTTCTTGAGATGGGCCTGAATTTCAATGTATTTTCCTCTTAGGACCACCTTTGCTGCATCCCAAAGGGTTTGGACTGTCGTGTTTTTATTTTCATTTGCTTCCATGTATTTTTTAATTTCTTCTTTAATTTCCTGGTTACTCATTCATTCTTTAGTAGGATGTTCTTTAACCCATGTATGTGAGGGCTTTCCAAATGTTTTCTTATGGTTGATTTCAAGTTTCATAGTGTTGTGATATGAAAATATACATAGTATGGTCTCAATATTTTTGTAGCTCTTGAGGGCTGATTTGTGACCCAATATGTGATCTATTCTGGAGAATGCCCCTTGTGCACTCGAGAAGAATGTATATTCTGGTACTTTAGTATGAAATGTTCTGAATATATCTGTTAAGTCCATCTAGTGTCTTTCAGAGCTATCGTTTCCTTGTTGATTTTCTGCTTAGATGATCTGTCCATTGCTGTAAGTGAAGTATTAATGTCTCCTACAATAATGATACTATTATCAATAAGTTTGCTTATGCTTGTGACTAATTGATTTATATATGGGTTCCTCCAAGTTGGGGGCATAAATATTTGTAATTGTTAAGTTCTTCTTGATGGATAGACCCCTTAATTATGACATAATGCCCTTCATCTCTTGTTATAGTCTTTGTTTTGAAATCTAGTTTGTCTGATACAAGTATGGCTACTCTGGCTTTCTCTGGTGACCATTAGCATGATAGATGGTTCTCTATCCCCTCACTTTCAATCTGCAGGTGTCCTCAAGTCTAAAATGAGTTTCCTGTAAACAGCATATTGATAGATTTTGTATTTTTATCCGTTCTGATACCTTATGTCTTTTGATTGGGACATTTAATCCATTTACATTTAGAGTGATTATTAAAAGATATGAATTTAGAGCCATTGTATTATCTGAAGATTTTTGTGTTTCTGATGATGTTCTTGGTCCTTGTAGTCTTTGTTGCTTTCCACTCAGAGAGTCCCCCTTAGAATTTCTTGCAGGACTGGCTTAGTGGTTACGAACTCCTTTAGTTTTTGTTTATCTGGGAAAGCCTTTTTATCTCTCTCTTTATTCTGAATGACAGCCTCACTGGATCACGGATTCTTGGCTGGATATTTTTCCTATTCAGCTCATTGAATATTCCCTGCCACTCCCTTCTGGCTGGCCAGGTTTCAGTGGACAGGTCTGCTGCTAACCTTACATGTCTTCCCTTGTAGGTTAAGGACCTTTTGTCCCTAGCTCCTTTCAGAATTCTCTCTTTATCTTTTTATTTTGCAAGTTTCACAATGCTGTGTTGTGCTTTTGTTGATTTTAAAGAGTTCTCTGTCCTTTTGGACTTTGATGCCTGTTTCCTTCCCCAGATTAGGGAAGTTCTCAGCTATAATTTGTTCAAGTAAACCTTCTGCCCCTTTTTCTCATTCTTTTTCTGGAACTCCTGTGATAGAGACATTGTTCCATTTCGTGGAATCACTTAGTTCTCTCATTCTCCCCTTATGATCTAGTAATTTCCTTTCCCTTTTTTTTTTCAGCTTCATTATTTTTCATAATTTTATATTCTATTTCACCTATTCTCTCCTCTGCTTCTTCTATCCTCACTGTCACTGTATCTAGTTTATTTTGTATCTCAGTTATAGCATTTTTAAATTCATCCAGACTAGTTTTTAGGTCTTTGATCTCTGCAGCAAGGGTTTGTCTGGTGTCTTCTTTGCTTTTTTAAGGCCAGCTATTAGTCTTAGGACTGTTACTTTAAATTCTTATTCAGATATAATATTTATATCTCTTTTGAGCAGTTGTCTGACTGTTACTTCTTCTTGACCTTTATTTTAGGAATTCTTCCTCCATCTTGTCATTTTGGCCGAGTTTCTGTTTTTTGCATATTTTAAAAGCCTTTTATGTGTCTTGCACCTGAGAGTACTACTGTATTAAAAAGGGGTCATACACTGTCCAGGACCTGGGACTCCAGGAAATATTTCTGCTGTATGTTGCATGCACTCTGTTGTTGTGTTTTGGCTGCTCTGTCCCACCAGTAAGTCCTCTGCAGAGGTCCTCCTTTCTCTCTGTGGTGGAGTGTTTAGACCTTTAACTAGGTGTGCTTTGATTTGTTGAAGTGACCCTGGAAAAAAACAGGCTGGGGGAGGAAGCCTGATCTCACAAAAAGAGAAAAAGGAAGGGGGAGAAAAGAAAACCAAACAGAGAATCAAAAAACTATAAGGCCAGTTCCAACGAAAGGGAAAGGAAAGAAAAGGGAGAAAAAAAGTAGAAGAAAAGAGAATATATAAATAATATGTATAAATATTATTTATGTATAAATATCTAAATATGTATAAATATAATAATAAATAATACATATAAAATAGGAAGTGACAAAAAACAGATCATAAACTATGAGCTTGATTCCAAAAGAAAAAAAAGGGAGAAAAGAAAGAGAAAATAGAAGAAAAAAATTTTTGTTGTTGCTCGTTGCTGTACTAGTCTGCTGGAGAGTCTGGCCGCATTGGGTCAGTCAGTCTTCCCCCAGTAGATAAGCAGTTGCTGGGCAAAGAGGAACTGGGTTTGGTGTACGCAGGCCCTGCCTCCACTGGGGGCCACTGTGCTGCTCTCTGAAGCCCCAGTGGTATTGTGGGGAAAATGGCGTCACCCCAGTCTCTCCTCCCCAGACTGGGAATCTCAAGCCCTGCTGCTCAGGCAGCCCTCACAGAATAGCAAGGGTGGTCAGCTTGCCCTGTGCCCCAGTTCTGAGCCTTCCCCTTGGTGCTTGGCTGGAATTCAAAACCCAGTGTATTAAAGAACCCTGCACGACATGGATCTGTTCCCCTCCCCCAGAGTAGAGCCTCTCCACCCTACTGACAATGCAGAGTGTTTTGTCCTTGAAGATGCCATAACCCCTCTTGCCAAAGTACTCCAGGAAGGTGACTGCTCTCTTCTAGTGTGCCCCTGAGATCACTACACCATGCTCTGCACTCCTGGGCCAGCTCCCTCCTCCACAGGAGCACACACCACAGCTCCACTCCTGAGAGAGTCGCACACTTCCAAAACCTCCAAGTGTCAGGTCCCAAGGCTGTTTGCAAAAACAAAAACAAAAAACAAAACCTGACACTCTCCATACTTCTCGTTCCCCAGTCTGTGGTTCAGAGAGGTTTTCCTCTTGTGCTAACTCGATGCTGGACTTCCAGAATCCCTCACTCTTTCTCTCCCTCCACAGAAAGTGTTCCTTCCCCTCTGTGGCTATGCCATTTTCTCTCTCCCAGTTCACATACACACCCCTTGATCCCGCCAAGCTGTCTCCCTCCAACTGTGGAGATCCTTCTGCCACTCCGCAGATTGATTTCCTGGGGGTTCCAAATGATCTGACCTCAACACAGCTGTGTTTGAGGGCCGAGAAAAATCCGGTTCCCCTACTTCCCTGCCATCTTAACTCCTCTTGGGAATCTGAATTCTTAAAATTAACACTCTCCTCTTTTTCATTCAAACTAAAATCTAAACCAGAATTCAAATCCATGTCTTCCATGTAATAACAGCCTTCATGTTCAGATGGAAAAGTTATATTTCACTAATTTTAGGCCAACATTAAAAAGGGCATTTTGTTAATATATATCCCACATCCCAGGATAGTATATAGATTTATGTTACTTCCTTCTTTTGAGAAAGACAGATAAAATGGTTTTTGAAAGACAGATGAAATGGTCTTTTTGAAGCCTAGTAAAAGAGCCCAACATTTGAAACCAGCAATAATTTCTTTCACAAAAGTTTTCTGTACCATCAATAGACCCATACCTGTACTGATGAGCTATATTCCTTAAAGTGTCATGAAAATTCTCAAGCATACACAAAAGTAGAAAAAACAGTAAGATAACCCTGCCACATCCCCATCCCCTATACTTAGTAATTATAAAACTTCTGCTACATTTGCTTCATCTATCCCCTTTTTTCCTTTTACACTGTAATATTTTAAAGCCAATCTCAGACATGTGATTTCATCTCTACAGACATTAATATGCAGTAATTGCCTTTTGAACTTACCCTTTTGTTGATAGAGGCAGTCTGAAAAGTTTTTGCTAGCTGGTTGAAGACAGGTTAATTAGAAGATTCTGCCTTAAGTATCTATATCCCTATGTTAACCTCTTAGAGTGGAATATTCACATTGAGGAGATGTCTCTATGCTTGGGATCTCCTGCCTGTTTGCGATTTCAGCCTTGTTCAGTTAGACACATAGGAATCAAAAACTACACAGCTCTTTGAGACCGATATTTAATCCCTTTTTATCCCTAGCCACCACCCTCTTTGAAAACTTCAGAGACAGAATTTTCATTGCCTCTTTGCAATAATATACTTGAATATTTTAATACATGGAAAAATGACTTGGTATATTTTTGTCCATGTAATGATCAAAGTGACTGTGACAATGAATGCATTATTTACTAAATTAAAAAGCAGTGTGGGTATTTGCTTTTTGTTTTCTTTAAAAGACATGATGATTTAGAACTTCTAAAATCCTACATGAGGCTTATGCTAAATAATTTTGCCTTCTTAAGTTTCTTTTCATGAAACTGACCCCTTTGACTTGTTATTTAGCTAGGCCAGAAGGCTCTTTGTGTGAGTGTGTGTGTGTCCTGGCTCACGCATTAGAACGATGAGATATGAATTCATTCAGATCGCATTACAATTAGTTTTAGACTTTCTCTACTGTCGTCTGTTTTAATTTTCTAATTAAACTGATTTTACTTTTTACTCTGATGCGGTTAACCTCAGTTTCTTGGAATTTAGCTTATTTAGCACACAATGGAGGACATTATAAAATTTAAAAAAGCTTGTTTAGAGAAGTCGTCCCTAGAACGGTTCTGGATGAAAATATGGTATGCTCATACGAGGCCAGAAAGAACAAAGAAATATCCTTTGACATGTGATATCTGTGGGTAATCATCCAGAATCAGTTTCATCATCACACCCAAAAAATGTATTACAGTAAAGAATAAATTTACCCACAAAAAGGGACTGTGTTAAAGGGAGTCACTCACTTTTTTACTTATTAAGTATGTTTTTCAATCTCTATTTTGACTTGTTTCCATAAATAATTGGGTAAACTACAACATTCAGTGCTTTGGAGGAGTCAAAGATTCGTATTCTAAAAGAATTTTAATCTAGTAAAGAACTGTGTAAGTAGTTAACTATAATGCAAGGGACCATTAGAGAAAACAAAACCCCTTCCAGCTGGGATCCTCAAAGAGGACTAGTAAAAAAACCATGGGGTAAAGCAGCAAGAACCCATTTTCAGGCTCCTCCTGATAACTGTCCAAAATTTTATATATTTAATACATTTACCATCATATGGGATTAGGTAAAGTATAATCACTTTTATTTTGGTAATGATATATCATTATAAGTATTGTTATAAATGTTTTAAATAAATATATTATTATAAGAAGTTTTATGAAGTGTTTAACTGCTTCTGTATACTAATTATTGTTCTCACTGCATTTTTTTTTGTTTTATTTATTTTTGAGAGAGAGAGAACATGAGCAGGGGAGGGGCAGAGAGAGAGGGTGACAGAAGTTCTGAAGCAGGTCCTACATGACAGCAGAGAGCCTAATGCGGGGCTCGAACTCCTGAACCGTGAGATCATGACCTGAGCTGAACTCATAGGCTTAACCGACTGAGCCCCCCAGGTGCCCCTGTTCTCTTTGCATTTTTAACACTACATTTTCACTCTAGTGAATCTTGGGACAGCAAAGCACAATTGCTTAATCGGGGAAATAAGTAGTAACATATTAGGCAGTACAAACAGAGCGATTCCATAAAATTTTCTCTGCAAATATCAGTATTCAATATGTCAAATGTTTGAGTTTATGGATAAAAGCAGAAAATATTGATGCTGTATGTTTCCTTTACAAAGCGCTGCTTTTTAGAATCTAGTGGTGGCAGTTTGTTTTCTTATCCCAATTTGAATGTCAAAAACAAAATCCAAATCTAGTTGAGGCTTAAACAATAGACTGTTACGTTAGTTTGTGATCCAAAGTGAAATGCGCACAAGGAGGCCTGGCTGGCCCTAGTTTCACAGTTGACTGCCGACATCACTTCAGATTATATAAACACATATTGCAAAACAGCTCTGACGGGAACCTCATACCCTAAACAGTATTCTCTGAAATGTAATTTGTTGTCTTTTTGTATAAAAGAAGAAATTAAGTCAAAATTATTTTTGAAGAAAAACAACTCCAGGATTTTGTGTAATTGAATTTTACCAGGAAATGCTATTGCCTAGTAGCCCAGACCCCAGGGTAGAAGGAAGCTGGAGTCCTATATTTTGCAGTCAAATTTCTCAAGTGACTTGTGTGTCAAGGAGCCATCCTTAGGGTGCAAACCTAACCAAAACCTAAAACGGATCACCCCTTTTGGACAATCAAGTGGTGTGATCCCTTGCTACCAGAACATTACAAACAGAACATGGCGCTTCAGGCAAATGTACCCCAGTTTCTGGCAAAGAGCTCAGTGTCACAATCTTCCCGAGCCATTTAAGGGCAATGAGGAGCTCTATTTTTCTGCCTTCCCTAAGTAAAATTTCTTTTTTCCCCCCAATGTCATTTTTGTATGTTTCCTTACTCTTCTGCAAAGAGAAAATAAGGATGTCTATTTAACAGATTCCAAACTTCTCCATTCTCCTTATTCATCTCAGGCCATAAAGTAAGGATTTACGATTGGGATTGAGACTGAAAAGAGTATCATAATCTCCAGACATTTCCTCCTTTGGCCCTCTCTTGATCCCAACTGATCCAATTATGTTTGGTCATAATAGGCACTTATTCAACATTAATGGACAACAATAAGTTAATTGCTATTTTCTAAAATTTTGTTCTATTAACATTCCCCCTCAAAAAAAAAAATCTGAATTGGTTCAGTAAGATTCAGGATTAGTCCCTCATTCAGTGTTTAAGTACTTACCGAATGCCACACCCTGTGCTGAGCATAAAGCCCACAGTAGTGATGTGGATGTGGCCTTGGAAGTTTAGCTTCTGTTGCCCACCCTCCTATGTCCCGGGCAGCTGGTCATTTTCCCTCCGAAATGCCAGGCATTGATCCTTTATGTTGCATGTTTATCAAGATAAAACTTCTTAAAATCCTAGGATAATTATAATCACATACAATTATGTGGACATGTGGACAAAAACTGGAAGAGACCACAGGAAAATGAACATGGGTGACCTGTTGAGGTGATGGCATTCCAGGTAAATCATTTCTATTGTCATTTTATTATTTGCATAACATTCTTTCTTTTTTTAAAAAAGTTTATCTTTATTTATTTTGAGAGAGATAGAGAGCAAGATGGGGGAGAGGCAGAGAGAGGGAGACAGAGAACCCCAAGCAGGCTCCACACCTCCAGCGCAGAGCCCAATGTGAGACTTGAACCCACAAATCACAAGATCATGACCTGAACCAAAATCAAGAGTTGGACGTCTAAACTACTGAGCCACTCAGGCACCCTGCATAACATATTTTCTGAAAGGATGTGTAGGAAAAATCATGGAAAAGAAAGCTTGCAGAAATCAAGCTACATTCAACCCATGAAGTTAAGAGCAACCTACAAACAACCTTTGGGAGAGGTGAGTGAGATCTTTTCTTATAGGGGCAGACCCAGGTTTTTGGGCTTGGAAGCTTTTTAAGGAGATACATGCAAAATTAGGAAGGCAGCCAGGCAAGTGAAGAGCGTGACTTTAGCTTCTTTAGGTTTTAGTTAAATCATCCACAAACCCCTCCAAGGGTGAGGCATTGAGGAGGCTGAAGGAGGTGTAATGAAGAAAAGTTTTGTGTACTCCAATATGGGAAACTAAGGTTCTCTGTTACATTTAAGAACTCTAACTTTTATCAAGTCTGAGTTTTATTTCTGGAAGAGGCAAACGGGATTTAGCAAAATAGCATGGGGTACAAATTCATTAATGGTTAACTTGGGATCAGAATAGGACTTATTTATTTTTTAGATTAGAGCTTTTACTTGGTGGGTCTTGCAGTGGTATTTTTTGTTGTTGTTATTGTTGTGGCTTTTAATTTTTGCATAGATAAAGAGTTCAAAGAATACTGTTTAATTTTCCAGTAGCTATTTAATGAATCTTAGGGATGAGAATTTTTTTTTTGTTTTTGAGAGAGAGGGCAGGGGAGGGGCAGAAGGAGAGGGAGAGAGAGAATCCTAAGCATTCTGACAGTGCAGAGCCCAATGTGGGGCTTGTATCCACGAACCATGAGATGATCACCTAAACCAAAATGAAGAGTCAGACACTTAACCACCTGAGCCACCCAAGCACCCAGGGAAGAGGCAACTTTTTAAGGGCTCTTGATGAAGAAAACATTCTACCAAGAGCAACATTTGTTTACTTAGTCTACCATGTTCCAAAAAGGACCTATTTCTACTAAAGTAAAATTAGTTTTTAAGGATTAACTTGAAAACTTTTTAGAAAATAAATTAGAAATTTATGACACCCCTTAAGTAGAGGAAACTAAAACGTTTCAAATAAAGTACTCCTTGGTGCCATATCATAGTTTTTTATTGTATGTAGAAGATGCCTAATCCAATGCACTAAACTTTTACCGATTGTCCTAGATTTGGAAATGCACAGAGTCATTCTTCCCAGTGCTGCCAGAATTCTGTATTTAATATGACACTGATTATGTTCTTCTGTATAATCATCCGTACTCCAGTAGAAAAATGGATAAGGGCCTTTGGAGCAGACAGTTCTCAGAAGAAAAACTGCAAATAAACTTGGAGAGAAAAAAGTTCAAGGTCAAACTAGTGATCCATACTAACAGATAATCTCAAAAACTAATGTCAGCTGCCAAAGACAAAACATTGTATGGTTCCATGGATATGAAATGTCTAGAAAAGGGCAAATTTATAGAAAGAAAGCAAAGCAATGGTTGCCTGGAACTGGGAGTGGGGGCGGGATTAACCTTAAATGGTATAGGAGGGTGCTTGGGTGGCTCAGTCAGTTAAGCATTGGATTTGAGCTCAGGTCATGATTTCACAGCTCGAGAGTTCTAACTCCACATCGGCAGCTGTGCTGACAGCTCAGAGCCTGGAGCCTGCTCTGGATTCTCCCTCTCTCTCTGCCCTTCCTCCACTCATGCTCTGTTTCTCTCTCCTTCAAAAAGAAATAAACATTAAAAATATTAAGAAAAAGAAACAGATATGGGGGAACTTTCTAGGATGACAGAAATGTTCTAAAAGTGGATTGTGGTAATGGCTACACACCTATGTAATTTCTAAAATCATTGGATTATACTTCTACATCGGTTGAATTTTATGGTATATAAATTATTCCTCAAAGCTGTTAAAGAAAAAAAGTTCAATCTTACTAGCAAAAGAAAAGAAAAGAAAAGGAAATAAGTAGGGGCGTCTGGGTGGCTCATTCAGTTAAGCATCAGACTTCAGCTCAGGTCATGATCTCCGGGTTGGGGGTTCGAGCCCAAATTGGGACTTCGAGCTCTGCATTGGGATCTGTACTGACAGCTCAGAGCCTGTAGCCTATTACAGATTCTCTGTCTCCCTCTCTCTCTGCCCCTCCCCCACTCAGGCTCTGTCTCTCTCTCTCTCTCAAAAATAATCATATTTTTAAAAAATAATTTTAAGGGCTTTCTGCTTGACAAATACTAAAATAATGATAATGCCCTGACAAAAGTGTGGAAAATGGACAAACACACATGGTAGGTATATAAGTGGGACAGACTCCTGTAAGTTATTTGGCAATAGATACCAAAGCTTCAAAGTGAGCCTTTGACTCACTTCCAGAGGTATATTCTAATGAAATAATTGGACAAGTATTGACGTACACACACAGAGATGTTCATCTCTTTATTCTCTGTAGTGGAAAAATTAGAAACAATCTTGTTGTCCAACAGTAGGAGATAAATTATGGAATAGCGTAGCTATTTAAATGATGCCGATGTATAAATGTAATGTCAAAAAACATTTATAAATATTAATAGAGATTATAATTTGCTATGTATAGAATTAAAACCATTATACATATAGAAATATATACATTTATACATCTATAAAGCACTGGAAGCTTACATAAAAAATATGAACATTAGTTATCTCTAGATGCTAAGAGTACTGGGGGTTTTTTTTTATTGTCTTTATCTGTATTTTCTAAAGTGTTAAAGTAAAATGTATTGTGTTTTCTAAGAACAGCAATAAAAGCTGTTTCTTAAAAAAATGTCTTTCATGGGGCACCTGGGTGGCTCAGTTGGTTAAGCATCTCACTCTTGATCTCAGCTCAGGTCTTGATCTTAGGCTCGTGAGTTCAAGCCCCATGTTGGACTCTGTACTCTACATGAAGCCTGCTTAGAAAATGTATATCAGAGTCCCTGGGTGGCTCTGTCGATTAAGCATCCAACTCTTGATTTCCGTTCAGGTCATAATCTCGCAGTTGATGAGATCAAGCCCTGAGATGGGCTCTGCACTTGCATCATAGAACCTGCTTCAGATTCTCTCTTTCCCTCACTCTCTACTCTGCTTATTCTCTCTCTCTCTCTCTCTCTCTTTCTCAAAACAAATAAACTTTTAAAAATAAATTTAAATAAATTAATTAAAATACCTTCACTGCAATGTCCAGATATGTTTGATCAAATATCTGGATACCATGGCCTAACCACGCTGATAAGCATCCCACTCACCAACCTACAAACCACAGCAACAGGTAGCACATCATTTCCCTTCCTTTTTCTGCCAGTTTTCCAGGAATTCCCTAAAGCTATGAATATCCAAGGGTGCTGGTGAACTTGAATGTTAGGGAAACAAGATGTCATGTAATGGCAGAACCAGCAGATAGCATCTCTGAAACCCTGAGGGATGCGGCCCAACTGGAATAGCTTACACAGACCAGGCAGCCCTGGGACCTAGAATGAGGTACATGAATGGATCTTCGGGTCAGGCCATTGTTGAAGGCACAACAGGAAGCTGTGCCCTCACAAAGCAATTCTAACCCCTGTCCATTGGGCTCAGCACCTCCCAGGCTTCAGATGAACCCAAAAGGCAACGTCAGGTAAAGTTTAGGCAACAGATCTCTCATGGGATGCTCAGATCCTCTCTGATTACAAGTGGGATTGTTTTCGGCACATTTACTGGTCATTTTGAGGTTTCCTTCCATTGTTTATTATGCAAACGCCAAGTCTAAATCATCTCAGATATCCTCCTCCTCTGAATCCTGATTTGAAATCTTGGTAAAGGTGTATTATTGTTTTTCTACATCCTTTTTAATATAGTGCTCTTGGTTCCTGTGTTTCTCCTGACTTTTTGCCTGATAGCTATAGTATGAGTAATGCTCCAAGGTTAATTAGATTTAGCCTACTGCAGAAATCATTTTAGTTTATCAAGTTAACTCAAGGAGATTCTCTCGGAAAAAAAATGTTAAGGTTTGGAGGGGTTCCAGTGGTTCTCAACCCTGATCTACTTTACTCTGCTCAGTACTGCATCCAGAACAGCCAAACCACCTTCCCCAGCACTCCTCAACTGTGTGGAAATTGCCCATTGTTATAGCTCTGTCCCCCCCCGCCCCCCCGCCATGGGAGGCAGGCAGGAGCACAAGGAATTGAAAACTTGAATAGATTAATTTTTTAAATGTTTATTTATTTATTTTGAGAGAGAGAGAAAAAGAGAGCATGGGAGGGGGAGAGAGAATATCCCAAGCAGGCTCCATGCTCAGCACAGATCCCAATGCAGGGCTCGAGCTCACAACCCTGAGATCACAACTGCAAGATCATGACCTGAGCTGATATCAAGAGTAGGAAGCTTAACAAACAGCCATCCACAGCCCCCTAGATTAATATATATATTTCTAAGATTTCTCTTTTTTTTTTAGTTTATTTATTTTGAGAGAGAGCGAGCACACACATGCGAGCAGGGCGGGGGCAGAGACTGGGAGAGAGAAAATCTCAAGCAGGCTCTGCACTTGCCAGTGTGGAGCCTGGTGTGGGGCTCAAACTCATGAACCATGAGATCATGACCTTAGCTGAAATCAAGAGTCAGATGCTTAACAGACTGAGAAACCCAGGCGCCCCTTGAAGATTTTATTTTTAAGTAATCTCTACACTCAACATGGGGCTTGAACTCACATCCCCACAATCAAGAGTTGCATGCTCCACTGACTGAGCCAGCTAGGCACTGCTTTAATAGGTTAATATTAAGATATTCTATTACAAGTAGGTACAGATCAAATATATTTTATTATTTGAAGGGTGTAATCTACATGCAATCCAGCAACACTTTATTTCAGTCATCCATACCGTCAGTGAAACAATCATCAGTGACTACAGATAATAATAAAATCAATTGCATTATGGATACTGCTTTTTATTGGGTTTTGGTTTCCCGAAGGTCCAGAGAGAATGATAGAATGAAACATCAACTTTGTCAGGTACAACCATGTAATAAAAATAAAAATTTCTGCTTTAAAATATTTTGTCTTTCAAAAACTATTGATATATGGGGTGCCTGGGTGGCTCAGTCTGTTAAGCATCTGACTTCAGCTCAGGTCAGATCTTACGGTTTGTGGATTCAAGCCCCACATCAGGCTCTGTGCTGACAGAGCCTGGAGCCTGCTGTGGATTCCGTGTCTCCCTCTCCCTCTCTCTCTGTGCCTCCCTGGCTTGTGTGCTCTCTCTCTCTCTCCCTCTCTCTCTCTCTCTCTCTCAAATGTGAATAGATAAACATTAAGAAAAAAACTTTAAACAAAAAACTAAATTTTTTAGTAAATTTTAATAGAGGTTTTATCCTTAGCATGGGCCTCAAAACTGAGAATAATTATAGTCAAGTTAGTTTCAGAATCCTTTTCTTTCACGCATGTGCACTTTTGATCTCTCTCTCTCTCTCTCTCTCTTTTTTTTTTTTTCCTTGCTTGCTAATGATAAGCCACAATGTGAATTTCTGCAAGAATCAGGATGCCATGTCAAAAGATCAGTCTGGCTTCAGTGATTCTTCTTATTTTCCCTGTGTGTAGTACAGATGTTTTTTGTTGAGTTGGGACCCTAATTTGCATCTGGTAGGACAATGGGCCGTACATATTCTCTTCTCCTGTCCACACACAGAGCTGCATTGACAACAGCAAGAGTTGCTCAGAGATAGAGGCAGAATTTGGCTCTGCCAATGCAAAATTCAGCCTGATTTTAAAGAGTAAATGGTCCAGTTAACATTTCATGAAGAGCAAACCAGCTAGTGTATTTGGAAGTTTCCTTTAAAATTTCTTGAAATTTTCCTTTGAAATTTCCAGCCCAGTGTATGAAGTAATTCCAGACTCTAATGAGCTTCAGAGGCCTTTTGGGCTGTAAATAAGAACCAAAATGATTGTCTATATTGGATCCAGGAGTTTCTTAGCCAGTGGATAATTTATTGTTATGCTCTATGTCCTGGTTTTCCCTTAGAGATTGATGTGTTCTCTTCTGTTTCCAGAAGCCTTTTCTGGCATTCACCTTTCTTCAAAAGTAACGCTGGAAGATGAGTCAAAAGTTCCATACCTGTTTTCCATATGGGGAAGCTGAGGGCCCTGAAAGGTTAAGCAAATTTTTTACTTTGTGCAACAAAGGAACTTTGGGTTCTCAAGTGGTTATGGAAATATAGTCAAAATGGAAACGAAACTTCTGCTTCCTTAGGTTATCTTTTCTGTTTGTTTAAAATGAAATCCTTTCATTTTACTGAATTTATCAGTTCCTAGGAGATTGCTTTTTGACTCATGTAAATTTGGAATCCCCTCTAATTGGAACCAGGACATCCTACTCATTCATGAGGAGCCTCTTCTTAAGCCTCTTTTCCCAGATACAAACACAGCCCTTTTCTGGCTGAGCAGATCACTGCTGATAGATTTCACCCAGTATTGTACAGAGGGTTTAGAGAATGATTCATTTAATTGCTGGCTCTGCAGTATATTATATTTTAAACCCATGCATTGGGTTTTTTTTTTTTCTTAGTAAGACTTTTGAATATATTTACCTTCAGAGTTTCCTTATTTGCTTTTAGTCTCCAAGGCGTTTTGGTTCTCTGAATTGAGAAATAAAGTAGATTTAACCTTGAGAAGGAGAAAACGTAGAGGGAGTTATTGGCTTTATGAATTTCAGATTTTCCCAAGGAAAAAAATGAAAAAGGGAAAATTTTATTTTTTCAAGACCACAGAAGTCCTGAGCTATATGACATACTTCCCTTTTTAGAAATAAATTATAAGGGGCATCTGGGTGGCTCAGTCGGTTGAGGGTCCGGCTTCAGCTCAGGTCATGATCTCGCAGTTCGTGGATTCGAGCCCCGCCTCCGGCTCTGTGCTGACAGCTCAGACATTAAAAAAAAGAAATAAATTATAAGGAATCATAGAGATTTTTTAGTTCAATCTCCCCATCTTACATGTGAAGAAATTAAATTCAAATGAATATGATTATGTCCTAGAGTTATTTCCATATCAGTATGTACAAATGTATTCTTTTTTTAAAAACTGTGTACCTGTAAGGATGCTCCTTAATTTATTTAGCCATTTTTCTTTGGGGAATATTTTTTTGGAGGAATATTTTATTTCCAGTTTTTTTCTATTAGAAACAATGCTGCAATGAATAACCTTGTACAGGCATCTTAGTTCTAATGCATGAGTATTTTTATTTGAAAGATAGTAAGAAATGAAGTCAAAATTTTAATAGAAATAATTCTATGAAATTGTACCCATGACTGCACATCTTTGCCAACACTGGATGTTATCAAACTTTTAAGTTTTAAAAAATAATTTTGGTCTTGAGAAAAAAAAACAATAATTTTCATCTTTTACATTTAGCTCATTAATCTATCTGAACTCTATCTGAAATACATGCTTTCACGTATTTTGTGAGGTAGGGGCCTAAGTTTTGTCAATATTTAATATGAGAGGAGGAGCAGAGCACCTGAAGCATGTGAAGAGTAAGGATGGCAGCTAAACATAACCACTACACAATCCACTCAGCAAAGTAAATGTCCTGCAGCCTACCAGATCTGTCCCTTGCGGCCACTTCTGAAGGCTACACAGGGGCCATATGCTGTTACATCAGAGTTGGATCACATACGCATTCGGGGATTTAACTATATAGGCTTATAACTTTCAGAGGGCCTAGATACTATGAACTTTAGGGCATTTTAAGAGAGCTGTAAGTGTAATTTTGCCTACAGTGATTTTTTACCTTCCATGTCAACAAAAGAATCTAGACTGCCCCCCTGCCCCTGTCCAACAGGTACACCCAAGATGTGCCTAGAACATGCTGCCTTTTGTGTCCCTCACCTAGAGTCTCCAAGGAGCTTATAAAAATATTCCTTCCAATCACATACATACACATATAGTATACTTATGAAAGGATACTGGAAATACAGTTTACTTCGTTAGGTTTGGAATTTTGAAGTTTTCCAGTTATTTTTTTTATACCCCTTATGGATTGGTACCTACCTAATCCATAATCAACCTATTGTTTCTCCCCAAGCTTTAGAAACCTCAGTAGAGTGCTCCGGGCAGCCACTACCAATTGATCAGAGTTGACACATTTGTGGAGTCAGTTTACCATCTCTGGTCTAGGTCATTTATTATCTTTTTTGTAATATTTATTTTTGAGAGAGAGAGACAGAGAGACAGAGACAGAGTGTGAGTCGGGGACAGGCAGAGAGAGAGTGATACACAGGATCTGAAGCAAGCTACAGGCTCTGAGCTGTCAGCACAGAGCCCGATGTGGGGCTCGAACTCATGGACTATGAAATCATGACCCGAGCTGAAGTCGGATGCTTAACCAACTGAGCCACCCAGGTACTCCTAGGTCATTGTTAATAAAAGTCCCTTGATAGTAGTGGGAGATTTTTGTCTTAAGTATAAGCATTTTATTGCCATGCTGTCTATCAATGGCCTTGCCCAGGAATGTAAGATGAAGATTATTCGAGGAGGTCTGGCCACCCATGGAAAAATAAGATGTGGCTCTTTGGAGAAGAAGGCCCTTCCTTTTTCCTTTAGTGGCTGAGGTATGTCACAGGTCTTCCTACTTTCTATATTGAAGGTCAAGGTCAATGATATGATTTCATATCAAGACTTGAGAGGCTGCAGAGCGGGTATAGCAGATGCCTTTGGTGCCCACCCACATCCTCTAGCACTACTTGTTAGCATAAAAGCAGGTGGCTTCTGTGGCTCTGCCTAAAGACACTCTGGCTGCAGGAGCTCATGTGGCTTATGCACAGGGCTGGTGGCAAGTGCTGGGTGATGGCTTCAGGAGCAGAACTCACCCAGCAACAGACAGGAACTGTTGAGCAACACCCCATCGGGTACTCTGCAGTCTTCTAGGGGTCTCCCAGCTGCCCCAGTGGTAGTGGGCTCATCTATGCTTCCTCTCTGTAGGCTGCATTTTCTTCCCTGTCTCAAATCCCCAGTCCAAATAACCTACTTGAACTCCAATTCTTGTAACATACTCTGCTTCTGGGAGAACCCAAACTAAGACAGGAGGACACATCACCTTGGTAGTGGGTTGAGAACTAATATTAGCTAACAAAGCATTATAAGGAGCCTCTATTAAGTAATACCACATTTTAATTCTTCATACTATAAGGAGATGCAAAGCCTTCTGGGAAGGGCATCTGTTTTTGTAGAAACAAGGGAGCTACAAAAGGGAGGGGGTGAATCTCAGGGCAGAGAATCCCTATCATACCTGCCATCTAGCTGAAGCAAGAGTGTGCTGGGCTTCCTCAGAGAGCTCCCCAGGGCCCAGGGATGGACGCCAGGCTCAAGCACCAGGAACAGTATCAGAGGCAGCAGTGATAAATAAAATATTATGTTGTTATTTCTCCATTTGAAAAACAAATTATAAATATATAATTTTTTCCAAAAAATATGTCACTTCATGATTGCCAAGTGTTGTTTGAGGGAAAGATGGTCACTGTCCTTAAATTTTATCTTTTTAATTTAAAAATTGTTTAAATATTCATATTTTATGAAACAATGTTGATATAAGATACTATTTTTATATAATATTTTTATTTGGCAGAATTAAAAGCTGCCAACCATTTCCCAATGCCCCCTCTTTTTGGGGGTGGGGATGGGGATGTTTCATGAAGCCCTAAACTTGGGGAGCCACTGATCACAAACCCAAATGGATATACATTTTCTGTGATGCTGGGGTTTATACAAACTACCCATATTGTAAAGCCAGTGTTTAATGGCTTGTCCCTGACATCATAGACCAGCCTGGCTAATGAATTTTGGGGTGGTAGCATTTCTCACAGAATGTTTTTCCAGAGCTAACTGGCTAATCCTTCATGCCCAGTGGTTGTCCTCATGTTCTTCATGTGTCTGCCAGGATTTCTCTGTGATGTTCCTAAGCTTTCCCCAGATAGTCTCAATGCTGTACTATACCTGCCTCTCCCTCAGCACCTAGACATAAGGGAGAATAGAGTCTTCTGTGTTCTCATTCAATCCCCAATCTCCTAATGACCCCATTAGGGGGATCTCACTTTGGAAAGGAACCTGCCTTAATAGTAAAGGCTATTTTTATTGTTGATGATATTGCTTTAACTCCTTTGAGGTCTGTCATCCTACTGGGAGAAGTTATTATCTGTATCACTCCATTCTTCAAAGAAATTACTCCAGTAACAAAGTGCCATAGTTTACCTGCATAAAAATGAAATTCAAGCCCATTCTTAATTTTAAATTGATAGAGATCAAAGGTACCATTAATAAGGAATAAGGAACACAACTTTGAACATAAGAGGAGAGTGGCTTAAGCTAAGGATGTTCTCACAAAAAAAGAAAGGCTGGACAATTTTTTAAAGAGATTGAGACAAGTACTAAACATTAGGGTAATTATATGAAAAGAGAATCCCTATCTGCATGGACTCTGGGGAAATGAATTAAATGGGGGCAGCCTTTTAAACTCAGAAGGATGGATCTATTGATCCCAGCACAGAAGATCAGAGATGTTGCTCTTCAAATTCTTAGACAAACAGTCCTGCCTGCGTACTCTTGTTTTCTGTAAATGGTAATTTCACAGTGTATCTCTAGTCTAGGGGGCATTGTGCTTTGCTTTGGGCAGGAGAGTCAGGACACCCACCTGGCATGGCCATTCTAGAACTAAGATTCCAGGTGTGATAGTTTGCTGGGGCTGCTGTAACAAAGTAGCACAAACTGGATGGCTTAAACAACAGAAACATGTTGTCTCATAGCTGTGGAAGCTAGAAGTCTGAAATCAAAGTGTCAGCAGGATTGTTTCCTCCTGAGGCCGTGAGTGAAGGATCTGTTCACGGCCTCTCTCTTTGGCTTATAGATGGCCATCTTCCTGTTCACATGCCCTTCTCCCTGAATGTGTCTCTGGGTCCAAATTTCTCCTTCTTGTGAGGATGCCAGGCATATTGGGTTAAGACCCACCCCAGTGACCTCATTTTAACTTATACCTCTGTAAAAACCCATCTCCAAATAAGGTAACAGTCTGAGGTCCTGGGTGTGAATTTTGGGGGAAGACAATTCAACCTACACCACCAGGCAGCCTCTCTGGCTTTAGTTTCTCTGGAGGAGAATTTTGGCCTTAATGTTTTTAAGGGCTCTTCAATCCCAGCTTTCCAAAATTCACTCAGCCCTTAGGAAGCTGCCAGGCCTCCCCGCCTCTCCACCAGCCCCTCATTCACAAGACTATAAATATAAGAATTTTCCTGACCTAGGACTGCCAGGAGGGCGGGATATGTGTGGGGAAATGCTGCAAGGGTGGAGTTTTCCTTTAACCTTTTGTCATTTGCATGAGTTCTGTAATCAGGGCAACACTCAGGGTGTGGTGAACTGTGGGTCCTGACATCCTAAGGCAAATGAACAGAATCAATGACATTTGTTCTTTTCCAAATCCAGAGGTCTTCTGTGCTCCAACTATAGATGACAAAATAGTTCCAGGAGAGCTGCAGTGTTTTGTTCTCCCTGCCAATTCATTAGCAACAGAACGGGTTGCCGGGCTATAATCCAGCCAGGCTGACATCAGTTCCCCAGTAAAAGGACAGAACTGGAGCTGGGTCTGTGAGGCCAGCAGGGATCAGGACTCAGCTGTACTGACACATTGCAAAAAAAAGAAAGGAAGGAAGGAAAGAAAGAAAGAAAGTAGGACAAGGATGGAAGGGAGGGAGGGAGGGAAGGAGGGAGGAAGAGATGGAGGATGGAGAGTAGAGAAGAGAGTTGGGAAAGTTTATGGAAATGAAGAGGTCACCCCCCTTTTTTAAGGGACTCAGGAAGATAGGACAGAGGGAGCACTAGGCATGGTCATAACACAATTTAGGGTCTTGCCAGGATTGTCTTCAGTGAGGATTTAGAAAAATTAGGTTTTGCTTGACCTGTAAATAAAAACCATCAGTTTTAGAAACCTAAACTAAGAGCATGTGTGTAAAAAGAAACCTATATAAGGAAGCTGAGCTGGACTGTAGTTATGGGAGGCCCAGGAACAGCCCACTTCCTTTCTTTGTGCCTTTTTTATTCATCTCTAAATGTGGAGATGGTAATACAATTGCACTCCTCTCAACTTAAAAATACTTTTCTTCTGAATCACCTGACAAGGTTTTTTTTTTTACCCCATCACAGTGCTTTATAAACATTAAGAGATCTTCCAGAGCCATTTTATCAGTCTAGCAGATCTTGCTGGAAGCTTCTAGCACTCCAGATGCTGAGTGCTCTGTCACTGAACCCTCGCTATCCTGCTTGTCTTAATAAAGTGCCAAAACTTTATGTTGAATCTGTTTTATAAGGAGCTTCCTGGGCTATCTTTCCATGGCATGTCTCCATTTCTACTTCTGGACTTTCTTCCCAGCTTTTATGATGTTTGCGAGTTTCAGATGACGCTTTATGGCTAGATATTATAAGTGTGTCCACATCCTACCTTCTGTTTCTACCACATGCAGCAGGGCAGGGGAGGAAAAATAATCATCCTGGTGGCCCCATTCCCAGCTTCACAGAGGCAGAACATGTCTCTGATGTGGTAGGCACGATTCTGGCTCTGCAGGGGCCGGACAAGGGATATCTGCATGCAGAAAACTAGGACATCAATGAGCTCATCACAGAAGAAAAGTCTGGAGTCAGGTGGATTGAGAACAAATTATAATACATTCAGCAACTTACTGTGCTTCAACCCCATTTTCCAACCGGGTTATCCTTGATTTAAGTATCCCAAAATGCTACATTCTGCTGTCTCTCCCCATGTATATCCTCAGATATTGACTCTCAGATCCTCCCAATTAAACTGAACTCTTTAATACTAAATGTGGTCCTACTTCTTTAGAAATAATATCCATATATTTATCCATCCATTTATTCATTCAACAGCAAGGATTGGATATCTCTCATCCACCAAGCATAGTGCTCAATCAAAACAGTAAGAAAGGCTTCCTACCCCATAGGAACTCCTAGTCCAAGGTCTCCTCCAACCAAACAGGGTTCTGGATTTGGGTTTTGACTTTGACTTTTTGAACTTACAGTACCCGTGCTTCCTTTCCAAGGAGGAACTTGGCTTCCTTGCTAATGCAGAGCATGGATATCTGCCAAGTCCTTGTACTCAACCAGACATCCAGTCTCCATTCCTCCTGGTCCTTCCGGTCTCTGAAGCCCAGCATGATAGTCCCTTTTCCTGCAGATTCTGCTTGAGTCCAGAAGTTCTATCCACATACCAAAGGTTATACACCAAAGGCTTTGGGCCTAGAAAGCCTCTCAGATGTGACTTCTGTGGAATCTCTTCCCTGTTTGTTTCCTCTGGGGCTACCACTAGACTATGACAGAGTTCGAAGACCCCAGTGTATCTGAGAGTTTATCTGTGACAATTGAAAGTGGGATCCAAAAGGGAGAGTCTAGCTGTTTCCCTTTTGAACCAAGCCAGTCTGACTGAACTGTCAGAATAGTGTCTGGTGGCAGCTGGGAGCCCAGGCAAGTTTGTCCAGCCCAAACCCCTTGGCTACCCTTGGAGTTCTGCCTTCTGTTGGGGGCAGGGGGAAATGGTCACTGTGCAGTGATGTGCCGAGGAAGATAAGTGGGCATTGGGCACAGCCCATATCTAAGAGACAGCCATACCTACAGGATAGTCCTGCCTAAAATGTTGCATGTGCAGCAATGCATGGAAGGCAAAAAACCATCCTTGTGGCCCCACTGCATCTAATCTGGAGGAGATCATGAGATACCCAAACTGTATATTCTACAAAACAATCTGGAATCTTCAAAACTACTGACATCAAGAAAAATGTTTTAAAATGCAAGGGAGCTGTTTTAGATCAAAGAAAGCTAAAGAGACATGACAGCTAAATGCAATGCATGATTCTTGATTGGATCCTGAATTGAAAAAAAATATAGCCATAAAGGACATTAGTGGGACAATTATGGTAGTGTGTGGTGTGTGTGTGTGTGTGTGTGTGCGTGTGTGTGTGTGTGCGTGCGTGTAGAAAGAGAAAGAAGGAAAAACAAATATGGTAACATGCTAACAACTAGCAAATCTAAGTGAAGGGTATATGCCCATTCATTGTACTGTTTTCTCAGCTTTGCTGTTGAAAATTTTCAAAATCACAAGTGTAGAATTTGAGTGCAGACTGATGTGGGGTGAATGACTATAAGAGGGGAGAAGGCAGATGAGCAGACTTTGCAGGAGCCAGGAGAGGTGTGGCAGCTCCAGACTGCTTCTGAGCCGGATTCCTAGTCCCAGTGAAAAATCAGGCAAAATACTAGGCTGCCAAAGTGGCCACAAACATGGGACCTGCAGCTTAGTGCACACCTGGAAGCTTTGGGTCAGCCGCACCATCTGGGGACCAGATGTGGATGCAGCAGGCAAATTGCAGGCCTACTAATAAGCAAAGAACTCCCAATAATGCCACGTGTGGCCTTCAGAGGCTCAGGACTGGGAAATGCTGAATGATCAAGTGCTTGGCCGTTGTTCCAGAGGCCAGACAGGATCGAGGCCAGCAGCAACTGACACGTCTGCCTGTTGCCCAAGGAGTCCAAAAGCAGGACTGAGGTGAGGGTGGGGGCTCATCAGGAGGCAGGGACCTAACTGGTTCTCTTTGCTCTTAACTGGTTAAATTTTACATTGCCAGATTAAGTTACTGATTAAGCTCACAGATGTCACCCTAATTTCCCTTTTTTTCCCATATTTTTCTTCTATTCTCTATTTGTAATTTTTTCTAGCTATCCCTCTTCCTCTCCTGGTTTTATGCCATTATGATGTATGGAAAACATTAGAAGACTCTCTATAGTGTCTTAAAATGACTGAGTATAAAAATGCAAAACAACAAAAAGCAAAAACCAAAACAACAACAAAAAACGCCAGGCAAATATCAAAACTGGTTTTGGACTCAGTAGTGTCCATGTTGTTTAACATGTTGTTTCCAAAGGTCAGGGAGCTAAGTGCTCAAGTGACCCAACATTCAAGCCCTCCCTCTGGCTGTGTCATCTTTTGGCATTTCCATAAGTTTATGGCCCTTAAAGGAATGGCTAACTTCTTCTTGACTCTTGTAATCTCAGCTGTCCTGAGCAGAGCTGCCCAAATTCTGGACAGGACCAGCAGTTCAACTGCCCCCTGTGTGAAGCAGTTTTCTTCCCCTCTACGTGGAGATGTACAGCATGAGAGGTCAGCCAGGGGTTGGTGGGACAACCCAGCCAAGGGTTCTGCTGTTTCCACCATGCAGCTCAGCTCAGTCACAAAGCAGCCATGACAAGCAGTGCCAAGACCATCTGTTGGGAGCCAGGAGTAGATGAATTCCTGGTGTGAGTAAGGAAAACAGCAACAGAGTTTGCTACAACTGTGATTAACACGCAGGATTCAGCCAGGAGAAGGCTCCTCCTGAGAAACCATAACATTTGCAGAAGTGGAGTTAAGCAAACCCCAGTGGTTTTCACTCTCATTCTCTTTCTCTCTCACTCTCTCATGCTCTTTCTCTTTTCTCTTTCTTTGAGAAGCAAATCCCTATGTTCAAATATAAATATTAAACAAGAGCCAATATAAAAAAGATTTCAAAACTGAGCCAGTCTGATTGGACCTATGTAGCTCCTCCCCAGTCACCTCAGGATAACTGCAGGATAGTTAGTGCTCCACCAAATCCACGGTTTGAAAACCACTGCTTTGATCTCTCTTCTCCACACACAGAGGGAAGATGGCGTCTTCTCTAACCATGCCTTCTTGGGTATTTTATAAACACCTCCCCACCACTCCTTAAGCTGTTTGGGTTTTTTTAATGTTTACTTATTTTTGCGAGAGAGAGAGAGAGAGAGAGAGAGGGAGAGAGGCAGAGAGCGAGGGAGACACAGAATCCGAAGCAGGCTCCAGGCTCTGAGCTGTCAGCACAAAGTTTGATGCGGGGCTTGAACCGGGAGATCATGACCTAAGCCAAAGTTGGACACTTAACCAACTGAGCCACCCAGGCACCCCCTCCTTAAGCTGTTTTTATGCTTCAACACATACCAAGAACAGGTGAGATCTGTTGTACTTCTTTCTTAGAAGTCTGGAAACTATTCTTTGATGGAAAAGAGTCTAATGATAACTTATGATTTCTTCAAAAAAGAGCATTGGCGTGAATTTAATGTGTTTAACCTACTGGAAAAATAGAGGTCTGATAGCATAGTTTCATTTCCATGAGGTTGAAAAGGTAGCATTTATGTGGCATGTGGTCGGTTCAGTCGGTTCAACATCAGACTTTTGATTTGGCTCAGGTCATGATTTCATAGTTCGTGACATCAAGCCCCATGTCAGGCTCTGCGTTGACAGTGCTGAGCCTGCTTAGGATTCTCTCTCTCTCTCTCTCTCTCTCTCTGCCCCTCACCCACTCTCCCCTCCTCTTTAAACAAATAAACAAAACAAAACAAAAGAATAGGTAGCATTTGTGGATCCATCTTTCAGCTTCCTTATGAGATGAGAGAACCCCAAAGTGTGGCTGTTCTCACAGGTTCTGTTGTGTTACCTTTATGTTAACTCAACATCTTTGGATCCAACTGAGGTTGTTTCATTTTTTGTTTCGTTTTTTATTTTGTTTTGTTTTTGATCATTACACGTTGTATTAGCTGCTTACTTTTCCTGCCGTTGACCACTAATTACCTTTCATCTATAACCTCAAATGTCACGGGATAGAACACGGTGTGAAAGTTCATCTCTGAAGCAATGGAAAGTTCCCGAATGTGAGAACAACACAGTAACCTATAATAGGAAAGGCCATTAAACAGCATTATTACAACAGCTATCACAATAGCAAAGACTTCTGAAGTGGAAAAAAATTTATTTTATAGGACTACCAGTCATCCCAAAAGAACAATGTGTTTTTAGTCATTTGTTTCAAAATCATTTGGCTCATTCCTCAGCTACCTATTTTTTTTTATTTTATTTCATTAATGGTTAGAGTCTATTTTCCTAGGCCACACCAGCCAAAATGCTATACACTCTTAACATACAGATAGCGATGATCCACATGTATCCTGGTCTTTCCTCACCTCTAGTCCTCATCAGTACCCCTTCTGGGAATCCCTAGAGAACATATCACCTGGGCTCACCAGAAAGTTCATGGGCTACCACCATTGCCTGCTTCTGCCCTGCCCTTCTTCAGTGATGTCAACTGCTTACGTCTTCATTACTCATGCAGTTGTGGGAACTTGTCTCACTGTGGCCTCCACTGTCACCAGTCAACCACCCCCTACAGGCCCATTTCCTCCCTCACCACTCCTGAAACACAGGGCCTTCAGTGTACCAGTATGGAGATGAATATTCTGGAGGTCATAAAGTCTTTCTCCCTTTTGTGTAACATATCTCTGTGAGTAGACTACTGAGGCAGTACTACCTACCTATCATCCATTGTCTTAGAACTTCTAGTGAGAACAATTGTCTTAGTCCATTTGGGCTGTTACAACAGAAATACCATAGACTGAGTGGCTTATAAGCAACAGGAATTTGCTTCTCACAGTTCTGGAGGCTGGAAATCTAAGATCAAATCATGTTGGATTCTAATAAAGGCCCTCCTCTGGGTGGTACACTGCCACCTTCTCACTGCGTCGCACATGGCAGAAGGGGCTAGAGAACTCTGTGAGGTTTCTTTTATAATAGCACTAATCCCATTTATGAGGCCTCTACCCTCACAACCTAAGCTCTTTCCAAAGGCCCAACCTCCTAATACCATCACATTGGGCTTAAGGATTTCAGCAGAGGAATTTGGGGTAGAAGGGACACAAACATGCAAAGCTGAGAAGCAATGATTTCAGATTTCATGCACAGAACTTTCTCTCCTGGGACTCAGTTCTGGATACATGGAGGCAAGACTAGGGTTTGGGGAGTCCTGTGTATTCAGAGCTGTGCTTCCCGCCTGAGGGCTTAATAAGCTTTTTTGCTCGAGTCTGTCTTCCCTTAAATGAATTATCTTTCCTGAATTTATTGGCCCCTTTTACAAATCAGTTTCTGGCAGCACACAGTCCACTGAACAGGCCCAGACACATCTGAATCCCTGCAGGGGATGGTTTAGGCTTAAGCAGAGGCCACTGCTGTATAACTTTCAAATTTAAATTTACTTCAGACTCTATTCAATATGTATGCTTTTTTAAAAAAAAAAAACAGATAACTCTGGTTACATCAGTCATTCTTTCCTAAGTTAGTCATTTTCTTTTCTTTTGCCTTGTCCTTAGGAGCTGTTAGATGTCAAATGGCAGATTGGTGAGGTTATTACTGACTATTTGATTCACGCATTAACCACATGAGTAGAAAGTGTATCATTACTATTTCTCCATGTCAGCATTCTGTTTGCCTAAAATAAATTTAACTCAAGTGGATCTTCACTAGGATGTGGAGAAATTGGAACCCTCATACAGTGCTGGTGGGAATGTAAAGTGCAGCCACTTTGGAAATCAGTTTGGCGGTTCCTCACATAGTTACACTAAGAGCCACCACGTGACCCAGCAATTTCACTCGTACGTATATAGCTATGAGGATTGAAAACATTAGGTGCACACAAAAACTTATACACTAACATTTATAGCAACATCACTCATCATAGCCCCAAAGTAAAAACAACCCAAATGTTCATCAACTGATGAATTTAATAGCGGAAATGGCTGCATAGTCTTGTGACTATACTTAAAAGCACTGAATTACACACCTTAAAGGGGTGAATTTTATGGTATGTTAATCGTGTCTCCATTTTTTACCTTTTCTACATAGTAAGCATTCAGCCCAGAAAGAGCCTGCCTTTTTTTTTTATTATTAATTAGAATCCAGTCCAGTCTTTATTCAGATTTCTTTAGTTTTTATCTAATGTCCTTCTTCTGTTCCAAGAGTCTGCTTTTTAAAGAAAAAATTAAATACTCTACTGATCTATGTTTACAACAAATTTCAGCTTTCTTGTGAAAGGCAAAATCTTTGTAAAGCTCAAGTAGAAAGAATGAATGCTTCTTTTATTTATTCATTCAGCAAATGTTGAGAACATAGTATGGCAATACGCCAGGCACTGCAGAGATAATGGTGGCCAACGCAGATATGTCCCTGCCTGCACAGGGAGATACAGGAAAGTCAATACAGTTTGACAGAAGCGGTGCCCATGAAAGCACAGAGCTCTGTGGGGGCACAAGGGGGGAACACCCACTCAGGCCTGAGAGGTCATGGAAATCTCTCTGGAGCCCTTGATTTCTAATAGAGACCTGAAGTTGAGCCAGAGTCAGGACTGCAAAAAGCAGAGGGAGGAAATGTTCCAGAAAAAGGGAACAACATATGCAAAGACATTGAGGTGGGAGAGAACACAGCATATTCTGGGAAAAATTCAGAATGGCTCTTGAAAAAGAGAGCCAATCTAAACATTTGGCGCGAGCAAGTCCAGACTATTGTGTTTAGGATTTCAATACATTTGCCAGAGTTCCAACTTGTTCAAACTTTACTCTGTGTGTCTTAGAATGTTTTCATCCGCAAGAAACAGAAATTCTGACTCCCACAGGCATAGAGAGTAAGAGCACTTATTATTTCACCTGACAGGGAGAGTAGAAGTACAGCAGACTTTAGGAGTTGTGTTCAGTGATTTGACAATTTCATTAGGGACGCAGCTACCTTCTCTCTTTCTCTTTGCTACCTACCCATTCAGCTTCTTTCTAAGAGAAGTTCTCCTCCAGGCCACAAGACCTGAGGCAACAGGCTTGCCTGTCCTCTTTCATCAGGAGAAGCATTTACTTTGCTTTTCTCCAGTAAGCCTTTCCTAGCATCTCATTGGCACAAATTTTGAATAGAGAACTGGCAAGGGAGTAGCCACCAGGAGTGGCTTGGATTAATTATTTTCAATGGCTTGAATGTTGAGGCATCATCCTTACTGTGACCACAATGGAGACCCTAAATATAGGTGGGTGCCTTGGGCTGGCACTGCTTTTACCAGCACCTGCCCTGAACCAAGATTATGTCCAAGTTCAACTTGTAAGTATGATGAGCAATGTGGTTTTTGTTGCCAGGGGTTTTGTGAAAACTGGCTATCATACTGACAATCTTCCTAAAAATTATCTTTAAGCCTCTTTCTGTTTCCCCAAATTTCTACTCCTTACCACTGGTACCACATCTCTTTCCCTCTTTCCACCCCATCTTCCTCTCCAGACCTCTTTCAGCCAAACTGATTGTTACCTCTTTTTTCCACTCCTTGTCCTTACGTCATTCAGTGCGCATTTTCCACCCAATAGAAACCACCCCTCCCCACACGAAGGAACAGACTTTCAGGTCACCTACTCTTCCTCCTGCATTCTCCTGAGGGTCTCCATTTCCCCTCAGGGCCAGGAATTCAACAGGGATCTGTAAGTTGGTATTAGTGTTTCTACATACAAAAATCTGGATCTTGATTATTCCAAATGCTTTTAATCAACAAGCTTATTAATTATCAGTTACTATTAAAAGTTATGGGTAGTCACACAGAAATTGTTTTACATGGAAAAAAATGAGTTCAATGTGGTTAAAAATACCCAAATCATGAAAAATACAAACTATGTCCAAAGACAAACAAAAAAATGGGAAATATTTGTAAAATACTTGACAGTTTTCTTAATGGAGATAATTATTTTTACAAATCACTAAGCAAAAGATGAACATCCCAAGGCAAGAGATATGAGCTGCCAGTTGAAAGAGAGATAACATTTATTTTAATTTTTGCCTATCAGATTGGCAAAGATTTTAAAACTTACTAACCCCCAGTGTTGGCAAGAATATGGAGCAACAAGCAGTGTTGATAAGAAGGTCATTGAAACAACTTTCCTGGAAGCCAATCTGCATTTGTATCAGTATTTTAAAAATATTTACTTTTGATTGATGAATGCTTCTGGGAATTTATTTTAAGGAAATATTCAAAGAAGGGCACAAAATTTATGCACAATATATTTATCATAACACTTTTTTAAGATTTTATTTTTATTATTTTTATTTTAGAGAGAGAGTGCCTGTGTACATGAGCTGGGGAGAGGAGCAGAGGACAGAATGACAGAGAGAGAATCTTAAGCAGTTTCCACACTCAGCATGGAACCGGACATGGGACTTGATCCTACAACCCCAGTATCATGACCTAAGCTGAAATCAAGAGTCAGACACTCAGCCAACTAAGCCACCCAGGTGCCCTTTAAGATTTTATTCTTAAGCAATCTCTACACTCAGTGTAGGGCTCCAACTCACAACCCGAGATCAAGAGTAACACACTCTACCAACTGAGCCTCCCAGTCACTAGCATAACTCTTTTATAATACCAAAACTGAACAACTTTACTGTCCAACGAATTGACTTAATATTGGTAAATTTGTTTTTGCAACAACTTGCTTACCTCTGATTGCATCTCCACAATCTAGTCTAGCGTCAGGTCCATATATGAATATCTATTGAAAAAATGAACCAATAAATATAGTAGATATTCTATAGACATTAAGAATGATGATACATATTTACTTTTATTGAAATGGAAAGCTCTCTATGAGCTATTATTAAGGGGGAAAGTATATCTGGAGTGCCTGGGTGGTTCAGTCAGTTAAGTGTCCAACTTCGGCTCAGGTCATCATCTCATGGTTCATGAGTTCGAGCCCTGCATTGGGCTCTCTGCTGTCAGCGCAGAACCTGCTTCAGATCATCTGTCTCCCTCTCTCTGCCACTCCCCCACTCGCTTGTGTGTTCTCTCTCAAAAATAAAGAAATAAAAAAGAGGAGGAATGCCTCGGTGGATCAGTCAGTTGAGCAGCTGACTTCAGCTCAGGTCATGATCTCACGGTTCATGGGTTCAAGCCCCACGCTGGGCTCTGTGCTGACAGTTAGGGGCCTGGAGCCTGCTTCCAATGCTGCATCTCTTTCTCTGCCCCTCCACCACTCAGGCTCTTTCTGTCTCTCTCTCAAGAGATAAACATTTAAAAAAAAAGAGGAAAAGCATATCAACAAGAGAAAGGAGAAAAACCATGTGATCATTTCAATAGATGCAGGAAAAGCATTTGACAAAGTACAATATCCATTCATGATAAAAACCCTCAACAAAATAGGTCTAGAGGGAATATACCTTAACACAATAAAGTCCATACATGAAAAGCCCCACAGCTAACGTCTTCCTCAATTGTGAAAAGCTGGGAGCTTTTCCCCTAAGATCAGGAATGAATAAGACAAGGGTGTCCACACTCACCACTTTTATTCAACATAATACTGGAAGTCCTAGCCACAGCAGCAATCAGACAACAACAACAAAATAAAAGCCATCCAAATTGGTAAGGAAGAAGTAAAAATTTCTTTTTGCCAATGAAATGATACTATACATAGAAATCTCTACAAACTCCACCAAAAAACTACTAGAACTGATAAATTAATTCAGTAAGGTCTCAGGATACAAAATCAACATACAGAAATCTGTTGCATTTCTATACATTAATAATGAAGTAGCAGAAATTGAAATTAAGAAAATAATCCCATTTATAGTTGCACCAAAAATAATAAAATATCTAGGACTAAACTTAACCAAGGATTTGGAAGATCTATACTCTGAAAACTATGAAATACCGATAAAAGAAACTGAAGATAACAGAAACAAATAGAAAGATATTCCATGCTCATGGATTGAAAGAACAAATCTTGTTAAATTGTCCATACTACCCAAAACAGGTACAGAGTAAATGTAATCCCTATCAATCCACAAATTTAATGCAATCTCTCTCAAAATACCAATAGCATTTTTCACAGAACTAGAATAAATTATCCTAAAATTTGTATGGAACCACAAAAGACCTTGAATATCCAAAGCAATCTTGAAAAAGAAGAACAAAACTGGAGATATCACAATCCCAGATATCAAGATATACTACAAAGCTATAGAAATCAAAACAGGAGAATACTTACACAAAAATAGATCAATGCCACAGATTAGAGAGCCCAGAAACATACCTGCAATTATATGGTCAATTAATCTTTGACAAAGGAGGCAAGACTATGCAATGGGAAAAAGAGAGTCTCTTCGACAAATGGTATTGGGAAAACTGGATAGCTACATGCAAAAGAATGAAACTGAACCACTTTTTTACACTGCACACAAAAATAAACTCAAAGTGGATTAAGTACCTAAATATGAGACCTGAAACCATAAAAATCCTAGAAGAAAGTACAGGCAATAATTTCTCTGACAATGGCCGTAGCAACATATTTCTAGATGTGTCTTCCTGAAACAAGGGAAACAAGCAAAAATAAGCCATTGGGAATATAAAAATAAAAAGCTTCTGCACACCAAAGGAAACGATCAACAAAACTACGAAAAGATAACGCACTGAATGGGAGAAGATATTTGCAAAAGATATCTCTGATAAGGGGTTAGTATCCAAAATATATAAAGAATTTATACAACACAACACCTAAAAAACAAATAATAAATAATCCAATTAAAAAATGTGCAGGGGCAGGGGTGCCTAGGTGGCTCAGTCGGTTGAGCATCTGACCTCGGCTCAAGTCATGATCTTACAGTTTTTGAGTTCGAGTCCCACATCAGGCTCTGTGCTCAGAGCCTGGAGCCTGCTTCAAATTCTGTGTCTCCCCCTCTCTCTGTGCCTCCCATGATTATGCTCTGTCTCTCTCTGTCTCTCAGTGATAAATAAACGTTAAAAAGGTTTTTTTTTAAATGTGCAAGGGTGGCTGCAGTCAGCTCAGGTCATGTTAAGTGTCAGTCAGTTAAGTGTCTGACTTCAGCTCAGGTCATGATCTCATGGTTTGTGAGGTAGAGCCCCACATTGGGTTCTGTGCTGTCCACACAGAGCCCACTTCAGATCTTCTGTTCCGCTCTCTCTCCGCCCCTCCCCCTCTTGCATGTGCTCTCTCTCTCTCTCAAAAACAAAAAAACACTTTAAAAATGTGCAGAAGACATAAACAGACATTTCTCCAAAGAAGACCTACAGATGGCCAACAGATACATGAAAAGATGCTTAGTATCACTCATCACGAGGGAAATGCAAATCAAAACCACAATAAACTATCACTTCACACTTGTCAGAATGGCTAAAATCAACAACACAAGAAACAACAGGTGTTGGTGAGGATGTGGAGAAAAAGGAATCCTTTTGCACTGTTGGTGGGAATGCAAACTGCTGCATTCTCTGTGGAAAACAGTATGGAGTTTCTTCAAAAAATTAAAAATAAAATTACCATATGACCCAGCAATTTCACCACAGGGTATTTACCCAAAGAATATGTAAACACTGGGGTGCCTGGGTGGCTCAGTTGGTGACTTTGGCTCAGGTCATGACCTCATAGTCCATGGGTTTGAGCCCCACATTGGGCTCTGTGCTGACAGCTCAGATCCTGGAGGCTGCTTCAGATTCTATGTCTCCCTCTCTCTCTTACCCTTCTCCACTCATGCTCTGTCTCTCTCTGTCTCTCTCTCTCTCTCTCAAAAATAAAGAAACATTAAAAAAATTGTTTTAAGACTCTGAAAACACTAATTCAGGAATATATATGGAAGCAGCCCAAGTGTCCATTAATAGATGAGTGGATAAAGAAGATGTGAGATACATAGATATAGATAGATATTAGAATATTATTAGATAGGGGTGCCTGGGTGGCTCAGTCGGTTATGCATCCGACTTTGGCTCAGGTCATGATCTCGCAGTTTGTGAGTTTGAGTCCCGCGGCAGGCTCTGTGCTGACAGCTCAGAGCCTGGAACCTGTCTTCGGATTCTCTGTCTCCTTATCTCTCTGCCCTTCTCCTGCTCACGCTCTGTCTCTCTCTCAAAAATAAATAAACATTAAAAAAAAGAAAATTATTAGATAATAGAATATATAGGAATGAAATCTTGCCATTTGCAACAACATGGATGGATCTAGAGAGTGTAAAGCTGACTAAAGTAAGTCAGTCAGAGAAAGACAAATACCATATGATTTCACTCATATATAGAATTTAAGAAACAAAACAAATGAACAAAGGAAAAAAAGAGACAAACCAAAAAACATACTCTTAACTATAGAGAACAAACTGATGGTTACCAGAAGGGAGGTGGATGGAAGGATGGGTGAAATAGGTGAAGAAGATGAAGAGTATACTCATCATGATGATCTATACCAAATAATGTATAGAATTACTGATTCACTATATTGTATACCTGAAACTAATATAACACTGTATGTTATCTATACTTGAATTAAAATAAAATTTCATATCATTTTTTTTAAGTAGACTCCAAGCCCGTTGTCAGACTTGAACTCACAGTCCTGAGATGAAGGGTCACATGCTCCACTGTCTGAGCCAACCAGGCACGCCCCTCCTTAAAGAAAATTAGAAAAAAGGAGAAAAGCACTTTGCAAAACTACATGGATAGTGTCAAGCATACTTTAAAAAAAAACAAGACCACAAACAACACATCATCTCATGTTTGTATAAAAAAGCTTGTGTATGTGTATCCACAGAAAAAAAAGTTAGAAGGATATATACCAAAATATAAATCATGGTTCTTTCTAAATGGTGAGATGATATGTGTTTTTTGCATTCTTTTTTATCCCTTTAAAGTATGTCCAGATTTTTTACAATGAGCACTTACTACTTCCATATCAGAAAAAGAAAATGAGTTTTTTTTAATTTTTAACACAACAACAAACATTGCTCTTTATGAATATATGTACTACTGAAACACACATACATGAAGGGATAAACTATTTTGCAGTTTTACACATCTTGCCTGGATAACCTAAAGATGAAAAAATCCTTGTAGTGACTTGCCACAAGGAAAACTCAAAGATTTTTCAAAGAAAATACAGAGAAAAGTCACAGAGAACAAAGGAAATGGGGAGCAGGCCAGAGTCTGACTTTCCAGTGTCCCTTCATTCTAATGTGGAACTTGGAGGACTCTCTTACTATTGAATTTGAAGCCAGTCTTCTCTTCTGGGTCATTATAAAGGTAGGCTTGTAAAGGTAGGAGGATAAAATATGTTATTTACAGTATGTTGGCTTGATTTATAACTTTTTAATATTTAGACACATGGTATGTGGCCCTTAATTTGTATTCTTGTCTTGGGTTTCACAAATGTTAGGGACGGGCCTGGAGGCAGAGAACAAAACTGAATAGACCTCAGTTTGTCATCTGAGGAACACTAAATGCCATATGCAGGCATCTACAGAACAGTATAGATGGTACTCTCTAATCTCAGGGACAATTTAGACCTAGAACTACATCTACAGCTTCCCATAGGCTCACTTGTATCATCTGGACTCTATGACTATGTGAACCAGAGAACCAGTGGCAAAAGGCCTAGAATATAAACATCGGTGGAAGCAACGTTTATTAAGGAGCAATTGACAGGCCACGCACTTTCTCAGATTGGACAAGAAGAATCCCAAGCCCTCAGGGCATAAAGGCATAGAGACACCTGGGACTTATGTGGAAAAGCAAAACTTCCCATACAGCTTTCTAGAAAAACACTGCTTCCTGGGAGCCCTGGTTTGAGACTATGCAGAGAGTTCAAGGCAGAGTCAAACATAGTAACAAAGAACAATTCATAGAAAAGGAAATGCAAATATATTTTAAATATATGAAATATATATATTCATATATGTAACCTATATGTAAACCTATTTGTATATAGGTTCACAATAAGAAAAAAATAAGGTGTGCTTTTCACATGCCCATTATCAAAGATCAAATGATTTGATAATATGCAGCATTAGGTTTGATGTAAGGCAGCCATCAAACTCATGCATTTTTGGTGGAAACGTCAAGTGGTACATCCTCTTTGAAGTTACGTTTTGGCAACATTCATCAAAGAACAAAAAGGACATTTTCTTTGACACAGCTCTTTCAGTTCAAGAAATTTATCATATACACACCTCCTTGTATGTGTGTACAAAGAAATTTGCACATTACATATTGTGTGTCACAGCGGAAGATTGGAAATAACCTGAAAGTTCATTAATGAGTTATTACTTAAGTAAATTATGCCTCGTCCATCCAGTAGAAGCTCTTGAAAAGACAGAGCTCTTAGAAAAGAAATAGGCTGCTTTACAAAATGCTTAGAATATGCTTCAAGTGATGTGGAGGGAAAAATTGCCCCAAATACAGTATTTGGACAACCGGAAAAATCTTTTTTTTTAATTTTTTAAATGGTTTCTATTTATTTTTGAGAGACAGAGAGAGACAGCGCGAGGAGGGGAGAGTCAGAGAGAGAGGGAGACACAGAATCTGAAGACAGGCTCCAGGCTCTGAGCTAGCTGTCAGCAAGGAGCCTTAGGTGGGGCCCCAACCTGCGAACTGCGATATCATGACCTGAGCCGAAGTTGGACGCTCAACCAACTGAGCCACCCAGGCATCCCCTGGAAAAATCTTTATTTGGACTGTGTATTAGATAATAATACTATATCAATATTAAATTTCCCAATTTTGATCGTTGTATCCTGGCTAGGTAAGAGAACGTCCTTGTTCTTAGGAGATACACAAACAAGTGTTTAGGGATAAATATATCTACAATTCACTCTGAAACGGTTCAGCAATCATAATTGTAACAATAGCAACAATGAACAAAATTATATATATACAGAGAGAGAATGCAGTTGTGGCAGAATGTTAATTGATGAATCTGGGTGAAAGGCATACAAAAGTTCATTTTACTATTCTTGGGGTGCCTGGGTGGCTCAGTTGGTTAAGAGTCTGATTTCAGTTGTGGGTTGGAGCTCCAAGGCTGGCTCTGTGCTGACAGCTCAGAGCCTGCTTGGGATTCTCTTTCTCTCTCTCTCTCTCTCTCTCTCTGTCTCTGATGCTCTTTCAAAATTAATAAATAAACTTTTAAAAGAAGAGTTCGTTTTACTATTCTTGTAACTTTTCTGAAGATCTGAATTTTTAAGAAGAGAAACAGTTTAAAAAGACAAGACACAGAGGTACAGAGCAATCTGTAGTGTGTTACCTTTTGGGAGAAATGCATATGCCTTTGGAAGCAAACAGAAGAAACTGATAATAGTGGTTCCTCCAAGAAGGGGAGTTCCTCTGGGGGATGAGTCAGAGGGAGGTTTCTTATACTGTGTACCTGACTGTACTACTGGGACTAAAAATTTTTTTTTTGCCTTGTATGCCTATCCTCTATTCAAAATGAGAGAGACGAACAAGTTATTTAAAAAGCAAACACAACCAGTATCTAAAAGATACAAATTCACTTCCACTATACAAATGGTTATGGAAACGATCACTTTTTCTAATCCATTTTAGGCATTTCTATGTACCCTGATCAAAATCAGTCAATATCATTTTTTTAAATTAAGGGCAGAACAAAAAGCTGCTGCCCAGAGAAAAGCATGGTTAATATTTTCTTGTCGCCTTACAGTCTTTTCCCACACACATTTTTTTAAACATAGTTGAGATCCTATTTAATATATAATTTTTTATGATTTCCCATTGTTTTTGGTTTAATATTGTGTTAAGCATCTCATGTCCTTAAAAACTCTTTGGACAACAAGTTGCTTTATTTGTTTTAAAGTAGGCTCCACGCCCGGTGTGGGGCTTGAACTCACAACCCTGAGATCAAGAGTCACGTGCTCTACTGACGGAGCCAGCCAGGCATCCCATGGACAACAATTTTAAGAGCTGCATGATGTACTATCCTATGATGCCTTATAGTTTAATGATTCCCTATTAGACCTTCCGGTTGTTTGCCATTTTTTTTCTATTATAAGTAAATCTGCAATGAACATAATTACTTAAAATTCTTCATCTGCATTTCAGTTATTTCCTTAAGCTTGATTTCTCTTACAAAAACTACTGGGTTGTAGGATAATAACACATTTAAACACTCTTGAGACATATTATCAAATTCCTTTCTCAAAAGATTGTTCCAGCTGCTTCTTGCAGCGCCAAGGACTTTCTCGAACTTGTGGGGACAGGAGCCTCCCTCACGGTGAACTGGACTAGAATTCAGGAGAGCTGGCCTATGGTCCCTGCTCTGCCACAAATCACCTTGTGATCCTGAGAAAGATACTTTTTTTAAAAAGGATTGTTGTTGTTTTTTTTTAATATGTGTAGGCCTTACGTTTTTAAAAAAGATTTTATTTTTAGGTAATCTCTACACCCACCATGGGGCTTGAAATCACAAACCGAGATCAAGAGTCACATGCCCTACCAACTGAGCTAGCCAGGTACCCCAATACGTTTTTTAAATCAGTTTCACATTTCTCTTTAAGTCTCACAACCACCTCCCTGAAATAACAGGGAGGTATTATTACCATTGGAAAGATCAGAAAGCAAGGCTCAAAATGGTTAAGTGATTTTTCCAGGGTCATAACTGTTAAATGACATAAAATGCACAACTTCTGGTTCTTATTTCAGGATAATTTCCATTATCTCACACTGCCTCTTTCTTTTCATCTAGTTAGGCAATCATTTTGGATCTCAAGGTGGGAATTGTCCTCATGCTTCTCACATTTCACTGTACACACAAATTCCCTAAGGAACCTTGTTAAAATGCAGATTCTAATCAATAGGTCAGGGTAGTGTCTAAGATTGTGCATTTCTAACAAGCTCCCAGGTGATACAGTGCTGCTGGTGTGTGGACCTCACTTTGAAGAGCAAAGTACAAGACAGTCTCTTACACTCCTTTTGGCAAAAATATTGCATATTTCTGTATTTTTCACCTAGGATAAAATCGTATCATATATAGAAGCCATTTATCATATAGCATTCACCAGGTTCCACAATGTACGCATCAGTGGATGAGAATCAATAACTAACTACAGCCTGGATTCCATAATTTTCTGCCAGTTTCAAATAATAAAGCTTTAAAAACTTAATTATAATAAACAAGCTCTTCAAAACCAAGAATCTGGATTGCAGGAGCAGTCCAGTACTGAGCATGACATTTAGCTGGAAAGGCAAAAGCTATCAACACAAGAAATTCACTAAGAACTGCAGGGTGCATGACTAAATACTGGCAAGGGAGGGCATTCCAGGAAGGGTATACAGCCTTGGAAAAGCAAAGGAAATAGGAATGGGTCAAATGTTTTAGGGACAATGACTAGACTCATTTGGGAGGAATGCATAATTTATGAAGGGAGATAAGATTGGAAGTGCAAATCCAGGCCAGATTTTTATAGCCTGTGGATAGATGCTTGGTTGAATTTAGATTTTTATTTAATAGTAGAGAGGCATTTACCACTGAAAGCTTTTGAGGGAAGGAATGATAGAAAAGGTGTTAGAAGATACATCTTCTAGGGCAGTAACTAGAATGTTAAAAGGTCCATATTTAGGTGTGAGAGAATGGTAGTGAAAGTGAATATGAGCAGGTACAGATACAATAGATGTTGTGAGAAAAACAAAATATGTTGATTGTATTGGTTAATTACATGTGGCAAATAGTGGAAGAGTTTAAGGTGAATCTTTGAAGTTCCAAGGCTGGATCATAGGAAAGTGATGGTACCATAAGCAAATATAGGGATGTCAGAAGATAAGCAGACTACATAAATAACCACAACAACAACTGCCCACACCAACTTTAATATCGTGGCATGGCCCAGAATGCTATGATCACAATGGCAGAAGAAAGGTTATTTTGAAATAATTCTGTGTGAATTATCTGATTATTAGTTAAAATTCTGGGGTTTGGGGGGTAATGCTTACTTATTTTTGAGGGGGAGATGGGGCAGAGAGAGAGGGAGACAAAGAATCTGAAGCGGGCTGTATGCTGACAGCAGAGAGCCTGACTCAGGGCTCTAACTCACGAACCGTGAGATCATGACCTGAGCCGAAGTTGGACACATAACCAACTGAGCCACCCAGCTGTCCCAGATAAAATTCTGTCTTTTTGATGGAAAAAAGCTTATATTTGGTTTTCCAGGAGTGGGGGGTATGCCCGAATTTTTGGCTCCTTGCTACCCATCCTAACAGTCGTCCCTGGTAACACAGTTGCCTAGGAGTAGAAGGAAATTCATGTGCTTGAATCAGGACCAAACTGGGGTTCCAAGTCAGAAGGAGGGGGGCACCATGAATTCTTGCTTTCTGCCCACTCTCAGCACAAATCACTATATAAAGGCCTTAATCTAATTCTGATTTCATCCTGATTTAGCATGGTCCACTAGAAACTTCCTTGCTGGAATCTGAAATTCTTTATAACTGAGTTCAGCTCACAAATGCCCTAGCTTTGTTGCCTTTTAGAGGCCTTGATGCCCTCAGAATAGCACAGTTATTTGTAGCAAAGGACAGACCTTTGTACTCCATTGGCAGCTTCTGCTCAGTAGAGCTTGTGGGAGCCCGAGAGGAAGAAGCCCAGACATGCATGCAATTTCCTCCCCTGTTCAATTCACTCCATTGTCTTTTTGCTGGTTTGACCTCTTATGACAATTGTAAGGTGTCTTGGAAAATTCTGAGATATAGTTCATAGCTCTTGCTGTGCAGAGAGAAGATTTTTAACTAAAATGAAAGCAGTAATAGAAATGTATTTCCAAAGAGGGTTGCGTTTTGTTTAAGCTGCATGTCTTCATCAAATTCCAACTGGGAGAGTCTCACGTGTGGATTTTTTTTCTTCTCACTTCTTATCACAGATAGTTAATAAGAATTTGTGGGACACCCACTCTGTTTAGAGTGCAATAATATGCCATTGTTTAGAGTTCAAAACAAGAAGCTAATTTAACAACCCCAATTAAAGAGGTTTCTTTCCCCCTTTATAGTGGCCATTTTTATGTGAGAGATTGACTATATCTCAATGGTGGAACTATGTGGTATAATATAGCATGATTTATCATAAATTTTCAGTTTACTATGAAATGAGATGGGGCAGTGATCTGCAGCCAACAAGAAAAGGATTTATCTTCATTCCTCCCCTCTCTGGCTTCTGACAGTTACAGTGCTGAGAGAGAGATTCCAAGCCTAAAGGAAAGACGGATGCAACAACACCGTCTGGCATGGTGAGATGTGTAATGTGTTCTCAGGATAATTCTGTTTTTGTCTGATTATAAAAACCTGCCCTGTGTTTTTATTACTCAATCACTTCTTGAGCTGGTAAGCCTGGTATAGGCACAGAAATTAGTTCAGGTATGTCTTTAGTCACAGGATAGCCTTAGCAAATTAGGCAACTGATTCAGAACAACTGATTGTTTCAACCACAATCACACAGCAGGAAGACCACAAAACCAAATAAGTGCCCTATATCTTGTATAAGAACAAACGCGCACAGAAAGAGAAGATAAATCTCTGCCGGAAACCAGCAAGATTTCATTTGTTACTTCAGCTGTTTGGCAAGATCTTTTGGACATACACTTTTTAGAAGGTTGTTTGTTTGTTTGTTTGTTTTTGTTTCAATCTATGGAACTGGCTGAGTTCTTTGAAATGTCACTTCACTTTGACATTTGGAATGATGATTAAAGCTTAGCTTACTGGCCGTGTCCAAACACAAGATGAAGGAAAGGATTTAGGTAAAATCTCTGGATGATTTGGGCCAAAAGGAACTCTTTTGGTAATCTGGGGCCCATTTCTGGTGTTTCACCTTCAGTAATGGGGGTAACAGGGTGTGTAGCTTCAAGCTCTGCATTTATCTTTCAGGATATTGTCCTAAATCTTTCAGAATATCTGATTTATTAAGTTTTATAGAGTCAAAATATCATTTGAAGGTAATATAGCTTTTACCTATGTTTATAAAGTTAAGTCCACTGGCATCAAAACCTTAAACTATTAATTTTTATGTCACTAAAAATATGGTTTAAAATGTTCAGTATGATATGAATATATCCCTATTTGATTTTTTCCTCATCTTGCAGTTAATGTAAGGGTATCATAGAAGATAGTCTCAGCATCAAGAACAAACAAAATTATGATTTTTAATTGAAATTTTAATGGAGGTTATTATAGATCCACATGCAGTTATAAGAAATGATACAGTGAGGTCCCTTGTACACTTTGCCCAGGTGCCCCAGTGTTTACAATTTCTTTCTTTTCTTTAATGTTTTTATTTATTTTTGAGAGAGAGAGAGAGAACACACTCGCACGCACACAAGCAGGGATGGGGCAGAAAGAGAGAGGGAGACACAGAATCTGAAGACAGGCTCCAGGCGTTGAGCTGTCAACACAGAGCCTGACACGGGGCTGGACTTCATGAACTCCAAAATCATGATCTGAGCCAAAGTCGACACTCAACCGACTGAGCCATCCAGGTGTCCCAGTGTTTACAATACCTAAAACTGTAGTATAAATTGGACTATTGACATAAGATCCAGCGATCTTATTTGTACTTCCCTAGATGTACTTGTATGTATGTTTGCTTGCTTATTTACACCATGTTTCATCTATATAGTTTTGTGTACTTACCACACAGTCAAGATATACACAGTGCCATCACCATAGGGATTCCTTATGTTGCCTTTTAGTAAGTACACACACTTTCCCTCCATCCAGCCAAACTGTATTAAGTTTTAACCAATCAGGTAGCTCTCCACATAGTTGGAAAGCCAGGATATATAGTGATTAATACATTAAGTTCCACTGCCTGAGTTTCAATCCTGGCTCTGTCACCACACTAGGTAATAACCTTAGCAAATTTATCTACCAGACCTTATTCAAGCCTCACAAAAGCCCTGTGAGATAGGCATTCTTGTCCCTGTTTTTACATGAGGAAACTGAGCCTTAGAGAAATGAAAGGCAGTATAGGAGGTGGCTCAGTCAGTTGAGTGAACGACTCTTGATTTGGGATCAGGTCAAGATCTCATGGTTTGTGAAATCAAGCCCCCTGTTGGGCTCTATGCTGTCAGTGCTGAGCCTGTTTGGGATTCTCTCTTTCTCCCTCTCTCTCTCTGTGCCTCCCAGGCTCTCTCTCTTTCTCTCTCAAAAATAAATAAATAAACATTTAAAGAAGAAAAAAATATATATAGAAACAATACAGTATTTGCCTAAAGTAACATACACATTTGAATTAACATTCAAACCCACACCCATCTGACCCCAAAAGCCATGCTTTTTCACAACAGAAAACGTATTAATTTCAGGTGTTCCAGTTAGAGCAGTGTGCTGGTTGTTACGTATTTGTCCCACCCTCAAACTCACCCTTCTAGCTCTGGCTTTGTGATGCAAAACACAATTCTCTTTTGCCAAGTTTGTTCTTCATAGGTTCTGCCAATAGGAGGTGCTGGGGAATAGGTCACTTGCTCTTTCCCATTTGTTTCCTGGTCCTATCAATGCCACCCTGCAAACGGCTCTTCACCCTGCCAGAGGCAGTTCCTTCTAGCAGCCACAGTTAATTCCACTCTGCAGATGGTCCACATTCCCAGAATTGTCTCCTTTACACACTTCAGTGATACCACACCATCCAACCACAACGTCACTTCAGAGATCTGGCTCCCAGTAACTCTGGGTCCCTCCTTCTAGTTCTTGAAGCATCTTAAATCTTCAGTCTCTGCCTTCTGAGCTTCTAAATTTTAATATTCCGGCCTCTACACTTTGTTCTTCCCCATCCTGAAGTTACTACCTCTGTGATGATCATTTCCTAAAGTTATTACTTCCATGATCATCTTAATGTTTTCTTCTTCTGTTTCTAGTTCTCCAGTACTTAATAAACAGCTCTTTATATTAAATAATGGGTCAATGATTTACTTAAGTTGTTTATTAAATGAATTATTTATTAAAATAATTGGTATGGTTTCTGACTCCGGATTGGGCCCTGGCTGATACAAGTGGCTAGTTCATAGTTTGGAAATTTATTTGTGAGATTGACCAGGAGTGTAGCAAGATTATTTGGCAAATAGGACATGTTATAATTTTAACAAAAAATATTTGAAATTTTAAAATGTGGCAAAAAAGATGACAGTGCATCTGTCCTTTGAATGTCACATCATCATTGTCTAACAGGCCTACCCACAGATTATATTCTTCTGTACTGCAATGCACCTTTGTTTAACATACTATTTATTATTGCTTAGGGCCCATACTCTATGAAATTAGACATAAACTTGTAGAAGATTGATAAGTGGCAAATGATTTTTCTTTTTTTTTAATTGTTTTAATGTTTATTTTTGAGAGAGAGAGAGAGACAGACAGACAGAGTGTGAGCAGGGGAGAGACACAGAGAGAGGGAGACACAGAATCTGAATCAAGCTTCAGACCCTAACTGTCAGCACAGAGCCCAATGCCAGGCTCGAACCCAAGAACCATGAGACCGTGAACTGCACTGAAGTAGGACACTTAGCCAACTGAGCCATCCAGGCACCCCTGGCAAATCATTTTTCTGGAGTAGAACTGTAAATAATTTCTGTTGGGTGGAAAAAGGAATCTCAAAGGTTATAGTTTTTTAATGTTTATTTATTTATTTTTGAGAGAGAAAGAGAGAGAGAAAGAGAGAGAGAGGAGAGAGAGAGAGAATCTCAAGCAGGCTCTGTGCTGACAGATGTGGGACTCAAACCCATGACCTGTGAGATCATGACCTGAGCCAAAAGTAAGAGTCAGACACTTAACTGACTGAGCCACCCAGGTGCCCCTCGAAGGTTATAGTTTTATTATCCTGCAGGGCATTCAGCGTGTTTTTTTAAATTAATGTTTGTTTTTTTTTTTTTTTTTAGCAGTTTTAGGTTTACAGATAAGCTGAACAAATAGTATAGACAGTTCAATGTATCCTGTCTCTCTTTTACTCAACTTTCACTGTTTCCCCTATTAATAATATCATGCTTCACGTGGAACATTTGTTACAATTGATAAACCAATATTGATCCATTATCATTAACTAAAGCCCATAGTTTATCTTGTGGTTCATTCTTTGTGCTGTACATTGTATGGAATTTGACAGTGCATAGTGTCACGTACCCACCTATTCAACCTTACCACCTCCCCTGAATCCCTGCCAACCACTGCTTTTTTTTTTCTGTAACAATATATAATTATTTTCATTTTTATTAATTTAGTGCATTTTTCTCCCAAATTATTAAATTAATACGTATATGTCCAAGGAATAAAATAATGCAAAAATATGAGAGAAAAAAGTTAATTTGCATCCTCTGTCTCTCATTTCTAGTCTTACTCCTCTTCCTGGAGAGGACCATATATCTCAAGTATGTATTCTTCCCCAGTTTTCTTCCAGTGTTCACAAAATGGGAGTGCATGTGTATATAAGAACCACTGATATTTTTATTGTCTCTACAGTTTTGCCTTTTCCAGAATGACATATGTTTATAATCATATAGTATGCAACCTTTTCAGTCTGGCCTCTTTCATTAGGAAAATGCGTTGTTGCCTCCATGTCTTTTTGTGTCATTTCTTTTTAGTGCTAATATTCTATTGTATGGATATAGCAGTTTAACCTCTTGAGGGACATCTTGATTGTTTCCAGGTTTTGGTACTAGATACTATAAATATTTGTGTGTAGGTTTTGGTGTGGACATGAATTTTCAACTCATTTGTGATTGCTGGATCACAAGGGTACATTTTGCCTTTTGAGAAACTGCCTGACTGTCTTCCAAAGTGGCTGTACTATTTTGCATTCCCATGCATTTTTTAAAAAATGCATTTTTTAAAAAATCTAATTAAAAAAAACACAACACCTATCTTAGTAATCTTACTTTCATAAACCACATATATTCAGTCTCTTGAATTCTCCTATAAACCGGTTTTACCATCTTGATGGTGCCCCACTTAACAAGGTAAATAAATATTCAACGTGTGCTCACTTAAATGTTTGTATTAAGAGCCATTTTTCATCTTTTAAAAATTTTACTTTGACAATAGTAGCCAATGATATTTACCACATGGAAGATGGCCCTACTGATTAACATAGGAAGAAAAAACCTTTTGTCTTTTTTCTAAGTTATGGTAATGACCTTTACAGTCACACTCAGATTCCTCAGGGTCAACTCACATGTAAACTGGCTCAGCAACCCTATTAAAGGCTAATATTTTATAAGTACAAAAGAGTAGCTGGTGAACATTCCAGTGAACTGATCCATAGATTCATTAAAAAAAATGTTTCAACTTGAAAAGCAATTACTGGATAAATGCTAAGTCACCCTGGTATAAATCAGATTAAAGTAAATTTTTCAAGCCACACAGTTTCCATTTTTCTATATATTTTTAATTCTGTGGTTTCTGTTACAGGAGAAGATTGAAATCAACCCTCTGCAACTAGGTCTTAGACTTATCTTTAAGAAATAGATTCCTCACAGGGTTTTGAGGCCTACTGGCTGAATTCTGACACTGCACAAAACTTCCCCAGGTAGAGAGACAGAGTAGAATTACCAGTCTGGTAGTCAGGAAGGCTAGGGTGTGTGGTTTGAATGTCAAGGGCATTCTCGGGGCTTGCTGCAAACCTCATTCTGATTCGTCCATTCTCAGACTGTTGAGCTGAAGTCTACTTCTCTGCAGTCTCAAGTTATTCCAGACAGTGGATAGAATGATTTTCTCTCCTCACCTTCCTCAGATGTGGAGCTCCAGCAGCGGCTGGCACTGTGCACATGTAACTTGCACGCCACACGCACCCACACCTCGGTTAATGTAAAGGCCCCAACATAAACATTAGTTCTCATGAGTGTTCCAAGGATTTTAAAGGGTTTGGTGTTGTAAAAAAATATTTAGTCAGCTTGTGACAGCTACAATCCTGCTCCTGTTTCAGCTTTTAAAAAAAGAAGAAGAAAAAAAAGGAAACCGGACTCATTTCTTCCTTCCACAGCTTAGTGACGTTCCAGAAAGTAGAAAGAATCCCTTAGCTTGCCTCACTGGTAGAAATGCCTGGTTGGGACATTCCTTTGGCCACTTCAGCTGAAAACTGCATACCTCGGGGACTGAAGCATCCTTGCTTTAGTCCCCTGTCTGAGAACTGACTGAGAACTGTCTACAAAGATAGGAGAACTCTGTGCAACCCCCCCCCCCCCACAGGAAAGCAACCCAAAACCACACCTGACCCCAGATGGAGGCTGCATTTCCGGAGATAAAACATAGCCACTGAGATAGTAGCATCGCTCAGGATCCCTTTTTATTTTGATTGCTGAACGGGTAACTACTGTCTTAGGAGTGTTTGTTTCCAACATAGCAAAAGTAACTCTTTTACCTGGTGAAATGAGACAGTTGTCATTATGACACACTGTGGTAACCTCCAAGAAGCCATCCTTGCAAGTGAAGGAAACTTCCCTATAGGAAACGGAAAAGCCGACCAGTCCTTTTCTATCTGGGATACTCATGCTCCTGGCCCTTTTGCTGCTGTAGCTTGTGCTTAATTTCTTGTTGTATTTGGCAATGAGCTGGTGAGAAAAACAAGGGTATTAATAATGATAATAGACATTTGAACTTCCTGGGTACACTGTGTGCTTGTAACCAAGTGCTGAATAGAATTTTTTTAAAAGATTATTTGTGTGTGTGTGTATGTGGTATGTGTGTGTGCCATGAGACTAAATTGTGCCACAAACTTAAATCATTCATTTTCCTTTGTCCCAGAAAAAAACACATTTTTCTCTCTGCGGCATTTGAATCAACTCTCATTTCCTGATTTTGGCATTTGAAAAGGTTTTATGACATAAAATGACTTTATTTATGTATTCAGCAACTCATGCCACAAAGCCGTAGGCCCTGCCAATTAAAAATACAGCAGCAAAGGAGTGAAGCAGTTTGATGATTTTCCATCGAACGGATGGATTTCCATCATCAGCATGCTCCTTGCAATACGATACTGCTATTTGGTGACTCAAACGCTATAAATCTGGTTGTCTTTCTGGTTTTGTGGCAAATCCCACCTGCTGTGGTCTTTGTTGGTAACTTGAGGATTTTGGTCTGGTTGCTAATTATTGATCCCTCTTCTCTATCCCTCTCTTGTTAGAAAGGTGGAAAATCAAGAAAAAGGAGGAGGGGGAGGAGGAGATAGACAGAAAGAAAGGTGGAAAATCAGCAAGAATTATAGGTGCTGGGAAAATGGGTCCTGGTAGGAGCCCCCTATGGGTGGTACCATTTATGCACTATGATCTACAGAATTCAAATTCTAGGGCAACTGAAGTCTGCTGCAGAAGTTTTCTTGGCATATTAAAATTTCCTGCAAGAGAATTTACCAGAAAAAGCATACTAGAGGTGAAGAGCTACATCTTTGCCTCAGATGGTCAAATTTCTGGGAAAAACTCAGCTAGGAGCTCTTCTGAGAAATAAGCTGACATTACAGGGTTGAGGGACTTACTGCCTCAAGACTCTAATGCTCTAGAAATTTGCCAAAGCCACTATTTGTTTAAAATAGACTCCAGGGGTGCCTGGGTGGCTCACTCGGTTAAGCGTCCAACTCTTGAATTTGGCTCAGGTCACAATCCCAGGGTTGTGGAATCAAGCCCCACGTCGGGCTCCGTGCTGATTGTGGAGATTGCTTAAGATTTTCTCTCTTTCCCTCTCCCCCGCTCACACTCTCTCTGTCTCTCTCTAAAATAAAAAAAATTTAAAAAAGAAAGGAAAATTGACTCTAGCTTGTAATCATATGCATTAATGGTTCCTTACACACAAATGGAGAAGCAGTGCTCCAGGAGTGAATGTCCTCTGCTGTGAGGGATTCCAGTGCCAACAGTTTGTATGATTAATACAAATGTAAGAACACATTTGGTGGAAGCCTCCAGCACAAGTAATTTATATATTTATCTCTGATGCCATTTCTTTCATAATTTGGGCTTCTTAAATAACCTGATTGACAAAATTGCACTTTGGGCATTCTAAAAATGCAACATTATCACTGACTAAAGAGTAAATTGAAGCTAGAAGATGTTTAGGTGTTTAAATGACCTAATCCAATCCCTGACAACTCCTTCTCTGACTCCCTACCTTCTTTCTCTTCCTCTTTTTTTTTTTTAATTACAAAAGCATGGCATTAACACATGGAATAAGAGTTTTACATGGAATTATTATAGCACAAAAATTTTTAAAAATCTTTCATGATTCTATCAACTAGAAACAACCATTGTAATCATATTAGTGATTCCCTTCCAGTCTTTTTTTTCATTTCTGAAATTTTATGTATTTTGTATCATAAATTGTGTGCATTATACTACAATGTGTTATAAATTGGCATACTTACTATAAACAATTTACATGCAGAAATGAATAAAGGAGAAACTAACACTTCTATAATCCCAACCCATAATAGTCAAAAAATCATTACTATGAAAAGTTTGATAATATTATCTCTTATATATACCAAGTTTATATATGTATTATATATTATAGTATAATTTGAGGGGCGCCTGGGTGGGTCAGTCGGTTAAGCGTCCGACTTCGGCTCAGGTCATGATCTCACGGTTCGTGGGTTCAAGCCCCGCATCGGGCTCTGTGCTGACAGCTCAGAGCCTGGAGCCTGCTTCGGATTCTGTGTCTTCCCCTCTCTCTGCCCCTCCCCCCCTCAAGCTCTGTCTCTCTCTCTCTCAAAAATAAACATTAAAAAAAATAATGTAAGTTAATACGTAGTATTTAATATGTTATCTATTATATATGCTGACTTGATGTTTTTACCAAATGGCTTATACTATATATTCTGTTCAATAATTTGCTTTTTTTCATAACAGTACATCTAAACATCTTTCAGAGTCCAGATATGTGTATCTGTTCCATTTAAAAAATGACTATACAGCATTCTGTTGCATGGATGTACCCTACCTTATATAATCCCTACTGATGAAGATTTGTTATTTCTAACTTCATGCCATTATAAAGAATACCGTGGTTATTCTTCTATATTTATCTTTGCACACCTGTTTGCGAAGTGAAATTGTTGGATCAAAGGATATTGTGCATATATTTTTAAGTATGATCATAATTACATGAGATGTAATTATGTCTTCCTTTTCCATTAAAGATTACATCATTTCATGATATCGCATTACCTTTGTAAGTATCATTTTATGGCTCATAATATCTCACCAAGTGAACCCATGCTTCTAAGTCATATGAATATTGTACACATGAGAAGACGCTTATCCCTCACTGATTTTAACTACATGAAACACTTATCCCTCACTGTTTTCAATTACTAACACTACTGACTGGCTTTAACCACATTTGGAGTGGAACTCAGTATGACTATGAAATGTGTCTTGCTGGAGGCAGAAAAATAGCTAAGCAATTTTTTAAAATTGCATTATATCTGTGAAGGTAGAAAAAAGATACAACAGAGTCACATTGCCTAATTTCACTAAAGGAATAAGCCAGTATTTCAAAGATAAAAAATTCTTTTTTTTAAGTTTATTTTTATTCATTTTGAGAGAGATAGAGAGCAAGCAGGAGAGGGTCAGAAAGAGGGAGACAGAATCCCAAGCAGGCTCTGCACTGTCAGCACTGAGCCCAATGCAGGGCTCAAACTCATGAACTGTGAGATCACGTCCTGAGCCCAAATCAAGAGTTGGATGCTTAACCGACTGAGCCACCCAGGTGCCCCCCAAAAAGTATTTCTTGAAGGCAAATCCAATCCACCTAAGGTTTCAGTGAAAAATCTCCTCTAAAAATAGTCATATAAAAAAATAGTCATGTCAGAGCAAGAAGAGGTTTCTAAAGTTAAAATAATTTATTAGTAGTTAAGCTAGGCAACCACAATGTTTCCTGACCACATGATGTTTGTTGACCCAGTTTCTCTTCCCCTGGTCTATGCATACATTGTTCCTGTCTGACAGCTGTCAGATAGTGTCATACCATCATCATCAATAAATCCTATGGGTAAAATGCAGACTAATGAGGTTGTTCAGACTTATGTCCCCAATCTGCATTAAATCACACTCTATCAAGAACCTACTTCCCAGAAACATCAAACCTAGCAGATTCTGCAGTTATGGAAACTTTTATTTGTTTGTTCTATGTAAAGCATTGTCCAGAGTCCAGGATTTTCAAAAATGAGTAAGTGAAAGCTTCTTTTTCACATAAAATTGTATATCAAACCGAATATGTATAACATTAAAGAAAAATATGCTCATGTCCAAGTTAGATCTGTGCTCAAAGCCCACTTCCTCAGCTCTTTCTTTCCCCCAGTATTGTGTGGTTCTTGAGGTACCTACCAGGCTGCAGCTGGGTCTACAGTAAGAAACAAAACAAAGTAATAGACAAGATATTGGTAAGTTATGAGAAGAACAAATGTGCAAGAAATGAATCCTGTCTTCTATAGATACATGGTTCTGATATTTAGTGCCTTTTAAACTATGTGAAATATATACAATTATGGCTAACGTCTAAAATGGCCAATCCCAGGGCACCTGGGAGGCTCAGTCAGTTGAGCTTCTGACTTCAGCTCAGGTCATGATCTGGTGGTTCATGGGTTCGAGCCCCACATCGGGCTCTCTGCTGTCAGAGTGAAGCCTGCTTCAGATTCTCTGTCCCCCTCTTTCTGCCCCTCTCCCACTTGCACTCCCTTCTCAAAAATAAATAAACATTTATTTAAGTAAAATAAAATAAAATGGCCAATCCCATTATTAACTAAAATCAGATCATACCAAGCTTAGTTCAATTTAAACCAGAAAAACAGTATATTCACAGATACTATTGGACATTATCTGGTTATAAGAATGATAGTGAAGTTAACCTATTATACAGATTTTAGTGATAATGTAAATATAAAGTTTGATATATTTTTATGTATTACATAAATGTGTTTGGAGATTACCCTCATTCTACAGTCCTGCTTGATACTGTAGGTTTCATTCTAGCAGGATGAAAGCAAACTTGGAAGATCTAGAAGTTTGGAATTAAAGTAGTCCCATCTTTTAGCACAACTTTAATTTTTTAAAATGTTTATTTATTTATGTTTGAGAGAGAGGGAAACAGAACATGAGTGGGGGAGGGGCAGAGAGAGAGGGGGACAGAAGGTCAGAAATGGGCTCCGCATTGATACCAGACAGCCTGACTCAGAGCTTGAACCCACGAGCTGTGAGATCACGACTTGAGCCGAAGTTGGATGCTTAACTGACTGAGCCACCCAGGCACCCCAGCGCTACTTTAAAAATGAGTCCGGTGGTGCCTGGCTGGCTCAGTTGGAAGAGCAGGTGACTATTGATCTTGGGGTTGTGAGCTTCAGCCCCATGTTGGGTATAGAGATTAAATAAAGAAACTTAAAAAAATGAGTCCAAAGACCATCTATATCAGAATCAAGTTGAGGTGTTTAAAATGTAGATTTTTCTACTTTATCTCCAAAGACTTTTACTCAGTATCTGGGGAGAAGTCCAGGAATCTGTACTTTTTCAAATCGTCTCCAAGTGATTCCAATATGCACTGAGGCAAAAAGCTGGCCATGGGGAGTTACAGCAAGAGATAATAGGAATTCTGATACGTGAATGTGCAGAGCTCAACTGCAAGTAAACTATAAAGCAGGTAAACTATAAAACAGGTAGGTATCTGACATCTAAGATGTCTCAGAACAGTCCTGTTAGTCTGGGTTAGTCATTCTCAGATCTATTCTTCAACTCTTTGTCCTCTCTGCTCAGCATAGTAGGGTGCCTGGTTCTTACAGGCTCTTTCCTAGCCCCCTATAGTCTGTCGTTAAGTGGGGGCAGTCACTGAGAGGTACTGGCATAAATCTGGAGGGCAGAAGAGAGAAATCAGGGCATTTTCCCTGCTTTTCTGTCTTAGCCTTCTCTGGCTGCAATCATGTAATTCTTCATGGTTTCCACTTACATCAGGCAGGCCTATTGTAGTTCTTGCTCCCACTAGCTGATTCCCACCCATGGGCTCTAATCATATCATTTTCTACCCTTTCTCTCCGGCCTTCAGGTGGTAGTGCCTTCTTTCTGCTGCTGCAAGAGCTAGGGTACCTGAACATCCCATATTGACTTCTCAGCTGTTTTATCATCCACGTAACCAATTCCTTTTATTAAATTCTATTTTATATATTCAGAAGTTTCTTTTTTTAAAACTTTTAAAAAATGTTTAAAGTTTATTTATTAATTTTGAAAGAGAGATGGGGGGAGAAAGAGGGAGAGAGAGAGAAAGAGAGAGAAAGCGGGGGAGGGGCAGAGAGAGAGAGAGAATCCCAAGCAGGCTCCTCACTGTCAGCGCAGAACCCAACGTGGGGCTCAAACTCACAAACTGTGAGATCATGACCTGAGCCAAAACCAAGAGTCAGATGCTCAACAGACTGAGCCACCCAGGTGCCCCAGAACAGTTTTTATTTCCTTGTTGAATTCTGGCTGCTGCAGGGCTCCAATCACAGAGCTAGCTAGGGTTCAGAACCAGGTCTCCACTCGCTACTGGAGCAGGTGGAACTGAATAAGTCCTGGGGCAGGTGGGCAAGAATAAGGCATAAAAGGGCCCAGTGGGGTCATGGGGTGTATGCCTCAGGATTCTCCAAATGTTTAATGAGTTTGGTGCCTCCCCAAAGGCTGTATCCTGTGGTCTTCAAAAAGGTCACAAGGGTACAATGTCTTCTGGAAGCCATATGACTGGAGTACCTAGCACATAGTAGGGGCTTGATAGATATTTATTGATTGGATGTGTACAGTTTGCAAGGGAAATTATCTGATCAGAATTAGGGGGAAGAATTTGAAGGAGATTATTTTCTTTTTTATTATTTTCTTTTTATTTTTTTTTTATGTTTATTCATTTTTGAGAGACAGAGAGAGACAAACCATAAGCAGGGGAGGGGCAGAGAGAGAGACACAGAATCCGAAACTGGCTCCAGGCTCTGAGCTGTCAGCACAAAGCCTGTCGTGGGGCTCAAACTCATGAATCGTGAGATCATGACCTGAGCCAAAATCAGACGCTTAACCGACTGAGCTACTCAGGTGCCCCGAAAGAGATTCTTTTCAACACAGTCCAACGAATATTTCTGGTGTGAAAATGAAATGACAGGCTGTTTTTCTGAACTGTTTTTATTTTTAAGCACCCAGAAAATTTAGGTGAACTGATATTTTATAGGGATCAAGTCAGGGTTTTTTAAAACTAGAAAACCACGCCTATGAACTAAGGGTTTACTTTTATCTACCTGACAATGAATATTAGTCACTATCTTACTTTTGCAAAAAAAACAAAACAAAACAAAACATGTTATGAGGTAAGGAGTATCAGATGCTTGTTCTATTAGATTTCTACTATAGTTTTGTTTAGAAAAGTGTTATATTGCTAGGAAAGTAAAAATCTAGTATTACTGGGAGAACAATTAAGACTTAGGAGAAAGTAAAATGTATTAAGATTAATGAGTTAATTTTTCAATGTAGGTTGGTACATTTAACATTTTGTATTAATAAATGAAATGAAGTCCAAATTTCTATGTAATTGGTCTCACTCAATAACTATGACATGTAATTTTTTTTAAAGGCCAAACATCAAGGGGTGCCTGGGTGGCTCAGTCGGTTAAGCATCCAACTTCAGCTCAGGTCATGATTTCACGGTTCATGGGTTCGAGCCCCGCGTCGGTTCTGTGCTGACAGTTCAGAGACTGGAGCCTGTTTTGGATTCTGTGTCTCCCTCTCTCTCTGCCCCTCTCCTGCTTGGTCTCTGTCTCTCTCTGTCTCAAAAATAAATAAACTATAAAAAAAATAAAGTCAAACATCAAAAGGTCATAAAACACGAATTAATTATCTTTGTTTTGGGGTTTTGAATTATGGCTGATTTTTTCCCCCTCTGATTCCTTTTTCATTACCCGTATATTTCTAAAATGAGAGTTCATCCTATTTCAAGTTGAAAAAGAAAACAAAGTTAAAATAAAATAGAAGACAAGTTTTTGTTTGTTTGTTTTGTTAAGAAAGGACAGCACAAATGCTAGCCATAAAGGGGGAAATGGACAAATTGGTTTGGACTACATTAAAATTAAAAACTTATGCTCATAAAAAGACAACCCACTGATGCATACAACAGAAAGATTGTTTCCAGAATATACTAAGGCCTCCTAAAAATCTATAAGAAAAAGACAATTGAATAGAAAAATGCACAAAATTGTTGAATAGATACTGCATTAAAGAAGATATAAAAATGTCTAATAAACATATAAAGAGGTGCTCACCTTCATTAGTCATTAGGGAAATGCAAATCTCAACCATAATGAAATACCTCTACACACCCACCAGAACTTATATAGAGAAAAATATAGGCTATTAAAAAAAAGTATTGGTGAGGATATGGAATAATTCAAATTGTCATACATTGCTGGTAGGAATGGTAAAGATATTTGGAATATATCCCTTATGACCCAAAAACACCATTTCCAGGCATAACCCAATGGAAATGTATTTACATGTTCACCAAAAGACATCAACAACAGTGTTTATAGAAGCATAAGTCATAATAGCTCCAAACTTGAAAACTATCCAAGTGCCTATAAATAACAGAAAGGATAAATAAATTGTGATATATTTATAGAATGGAAAACTCTACAGCAATAAGACTGAATGATTTATAGCTATATGTACCAAATAGATGGATCTCACAAAACTAATGTTGAGTAAAAGAAGTACATGTTTATAATGCCATTGATACTAAGATAGTGTATGTTATTGAGAGTACATAGTAGTAGTGCCAGTAAGTAAAACGACTGACTGTTGATCAGGTCATGATCTCATATTTCATGAGTTCGAACTCCGCACCAGGCTCCATGCTGATGGTGCAGATCCTGCTTGTGTTTCTTTGTCTCTCTCTCCCTCTCTCTCTGCTGCTTCAGTGCTCTTTCTTTCTCTCTCTCAAAAAAAAATATCCATTGATATTAGGTTGAAATGTATACAAAATTAATTTATGACACCAGTAGTTCAAATGGCAATTACCCTTGACATGGGTAATGACTGAAGAGAATATTGGGAGGTTTTCTACAGAGTGGTCAATATTTTATATCTTTTTCCAGACACAGATTACAAGGATGTGTTAGTTCATAAAAAAATTTATCCACCTGGACTCTGATAATATGTGCACTTTTATTTATGGAAATTATATTTTATCACTTCTTGGCCTTTTGGCTAAGATCAAGTGTATGGAGATTATACTTCAGTAAAAAGGGTTTTTTTTTTTTAATTTATTTTTGACAGAGAGAGAGCGTGAGCAGGGAGAGGCAGACAGAGTATCCCAAGCAGGCTCTAAACCACCAGCTCAGAGCCCGACACAGGGCTCGAACCTAGGAACCGTGAGATCATGCCCTGAGGAGAAATCAAGAGTCAGACGCTCAACTGACTGAGCCACCCAGGTGCCCCTTCAATGAAACGTTTTAAATGAAATGCTCTAATGGACCCTCAGAATAACAATTTTGCTTATATGGCATACATGTGTATAGCATTTGTTGCTAAATAAGCATAGTATTGTTCTGTATTTCCCTCTTTAAATAAATCTTCTGTGGTAAATAGAATGATGCTTCCCCCAAAGATGTCCATGTCCTAATTCTTAGAACCTGCAAATATGTTACTTTATATAGCAAGAGGGACTTTACAGATGCAATTAATTTAAGAATCTTGACAAGGCAGATTAGTCTGAGATACCTGAGACCTAAAATTACATGTGTCTTTAAAATTGGAAAACTTCTGGGACACTTGGGTAGCTCAGTCGGTTAAGCATCCACTCTTGATCTTGGCTCAGGTCATGATCTCACCGTTCAGTTCGTGGGTTCGAGCCCTGTGCTGATGGTACAGAGTCTTCTTGGGATTCTGTCTCTCCCTTTCTCTACCCTCACCCCTCAAAATTAATTAATTAACTAATTAATTAATTTTAAAAAGTTGGAGAACTTCTCCCGGTGTGGTCAGAGGGAGATGTGACTATGGAAAAAATGGTCAGAGAGATGTACTGTTGCTGGCTTTGAAGAGAGAGGAGGGAGACTTTGAGCCAAGGAATGTGGGCAGCCTTTAGAAGATGAGGAAGACAAAGAATGGATTCTCCTCTAAATCCTCCAGAAGGGAGCACAGCCCTGCCAACATCTTGATTTTAGCCCACTGACACACATGTTGTATGTGACCCACAGAACTATCAAATAATCACTTTGTTTTGTTTTACAAAGTTTGTGGTAATTTGTTAAAGCAGCAACAGAGACTAATATACCATCCTCCTGATTTCTGGAAATGCAAATTTTTAAAAAATCTCGTGCTTTTATATCTAATGGGCTGCAACTGTCAGCAGCAGCACAAGAGACCTAGAATGTCAGGAGTTTGGCAAGATTGAGTTATGAACCATGGGGCTCCTAGGTGGCTCAGTCAGTTAAGTGTCCGACTTTGGCTCAGGTTGTGATCCCATGGTTTGTGGGTTTAAGCCCCGCGTTGGACTCTGCTGACAGCTCAGAGCCTGGAGACTGCTTCGGATTCTGTGTCTCCCTCTCTCTTTGCCCCTCTTCCCACTCATGCTCTGTCAGTTTCTCTCTCTCTCTCAAAAAAAAAAAAAAAAGAAAGAAAGAAAGATTGAGTTATGAACCATATTGAATGCAGAGTAAAGGGCACAGGAGACTTATCTGCAGTTTGACCCCTTCGGTGTCCTTGGAGGCTCTGTCATGAAGAAAAGTGCTATTTCTGCAAGGTGCAAAGGCCAGGGCAATGTTTTTACATAAACCTGCTCTTGGTGTAACAATAAAAATAGCTTCATAAACAGGGAAATCATTCCAATAAACACATGTCATGCCAGTGATGTTAAAAACCCATTCAGGCATCTAAGAACTAGTTATACCTCCTTGACCTGGGGCCAACAAGATGATTTCTCCATGGTTTCCAACACCAAGAAAATAATACAAGGAAGCAGGGGACTGGACTCAGCTGTGATTAGCAAGCTTGCAAAGTAATAACCTGAGAGTGTGTCCATGATTGGTAACCCACTCTTTCCACCAATATTCTCTGATAGAGAGCTTTGGTAGTTTTTTCCACACTGTTTTTAAAGTATTATGTAAATATAGTTTCAATACAAGTTTCCTAAACCCTCCTATACAGGAATTTTGGAACCACCACTGGAACTAATATTTGATACATGACATTGACCTGTCATCAGTTGAAAATAGTTTGGCATTACCTTCCCAAGTTGTATGTACGCATACCTGTATTAGTTTCCAGTGTCTGCTGTGGCAAATCATCACAAACTTGAGGACTTAAAACAATAGTCATTTACTCCCTCACAGTTCTGGAGAATAGAAGTTTAACATCAGTTTCACTGGACTGAAATTAAGGTGTTGACAAGGTACCTTTCCTTCTTCTCTTTTGTCTGGATTCAAATCTCCTTCTGGTTCCCACTTTATCTTATTTTATTTTTCAATTTTTAATGTTTTATTTATTTTTGAGAGAGAGAGAGAGAGAGCGTGACAGGGGAGGGTCAGAGAGAGAGGAAGACACAGAATATGAAGACAGGCTCCAGGCTCTGAGCTAGCTGTCAGCAAAAGCCTGATGCGGGGCTTGAACCCACAAACCGCGAGATCATGACCTGAGCCAAAGCAGGACGCTCAACCAACTGAGCCACCCAGGCGCCCCTCTGGCTCCTACTTTATAAGGACAGTTGGATTGCATTTTGGGCTCACTTGGGTAATTCAGAATAATTTCCCTATCTCAAGAACTTAAACTTAATTACATTTGCTAAAACTCTTTTTCCAAATGCGGTCACAGGTTTGGAGGATTAGGATGTGGACATAATTTTGGGGGGCATTGTAAGCCTACCCAAGTACCGTAGCAATTCCACTCCTATAAAGTGCTATGGAGATACTCCTGCCTAAGTGTATTTTGTAATTTTTTAAAGTTTTATTTATTTATTTATTTATTTATTTATTTATTTATTTTGAGAGAGAGCGTGAGTGATGGGGAGGGGAAGAGAAAGACAGAGAGAGTGAGAATCCCAAGCAGGATCGCACTCTCAGCGCAAAGCCCAACGTGGGGCTCAAACTCATGAACTGCAAGATCATGACCTGAGCCGAAATCAAGAGTCAGATGCTTAATGGACTGAGCCACCCAGGTGCCCCCTAAGTGTACTTCTTGAAATTCATTTTAAAACTCTAAAGGAAACCACTAGATGCCTATTGGCAGGTAAATGGATAAGTAGGATGGCATATTCACACAAATGGAAGTTTATCCATCAGTGGGAATGATTGATGTAGCAACAAGAAACAACATGAATACGCACTAGAAAAAAGTAAAGCAAGTACTCACTTGCTCACTTTTGAGTAAAAAAGCAAATCCTCACTAATGTGCATAGTATGATACTGTTTTTACAAAATTCAAAACACGTGAAACACTGACTAGGGACAAGTATGTGGTAAAGCCGTGTTGATTTTCTTTTAAATAAAGGCAATGATAAAGGCTAGATGTAGAATGTGGTCACCTCTCTGTTGGAAGGGGTGGAAAATAGAGCAGGCTGGGGGTATGGGATTGGGAAGGAATAGCCAGGTAACTTCAATATGGAAGATGTTTTAGCTGTTATGTTGGATGGTAAATCCTTAGGTGTAATGTTACAAGTGTTGCTTTATATGTATCACATACTGCATTTTACAAATCACCAAGGTAATTACTGACATTGTACTGGGCATTTTTTGTAGCAAGGTACAGACTCATGCTTATTAGGGAAAACAAAGGGATTGATCACAAGGATTCGTATTCTTAGGAACTGGAAAGCATCTGGGATTTGAAGCAGCCTAAGTACCAAGTACTGTGTCCTCCACTGTTACATGCAGAGGGGAAAGAGTCTGCAGCAGGAAGGCTAGTTCAGCAAAAAATAGATTCTCTGACCAATTCTTCACTTGATGATAGCTTCATCTTTGAGACTGCTATTTCCTCCCTAAATAAAAGAATAATCCAGAGTTAATGAATCACAATTACCAAGGAAGACACCAGATTATCAGCATATTTGATAAGCCATACCAGGTTATTCTCATTATCAGGGAAATTGGGAAATTTTCTGGAGCGGTGCTTCTCAGATGTGAATGTGCACAGGAGTCACTTGGGATCTTGTTGAAACGCAGATTTTGATAGTTGTGGAATGCAGTCTGAGTCTGCCTTTCTGAGAAGTCTCAGGGAATGCAGACACTGCCAGTCAAGGGCATTTTCTGAGAAGCTAGCTTCTAGAGCTCAGTACATTTGAGAATCTGGGAAGAGCTCTCTATAGATCTATCTCACAGCAGAATACATAAACAGAATTTAACATAAAATTGCAAAAGGTTTGGAGGACCCCTGAACACTTTTCTTAGGCTAAGAGGACATACCATCACCCTGGTTCTGATGAGGAGATGACAGAAATCTTCAATTAATAGTGTCTAACATTTAATGAGTACCTACTATATGCCTTGGCACTGTGCTAGGTGTTCTAGACATATTATCTCGTTTAGTCCTCACAACAAATCTATGAGGTATGTCCTGTATGATCATTCTTATCTTACAGGTAAAAAAACTGGTGCACAGAAAGTTTTAGGTAATTTGCTCAAAGGTATTCCGTGAGCCTGACTCCTGAGCCCAGGTGTTTAATTGCTATGTAGTAGTGGTCTTAACATTTTATGATTGCTTTGAAGAAAGGATTTTATTTTATTAAAAATTGTCTGGAAAGTGAAAATGTGGGCAGACTAGACCTGAGGTTTTCAAATTCTGATGGGCATGAGAATCACTTGGGACATTTGTTAAACATGGTAAGAAAACAATGTTTGGGTTCCATACTAGATCTTAGAATCTCTGGATGGAGCTGGGCACTTGTATTTTTTTTTAATGACTGATTTTTTTAAAGTTTATTCTTAAATTTAAACACGATCTAAGGCAACCCTTCATTCAAGCTATATGTGGCAACAGATGCTATGACAGGGAATCCAGATGTTTAAACAGGAATGGAATTAAGGATCACCATTGCCTCAGGCACAAGGAATAGCTTACTTTTTACCAGATTCTTAATTCTACCTGTGGCCAGGGGGCCCTTCCCTGTGGCCTGCATTTTTAGTTCCTTGAGTTTCTTCTGCTCCTCTTTCTGTTTCTGGTTGAGTGCCTTATCTCATGTATCTTCTTGGCCTGCTTCTTGGGCTGCTTCAGGGGCTCCCTCTTGCCACCTTCGGAGCCAGACATGGCGCCTGCTACCTCTTCCCCTGGGCCTGCCACTGGAAGCCTGTTTAACCAACACCCCAGAGGATCTCAATGTGCAGTCTGAGTATGACTACTGTGGGTTTTAGAAAGGTAGCGTTTTGAAAATTGCAAAGGAGGGACGCCTGGTTGGCTCAGTAGGTTAAGCATCTGACTCATGATTTGGGCTGAGGTCATGATCATGATTTGGGCTCAGGTCATGATCATGATTTGGGCTCAGGTTCATGGAATCAAGCCCCTTGTCAGGCTCTGTGCTGAAAGCTTGCGATTCTTTCTCTCCCTCTCTCTCTGCCCCTCCCCCACTCGTGCTCGCTTGCTCTCAAAATAAATAAATAAACTTAAAGAGTGCAAAGGAAAGTTAAATGAAATCTTTTATGTGAGAAACTCTGAAAGGGAAGGTAGCTCCTAGAGAGTTAGGAAGTTCTTAGAAATTCATTACCGGCCCTGATCTTAATAAGGAAGAAAAGCAGGGAGGCACCTTTAAGTTTCCTTTGCTTTCCTTTGCGCCTTTCACTTCCATTCAGGTGTATTCCATAACATCTTCATTTAGCAAGGGGTAGATCCACTTTTTAAAGTACTTCACATTATCAAGGACACAAAAAAGTGCTTATAAAGTGGTGTTATGGACCTGTAAATAGAGTGGCAGGAAAATAAACTCTACTCCCCCTACCCTTTTTCCCTCCAGACAAGCTTAAATTTGAGGGGGAAATGCTAAAATAACAGCAAAAAAGGGTGGGAGACACAACTTGATTCTCTTCTCAATTTATTTTCCTTTTTCTCATTCATTTGTTTTTTCAAGCAATTTTTTTTAATTGCATGTGACTTCATTGTGCCGAGTACAACTCTAGAGCTGGGAATACAGTGCTGAAGGCTGCCTACTGCCATTTCTTAAGAAAATGAGTTCAGCAGTCGTACCCATATATGGATAGGTTGAAGAGAAGGACAAGTATGATGTGTGAAGAGCACAACCCATGGGTTGTGAACAGAAAAGGTATCAGGAGAGAAGGGTGGATTTTATTATGTTTCTAAAACAGCTGAAGGAGGTGGATTCTGAAGAAGAGCAGAAACTGGATGGCAATCCTATTCAAGATTTTTTTATTATTAAAAACAATTTTTAATGTTTATTTTTGAGAGAGAGCGAGAGACAGAGCACAAGTGGGAGAGGGGCAGAGAGAAAGACACAAAATCTGAAGCAGGCTCCAGGCTCTGAGCTGTTAGCACAGAGCTTGACCAGGGGCTCGAACCCAGGAACGACGAGATCATGACCTGAGCCAAAGTCTGATGCTTAACCCACTGAGCCCCCCAAGCACCCCGAGAGTTTTTTTTAAAGAACAATATATGTGTTGGCTTTAACACTATAGATATTTTATAGGTAATTAACTTATGTATTTCTGGTGATACATTTTTAAAAAGATTGTTAAAGAAACAATTTGTTAGCATTGTAGAGAAAAGGAAGTGGTGATCAACAGGGCCAGGTGTGGATTTACTAAGAACAAGTCTTGTCATACCAACCCTCTTTCTTTGGTTGATTAGGGAACTATGGTAGATTTTGGGTTGAGTGGGTGGTAGGGAAGCAAAAATAATGAAGGTAGATCCACAGAAATCTTTGTTTTTGAAAAAAATATGTATTGCGCATCTGCTTAGACCAGACATTTGCTAGGCAACTTACACTTTCGTATTTGATCATCACAGTAAGCCTAGTAAGAAAATCTTGTCTTCCTAAAAACCAACTGATGACTTAAAACTCAGGATCTGCAACACTCAAGGAGAGTGTTGGTGGGAGGAGCTGGTTTGCCCATCCATGAAGCCCCCAAAGCTGATCCTAGAGATTTACCTCCTTCCTATGGTTCCTCACATTTATGCACTGGGCCCAAAAGTTAACAGGAGACTTTAACCTTAATACCCTGTAGCAAAACTGTAAAAGGGCTAGAAGCCATAAACAAGATTTTAGGAAAGATGGAGGGTAATAAAATGGAAATAAACATAGAAAACAACCTGAAACTAGATAATCCAGTTTACAAAATAAGGTTTGTCCTCTTCAGTTTATAGCTGACTGCAGAGATAAGGGCTTCCGCTCACTACTAGATTACCTGTTTTAAATGACTCTTTTCAGCAAGTCACTATGCATTTTCAGTGATTCTTCTTTGCCTCCAGCCATACTTTTAAACTATAAACTGCTCAAATCTACCTTTTAGAACCTTAATTTCCAGTAATCCATTGTGCGAGCATTGTCACCTCCTTTCCCACTCAGAGGCTTCAGAACGTTCCATTTGTTTTGTCTCTATGCTCAAACCATTCTTCAAAGTACATTCTCCTTCAGCACTCTTTTCTGCCTGCCCAAATTGCTTAATTTAGGGCTGTGTGGTTTGAAGGACCAGTTTCAACTAAGTTAGCTCAGGTGAAAGGATTTCTTAGGGTAATCTTACATATGATTTCTCAGAAATAGTCTTGTATTAGTTGTGACTTGTTGAGGCTTAAGCAATTTTTTTTCCTCACATATGGAGAAATCTGGAGGTAGCTAGTTATTGATTGTGTTAGAGGCTCAACGTGATAAAGACCAGCGGCACTACTTTTCTTGGCCTTTTCCTCACCATTACAAGATGGCTGCTACAGCTCTAAATAGCATTTCCAATTTCAAGGAAGGTAGAGAAGGGAAGGGAAACCAGTCTTTTTCTTTGATTGGGAGAGCAAAAACTCTCACAGAAACCTGCCAGTAGACTTCGGCTTATATTACATATATAAGAACTCTGTAACTTAGCTGCTCATAAAGAAAGGGAAATCACAAGCCGCAAGTGATTACTATTGAGACTGTAGAAAGAACTTCTACACTTTGATAAACATGAGATACACAACCCAATAGAAAAATATGCAGAAGGCAGGCAATTGGCAGAAGAAGAAATATTTTTGGTGAGCAAATTGAGAGAAAGATGCCCAATAACATTGGTGATTAGACAAATGCAAATTATGACTACACTGTGCTAGCCAATCATTATGACTACACATTACGCACTGAATTAAAAAGTTAAGACCTCTCAAAAATAATGTTGACAAAAATGTGAAGTTGTTTTTTTGGCTAGTGTGGGTGAGGTAAAATGGTACAATGACTTGGGAATACAATCTGGGGTTATCTAGTGAAATTGGATGTGGGCCAACGCCATGATGTAGCAGTTTCACTTCTAGTGATTCCACACGGGAGACGAGCATGCCAATGTTCACAGCAGCATTTTTTGTAATAGCAAAAATGGAAATAACCCAGGCGCTCACTGTCAGAAGAATGTACAAGGATATATTCAAATGATAGACCTACAACTATTATAGCAACATGTATGAATATAAGAAATACAATTTTGAGGGGAAAAGAAAATCAAAGGCAGAAGACTACATATATCCCATAATGTTTTTAAAAGCTAAAAACAAGAAGGCTAAACAATATATTTTTAGGGATACATACATATATGGTTATATGTTTTCAAAAGAGAAATAACAAAGCAAGAAGAAAATAAACACAAAACTCAGGATAGTGGTTAGCACTCCTGAAGGAGGGATGTGGGATACAACACATAGGTGAATTCAATGATACTGCAATATTCTAAGTATTAAATTGAGTAGCGGATTAATAGTTGCTCACTTTATTATTATGATGCATAACTTGTATTTCATATATAATATATTTATATGTCAAATATTACATAATAAGAATCTTAAGAAAAAATAGCTTTGGTAATAAGTATTAAAACCAGTATAATACATTATGTTGTAAAAACATGTTGGAGGGAGGCACATGCTCTGGTCAACCAGACATTTACATTTTTAATTGTTTTTGTTTTACAATGGTATTTTAGTATAATAAAAACTGCATTTGCTTCAGCTCAGGTGGGGAAAAGAACATAAGCACATACAAACACAAACGCTGTAGGGGAATTTATTCTTACTAACTTGCAGCAACTTTGTGAAATAAATAAGTAGTTGAGACAAGAAGCAGGGTTAGAACAGAAAGAGAGGCTAAATAATTTAATGTAAAGAACAGGGCAAGAAGAGGGGTGGGGACAGAAGTGAGAATACAGAAATATGCAAAGAGAAAGTGGAAATGGAGGATGTAGATTGTAGTGTCCTTTTTAAAATGCTTAGCAACAAAAGAAGAGAAAAAATTAGATTCTGTCACCGTCAGGGAGTCTTCAGGACTATTCTTCCCAACCCCACTCTGTTTTGCTTTTGTTTAATGCCTGTATTAGACAGAGGAACATGCAGGCCCAAGGATAAACTTTGTTAGGCACTTAAGATTTTGAGGTTTCATGCCCAGTCTAGGGACACATGTACCTACTCCCAAGGATAATAGTGTTATTATTCAATCAGTGTTTTCTTTTTATTACGTTCACTATCATTTCAAGGTTATTTAAGTTATTCTCAATTCCAAATATTACGCCAGTATCCAATCATGACAATAGACCAAAACAAATGCCACCACTCTCAACAACAAAAATTCCCACCCCAAAAGAAAATGACATTTCTTAGTCATTCTCTCCTCAATAGAGGATTTATTCATTGGTTATAATCTGCACAAATTACAGATCCCATTTTAAAAAACAAGGAATGACTTAATACATTTTAATGGACTTTGCTTTGTTGATCTATTTTAATTTATTTAAAAAATTGTTAATGTTTATTTATTTTTGAGAGAGAGATAGACAAAGCATGAGTAGGGGTGGGGTAGAGAGAGAAGAGATGCAGAATCTAAAGCAGGCTCCAGGCTCTGAGCTGTCAGCACAGCGCCTAACATGGGACTCGAACTCACAAACTCTGAGAGATCATGACCTGAGCCAAAGTCGAATGCTTAACTGACTGAATAACCCAGGTACACCTTGTTGATCTATTTTTAAAGCTATTACCTGTAACTCCTCCAAAGAGCAAAAAAACCTGTTAATAAACTTGTCTTTACTTCCTTCTCACCTAAGAAAATCTCTTCTGGGGTTGGGAAAGAAAAGGCAAGAACAATGTATCACCTCCCTATGTAATTTTTCCAGAGTTCCCAGGTAAAATGCTTACTCCTGCTTTACGTGCCTGTTGTACAATACACTTCATCACAATTTTCATTCAATTATATGTCACTCTTGTTGATCAAGCAGCAGCCTCCCAGAGGGCAGAGAACTTTTCTTGCTCATCTTAGTTTCTATATAGTGTGCATTGGGTCTTGTATATATTGGGAACTCAATAAGCATTGAATGAATGAATGAATAAACAACAAACAATTATTAATCAATAGTGTTTTTTGAATGTTTACTTTTGAAAAATCATTTTAAAAGTAAATGTTTATTTCAAAAGCTGTTTAAATAAAGCACTCTCCCTACATTATGTCCAGCACATAGTCACAATAAATATTTCTTGAATGAATACCAAATACTTAGCACAAGTAATTTCGATTTGTTATGGCCTTGCACTCTAGGGGCCTTGTAACTCTGGAAGTAAGGGAAGCCATATAAACAATGGCACGTCTTTCTCAGTTATAAAGTGTTTAAAACTTTTTTTAAAGTTTATTTTTTATTTATTTTGAGAGAGAGAGAGCATAAGCATGAGGAGGGGAGGGGCAGAGAGAAAGGGAGAGAATCCCAAGCAGGCTCTACACTGTCAGCACAGAGCCCAGTTTGGAGCTAGAACCCACCAACTGTGATATCATGACCTGAGCAGAAACCAAGAGTCAGATGCTTAACAGACTGTCACCCAGGCCCCCCTGAATTATTTAAAACTTTTAAAAGATATTCAAATAGAGGTAACATACAAAATTTACTTTTTAAAAATTTTTTTATTTGAGAGAGAAAGTGTGTGAGTGAGCTGGGGAAAGGGGCAAAGGGAGAGAGAGAGAGAGAGATTGAGAGAGAGAGACAGAGAGAGAGAGAGAGAGAGAGAGAGAGAGAATCCCAAGCAGGTTCCTTGCCCAGTGCAGAGCCCAATGCAGGGGCTCAATCCCACCACGGAGCTCGATCCCACCATGCTGGGAACATGACCTGAGCCAAAATCAAGAGTCGGATACTCAACTGAGTGAGCCACCCAGGCTTCCCAAAATTTACATTCTTTTTAAGGAAAAAATGCTTCTTCAAATACATTTTTGCTTGTGGGGTATCGCTTGGAGCTATATCTTCAGAATCATTGAGGGAAATGTTATCCCTCCATTGTTTTTTATCTGTTTGGTTTTCTAGGGGCATCTGGCAGTTAAAGTAAGAGAAGTAGTAAGTACAGTTTTTGATTTGCATCTTACATCTTTGTATAAGAAGATATGAATAAGGAGAAAACATACCAGTTCTTAACAACTGTAGAGGTTTTGCCCTTTGATAGAACATTTTCCTATTATTTTTTTTCCAGGCTTCACCACTTCTTGACCAGAATACACAGCAAGGATTATCATCCCAATTTAACAGGTTAGGAAACAGATTACGAAATCTCTGCTAAGGTCCTTCTAGAATCAGCGATGGGAAGATTGTTCATTTCAGTTAAAGAAAAATTATTTATTGACACTTGTTAAAATGGTGAGGAAGACTATTGCTAAAGAGAGTGAAAATTACTGCAAGAGGAGAAAGAAATTGTGCTTAACTTTGAATAAAGAGAGCTAGGAATACATAGCCAACAAACAAGCAGAGTGATTGGGTCAGTGGATGGAAAACTACTATGAAGAAACAGTAAGGCAGGCCAAAGGTGGGGGATACGGAATTTGATAACGTATCAAAGGCATCAGACATCAAGAGGGGGATGACTTCTCAGGATTAATACTAATACTGGGCTCAGCCAGGCCAGACTTGAAGGCCTAGGTGGAATCCTAGGCAAGTGGAAGGTTCAGAGGAGCCTAAGTAACGCTTGGACAGGTCTTTGTCACTGCCTATCTCGGACCTCTTTATTATCGAATTCGTATGGATGAGGATGGCTGGCAGGGAGCCGGCACTCTGGGATCAAGGGTCTGAAGCCTAGGTCTCCATCCCCGGCAGCAGTAACTGGCAGCCAGAGCTAAGGAGACCACGTCCCGCAACCAACTGACCAACGCGGGTCGGAGCAACGCCCCTGGCCTCAGACCCGAGGAACCCCCAAAGTCTGCCAGACCGCAGTGCGTCCCACTTCAGGGGCGGGCTCAGCAGGTCGGGTGGGGCAGGACCCGTGCCTCTTATTGGCTGGCGCTCTTGGGCGGGGTTCCAGACCCCGCCCCACCGCCCATTATTGGCCGTATAATCTCTATCTCCCTCCCCTCAGCCAGCGAAGCCGCGCGCTGGTCGGTCCAGCTCCGCCCAGCGGGAGGGGCCGAGGCCGCGTTCCTCCTCCCTACGGGTTCCATCCTTAAAGCACGAGTCCTGACGCTCCGTCTGTTCCAGCGGGCGCCGGGATCCGGACGGTAATCTGCCGGAGCAGGCCAGAGCCTACCAAGGAGGGTCTGAGACCACAGAGCAGCCGCGGCTGGCACGCGAGCGTCTCGGTGTGTGAGAGCTGCGAGGGCAGGGGTCCCGGGCGCCATTGCTGGCCGCCAGAGCGCCGCCCGGACCTATTCCGCCCTCAGCTGCCCTACCAGCGCCGGGAGGAGCCGTAGCTCGGGGTCGTCGCCACCCACTGGCCCCGTGTCGTAAATCGTGTACCACATCTACCGCGCACTGCGGGCTGCCCGGGCCGAGACCATGTTTGACAAGACGCGGCTGCCGTACGTGGCCCTTGATGTGCTCTGCGTATTGTTGGGTACGTACGCGCCGCCGGCCCGAGGGGCGTGTGCGCGCGAGCCCTGGGTGGGGTGCCCCGGTGGGTACGGGTGTGCGTCTTCTGGGAGGGCACTAGCGGAGAGCTGCAGACGGGCGTGGGGGCGGTGTGTGTGCCTGATGCGCGCGCCTTTTCGGGAAGAGACTCGGGGGACGGCCTCCGCAGCCCCGGGATCCCGCTTTGCCGCCTGCACCTCGGCCCCTGCGTGGTTCGTTCCCACTGTCTGTCGCCCGCCGGTGTGCTGAGCCTAGCCCTGCTTGGACGCTGTTCACGCCTCTGCGCTCGGTCCCTTGCTCCTGTCCTCTGTTTCCCGTTCCACTCCTAGCAGAGCGGGGTGGGCTCCTCCCCTCTCTGCTGTAGGGAAGCCGGGTCACTGGCACGTCAGGTTCTGTAGCGACACTGGAGGTTTGATTCACTGGGTATTCTCAGTAACAGGCGCCAGTGCCTGGTTTATCTTACTTGTGGGAAGCAGTTTAATTTTTCGTCTATAAAAGGCTAGAACCTTCCTAATTAGAAGGTGTTGCCAGGTTGTAAATTGTCAGGTTGGTAGTAGGTGTGAGGATGCCAAGTTTCTGTGTACAGGTCTGAAGAAGCTGGCTTTTTGGCGTTGTGTGTGTTTGGTTGTGAATGAGCGCGTGCTCCAGACCTGCTGTTTCCTTCTCTGTATAGACCTTGCCATGGTGTAGCTTTCCATCTCCTGTGACAGCCCACAAGGAGCACTACACATTCTTTGGCTGCAGCAAATCTGGCGTTGTCTTCCTAATGGAAGAGGTCGTTTCTGGGGCTTCGGGTTGCCAATTGCTCCTTTTGACTAGAAAGAATTGAAGTCATCTGGATAAGAGATAGGCGTTGGAAGGAATAACTTTCACCTTTTTAATATGTACTGTGTGTAAGGCAGTATGTTGCGAACTATTTAGACGTTATGGAAAAACAAACAAACAAGAAGACCTGCTCGAGGTTTGGGTATCGGGAGTCAAGTATCAAAGTAATGGTACCGGCAACATCTCACGGGAGGAGATCTGTGACTGTAGCATCCTTGGTGCAGGTGTGTATAATGACTTTCACTGATAGGAAATTTCCCTGATTTGAATCCAGTATTCCACTTTTCTTGCCTCAAACCTGTCCATTTAGGCGCCTGCAGTCTTGCTGAATTCTTATAAATTCTATTACCTCTTTTTTGAGGTAAAACCCCTTGTGTTATTTATGAAATATTTTTTATTGTTGACTGAGACACTTCCTTTAGAGCTCCACAGTGAAATTTGGAGTTAAGCTTAGAAAAGAGAAACAGAATTTTGGAACACTTTTTATAGAAACAGAAGTAATTCTTTCTTTCTGTCTGTCTGTCTCTTTTCCTCCCCAACCCCTTTGGAGAACTAATTCTTTCAAGTGTCAAGACATACTAATAACTACATTAAATATATTGAAATTTATTTATTTACGATGAAAAATTTACCTTTGGTAAAGATGTTAACTTTTATTATAGTTTTAGATTTTTCTTACAATTCCAGTGTAGTTAACATACAGTGTTATATTAGTTTCAGGTGTACAGTATAGTAACAACTCTATATTGTACTCCGTGCTCATCACAATAAATATACTCTTAATCCCTTTCACTTGTTTCACTGATCTCACTACCTACCTTTCCTCTGGTAAGATATTAAATTTTAAAATGTACTTTAACTCCTACTCATTGTCAGTAGGGCATTGTTAAACTCCATTTATGTTTTAGTGAAGGGAGAGGAAAATGTTTGGTCACAAGTAATTTTGATAATTCTAATGTATGATATTACCTCTCATTGCCATAAATTGTGTACTCTCAGAATTATATATCAGTTTCCTCTTCTCCTCTCTTGTGAGAGTTAATAATTGGTAAAACAAATGTCATTTTTTTTTTTCGGTGAGCCAAGCACTACTAGGACAAATGAAACCTAATACTGCTTTAAGTTCACCAAAGTTAATATTAGTATACACAGTCATATGGTAGGTCTATGTTTTGTTTCCAAGTTTTTAAATTCATCTAAAATGGAAAGCCCATTTGTAGTTCAGTTTTATAAATTATAAGTTCTTCTGGTCTGTGTTTTCATCATGATGCAAATATCACATAATTTTACTGTAGAGGTAAGAATAATTTTATTGCTACATTGACCTGACAGTTGCAGGATTTATGATGGCTCTCAAAAAGATGAAATTGTGTTTTTGATTTTAAACGTCTTTAATAGTTTTGGAAACAACTTGCTCTGGGGGCTTAGGAATTAGGTATATTTTAGAAAAAGATACCTGGTCTACTGAAACATGTTTTATCTGTTATTGTATTGCTCAAGTTTCTTTTAAAGTAATGCAGACTATTTTCATGATAATCTCAGAATTCCCTTTTCCTAAATAGAAAATGAAGTACTAATTTATTTTAATTTGGTGTATAAGATGACATTAAATTTAACAATGTCAGCTCTCCATTACAAACAGGAATGAAGGTGCTGGGATACAAAACTTTTTCATAATGGGTTTTGGAAGGCAATACAATTTTATAGCAAATTCACCTCTTGGAGTCTAAAGGTTATTTTAAATTTGGTTTTTATTCACTTTGCTGACATCAGGAGATTGACAGCCTAAAATTATGGTAGCTTGAAGAGGGTTATCAATTTGGGATTAACTTTATTCTTTTTCTGTGGAGTATGTACAGGTAAGAGTTGCTTATACCAACAGAAAGATGATTAAACATTTCTTAAATACAGGGTTCTATGAAAGTGATTCATAATTATAATGTGAATATGTTCCAGGTTCTGTTAATGACCACCCCAGCATCATACAGTGTATCCATTTTAATATGATGGTACATGATTGTGTTACATGACTACTTTATAATTTTATGGAGTGTGATATCTGTTGAAGTGATCATTAAACATGTGCTGTGTGTGTGTGTGTGTGTGTGTGTGCACATTTCTACCCCTCAGTCATGTTTATCATGTAAAACATAAATTCCTCTATCTGATATACCAAATGATTAGTTCCTTCAGTGGATCTGATGAGTTCTTAGAAAAAGTCAGAATTTTGAGAGAGAATGTGTATTTGAAATGGAGCATAGTCTTGCCATTTTTCTCTGGATCTTTTGATGATGAGTTCTGTCATTGTAGAAAAGACTGGCTGTAAGTAAGCACACAAGAAAAGCTGCTCTATAGGAAATGATAGCAGGCTGGTATGAAAGGAACTATGTTTTTGCCCATTGTGTTAAATGATGTTCTGAATAAAACTTAGTAGTGTTTAATTTCTGGGAGTCATTCCACATTTTGTCTACCATGGCATAAGGCTGCCAGGTATGGACACTGAGTCCACTGATGGATTCAGTGTACATAGGTTGAAGGTTGGTTCTGTCAGGTCCATGTTAGGTGCTAGGGATTCAAAGATGATTAAGACAGCCCTTGCCCTAAAGGAGCTCAGGGTCTAATGAAGGACAGATAAACAGGTTATAGTACATCCTGATAAGTGTAATAATTGAGGTATGGAATAGGTGCCCTTTCAGTACAGAGAAAGGAGCTGTCTTAGACCTGATCGATTGCAAATAAATGGTTTATCTATTTACCCTTTGGGATGCAGAAGTGACAAAAGTTATCTAGCATTACTCTTAGAATCTTTTTTTTTTTTTTTTCTTGGCCAACTTGAAGTATGGCAGTAGAAACCCAAGTAGGTACCCTGTGTTTATGACTTTTTTGTAGACAGTCCCATGGTGTCTAAAAGATTTAGGAAGAACTGGCAAAAACTTTTTATATACTTGTATTTTGCTGTGTGGCAGTTATGTAGAATAACTGTGCTCCACATTCTCCTTTTGCCCCTCCAGATCTGTTCTCCACTTTGATCAGTGCTCTGGGAAGCAGATTCTATGAGCTGTATCAACTGACCTCTTGCTTTATGGTTTCTGATTGGCTTTGGTTTGTGGTGTGTCAGTAGGAGGCCCGGAAGAGCCAGTTCCCTCCTGCTGGATTTGTGTTGCTAAAGCTGTTCTGTGTTTTGTGAGTAGGTCACAGCTTCTATTCAACAGCCCTTGTCTGCCAGCCAGGTACAGTTACAGATCTTTTTGGGTTCTGGTAACCCCTTACTTGCCCCCTTTAGGCTTGGTGATGATAATGGCTTCCTGATGTTGCTAGCTTGGGAGTATTCCACCATCCCTTGCTGCTTTTCTTAAATCCTGCCTCTGCTTTTGAAGATGGTTCCTTCATTAAATGCTCTTGAATATCTTTTTTGAATGTGCCTTTTTTTTTTTTTCTGGGGCCCTACTGATAACATTCATCCATGTCTAAAACAGATCTGAAGTAGCTTCCCTCTCTGCACTTAACACCAGTTACAGCTGCTCATTATAGCAGGTGCAAACAGGAGCTCATGGGCTCCAATCTTGGCTTTCTTGGAAGAGAGGTTGGTCATAGTTTCCTTACCATGTTCCAAATGTAGTATCATCATTATGTCAAATCATAGTCAGTAGATTAAGAATAAAAAATTGGCAGCCAATAGTAGGTGATTGTAGAACCCCTGTTACTTACTCTTCCCTAGTAATTATCTCAAATACTATGTCATATGTCATTGCCATAATACTGACATCATTCTGCCCCTTAAGTATTACCCCTGAAGAGTCATCCCTTTCCTTTCCCTCATTCTGGACCCCTTTCGCAAGGAAAAAAAA
>CM053572.1:35835182-35970762 GCA_028646485.1 Cryptoprocta ferox | reverse complement strand
TTTGAGAGAAAGAGCGAGAGCGCAGGTTGGGGGGGCAGATACAGAGAGAGGGAGACACAGAATCTGAAGCAGACTTCAGGCTTTGAGCTGTCTGCACAGAGCCTGTCTCAGGTCTCGAACTCACGAACTGTGAGATCATGACCTGAGATGAAGTCAGATGATTAATCGACTGAGTCCTAGGCACCCCTATTTATTTATTTTAGAGAAGAAGTGAGCACCTGCATGAGTGAGCATAGGGAGAGAGTAGGAGAGAGAGAATCCCGTGCCAACTTGGTGCTGTCAGCATGGAGCCCGATGTAAGGCTCAAACCTACAAACTGTGAGTTCATGACCTGAGCTGAAATGAAGAGTCACATGCTTAACCAACTGAGCCACCCGGGGCTCCCTTTTTTAACTTTTATTAAGCAAACCTCTTTTGCTTCTGATGAGAGTTCATTAGGTTTGTGTGTGTGTGTTTTTATTTAACTTTTCCCTTTCCCTCCCAGCTACAGAGAGAGGGACAGAATCTCAAAAAATAAAAAATTTGTTATACTGGCCTATTCTTTGGTTAGACTAGAATTCTGCTGCAAGAGTTTTTCTACCTTTAAATGGTCAGTTTTGAAAAAAAGCAGAGACCTGGAAGAAATTGCTACTCTTTGGCTCCAGTTGGTTTTATATGGTTGAGTTTTAACTTTAATTTACCTTGCTTGGAATAAAGTATGTAAATGTTCAGAGAATGTTCTTCTCTATAGATTTTATGAAATGTAAATTCTTCCCTTATGTTCTCTTTGAATTACATCCTTTTGGAAACTCATGGGCATGCTATGTATCTTGATTACTCTTTTTTTGTTTAGTCATTTTTGGCTGAGCTCTACCAAAGTTTCCTATGTGTGCTTAGCTTGGGGGATTTTTTTTTATTCTCTTGGATAAGAAATTGAAGTTTAAATTGTTATTGTTTACCCTACTAAAAAAGAGAAGTTGGAAGAAAGTCACTAAACTCCCAGATTTTAAGTGAACCAGTTAAAATATAGCTTCAATTTTATGAAAAGGAATTTGGAATGTTAATTGTCTGTTTCCTCCTAATTTAGGTGGCTTAATTCAGAAGCATTTGGGATGGAAATATACAATTTCTGTAATAAACTAGTTAGGGATTATATAGACACTGCCTTGTCTCATTTTCTTTTTAAAAAGCATTCACTATTCAGATATTATGAACAGTGGTTACAAGTAGCTTTCTCTTCTTTTCCTCCTACTTTCCTCCTTCCCTTCAACCTTCTTGCTCTCTAGGTTTAAAGTCTAGATGTTTGTTTGTTCTTGGTTTTTCACTGAAAGTATTCTAACATTGGGAATGTCTTGTTCTTGATAAACAATACATTTTTCTTTAAGATATTAGAGAGCATAGTCTAGCGATGATCTCTGGATCCAAATTGCTTAGGTTCACATTTCAGTTCCTCCATATACTAACATTGTGACCTTCGGCAGTTTTCTTCTTTGTGCCTCTCTTTCCTAATAAAAGTACCTACCTTATATCATTGTTGTGAGGCTTAAGTGAGTCAGTATGTAAAGAGCTTATAGCAGAGCCTTGCACTTAATATGCATTATACGTTTGTGAAATAAAATTACTCTTTTGTAATCCTACCAACTATAACATTATTTTCATAGAAGTAACATCAGCTAGTTTTGTATTAGGGACAAAAACACTCTCAAACTTTGAAACATTTCCGATGCATACTCATGGAATGTCTTTGAAGCTTACAGAGCATCTTGAAATAGTAATGTTGTATCAGTTATGTGTAAAAACCACATGATATGATCTCCAAGTAGTGGTAATCCCAAGAGTGGTGGAAATTAATCTGTATAGGTCTGTGGTAGAGAGTAATTAAACAAATGGGAAAACTTTATACCATGCTAAGTCCTGACTTTCGGCTTAATCAAGAAAATGGAGTTATCTGCACTCTGAGTCACCTTTACCTATTTTTATTGCCCAGGCCATGGAAATTCCCTATAAAAAGTGAACTTCATATTTTTAAAATTTATAAATGACATTAATTGTACATCCTCATGTATAAATTCTATTATTTGAATTCTTCTCTGTAGTTAAGTGCACAGCAAAGAAACAATTATGTGTAATACCTCTCCACACCCTTTTCTCTGTCTTGCTTTAAAATTTTTTTTCATTTATTATATTTTTTAAATTAAATTTTTTAAATTCACGAGTAGAATTTAGTGATTTATCACTTAAATATAACACCTAGTGCTCATCACAAGTGCCCTTCTTAATGCCCATCACCCATTTAGCCCATCCCACCACCCATCTTTCCTCTAGCAATCTTCAGTTTCTTCTCTGTAGTTAAGAGTCTCTTTTGGTTTGCCTTCCTCTTTGTTTTTATCTTATTTTTTCTTCCCTTATGTTCATCTGTTTTGTTTCTTAAACATATGTGTGAGATCATATGGTATTTGTCTTTCTCTGACTGACTTTTCTGCTTAGCATAATACATTCTAGTTCCACCCATGTGGTTGCAAATGGCAAGATTTCATTCTTTTTGATGGCTGGATAATATTCCGTTGTATATATATCCACATCTTCATCCATTCATTAGTTGATGGACGTTTAGACTCTTTGTGTGTGCAAGTGTGTGTGTAGGTATGTGTGAGACCAATGTTAAAAGTTTTTTTTTTTTTTAATTTTTTTTTTTAAATGCTTTATTTATTTTTGAGAGAGAGAGAGACACAGAGTGAGCAGGGGAGGGGCAGAGAGAGAGGGAGACACAGAATCTGAAGGCAGGCTCCAGGCTCTGAGCTGTCAGCACAGAGCCGATGCGGGGCTTGAACCCACGAACCGTGAGATCATGACCTGAGCCGAAGTCAGACGCTTAACTGACTGAGCCACCCAGGCGCCCCAATGTTAAAAGTTTTTTAAATATTTGACTTTGCATTAGGTTTATTAAGCACATACAGTGCTAGTCTAGTAGCTATAAATATTACTGCAAAGGAGATAACATCTCTAAACTAGTATTTAGGACAATTACAGATGTTTGTAAATGCCATGAAAGAGTTAAAACAAGGATAGAAGAATGTCAGATGGTGGAGGCTTGCAATCTCAAGGAAGGCTTCTCTGAGGAGGGGATATTTGAATTGAGGTTTAAGGATGAAAGTAAGGTGGGCATGGAGGAACTGGAAGAAGATGATCCCAGGCATAGGGAAGAGCAGGTGTTGAGGGCCAAATGGTGAAGAGCATTTTTGTAACAGGAAAGAGGCCAGTGTGACTGGAATATAGTATGCCTCCATGATAGTCTTTGTTTTCTTTCTGTCTTTCTGTCTTTCTTTTTTCTTCTGTTTTCTTCTTTTCTTTCTTTTGAAAGAGCAAGAGAACATGAGTGGATGTGGGGCAGAGGGAGAGGAGGGAGTGAGAGAATCTTAAGCAGGCTCCACACCCAGTGCAGAGCCTGACTTGGAACTTGATCCCAGGACCATGAGATGATAACCAAAGCCAAAATGAAGAGTCTGACATTTAACGGACTAAGCCACCCAGGCCCCCCTCCATGGTATTCTTAATAGTGAATTTTGTAACCAACTTCTAAATGTCAAGTGGATAATAATAATAACTGACATTTGTTTAGTGCTTACTAGGCCCTGTGTGGCCTGTAAAGTCTCTTAACAACTTGATCAGGGAGGGTAACTTAGTCATCTCGATTCTGTAGGTGATAGAATTGAGGCCTAGAATATTTGGGAAACTCTCCCAATAGAACCCAGCTAAGAAGTGATATAATGGGGAATTGGGAAATGGGTTTTTAAGGATTATAACTGTTGAATGCAAATTGACTGGTCAGTATTTAAGAAAGGTAGTAATAAATGGAGAAGTTGAAGAAGGAGTGGTTTAGGGGATTAGTTGATCGTAAAAGCAATGATGATTTTTAGGTAGCCTAACTGTTATATGACTATCTTAATTCTATATGATACGGCTTCAGAGTCCATTTCTGCTTAAAGATATTTTGAGCATGTGCCTGCTACTCAAAGGAGGCACTTTAATTTTTCATAACTCTAACTCCTAATTACTACTAAGAGTTTGCCAAGATTGTATATCATACTTGAATTTGCCCTGTTAAGTAACATACCCACAGCTTTTTTTTTTTTTTTTAGATAACATTGTTGTGGGCATTTCTATACTCACATGAAATATATGAGTCATGTATATAGAGTTCAGAGTCACCTTTGGGAACTCATTCCAGCAGATATAGTTAGAATCTCATGGTTTAGTTCTCTCTTGTCACTGCTTGGAAATGTTTCCTGAGTCTTTTTCAGGGTGGGGTCCCCAGGAAAATGACATATAGGAAATGTGTCCTCGGTGAGCTCTTGAGTTATTTGGCAGCTTGTTAAGTGAGGTTCTGCCTTGTCTTTTGGTACATTTACTTTAGCAGTATGAGAGATGGGTTGACTGCCTACGTGTTCGAGAGGTAAATGAGGAAAAGAGAAGAAAACCATTATTCATTGAGTGCCTAAATGAACCTTTGGTTAATGTCTTAACATGAACTCATGCAGTCATCATAAAGCTCCGAGGTTTTAGCCTCATTTTATGTCATAGCAATGGAATATAAAAATGAGTGGAAAAATTAAACAAAAGCCATGGTTCTCAAATGGCCCTTGTTTACTGTGGAAGACAGACTCATGAGAAACAGTGACAATATTGTATAGTAAGTTGAATGCCTGATGTTTCCTAGTTCTCAGGTTACTAAGAGTGAGTAAGACAGGGTCTCTACACTGAAGAGGTATGCAAAGCCTTATAAATGGAGATTGGTTGATATTTTAATGAAGTCTGTATTTCAAAGTGATTTCTCTGAAACGATTGCTTTTACTTTCCAGCAGAAATAATGTACACCTTTGGGCACATTACTTTTGTCTAGTGCTAAATTCTGTAAATAATTCCTGTAGAACGTTCAGGCCCCATTTGTATTACTGGGTGAAGACACAGGAGGTGGGTGCTTGGAAGGTGTATGGCACATGGTAGGCATTCAAGTATTTGTTGCATGAATGAATAGGCAATACCCTTGAGTCAGCCACTCTTCCAGGGTTTGAATTCTAACTCCAGCTATTAATAACTGTATGACACTGGGCAGGCCACTTCAACTCTATGAGTTTCATCATCTAATGAGGAAAAAGATGATGCTAATAGGGCATTTTTCATAGTACTGTGAAATTAGCTGAGATAATGTATGAGACGATGTATATGAAGTGTTTAGCATAGTGAAGTATTAAGCATAGTCCTGGCCTGTGCTGTTGTTATCATTATTAAACTAATAAACCACTTTGGTACCAGTGACCCAGGCTGTTACTTAAATTTGATATCATGTGCTGGTGACTTTTCTTTTGGAACATTGTTTAATATTGTTCTAGTTTCAGTTTAAATGACATCAAGATTGGAAACTGGTTTGTATTTCAGTTTTTAGTGCCCAGATTACTTTGGGAAATGTTTTTATTACTTCTAACCTATTTATTTTCTGGAATCAGATAGCTCATAAAGATCTTCTGATTTTGCTTCTAGGTGAGCAATATTCCTACATCTCTTAGACAAGGTCCCCAAATGAATGTGGTTGGAGAGAGAACAGTAAAATAGAATAGATGTGTGAGCATAGTTTGGATAGTCATAACTTCTCCTAGTACTCATTTCCTAAAACATGAAGGTTTTATTTGTTAAATATAAACTTATCAAGACTCAACTTGTAGTTGAGGTTGAAGGAGTTCTCATCATAACCTCTCTTGGTGAATAAGATTTTGTACTTTCTTCTTTCCATAGAATTTAGGAAATAGGTATATATATAGTGATCACACCCATCTGCAGTGTTCTGAAATAGCCCTAATTTTAGGTAGTAGCCTTCTTCAGAGAGACAGTTTGTTAAATATATGACCAAATGTAATTGAAATCGTTTTTTGGGAGGCACCTTGGTGTCCTCAGTTGGTTAAATGTCCGACTCTTGATTTCATGATCTCATGGTTTGTGAGTTTGAGCTCTGCATCAGGCTCTGTGCTGATAGCATGGAGCCTGCTTGGGATTTTCTCTCTTTCCCCTGCCCTTTACCTATTCACATTCTTTCTCAAAGTAAATAAATAAACTTAAAAAAAAAAAGAGAAAAAGCTCAAGAGTTTTCAGTCAACATGCACAGCTGTCACTAGAAGGACAAAAGTAGTTTTCACACTAATGTGTGAAAAACAGAAAATAGCTTGTTAATTATTAAATCCTCCCACCCTCAAAAATGAGTGAATTAACATTAAAAAAAAGCACTTGTTTTTAAAAAACACAGTTTTTCAATTTTTTTTTTACATTTATTTATATTTGAGAGACAGAGACAGAGCGTGAACAGGGGAAGGTCAGAGAGAGGGAGACACAGAATCTGAAGACAGGCTCCAGGCTCTCAGCTAGCAGTCAGCACAGAGCCTGACACGGGGCTCGAGCCCACTAACCGTGAGATCATGACCTGAGCCGAAGTCGGACGCTCAACCGACTGAACCACCCAGGTGCCCCAAAACACAGTTTTTCAAATGACATCCCAATTTGATTTAGAAAATATACCTAGCATAGTTATGCAGTGTAGCAGAAGCAAGGGAAGTTTTTTATATTTTACTTTTTTTTTTTTTAATGGCATGGATAAGAGAAAGGAATTTTAAATGGACTCCTTTCCAAATATGTATTGTTTCTGACCCAGCGGCTCAGCTGGGGAAAGGTTTCTTAAACTGTGATATTATCAAAACTTGTTAGGCAGGTTATGGGTAATATTCAACTTTATAGCTAGTGTTGGATATCTAAATTATACTAACTTTATGTCCCACATTATGAGTGAGATTCTAAGTGCTGTCATTGAATGTAGTCTAATTATGAACCAGATCTAATTACAAGTAAGTAAATTACCTTTTATGGAGCTCGGTTTCTAAATTGGCCTTCCCCCTTTCTTAGGATTTTATATAGTAGAGATTTTGTAGTGAGTGGCAATTTGTTTTTGTAACTTTATTTAAATACTTTAGAGTATGATCTAGCAGTGAAAGCATTTGGCTTGGAAGTCAAATTCTGGTTTTGCTTCTAATACTCTTTGTGATCACATGGACAAGATCTAATGGGCTACTTCATTTATTCATGTGTAATTTATAATGAGAATAATGTCTGCCTTGCCTATCTCAGGATCATAGTGGTAAGCAAACCGTGCTGATTAAGAAGAGTCAGTTGCTGCAGAATATACTACAGCATTTGACACCGAGTGGACTCAGGGTGGGAAAACAGAGAGCACATAGTATACAGAGGGGTATTTTGAACAACTGCAGCAGACCTGTAGGAGATCAATTACAAGTCTAGTCTGGCGAAGAATGGGGTGAGTGTTATTGTCAGCAGAAAGTAGTAAAAAGTTGAAAAGTGAAGTGGTTAGGAAGTAGTGATGAGCACTGATACAAAGTAATGTAGATCCCCACGCCCCCACCCCTATTTCCTCTTTTGCCATACTTAGGCACACAACTTTATCAGTGATTAAGTGGCTCATGAAATTCTGCAACTAGTTTGTTATTCTTACCTTAGCCATACTGTGACAAATGGGGACATGTGCTACCTTGAAAAGTGATGGTAAAATATAATTTGGTCAGACTGAAATTTCAGTGAAGGGAGATTTTCATTTTTTAAAAAAGATAAAGATTAATGTTCACCTATTGTTTAATTAAAAAAGGAAAGAAACCACAATTTTAATGTGGTCTGCTGAATATCAGGAGATTATTATATCAATAGCAGTTTGTCTTCAGTAAAGTCCATCAAGTTCTTTTGGCAAAGATCTGACACACCAAGGGAATCTCTTCTACCATTGTAATTGGCCCATACTATGTTCTGTTCCATTGACCTGCAGAATAATAAACAGGTGAGAAACGTTCTTTGAAATAGAGTAATTACTTTAAGATTGAGTTTCAGTTTTCCTGAGTACTAGTCTTGGAGTTCGTTAGCTGATTAATGATTGGTATAGTAACACCTCAGTGTTACTGTGTAGCTGTAGCTGGCTGCCTGATTATTACTATGTGGGGCGTTGGGACATAGATACCATTGGACAGGTAAGGAATTTCATCTACCCTACAGCCATGGACACTCAACATCAATTAGAAATATAACACCAGAATTAAGATAACATGGCCAAAGTTATAAGAAAATCTTGACAAAATTGAGTCCTATTTAAGAGCTTTTTTTTTGTTAGCTAATAATTTAAAACATACATTTAAAAGCATTGAGTTATTCAGTAGTCATTACTGAAAGTGTAAACTCAAAGAGAGCCTATTAATGTGGCCCTGATGTGGGCTTTGGCTAAATACATTTCTTCTAATAAAAAAGGAGGCGAAAAGGAGAGTGAGGAAAAAGAAAGGAGGTAAATATTGCTGGATGGTCTGTTTTTGCCTTCAAAGGGGAGTTCAGGAGAGGATGAAGCTTCCTGAATAGGAAGAAGGATCAGAGAATTAGTCATCAGGATGGGTGCTTCACAAGGCCTGAGATTGCCTGCTGCCCAGTAAAGAGACTGTGGTGGAGATTCTGATTTTTCATTTGGAAAAATTTAAGGGTCACATTAAAATATATAAAATTAATGATATAAAATTAATGAAGTAAAAAGCTGTCCTATAAACAGGTCAATTAATTCGACCTATGTTCAGGGTTTACTAGGGAAAAAATCAGATTGCTGGAAAAATGCTGTGCTAGTTAACCATATTTCATGTCCTTGGACTTTTCATAATTAAAAATGAAATACTAGGATAGGAAGACTACATAACTTGGTCAAGTAGAGGAGTTTGAAATTTTGAACTATCAGAACAGATAATGAAATCTTACAATTCATACAGGTGCTAGCCATAGACACATTTCAGTGGATTATCTAAATGTAATTCTTGGGGTGCCTGGGTGGCTCAGTCTGTTAAGCATCCGACTTCGGCTCAAGTCATGATCTCACAGTTTGTGAGTTTGAGCCCTGCATCAGGCTCTGAGCTGACAGTTCAGAGCCTGAAGCGTGCTTCGGATTCATCTCCCTCTCTCTCTGCCCCTCCCCTGCTCATTCTCTCTTTCTCTCTCTTTCTCTAAATAAACAAACAAACAAACAAAATAAATGTAATTCAGGAGGTATTTATATAATAGGAGATACAGAGATATTAATACTATAATAAAGGATGTGAATCATATCTGCACATCCATCTTATAATTACCCCAAATAAGAGGGAAACAGACTATTCCATTTTAAAGAAGTTAGATTGCAGGGTGTTGTATGTTGTAGTTTCAACAGAACTTTATTTAAAAAATGTGTTTTACCAATCTAGGAAATGATTTCCATTTGTTTTTAGTAACATATAAAAGTTTTTAGAGAATTTTGAAATTTATTTTATTTATGGGATGCATTAAAAGTTAGGTGTGTGGACTCTGGAAACATACAGATTTGAGTTTGAATTCTACTTTTTTCACCTGCAGTTAGAGTGAATCACCCATGTTCACAGCTTTAGTTTCTTTACCTGAAAAGGGCTGGGTCTATCTCTGTATATTCTCTTAGGTTTATGTCCATTACATGGGAATCATCTGTTTATTCCACAAGTATTTGTCCCTCACGTATTGTGTGCCACACTCTTAGATGAGATGTGTGTAATCACACAAATAAATATAAAACTACACTAGTAAGTGCTTTAAAGGAGGGATATGGGTACTGTGAAGGCTTATAAAAAGAGTTCTGAATAGGAGCATGGGGTAGCTCTTTAAAATGATGACTTTGGCATAGGATAATCGATTAGGGCTGGAAAAGAATGGATTTAGGGAGATGAGTTAGGAAGCTGTTGAAATAGTCCAAGTGAGATAATGGTAGACTAACAAGGTAGTGGTGCAGATGGAGAAAGGTGGATTAATTTAAGAAATATCTGGGAGGCAAAATGGACAGATTTTGGTGACACATTGAATGTGGAGAATCAAAGAGAGGGAGATAACAACGATAGTTCTGAAAGTTCTGGCTTGTTTAATGGACGGATGTTGATTCCTGCCAGTTAACTGAGCTGAGAGAGGTGAGAACCTCATCTGAGATAGGAAGAGGGGTAGATAAGAGATAAAGATTTTGGTTTTGAACACCTTACGTTTAAGGTGCCTTTGAGATTTTGAAGAGGAAGTCAAGTCCTTGTTTGCACAAATGGAGTAGTGTGAGGAGTAGTCTGACTATGGGGAGTCACTGATGTATTCATGGTAATTGAAGTCATCAAAATTGGTGAAATCTCAAGCAGGAGTTATAAAGTGAGGAGAGAAGGTTTAAGACAGAGCTTTTAAGAAACACTAACATTTCGATTGTTGGGATGGAATGAAGAACACCAAGACTGAGAGGAAACCCTAACAACTAGGAGAATGTTTCCAGAAAGCCAAGTGAAGAGAGTGCCCCAAGGAGAGAGTGGTAACAATGTGTACATTCTCCTGAAATGTCAAGTCAGATAAAGTCTGGAAAGTGTCCAGTGGGCTTAGTTACACAAATGTCATTGATAACCTTTTCTTACGTAAAGAATACAATTTCCATATTTGAGTGGTCTGAGAAGTGGGTATTTGGTAAAGAAATGGAAATTGTGGCTATTGGTAATTACTTTAAAATGTTGGACTGAGAAAGGAGAGTGTATAAGCACTCGCCAGCAGAATCATTTCGGAGAGTGGGAGGAGATCAGTTAGGGATATCATCTGAAACACCAGTAGGCCAGGATAATAGGTCGTGTGGTTACCTATGATGTGCTGGATGGGGGAAGAATGATCTTGCCAGATACAGGAGTACCTTTTTAAAAAAACAACAAATCTGTGTGTGTGTGTGTGTGTGTGTGTGTGTGTGTGTGTTTTGCACACAATGTAGGGCTTGAACTCAGGACCTGACTTGTTTTATGGACTTGTTCTAATGACTAAGCCAGCCTAGGAATACCATTTGTAGGTCAGTGGTACTGTATAGGAATAGTTGGACTCTTCTTAAAGAGCCCTCTTTGTTGAGGAGAATGGATTACTTGGTATCCTTTGTTTTCCAAGTAACTGTTACCAAGTATGGTGGAGTTTGGGATGTGGAGCCTGATAAACTTGGTTTCAAAATTCTGCTTTGCTATCTATTCTTGATATAGGTTGTACAGATGGTTATTTAGTCTTGTCGAGCTTCAGTTTTTCACTTGTGTGATGGAGAGAATACGTCTACTGAATAGATTTGTTAGGGATAAATGAGAATCTATGTAAAGAAAGCATGTAGTACTTATTTTTAAAGCTTATTATTAAATTTTTTAAATGTTTATTTTTGAGAGAGAGAGACAGACAGAGTGTAAGTAGGGTAGGGGCAGAGAGAGAGGGAGACACAGAATCCGAAGCAGGCTCCAGGCTCCGAGTTATCAGTATGGAGCCTGATGTGGGGCTTGAACTCACAAACCGTGAGATCGTGACCTCAGCTGAAGTCCGACCCCTAACCGACTTAGCCACCCAGGTGTCTGTATTTATTTTTGGTAGAGACTGAGACAGTGTGAATTGGGGGGGGGGGGTGCAGAGAGAGAGGGTGTGAGAGAATCCCAAGCAGGGGCTGCACTGTTAGCACAGAACCAGTGCGGAGTTCGAACCCATGAAACTGTGAGATCATGACCCGCGCCAAAACCAGCGCCCCAAGCACCTAGTACTTAGTAGCCACTCAACAAACTAATGTCTGCCTGTCCTTTTTCTTGCTTCCCACGTAGCTGCTGTTTATTGTGTAGTTTCAGCGTTGTATGTTTGCTCCTAGCCTTGAAGTAATAATTGGTAGGAGTCTCTCCTTCGTCACTTTATCTTCTGTATAAAATAACTTGAGTGGTACAAACATACATTTTTGGGGAAATGGATATAAGATTTACTACTGCAGTAATCAGAAGCATTAAAAAAATAATTTTACCAACTTTTTTGACTTGTGTGCCTTTAAAAAAAAGTGTGTGTTTGTGTGTGTGTGTGTGTGTGTGTGTGTGTGTGTGTCTTAAAGCTTACTAATTTAGATATGCCACTTTGGTGACTTCCTGCCAAAGTAAGAGTTCTTAAATTTTTCTTCCGAGACACATCTTAGTATAACTTTATTTTTAGTGTTTGGACCCTCACCATTTGATGTAATTTCAGACTAGACATGATGGATCCACATAAATACTTCTAAGATTTACATTACATGATACATTTTTTATTGTTTTTAATTTTTTTAATGTTTATTTTAGAGAGACAGAGTTTGAGCAGGGGAGGGGCAGAGAGAGAGGGAGACACAGAATCTGAGGCAGGCTCCAGGCTCTGAGGTGTCAGCACAGAGCCTGATGTGGGGCTCGAACCCACAAACTGTGAGATCATGACCTGAAACGAAGTCGGCCGCTTAACTGACTGAGCCACCCAGGCGCACCATGATACATTTTTTAAAGGGGGGCATGTGAACTGTTAAAAGCAGTTGAGGTCTCAGATCTGGATTTTATTTGGTTGTTTATTTAAAATTTTTGATTTATAGTTTTGATTCCTGAATTATTTCTTACTCATCTTTTGAGCACTGAGATAACTAATCAAGTCAGTCTGATTTATTTTCTCCAATTTAAGTTGCTGAAGCAGTCTCCTGAAAGGTTTTTAAATCTTCCCCCAGCCACCACCATACACAACCTCTCAGGAGGCATTTATGCATTTACCTTTCTAGAAGATGACTATCCTAGAAATTTTAAAAGGGTATCAGTTTGCCAGCTTTATTCAAGAATCACTATAATAATAAACACGCATTTGTTATTGTTTGGAATATAGGCCGTATCACTGAGTGGGAGAAGTTGACCAGCGACTAATACAAGAGACTTTGTTGGTTAAGCCAAGTTTGTGGATGGGATTGCTGAGACTGGAAGTCTCATTGTAAATTCAGAGAGAGAAGTAAATTAACCACATGTTCCCATCTGAATACCGGAGGCTTTGTTTTAAAAGCTTAAAAAAAAAAACCAGATAGGTCATAATGTGCCTATATGAACCCTATAGGTTATAATTTCTTTAAAGACTAAATAAACTCTTCAAAGAGGAACGTCTTCAAAGAGGAATCTTTCCCTTGATTTACTATCTTACATTGTTTTGTGAAATTTATTGGCTATTGAAAAGCCTTTGAAGAAAGATAACTAAAACACGTGTAGTTAGGGGCACCTGGGTGGCTTAGTTGGTTAAGTGTCCAGCTTTGGCTCAGTCCATGATCTCATGGTTCATGGGTTTGAGCCCTGTGTTGGGCTCTGTGCTGACCGTGCAGAGCCTGCTTGGGATTCTCTCTCTCCCTCTCTGTCTGCCCCTCCTGCACTTGCATCCGTGTGCTTGGGCCGCTCTCTCTGTGTCTCTCAAAATAAATGAATAAACTTAAAAAAAATAAAATACAGGCAGTTACCTGACAAAATCTTCTTGTATATGTGTCGATAGATTTTCCAAGTTAAAAATTACTTTTTCATTAGAGGCAGTAGGCAGGCAGAGGAGAAAGATCAGGGAATTAGCATTTATTATGTTATCTTAATGTGCCAGATGCTATGTTAGGCACATTATTAGGCTTTTAGTTCACACCTGTTCTGGGAAGTATATAAATAGCATTTATTCGCATTCACCATATGAGAAAATTGAGCTCAGATAGGTAAGTAATTTATTTGCCCCATGCTCACTTAAGTTTAGTAACTGGGAGAATGCCAAAAGTAATCCCAGCTAGTTGGAAAAGTCCCAGCTCAATGCAGGACCTCACCCTGCCACACCAAAGATTTCAGGAGTTGTTATATAGAAGCTAGAGTGGCAAGTAGATGTTAGTTAGGTGGAAGGGGTGGGGTCATCTTGTAAAGAGTGTGGCCAGAGGTTTGGAACAGGTGAGAGAAATAGAGAAGCAAGGTATGAGTCAACATTTAGACTTAAACAAAATTTATATATAGTAAAATTCACTCTTTTAGGATACAGTTCTTTGAATTTAGACAATGTAGACTTCAGAGTCATGTCACCACCACACAAGATACAGAAGTGATTTATTACCCCAAATAAATTTCCTCTTGCTGCTCTTTTGTAGTGAACTCCTCCCACCTCCTACACCTCTGGCAACCACTGATTGGTTCTTCATCCTATAAATGAAATCATGCAGTATGTGTCCTTTTGAGTCTGGCTTCTTCACATAGCATAATGCATTTCTAATTAGGCAGCCATTAATGGTGTAAATGTTACTGTACAGTTTTGCTACAGTTTCTGGCCTTGAACTCTCAAAATGCTTATATCATCCCCAATTCTAGTTCCATGTAAACAGAATTTTTTTTTCAGCTGAGGAATTATTATAGTTACAGCTTCAAATATCAAAGAAGCCCAAAATAGATTCCTGATAAGTGCCCAGGAGAAAGTAACTAGAAAAAACATTAGCTGTCTCTCCCCACACCCTATTATGTCTGCCATCTCCTTGCCTTTTGAACGTAGAAATCTGCATGGAAAGTGTGCTACTGACTGTGACCTTTGCCAGCTTGAAAAAGAAAGGGAACAGCTGTTACCATGAGAGGGTGGAAGGAATTAATGGTTCTGGCCAGTTGGCACTGTGTGCCTTTTGGAGAGGGAACAACAGGTGACCAACTTCTTTTTATTTTTGTTCGTGTATAAATAAATAGGCCAACTTTGCGTGTGTGTGTGTGTGTGCGCAAAATCTGAGTCCACTTTAAAATAACCTGTCCTTATAGTTCTGGATGTTTATTTTTTTTCAAAAAAAACTGTTTAAATATATACACACATTTATTGTAAGTATCTTAATGAATGAAGAGACTCCAAGGTTGAGTATATTATAGGTCGTTAGTGACAGAAAAGCACAAAAAGTAAAATTCTTCTTTTGTAAATGTCTCTTATATCCATTTTTTCCCCTTTGTCCCAGCTTAAGTACAAAACAAAACCCAGCAAGATAACTAACTGAGTACTTTTTATAGTAAAACCATCAGCCATAGAGATGTGATCGCTTTAAGCTGGTGACCAGAGTGCAGGTGTCTCTAAAAGCTGAGGGTACACTGTTCTTTAAACTCTTGCCTATGGATACTTCACGTCCCATCTCTGTGAATCAAACCCAAACATACAGTTTTATCACTGATCCCTCCTGCGTGACTCAGGGCTCTTCTCCTTCCTCTACTTTGCACAGACTCGTTTTCCTGCAGTGCATCTTTCATCAAGGTGTTTCTTGATCAAGAGCCAATGCTGATATTTCATTTCTTATTGAGATGTATCAAAATTACTGACCTGGAACAAAACATCCTCATACTGTAGTTTGGCTTTGCTTATTCATATTTCTGTTATTTCTCAGTTCCCTCTACTCTACTTTAGTTGGGTCATCCTGTTGTTTGTTTTTTTTTTTTTTTTAACTTTTTTTTTTTTTTAATTGCCTGGCAACAGATTGAGCTCAGTGATCAGTCTAAAATTTCTTATTTATTTATTTTTATTTTATTTTTGAGAGAGAGAGACAGACAGAGTTTGAGCAGGAGAGGAGCAGAGAGATATGGAATCACTGAATCTGAAGCCGGCTCCAGGCTCTGAGCTCTGTCAGCACAGAGCCCAGTGTGGGACTTGAACCCACTAACTGTGAGATCATGACCTGATGTGAAGTCGGAAATTTAACTGACTGAGCCACCCAGGTGCCCCTCATATGCATTTCTAATTCCATTTCCCTTTGCTGGTGTTATGCCTATTAGTCTCTTTATTGCATTACAATTGCTTTAATGTTTTTATGTTCTTTTAAAACCTCCATTTGTCCTCTGCTCTTTCATTTGTTAGCAAATGGTAGGAGAAGGTTTTGGGCTTAAATAAATACACGTTTGAAACCTGGATGCACCACTTACTATCACAGTAATAGCCAGTAGTATACATCTGAGTCTTCCCTTCTCCAGCCCACAGCCCTTCATTTTCCTGGTACCTTCTATAGACCTCTTTAAGATCCCACAACTGAAAGGTTGAAGCAGAACCCAGCTTCTCTAGCACCAGTTGGTGTCTGTCCTGAGTGGCCAGTGCTGGTGCAGCACTAGTTGTTAAATACTTTTAATTTCACCCTTATTAGATCTATGACTTTAATTAAGTTACTTATCCTTTCTGAGTCATCCTCTCATCCTTAAAATGGGATGATAATACCTGTTTTACAAGGTGACTCTTTGTGACATTCATCAAATATTTGTTGAGGCCCTGCCCTGTTGTAAGCACTGACTTAGGTGCTTAGGATATATCAGCGAACAAAAATGTCTATACCTAATGGAGTTTGTGTTCTAGTATTGTTAGGATGAAGTGAAAATTAATGTTAAATGTTCAGTATGGTGCCAAACACATAGGGGTGTGCACAGTGTTTTAGTCCTCTTTATTCCCCTTTGCCCTACTTTTCCATCAGGGCCAAAGGGCCAGGGGGAGTATGGGAGCAGGGAAAGAGTGAAGCCAATAATTAATAACTAGGTGTGGCTTCTCCAAAGAGGACTTGCAGTTGTGACTACTTTGCATTAGCAATACAAATGAAATAGGAAGCTTGTAACAAAACTCTAACTAACCCTGTTTTTGATGGTCTTGGTTGTCTACCAGTGCTTTCATTTCTTCCCATCTACTGTGGATCTCATTTTGTCCATTCATCCATATTGTCAAGCCCCTCTGCTCCCCAACCCATTCCACCACCTCAATTCACTATCCTACCTTTGGTGCTTCAGACAAAAAGAAATTGTTAGGCTTCTTCTGCCTTACTTGTCCTTCAAGGTATGGACCAGGTAACCCCCTTCTTTACTTTTTGTCCAGAGGACATATGAAGGTCACCTGTACCCAGTCGCTTTTCACTCCTTAAATCTTCTCAGTCTTTCTGTTCCCAGTCCAAGTGCTGCAGTTCTTCTGTCAGTGACCTCTTGTCTGTTGCTTTTCTGCTCAGCTTCTTCATAAGTCTCATTTGTTAAGACCAAGTGAACTCAGTGGGTGCATGGCCTCATTGACCTGGGTAAATCCCAATTCTGCAACCTCTGTGGCTTTGGGCAGGTTTCTTTAAGTTCAAAATGATATAATAATACTTAGCTTTTCAAGTATTTCAATTTTTTATTGAAAGATGAGAAAGCTGCAATGCCTATATACTGTCAGGATATAGGGTGAGAGTTAAGTAAAAAGTAGCTACTGTTACTGGTATTTTTTTAAAGTGCCCCTTCATTTTTCCTGGCCTTTGTCTTCTGTTTTCTTGATAGTTCATTTCTTATTAGTTGGCTTTGTTGATTTTGTGTTTTCTTTCCAAGATTATGGCTGTTGTCACTTTCACCGAATGATCTTAATAAAATCTCATGACCTTACCTCTCCCCTTTATAATTGATGATTTCAAATATTCATCTTTTTTCTCTTTTTTAATGTTTATTTATTTTTGAGAGACAGAGAGAAAACATGTGTGTGAATGAGGGAGGGGCAGAAAGGGGTGGGGGATAGAGGGTCCAAAGCAGGCTCTGCACTGACAGCAGCAAGCCCAATGAGGAGCTCGAACTCATGATCCACGAGATCATGACCTGAACTGAAGTTGGACGCTCAACCAACTAAGCCATTCAGGCGCCCCCAGATTCTTTTGTCTTCATTCTGTCTTGAGTGTCAGCTATGAGAGTCTAGCTGTGTGCTAGACATGAAACATTTGTCAAATGATGAGGAATAATAATTAGGAAGGAATATATTGAATCTGTAGAAGAAACCATCCATCTTACCTGCAAACTTAGTAGTTTCACTTGTTAAGTTGGAGAAATTGTGAATGATTCTCTTTACTTTTGGACATTTTTTTTAAACGTGTTTATTTTTTATTTTTTTAAATGTTTTATATATTTTTGAGAGAGAGAGAGAGGGAGGCAGCATGAGCAGGGGAGGGTCAGAGAGAGAGGGAGACACAGAATTCGAAGAGAGGCTCCAGGCTCTGAGCTGTCAGCACAGAGCCTGACTCAGGGCTCTAACCCATGAACCGCGAGATCATGACCTGAGCCGAAGCTCAAGGACGCTCAACAGATTTAGCCACTCTGGTGCCCTGTTTATTTTTATTTTGAGAGAGAGTGAGCAGGGGAGGGGCAGAGAGAGAGGGAGAGAGAGGATCTCAAGCAGTCTATGTGCTGTCATCATGGAGCCCAATGCCGGGCTTGATCCCATGAACTGTCAGATCATGACCTGAGCTGAAATCAAGAGTTGGATGCCTAACCAACTGAGCCACCCAGGTGCTCCTTAACTTAAGGACATATAATGATCTTTTTAAAGGAGGGGAAGAAAACTTCTAGTCAGACATAACATATAACTTGTCAATTAGCAGGAGGATTTTTCATGTGATTCTGGAAAGAATATGCAACACCTGTCTGCAAAGAAAGCAAGAAAAATACTATATCTCTCTCTCCTCCCCATGTACTTTGTTCAGACTTAATTGGACACCAAATAAAGAACATTCCTTAAGTTTGGAATGAATACAACTTTCTATAAACTGTGGAGGTAACACAAAATAGTAAAGAGCCAAAAAGTTTTTATTTACTTTTAACCTAGGACTGCTAAAAGGAGAAAATGAAAGGGTTTGTAGAGGCACATTTCATGAAACTGTAACTGTAGACCCATTTGTTGGACTAAAGTATACTATATGTAGAAAAATACACAAACATGGTTAAATTTACATATGCTGGATTTTTTTTTTCTTTTCAAATGGGAGAATATTTCTTACATAAGGGTTTTACCCACTACCTTTTGGTAAACCATGAACCCCTAGAAGCAGTTCCCTCGCTGTTTATTTTTCTTGTAAGTTCTGCTGAGACTTCACATTTCTCTTCTGTAGTTTACAGCAAAATATACTTAGACTTTAAGATGGCTCAGTCAGCCCATGTGTAGTAGAATAAGTTGTATCCTGGGTCACACAGAGCAATTCCACCTTCACCCCCAGTCCAACCAAAGGAAATCAGTTTTCTATATGCAGACCAACTTAGTCTCTAAGAATCATGGATTTTACTGAATTGGACCTAAAAGAAAATGTTTTTCTTTTTTCTCATTTGTAGATCAGGGAAATGAGACCCTGGTGGTTAGACTCCTTTCCTAAAAAAAAAAACAAAACAAAAAAAAAAAAGTGCTATGATGTGGGGAAAAGAAGAGGAACTTTTTGTTAAAATGCTGGCTGCCCTGCTTACCACCTGTGCAAAAGTGGTTATTTGCCCTAGTGCATACCCACAGGCTGTGTACTCTTGAGTTACTTAGTATCTCTGACTTTCTGATAAGATTTAGCTCAGAGACAGAGGTGATATGCTGTAAACACTTTAATAATTTGATATATTTGTGTTTTTCTTTTTTTCTTAAGACTTTACCAAGATTAATAATTTCATTAACCTGCAAAAACTGATTTAGTTACTTGATCTTGATTTTTCCTTTGTTTTCCATTTCGTTAATTTTTCATCTATATTTTTTTCACTTTCTTGAGTTTTTAAAAAATAAGTTACTGAAAATAAGTTATTGTACTGAATGCTTGTTTCATCGCTTTTTTTTAAATGTTTATTTTTGAGAGAGACTGAGACAGAGACAGAGTGTGAGTAGGGGAGGGACAGAGAGAGAGGGAAACACAGAATCCAAAGCAGGCTCCAGGCTTTGAGCTGTCAGCACAGAGCCCCACACAGGACTCGAACCCACGAACTGCAAGATCATGACCTGAGCTGAAGTTGGACGCTTAACTGACTGAGCCACCCAGGTGTCTTCTTTTCTTTTTTTTAATGTTTATTTTATTTTTAAGAGAGAGAAAGAGTCTGAGTGGGGAAGGGGCAGAGAGAGAGGGAGATACAGGAAAGGGTTTATTTAGAGAAGCATCTTCCTATAATACTAACTTGAACACAGTACTCTCCATTACTATCCTAAAATATTATTGAAAATTATTTCTATAGCAGAGAATATTCCATTGCTTTTTAAATAGAGGTGTCTGTTTAGGGGGATAGATATGCTGTGTGTGTGTGTGTGTGTGTGTGTGTGTGTGTGTGTGTGTGTATGTATGTGTCTTAGCTTGGGCAGCTGTAACAAAATGCATAGACTTGGTGGCTTAAATAACAGAAAGTTATTTTCTCATATTTCTGGAGGCTGGCATTGTAAGATCAGGATGCCATCATGGTTGGGTTCAGGTGAGGACTCTCTTCCTGGCTTAGAGATGGCCACCTTTTTGTTGTGTCCTCTCATGGCCTTTCCCTCAGTGCACGCACATTGAGAAGGAGAGATCTCTCTCTCTTCCTCTTCTTTTAATTAAAAAAATTTTTTTAAGTTTCATTTATTTTGAGATCTTGAAAGAGAGCAAGAGCAGAGGAGGGGCAGAGAGAAGGAGAGAGAGAGAGAGAGAGAGAGAGAGAGAATCCCAAGCATGCTCTGCACTGTCAGCGCAGAGCCCAATATGGGGCTCTAACCCATGAACCATGAGATCATGACCTGAGCCAAAACCAGGAGTCAGACAGTTAACCAACTGAGCCACCCAGGTGCCCCCCTCTTTTCCTCTTCTTATGAGAGCAGTCCTATTGGATTAAGTCATTGGATTTATGACCTCATTTAACCCTAATTATCTCCTAAAAGACCTACCTCCAAATATGATAAAATTGGGGGTTAGAGCTCCAACATAAGAATTCTGGGGGGCACTGAATTCAGTTCACAGGGATGTGCTTCTACACATGTATATATATAAAACATATGAGCAATTGAGGTAATAATTGTGATATATTTAACTTGAAGAAAGAGATTCATGCTTAGACAATGACATTCCAGTATTGAAGTTCATTGTTGAAGTTTCTTCACAAAGATATTGTAGTGTTATTGCAGGTGGTATAATATTATAATAAAAGGGTGGTTATGTAAGAAGATACCCTTTTTCCTCAGACCTCATAGACTACTCAGTTCTCACTCTCCTTAATGTCTCAGTATTTGACATTTTACCTTTCTATATACAGACTTGATACTCTTGAGTTATTTCTGTTGGCTTTTGTATCACAACATTGCCCTATTTCTCTGTTGTTCATTCTTTGCCAAGAATGGCCAGTATGTGCTGCTGAATGAAACAGACATAGCCCCTGCTCTCTAGAGCTAGAGTGTGTAGTCATCTTTACTTCCTTTCTCTCCTACAGTCTCTGTTCATGATTTCACTATAGATATGAGTCGTTAGCTGATTGTTTCATCTCTGTTAGTTTTGATTTTGGCTGTTTCTGAACTGTTTCATTCCCCTCACTTAAGTTACCACTTCTCATGCCAATAACTTGCATATCTCTCCCTACTTCTGATTGTTATCCATTATTCATTTAGCCTTTTAGTGTCTTTTTATTTAGAGCCAACTGTGTGTGTGCCTAGCACAAAGGATACGAGAATGAGAGTCTGCCTTGAAGTTGTTGACAGAATGTCAGAAGCAATATATAATAGAGTGTGATAGATGAGTCTATAAGGTGCCATGGGACAGGTAAGTAGGACATGCCTGCCTTGGACTGAAGGGGAAATGAGAGGGCAAGTATCCCCATTAGAAGGCTGAACATATATAAAGGCCCCTAGGGTTTTGAAAACATAGTATGTTCAGGTAACAGCAAATGGTTCAGTGTGATTGGAGTCTTAAGGGCTACATGGGAAAGAGTGAAAGATGAGGCCAGGCATTAAGAAGTTACCGATTACCCCAAAGGCAGTGTTCTCAATAATACTAAACTGATTTTGTTCCATCATATGAAACCACCTTCCACTCCCAGCTTCACATTTCTGTCAGTGGGACTACCATTCTATTTCCAAACCCTGAAGTGTCATCTTCAGGTCTGCCTGAGTAATTGTGACTAGGCATGAAGTTGAGTCATTTCTATATTCAGAACACTCTTTGATGCATCCTTGTCTATTTTCACTGTCAACACACTACTTATCAGTTACTTCCTGGATTGTTTCAAAGCTGTATGAAATGATCACCTTTCTACCTTTTTTTTTTTTAAGTGACTCTCACATCCTTTATCTTAACCTCTTACTGATCCTGACTGAACAAAGAGCACAGTGATATTTTACTTCCTACCAGAAAAGCCCTTTTTTAGGCCAGTATTTTAAATACTTAATTCTTTGTATTAAACACAAAAATCTCAAGCACTAATTCTCCAGTTAAAAACCACAGAACTGAAGAATTAAGAGTAATCTGTCGCAAAGAACATTTTATTCCACTAACTTTGAGTTTTTATTATGTTAATATGTATTTTATACTGAACAAGCTTTTCCAAACTCCACGTCCCCCACCTCCTTGTCTTACCTTCTTGTCACAGTTCTAATTTCTTAATTTATCCAGATCATTGGCCTCCTTGAGAGGCCATATATAATAGACTCTGGAATCAGCCTGTGTTGGAATCTTGGTTCTACTGTTTATTAGTTTCAGCAAGGTCTGCATGTGTCTAAGCCTCATAATAACTTTATGTGAAAAATGGGAGAAGTGGTATTACCTACAGAGTTGTAGGTAAGGATGGAGTTAGTCTCCGTAGCCTAGGGTCTGGCATGTGTGAGCATGCAATATGTGTTGGCTATAAAATGTTACATACCTTGAGAAACCCCTTCCTCATTTATTCCCCCTGTGCTCGTTAGTGTCACCTCATGCTAGCATGCTTCCTTGTACCACAAAATGCTCTCCTTGAGCCCCTCCTTATTGCTATGGTTTACCTGCTGTTACAAGTTCAACTCAGTTGCTTTTTGAAAAAAATCGCCTTTTCTAATTACTTTGGTTCACGTTGACCTCTGAATTCCTATAAAATTCCTTTTATACCATTTAAGAAATTAGTCATATTATTTAAGAAATTAGTCATACTTTATTTTTATGGTATGTCTTTGTAAATTTACAACAGTAAAATTCATTTTTTGTTGTACATTTTGTGAGTTTTGACAGATGCTTAAGAGTTATGGATAACCATCACATTTGAGATACAGAATGGTGTCATCACCCCCTAAAAGTTTGTCTTGGTATTACTTTTTAAACCATTTCCTCTAATATACATTCTGTGTCTACACGCACACTTTAGGCTCTTGAACCTAGGGTCTGTTTTATACTAGTTTGTCTCTCTATATATGGCCTAGATTAGTATTGAGCATATAGTGAGTAGATGCTTGACTGTTTGAATTGTATAAAACAAAGCTTAAAAACATAGTAAACTTGAACATATTACAAAACTACTAACTTATTTAACTTTTCTTTGGTCTTTCATTTTATTTGGGTGAAAAATACCATTTTTCCTGTATAACTTGCTAAAGCAATTTGGAGCCTTGCAGGGCTAATAAATAAATCATTTTGAATTTATCTTTGGGGAAAAAAAGACTAGTTTCTTTCAATTTTTATTAGCAGATAGACTTATGGTTTCTGTTTTTCCCTAATCCTATTTATTTACATTTTAATGTGAAACAAAACTTTCTCTTTTTCCCCTCCTTGACTGTTTTTGGCTGTTGTGATATTACTAATAATTAAATGTATTTACAAAGGTTTCCCTTTTTTTTAAACATATTTAAGATATTGAACAATTCAGTTAAAAATAAATCACAAAATGTAAAATATCAAGCCTTCTTGTTTTTTTCAACTTCAGTTTTCCACGGGCCAATTTTGCTCTCTTCCCTGGGTATTTCTTTTATTGTATGTTTTTAATATCAGAGGTCAACGCAAGTAAGAGAATTTATACTTCATAAAAGTGGGGCTGATATGGACAAGCTAATGCTGCATGGTTTCCTTAATCTTCACTTTTGGGTATTTTGGAATATTGATCCTTTTCAAGAAGTACCAAATATAGTTAAGATTTGCATCCCATTCAGTAGACTTTACTTCCTAATGAAGTGAATTGAATTTAACCATGTGTGTCTTTTTTTCCCTTCCCCAACAGCTTCCATGCCTATGGCTGTTCTAAATTTGGGCCAAATATATCCATTTCAGAGAGGCTTTTTCTGTAAAGACAACAGCATCCAGTATCCGTACCATGACAGTACCGTCACATCCACTGTCCTCAACATAGTGGGGCTTGGTTTACCCATTTCCTCTGTAAGTAAATTAATAAGTAGGTAGTGATGGGTATGTTGTACGGCGGTTGGATAAGGTGATAGAGTTGGGGTGGGAGTAAATCTATAGTACTATCTTCACCAGTGTTGATAATGGTGAATGACTCAGGAGTATACCCAGTGTTTTAATGTAGAGACAGTGTTACTTCAGTTAAAGGGGGATGTTACCCAAAACAACTTGATGTCATCCTGAAGAATTATAGAATGATTATTTTACAGTGGAAGGGTTTATTTAAGTCATTTGGACCAACTCCTTTCAGTACATCAGTGAAGAAACGTAGGCCCAGATACTTGCTTAAGCTGTTTTATGGCAGAGCTAAAACTAAGATTATGCTTATTTTATCCTATTTTATATGAAAATTGAAGCCATAAAAAAGGAGATAGATTTATTTATTAAAATTGAGAAAATTGAGCACAAAGAATATAAATACATATGCAAAATAAAATCCTCGGAATACATCAAAATTTATCTATTTTTAAAGTTGTACTGACCTAGATAGTTCATCGGTTTATGGGATAATTTTGGTTTTTAGTTTTTTAAATAACTGGAAACTTTCCTTCTAGGTTAAGTTTCACAAATTAGGGTTAGAATTGGCCCTTGAGATTTTGTGATTACTTTCATTCATTCATTCATCCATTCATTCATTCATTTATTTCATCATTACTTTTTTAATCCGTGGCTGTGATTCCTGAATCTTGCCCTTTCCTGTTTCTCTTTATGTGACTTGGAAATAGAAAAGAAGGAGCAGAGATTTACCTCCTTGAGTGTCTTGGGGGTGCAGCAGTTGCTGGCGTATTTCTCCTTTTGACCAGTTGTCTTTTGGCAGTTGGCACGATAGGACAGGCTAGCTTTTCTTTCCCTATTTTGCCCTGATGGCTAAGGATAATAACCTAGTTAGTTCTTTGGTTTTCCATTTCATGCCTGAGTTCTTTTTTTCCTTTTTCCCTAATAGATTTTTGTTTGTTTTTGGATGGTCTTTAGCACTGTATTGTGGAAGGTAAAGGGGACTGGGTTTTTGTGATGTACCAAGATATATTAAATATTTCCTTATATTGTCTACACATTCTAATTTGATTGTAAGTACTTTCATAGGATTAAAGGGGGAGAAAAATCTGGGATTTAGTTTAAGGAGATAATTTTTCCCTAAAAAGTAATTTTTTTCATAACTGGTAACTTCTGTTTTAGTCTTCAGACTTATGAAACGTTGTGCAGCAAAGCATATAGTATTGGTACTTAGATGAAAATAGACTATACTGTCTTACTGTAACTGTACTTTGTATAAAGTGCAACGTGTTTATTGCAGTTGTTATTTTGAGCAGCTGTAACCAGGTAAAGTTTTTAAAAACTACCCCTCTATTTGAGGAGATAATTGCTTGAATATCAGGAAGTTACTTTTAGTTATTTGTCTTGGTACATTTTATCTTTTTCTTTAAAAAGGTTAATTATAAAAATTATAGATACTCATTTCTGAGTTTAAGAAAATCTGTTATATAAAGGAAAAAGAAATCACCCTTAGTTCTACCACCTGAAGATAGTTGATATTTTGATGTTATTTACTTTAGTTGGACATTTTGTTAGGTCATTATGAGCACATTGGCAATTCTGTTTTGTTCCTTGTTTTTTACTAGTTTAATAACATTTTTGAGTTATTAATAAATATCAAGCACCTTTTAAGTTAATAGCAATCAAGCTAAATTTTTAAAAAAACAACAGGCAGACTTGGATAGGAATCCTTGAGTTCTTGAATACTAATTCGCATAAGGTTGCTATTGAGTAAGGTGACCTGGAAAATATTGTAATGCAAATTTATTTATATTAAAAGAAGTGGTAGTATTTGGCCAATTTCTGGGCCTTAAATGTGCTGATAGCTTGTGGATTACTGTGTGGGGATTCTTGCAAATTCCTAGGGTAGATTCGTTTATTTGTTGTTTTAATAATTTATATATAACATCGGATGTAGAAGACAATTTTATTTTCTATAAAGTGATTTGTGTTTGATATAACTTAATATGCATACATACTTTATAATTTGATGAGTACTAATATTTTAAAGCAGTAACTTTTTATTTTACAATCTGAGATCTATAATCTTTTTTTAAAAAATGCATTCTGGGGCGCCTGGGTGGCTCAGTTGGCTAAGTGTCCTACTTTGGCTCAGGTCTTGATCTCGCGGTCAATGGGTTCGAGCCCCGCATCGGGTTCTGTGCTGGCAGCTCAGAGCCTGGAGCCTGTTTCGGATTCTGTGTCTCCCCTTCTCTCTCTGGCCCTCCCCCACTCATGCTCTGTTTCTCTCTGTCTCAAAAATAAATAAACCAAAAAAAAAGTTATAAAAAAAATGCATTCTGTACTTCTTATCAGCTAATCAAAAAAGATGCAGCATTCCGAAAACTATAGATTTCTTTTTATATATATTTAATTTTATTTATTTTTGAGAGTGACAGTGAGAGAGAGCATGAGCAGGGGAGGAGAAGAGAGAGAGGGGGACAGAATCTGAAGGAGGCTCCAGGCTCCAAGCTGTCTGTCAGCACAGAGCCCGACGCGGGGCTCAAACCCACAAACTGTGAGATCATGACCTGAGCTGAAGTCTGACGCTTAGCCAACTGAGCCACCTAGGCACCCCATAGATTTCTATTCTTTTGGTCTTAAGGTTTCTTTTTGGGTTTTAAGGATCTACTTTTTATTTGACATTAGTTTTTTTTCCTCTCCTTTTGGCTTCATGTAGGTTTATCTTCCTCCTCTGTAATTCCTCATGCATTACTTTTGTAAATTTTTACATTTCTAGAAAGAAGTAAAATCTTGAATTTGTATGCAAACTTTCAGAGTAATGATTGTAATGATAAAGTAAGTGTTAAATCCCAAATTCCTGTGTTGCAATGAATCAGTATACTTTTTCTAGAGTTTAAAGTTTGTACAGTTTGGGAATAGAAAACTGTTGTCTATGTTTAATGGGTTATTTTACATTTACTTGAGTAGTGAGTGTGAGTAGTTGCTTATTTTAGGTTTTTTTTTTTTTTTTTTTTGCTGGAACTTTTTTTAGGTCTTGATTGCTCCGTGGTATAACCTGTAGCCTAAAATAATGGTATAGACTATTTTCTGTGGCCAGCTTATAAACCCCTAAAGAGACATGTATTATTCACAGTGATGTAAACTGCATCATGACAAACTGTGGATTTATTTGGATATATGTGAAAAAGGCTTAAACTGTTTACATATAAATTTTCTTATAAACTAGTGAGAAACAGATGACTGCTCCAAAGTAAAGTGAGCAAAGGGCATGAACAGAAAGTTGTCAGTGGAAGACAAAAATTGCCAAAAAATATTTTTAGAAAGATGTGATCTCTTAAAAAAGCAAAAGAGTTCATTTTAACTTCATTTTATTTATTTATTTTTAAAAGTTTATTTATTTTGAGAAAGAGTGTGAGTGGGGGAGGGGCAGCGAGAGAGGGAGACAGAGAATCCCTAGCAGGCTCTGTGCAGTCAGCAGGCAGATTCTGAGGAGGGGCTCGAACTCACAAAACCATGAGACCATGACCTGAGCCAAAATCAAGAGTCAGACGCTTAACTGACTGAGCCACCCGGGTGCCCCAAAGGACTTCATTTTAAAACAATACTGATAAAATGGTTTGGCCTGTTATTTTGGCAAAGTGTCTACACTTGACAGGCTATCTTTCTCTAGCCTGTCAAGTGTAGAAAACAAGTATTCTCATATCTGAAGGTGGCAGGAGTATAAATTCATATTAGAAAAATATATGATTAGACATAGAAGTCTAGTTTACCTAGTTTACCCTAAGGAAATAGTACCAGTTTCATGCAGAGAATTAGTTATAAGAATGTTTATTACAACATTATTTTTTTGTAGCAGAAAATTGGAAATAAATTAGTTCCGCTTTTGGGGACTGTTTATGATTTACTCCAGTGATGAAATACTGTACTATCTATCCATTTTATAATTTTTGATATTTATTGGCCTGGAAAGATATCTTTAATATATTAAGTGGGAAGGAGAAGCAGAAGAGTAGTAATAGTTCTCTCTGAATAGTGAGATTATTAGTATATGAGATTATTTCATTTTATCTCTCATATGTCCTATTTTATTTCCTCCCATGAACATATACTATTTTTAAAATAAGGAAGGCTATTTAAAAATTTTTAAAACCCACCCGAAACTTTCCCATTTTCATTTTGGTAAACATGAAGCTCAACTGTCTGAAGTGTATACCCATTTTTACATAGTTTTTCCAGAACCTTAACTGTTCTGTTTGTGGATTTAGTTTTGTCTGTCTCCAAGAAAGTACCAAAAGAAAAGATTTAAATAATGATTAAAAATTTTTTTTTAATGTTAAATTTTGAGAGAGAGTGCGAGCGGGAAGGTGTAGAGAGAAAGTGAGACACAGAATCTGAAGTAGGCTCCAGGCTCTGAGCTGTCAGCATAGAGCCCAACGTGGGGCTTGAACTCATGGACCATGAGATCATGACCTGAGCTGAAGTCCAGCACGTAACCGACTGAGCCACCCAGGCGCCCCTAAATATTTTGAAGATGCATAATAAATCAAAATAAAAATTCTACTCCTTGTTCTTGTTGGGTTGTCTGTGGACTTGAGTAGATTTACTGATAAACCCATATCTATCTCCTTGAAGACAGAAATTTTGTCTCGCATAGCAGTATACTATAATCCAATTCTGATGCTAACCACCCAGATTGGCATTAGATCCCAGTGGTTTAACCTGGTCCCCAAAAAGACTGCCCTTGCTTTAGTTGTCAGCTGTAACTTGCTTTAGTTGTCAGCTGTAACTTTCAGGGTCCCCAGATCACCCACACTTCTAACCAACAGGCTACAAACCTATAGAATTTCCATGACTCCCTACCCCTACAAAACTGCCCTCACTTCAGGTGGCTGTCACAAGTTTGGGGGTTGCCAGACCACCTATACTTTTGATAAGTCTACTACAAATTTAGAGGTTCCCAGGGCCTCAAGTGAAATGGGGTGGGGGTGGGGCCTGAACGCAGAACTTCTGTGCCTTTTCCCAGTGAAATCAAGGCTTTTCACCTTCCTAGTGCTCTGGTGTATTCATCAAGCTTCAACTGTCTGGTGTTTTTACTGGGGTTTCATTTATTTCATTCATATTTGATTAGGTATGATTGACTGAATCATTGGCCATCTGATTGAGCCTCAGTCTCCAGTCCCCTTCCCTTTCCTAGGACTCCAGGCTCCATCCATCTGGTCACTTGGTTGATCTTTCTGGTAACCAGGACCCCATTGTGAGTCATCTTGTCAGCATAAACTCAGGTGTGATCTAACAGATTCATGAAAAACAAAGGTACTCCTGTTACTCAGGAAATCCCAGGAATTTAGTCTCTTCTTAGGAGCCAGAGACAAAAGCCAGTCAATTCTTTGTTATAGACACATCTTCCTATCTTTAACTCTATGGACTTGGTGTCTTGAACACAATTCACCACTTACATGTTGGTTGATAAAGAGTAATTTTAAGAAGTTTTAGTTTTTCCCTTTCTTTCAGTTTACCAACCAAAGTTTACTGAGGGATTTGACATTTTCTCCTTTACAAGGTTTCTATTATTAAAGAAAACATGATGCTGATGCTTATTAAAATGGCGAGGAAGACTTTACTCAAGATTATTGCAATAGGAATAAGAGATGGAGCTCATCTCTGAATACAACAAAGACAAATGGGGAGTTATAGCCAAGGAGCAGTGTGTGGAGGTCAGGAGATGGAAAATACCTAAGAGAAGACTTGAAGGGTAGTGAGATTCTTGCAAAACTGACCTGATAGGATTCTTGTTCCAGGTATACCAGGACCAGATTGCTTTTCATGCTATGTTTGGAAAAGATAACGTGTAAATTTGATACATTAATGATGATATATCCATTTAACAAAACACTTAAAATATTTTGATAAATCTTAATTTATATTGGATGTACTTAAAGGAAAGAAAAGTTACATAAATATTGAGTATATCCTGCTGATTATGAAAACTGAAGCTCTCTTAATTGCATAGTAGCCAAGCTTACTGAATTTCACTGTTGTTTTCTATGCCTTTTTAAGGGATTCATTGGAAAAAAATATCTTCTCATAAAATCTTAAAAATAGTTTCAGGGATTGTTATGGAATGCCTTTGCTAAAGTTAAGGGGTGAAGAGCTATTGCTTCACACGCTGAGCACAGCTCTCTTAAATTAGTAGACATTATTTTCTAACTTTTCTATTGAATGTATCTGACAAATCTGCAGGATTTAAATGGGTTGAATGTTACTTCTAGAGGAGAACACTGATTTTTGAGATGCCCTAAAATCTCTTTCTCCTAAATCAGTTTCATCAATGAATTATATGCAATAAAATTGAAATTAAAATGTTGATTTTGCTTACCATAGGATTTAAGTCTTCTTACTGTCTAAACTTGCTTTCAGAGTTCTATTTTCACACCACACTTATATCTCCTGACCACCTCTCACTTTTTCAAGCAAAAGGGACATGATTTTTTATTTAAATGTTTATTTGTTTTTGAGAGAGTGAGAAACAGAGCACAAGCAGGGGAGGGTCAGAGAGAGGGAGATACAGAATCTGAAGCAGCTGCAGACTCTGAGCTGTCAGCACAGAACCTGACACAGTACTTAAATCCACGAACTGTGAGATCATGACCTGAGCCAATGTCAGACGCTTAACTGAGCCACCAGGCGCCCCCAGAAGGGACAGAATTTAATTTGGTGAACACTGAGTTAGCAAAATGGCCAAATATAAATATATTTTTGATGGATATAATGACATTAATATGCAGTTATATTAAGATATATGCAAAAGGTCAAATTTATCTTTTTAATATATATTTTTATAAGTTTATTTTGAGAGAGTGAGTGAGTGATTACAGGTGAAGGAGAGGCAGACAGAGAGGCAGAGAGAAGAGGGGCAGGGAGAGAAGGAAAGAGAATCCCAAGCAGGCTCCACGCTGTCAGTGCAGAGCCTGACACGGGGCTCAATCTCAAATCTGTAAGATCATGACTTGAGCTGAAATCAAGAGTAGATGTTCAACCGACTGAGCCACCCAAGTGCCCCAAATTTATCTTTATATTAACTCTCAACTTTTTTGTAAAACAGACTAATTAAAAAAAATTGTTTTTAAACATTTATTATTGAGAAACAGAGAGAGACAGAGCATGAGCAGCGGAAGGGCAGAGAGAGAGGGAGACACAAAATTGGAAGCAGGCTCCAGGCTCTGAGCTGTCAGCACAGAGCCCAACGTGGGGCTCGAACTCATGGACCATGAGATCATGACCTGAGCCGAAGTCGGATGCTTAACTAACTGAGTCACCCACATGCCCCACTAATTTTTTTTTTTTGCAAACTTTTCATCTCTGAATATATGAAAATATTTGCACAGTGATACCTGTATTTTTTTCATTATGGACTAAAGAGTGTGAAGGCAGAGTATGTCAGTATAACTTATTTTAAAAGTATCATCTGACATACTTTAGATAAAAGTATAATTTGGGGTGCTTGGCTGGCTCAGTCAGTGGAGCGTGCAACTCTTGATCTCGAGGTCATAAGTTCAAGCTCCATGTGTGGTTTACTTAAAAAAAAAGTGTAAGCATTTGTGTTAATATTTCCTTAATTTATTTTTTCTTTCATAAATAGTATTTTGAAAACTCTAGTTGGGGATGTTGTGTACTTTTTTAGGTTTTAAGAAATTGGTTGAACCCATGACACTGTTTCTTTGAAAACTTTTTTGTAATTAAAAATAAATTTATACCTTGGATTTGGCAGTGAGGTTTTTAGATAACAGTACCAAAGGCATGGTCCTTGAAGTAAATAATTGATGAGTTGGCTTCATTAAAATTAAAAATTTCTGCTCTTTATGTAGTATAGCCACAGACAGAGGGAAAATATTTATAACACACATACCTGGTGAAGGACTTTATTTGAAATACACAAAGAACTCTTAAAACTCAATGATAAGTAAATAAACAACCTAATCAAAAAGTAGGGAAAAGATCTGAACAGTTACTTCACTGAAGTCGATACACAGATGGCAAATAAATATGAAACAACAGCCAGTATCTTAGTTCGTTAGGGAATTGTAAATTAAAACAATGAGATACGACTACACACCTATTAGAATGGTTAAAATTCAAAACACAATAGCAACTGCTGGTTAAGATGTGGAGCAAAAGAAGTTCTCATTCATTGCTGTTGAGATTGTAAAATGGTACAGCCACTTTGGAAGATAGTTTGTCAGTTTCTTAGAAAACTAATCATAATCTTATCATATGATCTAACAGTTGTGCTCCTAGGTATTTATCCAAATGAATTAAACATTTTATGTCCACACAAAATTAGCACACAGTGTTAGCAGCAGCAGCTTTATTCATAATTGCCAAAACTTCTAAGCCCCTGAGATGTCCTTCAGTAGGTGAATGGATAAACTGTGGTATGTTCATATGATGAAATATTATACAGTGTTAAAAAGAAATGAGCTGTCCAGCCATAAAAAGACATGGAAGAACCTTAAATGCATACTGTGAAATGAAAGAAGCCAATCTGAAAAGGCTACATACTGTATGATTCCAACTATATGAGATTCTGGAAAAGGCAAACCTCTGGAAACAGTAAAATGATCATTCATTGCCAGGGGTTTGGGGGTGGGGACAGAGAAGGGATGAAGGATTGGGAGTACAGAAGATTTTTAGGGCAGTGAAACTGTTTTGTATGATATTCTTGTGGTTGCGTGTCATGATGTATTCATCAAAACGCATAGAATGTACAACAGAGAGACTAACCCTAATGTGAACGATAGAGTTTCGTTAATGTATCCATAATATATCTGTATTGGTTCATCAGTTAAAACAAAGACGTTGATAATGGGGAAAATGAACGGTTGTGGTCGTGGAGAGGGAATATATCTTCCTGCTCAGTTTTGTTTTGTTTTGTATTTAAATCTAAAACTGCTTTAAAATCCTAAAATTAGTGTTTGTTGAGAAATAGGGCATGTGTTTAAAAGTGTAAGCTTAAAACTGCTTATGTGAAACATCTGTGATTGGAGTGCAGGATTGGTGATGTAAGTCGTAAAAAATAAGCATGTTCAACACAGTACAGGGATTTCGAATACTACCTTATTCAGTAATTGTGAAGCGTGGGCAAAAATAGTGTCTGTAAAGTGTTTCCTGTAGCTATAAATAGCTCGTGTCATATATCTGGCTTTCTAGAAGATCACTTAATATTCTTTGGTAGCCAAATTCATGTGGGCTCCTTCTTTAAATAAGAATTAAATCCTCCAACATTTTTATCAATTATTTTTAAGCTTCCATATTTGGAATGAGAACAAGAAGTGTCTTAAAAATGACAATTTACTACTTGTATCATGAATCTGTGTTTCTAACATGACAAGAAATGGAGTTCTGTATTACTTGTAGAAAGAACACTTGTGTTTTTGGCCTGTGAATAGTCAGAACCAGTTCAGAGCGTGGTATCCAAGCAGGCTCCTCTTAGAAGGCAGGTCCCAGTTGCTGCCTTATCAGTAGCTACTCACCACAGTAGGTAGCAGCAAAGAGGAGTCTTTTTAATCAAGTGACTTTCCAACAGTTCTTCTTGGGTTGTCTTGGCTTAGAGGGTGGGGGTGGAAATCCAATTTGTGATCCTGTTGTATCTAGAGAGATTATAAGCAGAGGTCACTGGCAGGGCAGGAAAAGTGGGATGCATGGTCTAGTGACTCAGTGATTTTCTCAGTAGAACATGTGGTAGTTTTGAAGCACGGTGTACCAATTGTGTGTTTAGTTAAATACACATATGTGTTCAATCAGATCCATTCTTAAACTTGAGTGTTAATCTTCTGATATACCTAAAAGCATTCTTTTAGGAGCTCTCAAAATTTGAGAGAGAAAAAAGAGATTTCTGTATAATTTTTGTATAATTTCTCTGTAACTTGGAGTGTGGAGTATATAGCCTTGTTTAATTTTAGCAGTAGAGTACCTATTTCCAGGGTGGAGAGTAATTCTGCGTCATGTGTCCCAATAAGAAAATCATGGGGCAAGGAGATGAAAAGAGTAACTGGTTGAGGCGCCTGGGCGGCTCAGTCCGTTAAACATCTGATTTTGGCTCAGGTCGTGATCTCACGGCTCATGAATTCAAGCCTCACGTCAGGCTGTGCTGACAGCTCAAAGCCTGGAGCCTGCTTCGGGTTCTGTGTCTCCCTCTCTCTCTGCCCCTCCTCTGCTTGTGCTTTCTTTCTTCCTCTCATAAATAATACATGAATAAACTTAAAAAAAAAGAGTAACTGGGAAGGCATCCATTTTGTTCAGTATAGAATTTTGCTTATTCTCTTTGAAATTGTAATTTGGCTGCTTGTTGTCTGGTTTAGAATTTTTTCCTATAGGGTAAATGGAAGGCTATGTTCTTATTGGAGTGTCTTTTGCGTATGAATTACTACAATGTTACAGGTTTTTTTTTTTTTTTTTTTTTTTTTTAAATCTCCTCATAGCAACTCTCTGAGGCTAATAGGTATTTTCCTTTATAGGTACCAAAGGGCGAAGTTGGGACATTTTAACCTCAAGTCTGCCTTACTCTGTGGATCACATTCTTTTTGACAGTACTTCATTGCCTTCATTGTGGAGTGGGCCTGTTTTGACGAAAGTGCATGAGTCCACAAGAGTACAACTCTTTTGTTTTGGTTTTCTTTTATCAGTTGAAAGTTATGAATATGAGTCAAGGTGGTGAAGATTAGATTAAGGAAGAGTGGCAGGAAATTTGGGTTAGTGTGATAGCCGCTAAACCTTATAGTGAAGCTTGTCTATGTTGATTTTATCAGCTGGAACGGTTTCTGAATCCTGACCTAAATTCTTTAAGAGTGATAATGTGAATCTGATTCTTTGCTCCACTCCTGAAATTCAGTGTGACTTTATGTAAAATCACTTAATATGCTCATATGTATTTCTCTAACTTGAAAAAGGATGCTTTTCTGTTTATCAGAAAGCCATAAGAAGAGGGCTTGTTTCACTGATGTAAACATCCTCCCAATTTCAAGGTCTGTCCTAATTTTAAGAACAGGGTTCACTTATTGTGCTCCTAGCATATTATGCAAACCACTTTGGTGTTGTATTTTGGAGAAAGGCACTCTCAATTATTCACCTTTTAAGTGGAAGCAAAATGCTTTGCATATATTTTTCCCCCTAATCTTTTTCGTTGTCTAACTTTACTACTTGTTTAGGGCTTTCATAAGCTTTTCTGTAGACATTAGAGCAACTCTAGAAGAACATTTGGTGGTTTATTGTACTTGATATAGTTCAGTAGCCTCCTTGAGAATCTTTCAAGAGTAAGCTGATCCTCCCCCTCGCCAAATTGAATAAGAAATTCTCAGTTCCCTTAACTTTTCTACTTCAGAGATCTGGTTCATTGTCTGTCTCAGCCATTTAACTTCTGTGATCATATCCTAGTTGATGCCATTTCTGATAACTTAAAACTCTCTGCAGTCTGAGTTTTAAGCATTTTGCTCTCTAATCGTCACCTTCATGGAAACAGTTCCTCTCAGTCACCAGCAATTTACAAGTTGTTAAGTCTAGTAGTCTTTGTCTAACTTGAACTATCAGCAGCATTCAGAAAACACTTAAAATGTTTTATTTTGAAATTATTTTAGACTCTCATACAAGTTGCAAAAATAGTTCAGACTTCCCTATTCCCTTCACCTGGCTTTCTCCAATGATAACACCTTTCATGACTGTGATATAATTCTGAATACTATAAACTAAAATACACACCTTAATCAGATTTCACCAGTTTCTACATGCAGTTTTTTGGTGTGTGTGTATGTGTGTGTCTGTGTGTGTGTAAAAAAATTCTATGAAATTGATCGCATGTATAGATTTGTGTAACTGTTCAGAACTGTTGATCACCCCAGAGAAACTCCCTCAGACTGTATATTCCTTTTTTTTTTTTTTTAAAAAAAATTTATTTTTGAGAGACAGAGACAGCTTGAGCAGGGGAGGGTCAGAGAGAGAGGGAGACATAGAGTCCGAAGACAGGCTCTAGGCTCTGAGCTAGCTGTCAGCATAGAGCCCGACTCGGGGCAAGAGCCCGATGCGGGGCTCGAACCCACGAACCGTGAGATCATGCCCTGAGTCGAAGTCGGATGCTTAACCGACTAAGCCACCCAGGCACCCCCAGACTGTATTTTTCTAGTCACACCCTCCCCCAATCCCTAATACTTGACAACCAATGATTTATTCTCTATCATTATAATTTTGTTAATTATGTTATATAAATGGATTCATAAAGTATATATCCTTTTGAAATTGACTTTTTTTAATCCCCAGTATGCACTTAATATCTGTAAGTTGTTGAGCATATTGATAATTGATATTTTTACTGTTGAGTATTACATGGATGTATTGTAGTTTATTTTTCTGTTTGAGGGACATCTTGATTATTTCCAGTTTTTGACTGTTATAAGAAAAGCTCTATGAGGTTCATTTTTTTGTATCTGTGTATGGATGATCAATTATTCTGACATGATTTGCCAGAAAGACTCTCCTTTCTCCATTAAATTGCTTTTGTACCTTTGTAAACAACAACAGCAACAACAACAAAATAGTTGCCTATACTTGAATGGTTAAACATAAGTTTTCATTTTTCTAGGGTAGATATCTAGTAGTGGAATTGCTGAGTCTTTTAATAAATGTTTAAATTTCTTTTTTTAAAAAATTTTTAATGTTATTTTTATTATTGAGACAGAAACAGAGCATTAGTCGGGGAGGGGCAGAGAGAGGGAGACACAGAGTCTGAAGCAGGCTCCAGGCTCTGAGCTGTCAGCACAGAGCCCGATGCGGGGCTCGAACCCATGAACTGTGAGATCATGACGTGAGCTGAAGTCCGACGCTTAACCGACTGAGCCACCCAGGCGCCCCAATAAATGTTTAAATTTCTAAGAAATTGCCAGTTTTCTAGACTGGCTGCATCATTTTACATTCTTATCATAAATGTATAATAGGTCCATTAGTTCTGAATCTTCATCAGCACTAATGTCATATTTTTTCATTTTAGCTATTCTTTTTTTTTCCTTTTTTAATGTTCGTTTATTTTTGAGAGAGACAGAGACAGAATCTGAACCAGGCTCCAGGTTCGTCAGCCCAGAGCCCGACACAGGGCTCGAACTCAAGAACAGTGAAATCATGACCTGAGCTGAAGTTGGACAAGCCCTCAACAGACTGAGCCACCTAGGCGCCCCTATTTTAGCCATTTTAATTGGTGTGTAGCAATGTGTTCTCAGGACTTTAATTTGCTTTTCTCTAACGGCTATTGATGTTGAACATCTTTTCATGTGGTTGGTGCATACGCATGTATCCTCTTTGGTGAAGTGTGTGTTCCAAGTTTTTTGCTCATTTTCTGTTGAGATTTTTATTTATTTTTATTATTATTTTTTAACTGTGGGTATTCATTTATTCTGGATACATAAAGTCTTTTGTTGAATATGTGACTTGCAAGTACTTTTTCCTAGTCTGTATCTTGTCTTTTCTTCCTCTTAAATGTCTTTTGAGAGTAAAAATTTTAAGTTTTGATGTATCAAGTTTATTTGGTACCTCTTTCTTTTATAGATGGGTTTTTGGTGTTATGTTTAGAATTCTTCACTTAATCCTATTACAAAGACTTTTAAAAATGTTTTCTTCTAGGGGTGCTTGAGTGGCTCAGTTGGCTAAGTGTCTGACTCTTGATTTTGGCTCAGGTCATGATCTCACAGTCTGTGAGATTGAGCCCCACATTGGGCTCCACACTGCGTGCATGGAGCCTGCTTAAGATTTTCTCTCTCCCTCTCCTTCTGTCCCTTCCCTGCTCGTTCGCTCGCTCTCTTTCTCTCAAAAATGTTTTCTTCTAAAAGTTTAGAGCTTTCTGTGTTGTTCTCTATATCTCTGTGATGCATTTTGTATAAAGTTGTATATGAAATATGAGGTTATGTTGAGGTCCATTTTTTTAAAATGTGTGTATAGATGACCAGTTGAAGACCCTCCTTTCTCCACTGAATGACTTTTGTACCTTTGTACAAAAAAAAAAAAAAAAAGGTTGGCTGTACTTGTGTGGGTATATTTCTGGACTTTGTTCTTGCATCACCTATATCTATATCTATATCTTTCCTTCCTCTTATACTGCATGTCTTAATTACTGTAGCTTTATATTGGTTGGTAAAACTATATATTGAGTAGCTAAAAATCAAGTGGAGAAAAATAGTTACATTTTTCTCAGAAAATTTCAGGAAGTGTGACTTCTCCAACTTTTTTTTCTCAGAATTGTTTTAATTGTTTCCCTTGGCTTTCCACATAAATTTTAGAATCAGTGTATCTACAAAAAAAATGGCTGGAATTTTGATAATTATTGCATTAAAGCTGTAGGTCGATTTGGGGAGAATTGACATCTTGAACTTGTTAAATCTTCCAATCCATGAAGATTATGTCTTTTCATTTATTTAGGAAAAACACTCTTTCATCAGCGTTTTGTTGGTCTCAGCATACAGATCCTATATATATTTACTTTGATTTATACTTAAGTATTTCAGTTTTTTGAACTGTTATTAATGGTTTAGTTGGCTTTTAATAGTCCATTGCTACTATATAGATTATGATTGACCTTGCTACACACACTTAGTAGTTCTAGGAGTTTTGGGATAGATTCCTTGGGATTTTCTATACTCCCCTGCTTTTAATTCAGCCTTACTCAATTCTTTATTCTTTTAATTTCCTTCTCCTCCTTTTTAATTTTGGAGTGCCCTGGGTATCAGTTCTTGGGTCTTCTTTTCCATCTATAGCCATTTCTTGATGATCTCATCCAGTTTTATAGCTCTGATACCACCTCTGTGCCAAATTTATATCTTCATCTTGGATCTCTCCCTCAGTGGGCTTTATGTCAAACTGCCTACTTGATATGTCTACTAATGAGCACCTCAAACTTGATACATCCAAGTTTGAACTCTTGGATCTGTCTGTTGCCTGCTTTGATATTCAGTCTCCAATCTTCCTTGTTTCACTTGATTTAACCTTATTATTTATAATTTTTTAAAAAAAGATTTTATTTTATTTTAATTTTTACATAGGCTCCACTCTCAGTGTGGGATTTAAACTTACAATCCTGAGATCAAGAGTGGCATATTCTACTGACTGAGCCAGCCAGGCACCACCCTCCACCCCAAGTTAATTTAACTTTTAAACTTCTGGTCTCTCAAATGGTAAATTTTAAGGTCATTTGTGATTTCTCTTTTAACACACTTATATCCAACTCATCCATCAGCAAATACTGTTGACTCTACTTTCAAAATGAATCCCGGGGCGCCTGGTTGTCTCTGTTGGTTAAATGTCTGACTTTGGCTTAGGTCATGATCTCACGGTTCCTGAGTTTGAGCCCCATGTTGGGCTCTGTACTGACAGCTTGGAGCCTGGAGTCTGCTTGGGATCCTTTGTCCTCCTCTCTCTCAGCCCTTTCCCTGCTTACTCTCTCTCTCTCAAAAATAAATAAACATTAAAAAAAAAGTCAAGGGCGCCTGGGTGGCTCAGTCAGTTGCGTGTCCAACTTGGGCTCAGGTCATAATCTCACAGTTTGTGAGTTAGAGCCCCTTATCAGGCTCTTTGCGGACAACTGGGAGCCTGGAGCCTGCTTTAGATTCTGTGTCTCCCTCTCTCTCTCTGCCCCTTTCCCGTTCACACACTCTCTCTCTCTCAAAAAAAAAATCAATCAAAATGAATCCAGAACTTGACCCCATAAGATCTGTGATGAATCTGTGGTTCTTCCTTGCGTCAAGCTAGTGCCTGCAGAGTGGTAGGAACCCACTTAATCGTTGAACGATTGCTTCCTTTTTTTTTTAATTTTTAAAAAAATCTCCATTTACTTTTTGAGAGAGACACAAAGTACTAGTGGGGGAGGGGCAGAGAGAGGGAGACACAGAATCTGAAGCAGGCTCTAGGCTCTGAGCTGTCAGCCCAGAGCCCAACACAGGGCTTGAACTCATGAACTGTGAGATCATGATCTGAGCCGAAGTCGGACCCTCAACTGACTGAGCCACCTAGGCACCCTATGATTGCTTCTTTATTAAAGAAATGGTACTCAAGACTTTGAGGTTTTACCTTCTCTGTTTGAATTATAATATCCCTTAATGTTGACAGAAATAAGTTATTTTTATAACTTCCGTAAGTTTCTTGAATTCTTAAAGACTTCTGTTATCGGTGGAGTTCTTTAACGTTTTGGTTTGTATACTGAATTGTGTTCAAATGTAGTTAATATTAAGCTTTTCAGAGTTCTTTCTTTAAGATTTAGTGGTCATTTTCAAGTAGGAAAATGTTCTAGTTTCAGTTAATTTTAGGTAAAATTTATTATGATGGTTAAAAAATTATTTTTCATTTTATAGGGGCACCTGGGTGGCTCAGTTGGTTAAGCGCCTGACTTCGACTCAGGTCATGATCTCACGGTTCATGGGTTTGAGCTCCATATCGGGTTCTGTGCTGACGGCTCAGAGACTGGAGCCTGCTTCAGATTCTGTGTCTCTCTCTCTCTCTCTCTCTCTGCCCCTCCCTTGTTCGCACTCTGTCTCTGTCTCAAAAATAAATAAACGTTAAAAATTTTTTTTAAATTATTTTTAATTTTATAAAAAAATCTCTTTAGTAAAGATTAATATTAGTGAAATATACTCATATCAGCACTCTCTGTAACATGAGAGTATGTTATATATAAGGTGACTGCTCTGAATTGTTTACAGCCAAAGAAATACATTCAGTGCTTTAACAAAACTGATCTTCATTTCCTCTTCTTGACTCTTGTTTTTTGGTGTAGTTCAGTAATTGTTTTTGTTTCTGGTTCATTCCCTCTGTTTCCTGAACTTTATTTTATCATGTACTCCAGTGTACCCAAGTGCACTTTATTTTATGCATGAATGGGGCAGAGTGCCTTCGTAGGTTCTCTTGAATAGTCACCATGGCTTCATTCTCTTTTAATTTTTTTTTTAATGTTATTTACTTTTGAGAGAGAGAGACACAGAGCCCGAGCAAGGGAGGGGCAGAGATAGGGAGACACAGAATCCAAAGAGGCTCCAGGCTTTGAGCTGTCAGCACTGAACCCGATGTAGGGCTAGAACCCACAATGAGAACAATGAGCCAAAGTCCGATGCTTAACTGACTGAGCCACCCAGGTGCCCCTCATTCTCTTTACAAGAAGAAAGAAAAGAAATTAGGCATTGACATATTCTTTTTATTATCTTTTTAAGTATGATTGTATTTTAGGTCCTCACTAGCATCTTTTGACAACTGGCATTTTCAAAATTGACTCTTTCCTACTTGGAATTTTCCCCTTTGGTAAGTAAACAAAGGTAGATATTCAAATGACTTAATAAAGAAGGTAGACTAAATACACACACACCTCCCCAGGTGCCTGAGTGGCTCTGTCAGTTAAGTATCTGACCTGGGCTCAGGTCTGGATCTCCTGGTCTATGGGTTCAAGCCCTGCATCAGGCTCTGAGCTGTCAGCACCTGCTTCGGATTTGGTCTCCCTCTCTCTGCCCCTCTCCTGCTCGTGCTTGCACACGCTTCCTCTCTCTCTCAAAAATAAACAAACACACACCTCCCTTACTTGGTTAGTCTAGGGCCACAGTGAGGTATCGAAAATAACAATAGACCCGTTACCCTACAGTTTAGTCTTTACCTTTAGGTTCTTTACATTTCCTGTCTCCATCTGTATCTTTCTCTTCTTGTTTAGGCATTAGGAGAAGAATATGATCATTGAGGTATTTTACAAATGGACATCATCCTCTGTTTGGTGGTGTCTTATATCTCCCAGTGGGGTCTGTTCATGTTGCAGGCTGTTGAGGTATGGTGCCTGACATCTTTGTGTCAGGATTTCTTAGGCTAAAGCCTAATGCTCTTATCCTTGGGGCAGTGTACCCCTTAATGATTTGCTGCCATGGACTCAGGAGTTGTGTGCCACTCTTTCCTGAGTGTCAAGATAGTTTTATATCCCTGTAATGGAGTACTATTCTGTAGTAGAAAGGAACAGGATCTCAGTCTATGCTACACCATGGATGAACCTTAAAACATTATTTTGTGGAGGCATTTGTGTAGTTTTCACTATTAGAAAAGTTCCGTCAAAAGTAAAAAAAAGTTCTTAACCACAGTTTCTCAGTTTTGCTGAACACCCCACCACCAGTCTTTTGAACTGACACCGTTGTTTATATCATGAGTTCTTGTGCAGAGGAAGTTAAAGATGTATGTTGTGTGACCATGTTCTTATATTATCTTTTCCTATCTCTGATAAGGGATGGAGAAATGGTCTTGTGGTATTTAGCTGTTGGAAGTGGTGAGCTACCATATCACATACCCTCTTTTGAACTATGGTAAGTATTCACTGGTAGAAGGCTGTACTTATCTGTGGGTAAATATGAGTTTACCATGCAGAAAATCTGACTCTTATGTGGGCTAATAAGGACTCACCACAGGGGGATATTAAAAAGCAGAATGTGGGAATGTAAAGGGGTACAGCCATTTGGGAAAATAGTTTGGCAGTTTCTTAATAAGTTAAACATAAACTTACAAGAGAAACATATGCTATATGACTCAGGCATTCCACACTTAGGTGTCTACTCATTAGCAAGGGAAATCTATGGTCACACAAAAACATACATAAATGTTTATATTGGTATTAGTTATACTAGGCAAAAACTGAAACAACCCAAATATCCATCAACTGGTGAATGGATAAACCAAATGTTGTATATACATATAGTAGGATACTATTTAGCAATAAAAAAGGAACAAAGTACATACTACAATTGTGGATGAACCTCATAAACATTATGGTGAGTGACGTAAGGAAATGCTAAGAAAAGGCAAATCTCTGTAAAAGCAGGAAACAGATGAGTGGTTGCCTGGGGTTGGCAGCAGGAGCAAGGATTGCATGTAAATGAGCTCGTGGGAATTTTTAGGGTAATGAAAAAGTTCTAAACCTCACTTGTGGTGATGGTGGTACAGCTCTTACAGTCTACCCAAAGTACTGAATTATATATTTAGAGTACATGAATTTTATGATATGTAAACTATACCTCAGTAAAGTTTTTTTTTCCAAAAAGGAAATAAAAATGAATTTTGTAAACTTAAGTATTAGGAGAAACATTGTTTGACAAATATGGTCATCTGACTAATGATGAAAAGGGATTGTTTTGGAGATGTAATCTTTGAGGTAAAAGGAAAAGGGTGTTTGATTTACAATGATAAAAGAGTAAGTGGAACCCTTTTCTTTTGCCTAGATATCTATAGTTAATCCTGAAGATAGCATCAGATGTCTTTACTTAAAATTTTGCATTTCTCCATATTTCTGTACACTGTGGCTGATAGAGTAAATTGCTGCTATATAAAATAACCTTTTTGGAGCAGTTTGTTAAGGACCTTAACATTTATATCCCTTGGCCTATAATTCCACATAAAAAATATATTCTCAGGAAATAATCAGAACAAAAACAAGGATTAGTATTTGGAAATGTTCACTGTAGCATTATGTAGCATAATCAAAACAATTAGTAATATGCACCCTGTCAGAGTAGGAAGAACGTTTATAATTATTTTAGTTATGGCTCTGTTGTTTGCAAGGAGTAGAATTCTTTTCGAACTAGCTTTTGTTGCAAGGATAAAAGGCAGTGTAACAACTCCAAAACAGCAAGATTGGTGAGACCCTTTGACAGTGCGGAGCCAAGACTGCTTTCCCCATTTCTCGCTCTTAGGGGCCAGGCTAGTCACTTCTGTTTTCCTTGGAGACCTACTTTGTCCTCAGCCTCTTCTTCAGCAGTCTTTCTTGTGCATGGTTTAGTGGTGCTTGCTAGCTCTGACTGTCAGTCTTTGTTCCTGTTCCAGAATTTCCAGGACATGAATCTGGACATGGTCATCTTTTTAAGCCCTAAGTGGGTCAGGGAACAACTGGTTATTTGGTCTTCTTCATTCCCTTTTTGGGCTCTACATTCAGCTTTAGTGAAAATGAAATGGTGTTGGATAATGACACTGATGTAATAGATCTCATGGACTGATATGAGGGATTGCAGATATTAATTTGAAAATATTTCAAAGGTCTTCTATGACACAATTGCTTTTCCTTACACTGTCAAAAGAATAGTGTGCATTTGTGGTATGTTCCTGCTTTGTGTGTGTGTGTGTGTATGTGTGTTGATCGTTCCTTACTAAAATCTCTGTGGTATGGTTTCCACTCTTCCTTATTAAAAACACTTTTACTAAGTCTGGTTCTTGAAGATGTGTTGGATGCTGTGGATCAGTTAACCACCTCTTGAGATGCTCTTTCTGGACTTGGCCTCAGTGATGTTTCTCTCTCCTGACCTTTCATCCGCCCACTAGGTTTGCCTCAGTGGATCTTCCTCCTGTGCTCATCTCTTTAATATTGTTGTTGCCCTGTGTCTCCCCCTCCACTTCTTTTCACTTCATAGCTGTCCTGCGGAGTTTCTTTTACCCCTGTGGCTTCAGAGATTGCTTATATCCCCAAATCTCTGTGTCGTTACCCGACACTTTGTACTGAGATTCTGACCGTGGCCACCACCATTTTTTTGAATATCATCAAAGCTTATGTTTTGAAACTTCATAGTTTTTTGTACCTATGATTATTCTCTGCTATAATTATGTACATATTGTGCCTTAGTTTTGTATTCCTGGTAGCACCTACCAGGATTCTTTGACAATGGATTCACTCAATATTTTTCTGTTTGTGTGTTCCTGTTTTTAAAAATGGACTAATTATATTTATATGCGATTTTATTTTGTTTCCTTCCTATCCTAAAAAAATTATAACTGCAAGCCTTTTTTCTAAATCTAAAAATAATTTTCAACATAGTCTTTGTGGTCAAAGGAAAAAAAATCAACTTGGTGGATACGCTTGCTAAGAACGTTTTTCAGTATATTTGCATTTATTAAGAGGAATTTTTCCTGAGAATAAGGACATAAAGCCTACTGCATTTTGGACACTAGATATATGTGGATTCAATTTCTATACTAGATATCTTGTCTTGCCACAAAAGAAAGAAATCATTGAAAAATTCAACTAATTCAGAAATATGCAATGTAGAGAGTGAAAATTTCCGTTACGATGTATAGATTTGAATTGTGGAAATGGTGATTTTTTTGTGAATACAAAATAAATTTGCTCGTTGGGTGAGAGTATGGCTATTGGTTGAAGGATGAATGTTACATTACTATATGGGGCAGGCAACAACTGAAATCACAGATCTGCTTATTAGCCTCCACAGTGTGTGCTAAGTATAAAATGTTTGTGCTCACCTGTGGTATCTGTATTAAAGGCTTGGGCATTTCACCCATTCCTCTGAATGCAGATAGTTTGGTGAATCAGAGGATAGTCTGAAATCAGATATGAGAGGTATAATAAGGTCAGTTAGCCAAGTAAATTCTAGTTTAATGTTTTGTTTTGTTTTGTTTTGTTTTTGTAATTGTAGCATTTACTATAAGTATGGCTTTGGGAACCTTGTGAACATCTTAAAGACTTCTAATGGGTGGCCACCCTTGGCAAATGGCTTAACACAGAAATACAAACTTTGGTTTATGTATTCAGGGTGTAAATGAAAAGCAGGAAGATAAATAAAAGAACTAGGAATGTGCTTCTTTTTTTTGTTAATTTTTTAAATGTTTGTTTATTTTTGAGAGAGAGAGCGTGAACAAGGGAGGGGCCGAGAGAGAAACACAGAATCAGAAGCAGGCTCTAGACTGAGCTGTCAGCACAGAGCTCACTCAACATGGGGCTTGAACCCTCGAACCGAGAGATCGCAACTTGAGCTGAAGTTGGATGCTTAATTGACTAAGCCACCCAGAGGCCCCCCATCCCTACCTTTTTAAAGTTTATTTATTTATTTTGCAAAGGAGAGAGCATGAGTGGGGGAAAGGCAGAGAGAGTGAGAGTGAGAGGGGGAGAGGGAGAATCCCAAGCAGGTTGACATGGTACTTGAATTCATGAAACCCTGAGATCGTGACGTGAGCTGAAATCAAGAGTTGGACTCTTAACTAACTGAGTCATCCACGCACCCTGGAAAGTGCTTCTTTTCATCTGGCCCTTTTAGATAGAACATATTTGACATTTGTAGTAATGACACTCAGGCAGAATGGCAGAGTCATAGTTGTCATTCAGCCTTTGGGGGCATTAGTGGAGTTAATGAGAACTGTAAATGGTCATCAAGACTTGGTGCTTCATGGAAAGAACATTTGAATTTATACTGAGTATGAATCTTTGATGATCTTGGAATTACTGCTGGGAGAAGGGGTCTCTGAGGGAGAGAATCTTCTGCTCTTGGATAAATCTTGACACAGACCTCATGTAGAAGGTTTCTGTTAACACTCTTACAGAGCCTTCCTAATCAGTATGCTTCATATTAATCAGTATGTGTGCTTCAGTGAAGTAAAGGAGAAATGAATTTCTTAAAAGTTGACTTTTAGGGAGAAGACATTTTAGAAGGTATGACACATGATCTTTAGGGAAAACAGTGATGAGAACCTAAGTGTCTTTTGGATTTTTTGTGCTTGACCCCATTGTCCATTATTTCTTAAACTTGGTTTCAGTTCAGGTCCTTTTCATAGCAGCTCTACACTTGCTGTAGACGGTATAGAAAAGAGTGGATAACACATTACTTAGATACTCTGATAGCTTAGCCTTGACCATGTCCTGTCTAAATGTGGTAGTAATGTAGAGACAAAATGGGGAGTATCAAAATGCTGATTTCATTTTGGAAGCAAAGTATGTGACAGATTGGTTTGGGAATAGTTTTGAAAGCCCTGTGATTGAACAGCGAATAAGAGCATGAGAAGGGATTTTTTTTTTTTTTTTGTCTTCTCTAAAATCCATTTAGTGTATTTGGGCAAGAAGAAAGGGAAGAAGATACTCTTGGTTAAATTGGTTAAGCACTGTTCTTCTTTCTACCTTCTTAATCTAAACTGTAATCTTTTAATCTTCTGTTGCATGCATTGCTGCATTTCCTTTTTACATGTGCTCTTATTTATTTTCATGGCAAATGCATTTTTAAACAGTCTCTGGGATAATTATTGCCATTAATTTTCATATTTCTATTTTAATGATATTTTCATTTATTCCTTTTGCTAGCTGGATTGCCTTTTGCAATTCTTACTTCAAGGCATACCCCCTTCCAACGAGGAATATTCTGTACTGATGAGTCCATCAAGTACCCTTACAAGGAAGACACCATACCTTATGCGTTATTAGGTGGAATAATCATTCCATTCAGTATTATTGTTGTAAGTCAAATCCACTTTTCCAAGTTTATCACTTTTGGGCAGTTGGCTTAATTTTGTGTTAATCTGTTAATGATTGAATGCATACATGTCCAAAACAGTGTCTATTTTTTTGAACTTTTAATTGAAGGTGTTACTTGATCAAGAAAATCTCAGCTATTTTTAAGTGGGACCAAAGGAATAACAATGTATAATTAGAAGAACCTCACTGAAAGTGTGTAGCTTTTATGCTAATCTTTTTTGGAGTCCCTGTGACGTATGGGGCTCTAATTGCTGTTGGTGCAGTAATCATGAAATAGATGCATGTTATAGCTGTGTGTTTTTAGCATACTTTATACCTAGGATATTTTATAATCTGTGGAATCAATGTGTATGTACCTACTGTCTAGTAACTGAGTTCTAAAAAACAAAAATAACTGATCTTAAGACTCCGTTCTAACCCATGTCGCTTTAAAGAATTTTTAAATAACGGCAGAAGCTAGAAAGAACAGCCAAAGTTCTATATATGATTAGCAGTGAACATAATACTGGTACTGAAATATAATAGTAATAATAGTATTACTATTATAATACTAGTGTATAGTATTACTATTATAATAATAGTAATAATAGTAATTATTGTTTTTAGGATTTCAGGTGGGAATGTTCAGAGAATACGCTCCAGGGAGAAAACTTCAAGTGATCGGACTAGATTATTTTACAATTTCTTGACCTACAGAGTCTTTGACTTCGATTAAATAGTTTTATGCTACATACTTGTAATTTTAGAAAGAAGATTTATATGGCTTAAAGGAGAAAATGTCCCATCCAGGAGATAGGCCAACAAGATAACATATATGTCTTGTCTGTTTTGGAGTTTATTGAAAAAAAAAAACCCTTAATTTAGAAGTTTAATGTGTGTGTGTGTGTGTATTCTGTTAAGTTTATTTTGAGAGAGAGACAGAGGGAGCATGAGTGGGGGAGGGGCAGAGAGAAGGAGAGAGAATCTCAAGCAGGCTCCATGCTGTCAGCGCAGAGCCTGATGGGGCTCTGTGTCATGATCCCCATGAGATCATGACCTGAGCCGAAGTCAAGAGTCGGATGCTTAACTGACTGAGCCACCCAGGTGCCCCTAGAAATTTAATGTTTTATTCAAGAATGATCACAGCTCCTTATTACCTTTGAGAATTAATCAACTCATAATTTGTGGTATATAATTAATAAAAGAAAACCTCTGTCATAAACAAGTTTGTACCAAGAGACTGTGAGTTCCTAGAAGGCAGAGATGGTGCCTTGTTCTTCTTGGTACCCTTGCTGCCTGCCACGGAGCTGGGCATGGTGGAACCTGGCATGTCCTAGGTGCTCAGATGAAATAAGAGTAATTGCACAGTAATGCTGGTTGGCTCTCCTGCAGTATGGTGAAGTTTTAAGAAATCAGCAGATCCCTTTCATCTAGACACATCTTTACACTGAATTCCTACTCCTAATAGAAAGAAAGCCTGGCCTATGATTGTTCCTTTAAGGAGGCAGTAAGAGTAGGGTTTTTTTTTTTTTTTTTTTTTTAAGTATATGTTTCTGAGATACTCTTTGAGTATAAAATTTTTAGGGACACCTGGGTGGCTCAGTTGGTTAAGCGTCCCGCTTTGGCTCAGGCCATGATCTCACGGTTTGTGGGTTTGAGCCCCGCGTCAGGCTCTGTGCTGACAGCTAGCTCAGAGCCTGGAGCCTACCTCAGATTCTGTGTCTCCCTCTCTCTGTGACCCTCCCCTGCTCACACTGTCTCTCTCTGTCTCTCAAAAATAAATAAAAAACATTAAAAAAAAGTTTTTTTAAAATTTTTAGTAGGGTACTTAGTTGCAAATACAGTTGACTCTTCAACAAGGTGGGTATTAAGAGCACTGACCCCCAGTGCAGTCATAAATCCATGTTATATCTTTTGATGCTCCTAAAACTTAACTAATAATAGCCGACTCTTACCTGGAAGCCTTACTCATAACCTAAATAGTCAGTTAACACACATTTTTATGTTACATGTGTTACATACCATATTCTTACAATAAAGTAAGCTAGAAAAAAGAAAAAGTAAGAAGATCCTAACGAAGAGAGAATACATTCACAGTACTATATTGTATTTATAAAAAAAAAAAAAAATCTATGTGTCAGTGGACCTGCTCAGTTCAAGCCTGTGCTGTTCAAGGGTCAATTTAGTAGCTGAGTTCTTGCAGGATTCTCCTTTGGAGTACTCTAATGCTGCTGCAGAAGTATTTGTCTTTAAATTCTCCTTGACTTTGTATCTCACTAAAAGGGATGCTGAACCAGCCGAACTACAGAAATCCATTACAGATCAAAGGCCTGTGGCAGGATAGGGTACTGACTGTGGGCAGCCAGTGTGGGAGTGTGGCCTGCCCGTTGAGGGTACGGCCTGACACAACAGTTATCAGGGACTTGTTATTTATATTTCGTTAATTTGGAAGTTTTAACTTTTTCATCATCAGCCGTGAGAAAGTTATCTTTAGATTTAATAAAACAAACAAATTGAATGTAGGTTTATTAAAAAAAAACATACTGTTTAAAGGTGCTGTCAAAGTCCTATTTTCATATCAACCATATCAACAAATACTGCACAGGGCAGTGTTGTATGTACTAATAAAAAAAATTCAGTTTGTTCATTAACTCCACTTCCTTCAGGCAGCACTTGGTTAAACATGTAAACATTTAATTTTGTTTACTAGAAAGTCAATCAGTTCTTTAAAAAAAATTGGGACTGTGATTCAGACTTCATAACCTGTTCAATCCAATGAGACCATTTTGACTTTGGAAAAAGATTCAGTAGAAGAACGGGAATGAAGGTAGTTAGATATATTTAGGAAGGAGTAGAAGTGCACCAGTGATTTTAGATTACACTTTTGGGAAGATGGGCCCTGAGTGGAAGACACATAACACAGGGACAGTGTAGAGATGTGTAAGTCCTTTTGGTTGATGGATTTTTAAAGGAGATGGTGAGAAAATAGTGTGGTGCATAGGTTTTTTTTTTTTTTAAGTGATTGAATTACATGGAATTAGGTAATTATTAGCTTTGATATTTCAGAGTATTTTGTTTTAGTCCCCCAAACTTTATCTTGAGTTCTTTAATAATTTATCATATCTTTGGAGTTTAAATAATGTGTAACAAGTGATCCCAGCTCTAAAGTAAGACTACAGTGAGCTTAAGTGTGGACTTTACCAGAGGCTAAGTATTGGCATAAATGGCTCAAAGGGCAGGATAACGTATTAAAATGAAAATATGGCTGTCATGTGTAGTGAAATGCACAGACACATCCCAACATTTAATTTGGAAAATCCTTTTAGAACTCATCTATTATCTATTTCTCTGAGTTAAGATGGAGGGTGTAATAAAAAGTGATGTACACTGACCTAGCATTTGTCAGCTTTAGCGTCCCTCCGCCCTGCCCCACCATTTAGAGTTAAGTTTCAGCTTACACTGCTTCTGTGAAGCAGTTTGTCATCTGTGCCCAGTACTCTGAATTCTCCTAGTACTTGCTGTCATCAGTGTCAAGACCAGGGTTTGGGTGGCCTTAAAGAATGATCATCATGCCTAGGAAGACTCCCAAAGATCCAGTTGAAAAACAGTTGAATGCTTATGCAAGATGAGCAGCTGACAGATGAGGTGTGAATATTTCAGCTGCTTAGATTGTGGTTGATTAATAAACTTGGTATGTATTTTAAACGATCAAAGAACAATTCCATAATGAAACATGAGAGAAATCTTTTCTCGCTGTGATCTATCAAGGCAGTTGCTGGAATACCTTAACAATCAGAGGAGACAGGGTACACAGGGCCACTAGAGGTACTGGGGGAGAACCCTAAGCAAAATGGGAGAGGTGTGGTGTCCCTAGAAGTGCATGTAGTTTTTCTCTCCTGAGAAAAGGATCCGATTAAGTCATTCACATTAAGCACTCACTAAATGAGGAATATATTTCTGTGGGGCTTACTATTTAAACCAAGGGTGTTTACCTTTTACCCACGAGATATCACTTTTAATTAAAATTTATTAAGCACCTGCTCTGTTTGAGGTCACTGTGGTGGTACTGGCTTTCTATTCAATGTCTAAAACTTCGTTCTTGCTTTTGTAGAATTCAGTCTAGTTGTCAGAGTTTTAACATCCTAATTGTGGAATTCTAGGAGCCATGGAGCCAGATGAAGAAATCTCTTTCAGAAGACAACCATTTATTTTACCTATGATAAGGCTGACCCTGAAGATAACTGGAAATTATCTCCACTAAATGGAAATGTTTGAATTTTCTGTAAAATTGTTAATGAAAATTTAAGACAAAGCCACGAAACTAGTTTGTATCATAAACACAACTTTGTGACTTGTATCTTGCCACTTCCCCCAATGTAAGCAGGCTGACTCTTGTTGTTTATTTATTTTGGTCTCAAGTGGCTAGAATGTGGATTGTTTTATCAGAAAATATAAGTTTTTTATAATTTTGACTTTGAGTCAAATTTAGATTTCTCAGGGTTTTGGTCTGTGATCTTGTCAAGTATTTGGAAGTTGTTTTATGCCTTTAAACTCACTACAGTGGCATGCGCTGACATGTGCTCTACTGTAATCTGGGGAGGCTTTGTTATCTCTACTTTTAGTGAAAAACAAAGTCAGTGAAAAATAAAGAGGAAAGAGTCAATTGAAATGTTTTCTTGGACAAGGAGACCATCAAATGTACGTTTGGTCAGTTAATGAGACTTGTTAAGAAAGCCAGGCCTAGAGTCTGCAGAGACGGGACTGGGAAGCTGTGTCAGCAGATCTCTGCCCTCTGTACCTTTGGCCTCCGTGTTAGATCTCTGCTTTTATATTAGTTTACTCCCTGAAACTATTTTCCTTTTGAAAATATGATGGATGTGTTTGACTCAGAGGTATGTTTGATAAACATGAAGACTGCCATATAAAAGTACTATATAGGGGACGTTCTAATTGAGGAAGTTTGTCTTCTTTTAACAAACCATGGTTTTTGTCCTCCATGATACATCATTGTCTGCTTATTAAAACTCACTGTATTTGAGTACAAGAAAAGAAATAAGGTCGTATTGTTTCAGGTAGACTTTGAATTTGTTTTGGCCATTGCTTTTTAAGCAGTATGCACAATTCATCTAGCGCCCTTTTTCATGGTTTAGAATTAGCTATCCTAACTGACTCTACATTTGCAAGTGAAAAAAAAAGGTGTTTTTAAAATAAAGATTTTATTGTGATTTATCATTTTTTTTTCTATTTTTTCTTTTGCTTAAAGTTCCTGGTTTCTGCTTTAACATACTGTTTTTCTGTTTCTTTTTCAGATGATTATTGGAGAAGCCCTGTCTGTTTACTATAACCTCTTGCACTCGAATTCCTTTATCAGGAATAACTACATAGCCACTATTTACAAAGCCATTGGAACATTTTTATTTGGTGCAGCTGCTAGTCAGTCCCTGACTGACATTGCCAAGTATTCAATAGGCAGACTTCGGCCTCACTTCTTGGATGTTTGTGACCCAGATTGGTCAAAAATCAACTGCAGTGCTGGTTATATTGAAAACTACATATGTCGAGGGAATGCACAAAAAGTGAAGGAGGGCAGGTGCGTGTTAAATCTTTAATGTTTGTTTTATCTTGTGTGTTCTTTGAAAAGAAGATTCCAGAGACTGGAAGATGAACCATCCCCTAGCTTAAAGAGAACTAGTGTAATCACTGAAGGTGAAGTGAGACCATATTTTGACCTATTATCTTTACTTATTCTTTTTCCCCCATTTTAGCACTACCTTCTCTTTAAGAGCATTTTAATGCAAGTTTTTGCATCTCCAGTGAATAATAATGTAAAATGCACTTTGTATGTCATATAGTTCCAGACCAACAAACTTTTTCTTAAGGCACCAGACAGTAAATCTTTCAGGTTTTGTGGGCCATTTGGTTAATTTGACAGCTGTCCAGCTGTGCTGTTATACCAGGAAAAGCCTACCACAGACAATCCTTGAACTAATGGCCATGGTTATATGGCCATTATTCTGTTAATAAAAGTTTATTAACAGAAACAGTGGCTGCTCCAGGGGTTATAGTTTGCTGACTTTTGATGAAGTCCAGTTGTGTATTAAGTTCTGCTCAGTCTCTTAGTATTCTTAGAGAATATTTTTATAAGGAACCTTCGTATCTTGACAGCTTTTGGTCTTCAGGTTGCCTTCTTATAATACCCTTGGTGGGCTCCTTTCTACCCCTGGAGCACTATTAGGCATGAATGAAATAGAATGTTTGGAACCCAGACGGTCCAATTTTTTAATGTATAGATGAGCAAACAGAGGCCCAGTAACATAAAGTCACTAATTAGTAGGCGAGCCACTTCCCCATCTCAGGTCTCAGCATTGTCAGCTTTATCTTTTCTATATGGCTCACATTTTAATTTTAAAGTAGCTATCACTTTACCTTAGTTATTCATCATCCAACAAATACTTTCTCTGGGTAAAACATCCTTTGTTTCTCATACATAATTCTCAGACATTTTATTATCCCTGTTGGTTCTCTTATAAGCTGCACAGGCCTTGCTGTAGCTCCTAATTTTTATATTTAGTGGGGATGAAAAAATACCTTATTCAACTAAGGGTATACACTGTGCTGTGTGCAGGAGATTCAGCAGTGAACTAGACAGCTCTGGTTCTCATCTTCAGGGAGCTCAGTCTAGCATGGAGGACTTACATTAAACAAGTGATGGGAGTGGAAGAGAACCACCTTGTTGATACTGAGGCCAGAGAATAGAGAAGCTATTGAACAGCAAGCTTTGAGATTATCAGGAGGACTGATATAGGAGTATAAAGTCTTAGTGAAGGAGGGAGAAGTGACTAATGCAGTAGGCAATTGAGAAGTAGATAGCAGAAAGTGGTAACTGTTGATTTGAATTTACGTAAGCAAGCATTTTTATGAGGGCTAGAGGAAGAATGGTGCAGAAGTAGCTTTGAGGAGTAATGACATTAACAACACCAGCACTGGGCTCTTAGGGTGTGGGACATGGAGATCTCATTCTCTGCTCTGAAAGCACTACAGTGTCTGAGGGAAAGTTCTCAGATTTAATGACTAGGAGGTTAAGTGACCTTTGGTGAAGAGTTTGAAGACACAGGGAAATACAGAGGACTATCTATGCCTGTCTCTCTAATATCTCTCCTGCATCACCCAACAGCAAATAGAAAAGCTCTAATGTTTTCTCTTGGCCAGGGAATTTAAGAAAGTCACTGGGTAATAAAGGTTTATCTAAACTCCAGAAAATATCAGTATAAATGATTCTTAAAGGACACAGACTCTTCACACATGTATTGTTTCTCTGGTTCAGCTGCATAAATCTTTACTCAAAATTTTCTTGTAACAATGTATCTTTTCTGTAAAATTTTTAAAAATTTTTTTTTTTTTTTTTTTGAGAAACAGAGAGAGACTGAGCACGAGTAGGGGAGGGGCAGACAGCGAGGGAAACACAGAATCCAAAGCAGGCTCCAGGCTCTGAGCTGAAAGCACAGAGCCTGACACGGGGCTCAAACCCACAAGCCTCATATCATGACCTGAGCTGAAGCCGGACTCTCAATTGACTGAGCCACCCAGGCGCCCCTGTAACACAACAATGTATCTTATTTAGAGATTTTTCTTTCTTACATATGCAATTTGGACAAAATGCAAAATAATATAATTTATTTTAAATAGTATAAAAGTAATTACATTTTTCAGTCCATATATGTCCTATTACGTATTTCTTCCTAGTGTATCTAAATTGGCCAACATGTGCCATTATGCTCTGATGACTTAAGTACATGTAGGTTTTCTAACCCTTTGCCCTTTAAAGTTTCTTCTGCAACCCACATTTTCAGTGAGAAGATCTGTTGGTAAGCTTTCGGGTTCTGAAATAAGGAAAATCAAAGAAAGAAATGAAATTTTAGGAAAATTATATGTCTTCTGTGAAAAATGTGATTTCCATTAGTGTTTCCAGCATAATTTAGTTGTTACCGCGGTTTCAGAGCTTTGTAACATTGGTGCATAACTGTGGCTTTGCTTTGCTATTCTATTGTGGAGCATAATTTAGTTGGATTCAGGCTTTCCTATTACTTTTGTTGAATTTTACAAGTCAGGATGCCAAAAATGGAAAAACCTTTCAGTCTAGACATCGTCTGTAATATATTAATTAGGATTACAGTGTAATCTCCTTTAATATATTTATCTCCACAGACTGCCCCCTGTACTTTTATTTTAATTATAAAATTATAATGCTTGACGTTGGAGAGAAGGGAACATAAGCACCCGAAATGAGTCATTTTTGTTGACAATAAATGAGTCAGAGTTACATCTGGGGGTGAGAGTACTCTGCTACAATTTTGGCTTTTGGTCTTGATTTTTACCCCATTTGTTCTCTTATTTTCTTCTATTTGCTTCTACTCCCTCTGCTCTTCCTGTCTGTGTGCACTGTCTTGTGCTCTCATATTACTGATGGACTTTTACCAAGCTTCATTTGTGGCCTTGGGTCCTAAACATAGAAGTGAGAACATAAATGGACTATAGTGGAGTACTTATTGTGATATCCAGAGAGCTTCTCTTCATTTAAATTTAAAATGTAATATTTAAATTTAAATATTAATTTAAAATTAATACGTCGGGATTTACTATAAATGAAGGCTATACTTGTAACTGTGGGACATCAAACTGCCATTGCTTATGCCAAAGAGAATAGCATTACTTTCAGTCTGTGAAAAGAAATTATTAATGAGCCTAGGTAGTTCAGACCTTTAGCACTCTGCCTAGGTAAAGATTCTCTTTAGAGAATCCTAAGGAGATGCTCTCAAAGAGAATCTTTAGACCAGTGGCTCTTAAGTGTTACTGATCATTAGAATCACCTGGAGGACTTGTTAAACTACAGATTTATAGGTTTCATCATCAGGTGTTTAATTTGGGAAGTGGAGTTGGAGGGTGAGAAGATGTGTTTCTAACACACTCCCAGATGCTGCTGCTTCTGTGCTAGGTCTCAGAACCACACTTTGTGAACCAGTGCTTTATATCCCATGGTTAATGGGACTACAAGCTCACAGGACATTTGTTATCTCAGGATGTAAGGCAAGGTGAATTTAAGATTGTGTACAACTAGCTTTGTTACTGAATGATCTATCACTGCCACTAACTCAGGGAATGAGTGGGTGAGCCCTGGTGCTACTGGGGCCAATTCTTCTGTGCCAGGAATCCCAGGGTGGGTGGCTGAACAGCTCCTGGCTGGGTTTGCCAACACTGACCTCTCCACCAGCAAGGTGGACACCTTCAAAGTTACAGAGAGAGGTTGGGAGGATACGTGCAAGAGAGCAGGCAGGGAGTGGGTGATTGTGGATGGGGGTCAGTATGTGTTCAGCCCACGATCATGGGCAGAGAAGAGGACGAGTGGGATATGGTCATTCTGTTGCTGTCAAGGCTTTTCTGGTCTGGCGGTTGGGCTGTTCAGGGCTTTGCAAAATGTCTTTGCCAGTGCGTTAAGAAAATGTGGTAAGAAATAAGCACAGTGGGTTTTCGTTAGAGCATCAATCAGTCTTATCTATTTCTGTTTTTAACAGTTGGGCTCCATAGTTGAGCAAGAGAGCTTGCTAACAGCTGCTCTAGTTGTGATAATAGTACAGTATAGAAACTATTGTCTTTAAGAGATTCACTTCTTTTTTCCGGATTTATTTATTTATTTATTTATTAAAAATATATTTTTTTAATGTTTATTTTTGAGAAAGGGAGAGCATGAGCATGGGAGGGGCAGAGAGAGAGGAAGACAGAGGAACTGAAGCAGGCTCTGTGCTGACAGCAGAGAGCTTGGTTTGGGGCTAGAACCCAAGAACTGTGAGATTATGACCTGAGGCAAAGTCTGATGGTCAGAACTGCCTGAGCCACCCAGGTGCCACTTGGGCTTTTATTTAAATTAGATATGCTTAAGCATAGACTCAGTGTTCCTGATCATTTCTGAGCCACTGGTCATTGACTATATAAATGAGATGTTCAGTACCAAGTTATGTCTTTTGGATTATGCCACTTTGTATTATGTAGATGTTTACTTATGATATGTTTGGTTGAATGTGAGACATAATTTTCCTATTGTCTTTTTTTAAAGCAACCCCCATGCAGGTAAATAAAGGTAAATTTTGAGGGAGTGCCTTCTGTAGTAGTGAAAACCCATTACAATTGCGCTGATTAGCTGTGGTATTAAGTACCTGGTAAAACCTGCTTTTGTACTCTGAGAGAATGGCTTCTTCTGTTTGGTCTAATTGTAGACATTATGGGATACTTTATCTTTCAGAAAGATTTATTAAGGTTTATCTATACTTCTGTGTGTATATTAGTAAGCTAGAAGACAGCCTTTGTTTTTGTCTTATATCTACATGGAAAAAGCAAGATGTAGAATAAAAGAGGGGATGATTTAAAAAAATTTTTTTAAGTTTATTTATTTTGAGAGAGAGAAAGTACAAGCAGGGAAGAGCCAGAGAAAGAGGGAGAGACAGAGAATCCTAAGCAGGCTCTAATACTGACATCACGGAGTCTACAGGGCTCAAACTTGGCAAACCGTGAGATCATGACCTGAGCAGAGACCAAGAGTCAGACGCTTCAACTGAGCCACCCAAGCGCCCTGAAAGAGGGGATGATTTTAAAAGATCTTTCACTCTCTGAAAGGACATTAGTTATTAGAGCATTTAAAAGGAAAGTGACTTCAAGGCTAGTACCTCTTCCTTCCACCTTCTCTGTTCTGAATGTTAGTATGTGACACTTTCTGTTGTAGCTGTGACTGTTACCTCATTCCCTTGCTGACTCTTTCTGCCCCAGTGTTTCTTTCTCTCTTTCTTTTTTTTTTTTTGTAATTTTTTTTTTAACATTTATTTACTTTTGAGAGAGAGTGCAAGCAGGGGAAGGGCAGAGAGAGAGGGAGATGCAGAATCCAAAGCAGGTGCCAGGCTCCGAGCTGTCAGCACAGAGCCCAATATGGGGCCTGAACCCATGAACTGTGAGATCATGACCTGAGCCAAAGTGGGACACTTAACCGACTGAGCCACCCAGGTACCTGATGCCCCAGTGTTTCTTACAGTTTAGTCACATTGGACTCACATGGAGCCCATGAATTTGCATTCCTAAAACCTTCCCCTATGGTGCTGTGGCTCCTAATCTGAGAATCACGGTTTCAGCCAATCTCTGAAGTTACTAAATTCAACTATGGATTAGTCCTAGTCACTGTGGAAGCTACCAAGGTGTGCAGGTTGCTCTCATAGTGCTCTCTACGCCGGAGCTGCAACGCGTTCGGAGATTATATGTGTGATAGAACGGATACACGCTTGAAGGTGTAAAGATAAAACACTCAATGAAATCAGAGGGTAGTCATACCACTTCTAGTAGAGGAAGCAACTTGGAGGGAAAAGTTTGAATGGGTAGAATTAGGGTGGGGTATGTATTCTGGTCCAGGAGCAGCATGATCAGAGGCAGGCAGGATTCAGGTATACTGGCAGTGTTTTAGTAGACTTAATTTCGGTAAAAACAGGTATCTTTTTGGGGGTTTTATTTGTCAGTTGTTAATTTATAAAGGCAGTCTGGAGCATTTAAGGCTAAGGAAACTTTTACTTCGTTCAGAAATAAAAATGAAGTCCCACAACATGATAGCCAAGTCAAATAGCTATATACATTCTTACGCATACTTTTGACTTAGGCTGTGTTGCATTTATACATTCCATATAATTTGATTTTAGTGTGGAATAAAAGCAAAAGATTTTTTCTCCCTTGAGATTAAACCCGGTCCCTGGTTCTCTTTTATGAATGCAGAATTAGTTGCCTTCACGTGTGACTTTATTTTGGTTGAGGTGCAGACTTGCAAAGATAAGATGCCTTCTTTACTTTCAGTGACTTCCTACCACTCTTTATTGGTAAATATATGGATATCATGATATATTTTAAAACCAACTCTCCCACCCCCCAAGCCAATAACAGTCATGCCATCTGCTACACCCTTTTTAAATGGTAATATAGAGAATTAATTATGAACAAATATATCAGCTGTGGGCACTTATTCAGATTGTCCTTGGATTTTCTTCTCAGTTTTTGAGTTAGAATGTAGGAGGCAGTGGATTTATTAAGATGAAAGAAATTCTTAGGTTTTGATAAATCAAGCAGTGCTGTGCATTAAATGTTAAAAGGTTACTAAATCACATGAACACATCATCAGCTGGTCACTTTATCTTGATGCTTTGTACCTTCACCCTAGAACTCTTGAATTCCACGTTGCCAGGTTTGAAATGTGAAAAAAAGTTTCATAGATATATTAATGAGTACTTTTTCCAGATTAACATGTAATGATAAATCTCATAGATGGGGTGGTGTAAAGTTTCCATGCAGGATAAATGTGAACAACATGCATTATTTTCATTTAATTAGAAATTTCATTATTTTCATTTAATTAGAAAATATTTTTATTGAGAGGTTAGGATGTGAGTTGAATTTGTGAATAGTAAAACAAACATGATTTTGATGTTGTGTTGGCTCTTTATTCAGAGATCATTGAAATCTTTCGTCGTGTGATTCTTTTTTTTTAATTGCCTAATTTTAATTTTTAGAGAGAGAGACCGTGAGTTGGGGAGACGGGGAGAGAGAGAATCTTAAGCAGGTTCCGTGCTGAGCATGGATAACTGCATGGGGCTTGATCCCATTACCCTGGGACCATGAATTGACCCAAAGTCAGGAGTCGGACAGTCAATGGACTGAGCCACCCAGGAGCCTCTCTTCTTGTGATTCTTAAAGAAAACAGTATTTTTTGTTTTAAGTAACTTTTGTAGTAAGGGAACAGGAAAAGGAAAAACATCAGCGTTCATTTGATGTGACTATCTCCACAAAGTGCCCAAACTATTGACTTCATCCTAAGAGTATTCCTACTCACTAAGTTCAAATTTATTTTTTTATTTTCTCATTCCTCTCTCCTTGTCATTCAAAATGTGGTCCTCTGCTCTGACCAGCCGATGGACATCACCCGTGAGCTTCGTGGACAGGCATAATCTTGGACCTCACTGCTGGCCGACTCAACAAACCTTATTTTATGTAATAAATGAACTTATATATGCACTTGAGAGCAAGATTATAGGATTGGTTAATTTTTTTCTTTTATGTTTGTATCCTGTTAACCATTGTTTTTTTTCTTATGTAGTGTATTGCAACTGCAGTGTTTTGCTTCTGAGGTATTGTTTGGAAATTTATGAAGATGAGCAGCTTTCAGGATTTTTGGTTTATTGAAGGATAGAAATGAATCCTTTAAAAATGGAGAAAATCTAGAGTGGCCCCGTCAGTTAAGCTTTGGACTTCGGCTCAGGTCATCATCTCACGGTTTGTGGGTTTGAGCCCCGCGTCAGGCTCTGTGCTAACAGCTCAGTCTGGAGCCTGCTTCGGATTCTGTCTCCGTCTCTCTCTGACCCTCCCCTGCTCACATTCTGTCTCTCTCTCTTTATTCAAAAATAAAAATAAATATTTTTAAAAAATGGAGAATGTCTTCCTCTAGACAGTGGAAAATAGGATTCAGACAATGTCTAAAACCTTTTCTCTTACTTGTCATCGCTTGTTTTTCTTTTATTTTGTTTTTGTTTTTTTTTTTTTTGCCCACTTATATTTGCTTTGAGAATGCTCTTTTTTAAAATAAATTTTTAAAGATTTTATTTTTAAGTAATCTCTACACCCCGTGTGGGGTTCAAACTCATAACCCTGAGATCAAGAGATCCATCTCTACCTAAATGCCAGCCAGGTGCCCCTGAGAATGCTTTTAAAATTAAAATTTTTTTAAAAATTTACAACAGAATATATCTGTTACTTCATTATGGATATCATTTGTTCCACTTAACTGCCTTTGTTCATAATGTAAAAAAGGTTTCTGGGTATTTTACACACATTATTGACATGCTTTCCAGATGTTTAGGAAGAGGCCTTAGGTACACTGCATGTTTAAGCTAACACACATTGACACTGCTCACAGTTTCTTACAGAAGGGTGAAGAGAGCAGGGGTATTGGATTAGACTTCCTAATTCTCCTGACCTGTGATGATAAAGTCAGAATTTGTAACCACTGTAAGGGGAAAACACATCAGAGGTAAGATGATAAAAGCAGATAACTTACCTCATGTGGCTTGCTGTGATTACTGACATAGACTTAGCTAAGACATACACAAAGATAACATAACTGCTTAGTTTTATTTTATGCATTTTTTTTACAACTCAAAACACACGATAGTTAGGGTGTACTTTTTGGGGAGCCATTGATGTAATACCCTTTTGGTCCTTTGGTGGGGTGGGTGTCAGGGCAGGCAGGGGAGGTATATTTGTTTCTGACATTTAAAATATGAAAAGTAAGAATTTTACATTTCCTGGGATAACTACATGAAAATCCATTTATCATCAAGGTATTAGATTCTATTTTAGGTTAAAAAATGTATTGAGCACATACTTTATGCTTGATATATGGTGCTGGCTATTAGGGCTACAAGATGGGATCTTGGGCATAACTGGGTGGTTCAGTCATTTGAGCATCTGTCTCTTGATTTCAGCTCAGGTCATGATCCCAGGGTCGTGAGATTGAGCCCGGCATTGGGCTCCCCACTGAATGTGGAACCTGCTTAAGATTCTCTCTCTCTCTCTCTCTCTCTCTCTCTCTCTGTGTATGTGTGTTTGTGTGTCTCCTTCTCTTTATCTCCCTGGCCCTCCCCTTCTTACACATACTCTCTCTCAGATAAATAAATAATAATTAAAAAAAAAGAAAAGAAGATGGGATCTCAGGGAGGTTGGGAGTTTATCAGCAGTTTTTCTTTTGATTTGTTGTACCTTCTGAATTTTTCTAATGAACAAATGTGATAATTAAAATTAAAAACCCAGAAAGTCCTATTTATAAGTCTTGTCCCGACTCTACCCAGCTTTGGGTGGAATGGAGAAAGAAAGTACTACAACAGATGATTTAATGTAGAAGGTGGATGCAGGGATAGATGTGTTCACTGATGATAGACATCTCTTTCCTTTTTTGGAGAAAGGGCGATAACTTCAGCCTAGCTGTTGAAGAAAGGTGTCTTGGAGGAAATATTGGCTGAATTGACTCTTGCGGAGTAATTCTCAAAGTTGGGAGGCTCATTCCAGGCACAGTGATGAAGAAACACAGAGACCATGAAACATGGTATATATTGGGAATTCTAAGTAGTTGGGTAGCAGATGATGATGGTTCCGGAGTAGTTGGTGGGGCTCGCAAAGAGTCTATTACTCTAAATCAGCAGTTTATGTGAGTGAAGGACCTGAAGCAGGAGAGCAGTGTGGGTGTGGTTTTGTTTTTATACTTGTAAAAAATACTCAGCTTTCCTATTGGATGACCTAAGCTTTCTTTTCTTTTAATGCAGAAGGACTTGAGATACTAAAGGAAATGTGCCTCTACTGCTTTGTCCAGTGGGTAGAAAGGTTGTGTGAGAAGTGCCGTGGCATCTGCTAGTCTTCTGGTAACACGAACTCAGGTGCAATGTCACCTGCTCTAATCTGAAAGGAGTCGAGAGTGACCTGTCTGGCCAGCTTCCTGTTGGGCTCTAGTAATTTTATATTTGTGGGGGCTTTTGCCTTTTCTCTTGCCACTGGCGACGTCCACATCAGTGCACCTCTCAGGTTTTGCATTGGTATCGTAGTAAAGACACTTGTGCTGATGTCTTGAGCCTCATCCTTCTTGACCCCAGTGGCAAAGAGTTAGTGGTGATTTCGTGATCTGCATCAGGGTGGGAAGTGGAGCTGGCCAGATGGTTGCAGGCTTTGTTGGCCTTCAGGTTTTCTTTTGGGGAAAGGCTTGAAAGTAGAGGTGTTGCTTGCAGCCTTGTTTCTAGATACCATTCCTGCCCTTTAAAAAACACCTGAGGACTCAATTTAGAACTGGCTCTTCCTACTTGTTGGGATGAGCACTGGGGGTTATATGGAAACCAACTTGACAATAAGCTATAAAAAAAAAAAAAAAGAACTGGCTCTTCTTTCTATCTCACTCTGAAATCTTTCTTACTTTTTAGTAAGGATAGTCTTCCTTGTTCAGTGTGTTTAAAAAAAGGCGAGGGGGGGAGGGAGGATGATAGGTAAGGCATTATTAGTTGCTAGCGTAGGAATGCTTCAGAATTATGTCCTTTGTTTAATCTACCATTTGGCCTTTGTTTCCTTTTTAAGTCTTAGATGCTGCTGCTTTGGTGATTTATTTAGTCTTTGTGTACCAAGTCATCATTTTCTCTCATGCCATAGGAAACATGTGACCTCTCTTCCCCTGGTCAGTGCACTTACGTATGCTTCACCCTTCTGTCAGTAACCTTTGTCACAACCTAATCTCTGCTCATCTGTCAGAGACACAGAGTTTCCCTGTTCAGAGTGTAGAACTGTTTATACCCCAGTCATCTCATTTTCCAGACACACCCAGTTTTACTTTATCTCAAAGTCCTCAGCAACTTCGTAATTATTTTAGAGTCCTGCCTTTCATGTGAGTCTCTTCTAAATAGAAGACACATGATCATTTGTTTTCAATCATCAGTTTTTTAAATCATCACTTGGTTTAATCAAGAGTTTAAAATACCCTATCCACATACCAGTTGTGCCCTGCTTTCCCCCCGCCTCTTTTTCATTTTTCGCAGAGTCCTGCTGGCTTCTCTCCTTTAAGGTTCATGATGTGATATCTACAGATATTAGATTGTTTGATATGTGGTTCACTGATGTTAGTGGCTATGAAGTGGTATTTGATGCTGATGCATTAATACTAATAAGTAAAATAGGATACTCGCATCTGTTTTATTTCAGATAAACATGTCACTTTAATGTATGAAATGGCTTGGTTAAAACTGATGCCATATAAATGCTTTAAATGGAAATACAGTAAAAATCATTGTAAAAAATAATTCAAGAAATATATGACACAGTTTTTGCTGCTTTGAAATAATTTCTCAGTCTGTGGCTGGTTCAAGCAGTAAGACGAATTTACATGATTTTTGCTGTATTTTACGTAAATTAATTTTGGTTGAGACCATCTTATATTCTTTTGCCATTTATCACCTTCATCTTTGTCTCTTTAACCTTTGGGAGGAGAGATAGCTGTGATTCTTGTATTTCTAGACATTTCTAGACATCTGATCTTTAAAAGAAATCTCCTCCTTCCAAACACATGTATCAAAATCACATGTTTATTGGGTCTGTTACTTGTAATAACCAGAGTTCATATGCTTTATTTCATTGGTATGAAATTACGTGCATATATGTTTCTGGAAACACTTGTAATATTTAAAAATACACCTGAATGTCAAGACATTTCATTGAGAGATGTGAGAAAAAGCTTTCAGGGCTCAAGTAACTGCTGGGCTCTGGGCCTGATCGTGTAGCCATGGCGCGTGTGTTCAGCCACATTCAAGGCCACTGCTGCTCCGGAAGAGGAGTTTGTGTGTGTGTGTGCGTGTTTGGTGTGGAAGAGGAAATGTGTAGCAGGCATATGAGATATTTTGATCATTTTTTATATTTTATATATATGAAAAATTTATATATATGAAAATTTTAAAGATATGAAAATATAAAAATGATTATATTATATATTTTTATATTTTCATATATATAATATAAAATATATAATATATAAAATATATATATAAAATCCATGTAATACCAGGTTGTGTTTCTAATATTATCATTGTAAAATGTGAAAGATTTTTTTTAATCTCCATGTGATTCCTTTCCCTTTAACAGCTTGTATGTCCTCTCACTTGTTTTTCTATGTATTTTTACATTAAATGTGAAGATGTATATTTTAGGTGGTGTAAATAAATGACATATTTTAAAATATGTCCTGGAGAAAATTTGTCCATTCACAGAGTTACATTAATTCATTTTAGCTAACTTATGGTATTAAGAAAAATAGTGATAGAAATGCTGTCTTCGAGTCGCTTTAGGTGTGTTGTAGGAAGCATCTTTGTGCTCATGTGTGTTTTGCTGGCATAGATGCCTTCAAGTGGAATTCCTGAGTGGAAAAATAGGGTGGGTATACATACAGATAGATATTGTCAAATCACTCTTTGAAACGTGTGCACTCACATCAGTGCATTGTGAGAGTCCCCATTTTCTTCATTCACTGCCTACTTGACTCCCCTAGTATCTTAGATGTGAGATTTTTAAAGATAATAGCTTGAGAGCTCATTGCCTGATCATTTAGCACAGCTCTTGCTTGTAAAAATCCTTTTGAAGGAAAATAGGACTAATACTAAGGAAACTGTTCCTTTATGCATTTGTTTGGGACATGTTTTAACTTTATTACAGGGCCATTCTATGTTTAAAGGTTACTGCAGAAGGGAAATTTATCATGTCCTTCAAGTTAATTTGCTATTGTATACACTTTGTAATCAGGAAATAACATTTGGAGAAAATGTCTCATCTTGCAGTTTGACTTCCTTTTACTTGGCCTTTTGTACAGAAGACAAATTAGTATCCTCTTAAAATAATTATTTACACATTGACATTTGCTTTTTCATAGACTGAGTTCTTCTTTGCATATTAACTTCACACATGTTGCCCTGTGTCAGCTGTGACTCCTTTCTTTCTAACAGCTGCTCCTAGCATCCCTCTGGAGATGGCAGGATCAGTGCTGCTACGGGGTCTACCTTGCCACCCATGGGAGTGGGATCATGGCACAGTGGGAAAGAGTTGTGAGGACTCGGGTTTAAGCCTCAAAGTGACGTGATTTTTGAGCCAGCTAATGAACCTCTGGGAGGTTCAGGGTCTCTGTGTAAAATAGGATTGACAGCCCCCACCACAGGGATTTTCATAAAGAATAGAAATACTGTGTATTAAATACCTGCACATAAAAGGTACTAGTAGTTGGTGAAGTGGTGGAATGGTAATAATTGGAAACATTTATGAGCATTGACAACTTTGAAATGAAAAACAAACTCTTTTGCTAAACTATATGTCTCCTAGTAAAGTAGTTGATATATTAGATAACATTTTATTAGTCCTTGTTCTTGTTTAAAAAAAGCCTGCCTCTCTTTCTGGCAATATGGGGGATTAGAAACACTAACTGATAGAATTATATGTGCTGGGTAATACATTAAATTCACATATGCATATGTTGGTATGTGTTACATATTAAAAATATATATAAACATATATAAAAATAAATCTTTTTAATAAATAGCCAAGCTGATGAGAAAGTAAAGGAATTTTTCTGAGGTTGGGATTTGTTAATGCTGTAGATTTGATGTGTGCCTTGAAATGATGTGCCAATTTCTGGTAGCCTAGACTGAGTTTGGATGGGCTCTGAACATGGGGCACAAGAGATAAAGGTTGACGCCAGTGCAGTGTGGACAGAGGGGAGACTCGGGGATAATTTAAGGACACCCAAAGGGCAATATCCTCCCGGGGGGGGGGCTGTCAGAAAGGATTTTAACTAGAGGACCACAGTCACACTGTTCTGGGGCCAGAATTCATACTATGTATGTGGCTTAAAAAAAAAAAAAAAAGGAACTTTTAAAAATGGATTGGTAGTGAACCCAGCAGGAGAGAACAAACATCTGTGGAAGAACTCTCTTTAAATCAAGGCCTCTAAGATTCCCCACAGATAGAATTCCAAGGACACAAGCTCATATGTCATATAAATGAACATCTAGAGAGGAAAACTATGCTGCGAGTCAGGAGATAAGACAAACTACAGAAGCTCTCAAAGGCTGCAGATACTAGAATTACCATATGGAACATAAAATCAGTTTGTCTACTGTGTAGAAATGAGAGACTGAGAATATAATATAGGATAAAGAGTGGAAAGTGACCATAGATTTGAAAAAGAACCAAAGAGATCTTTTAGAAATGATACATAGTAATGTAAATAAATAGACTGGTTAAGCACATTAGACACAGTGAAAGGGAGGGCTGAAATGGAAGACAGACCAAGATAAAAGTATAAAAGAAAGGTTAGGAGATATGGAGAGATAGGATGAAAATGTGTCACATGTTGAACCTGAATCTCAGAAAAAGACAATAGGATGGAGGATACGTAACAAAGTAAGGTATGATGGCTAAAACCTATTCAAAATTGGTGAAGTATACAAATGGGAAGCCAACAGATACTAAATCAGAAAAATAAGACATTCCTACTAGATACATGATTGTGAAACTGGAGAATACTGGAGACCTTGGTGTGGTGGTGCTGGGGGGGAGGCAGTTACAAAGGACAGGTAACCCAGAAGGGAATGGCAGACAGATAACTTCTATTTTAATAGAAAAGTAGAAGCCGGAAGATAGTCGAGTGATACCCTCAAACTAATGAGAAAAAAAGCATTAACCTACAATTCTGTATTCAGGAAAATCATCATTCAAGAGTGAATGCAAAATAGACATTTCAAACTAAGAGAATAGCTAAAGATATAATGGTTTTGTGCCTTTTAACTTTGGGGAGTAGGGAGGAGGAAAATGGGGGGGGAGGGCAAGAGCATTGAGATGATTTAGGAGGTTGTGATTCAGTCTCTCCATTAGCCCCCAAATAGGATCTAAAAAATGAAGAAATGCTTTATGTGAGTTTCTTGCTTCTGATGACTGATACAGGTTGGATTTGGCTGTCTTTGCCTGTTTGCCACTTTATAAGGCTGAACATTTATGTAGATGTTGGAAAACCAAAATGGAAGAATGATGGATTGAGGAGGGGGAGCTGACAGATACACATATATATATATTTATCTCTGTAAATTTTCTTTCTGAAAAGACTTGCCTAAACTTTCATGGAAAGCTGGTGTAATTGTCTGTCTACATTCATTGGAGGAGCTATAATGTAGTCACATGGTAGCCTAGGATTGGTGGAAATCTAAGAACAGGGTGGTGTTTGGAGGCCAGGGCCAAAATCTTAAACATTTCAATGAGGTTACTATGATGAAAGCATTGTGCATTTTGACTACATCTGGGATCTTATTTTTATTATTTTTTAAAGATTTTATTTTTAAGTACTTTCTACATGCAACATGGGGCTTGAACTCGCAACCCTGAGACCAAGGGTCTCATGCTGTACTGACTTGAGCCTGCCAGGTGCCCCTACTTTTCAGATTTTGTGAAACTACTTATAAAATTATTTGTTCATTTGTGAGTTTCAGACACAAGAGCTGTATCTCCTAGAGATTCCAATAAAGAGATGTATATATAGAATATGAAAATTTTAATTTATATTTTAGTGTTTTACTCTGTTTTTAACAGTAATAAAGCCCATATTACCATGATTTGTTTGATCACTTATTGTGGGTGAAGAAGATTTAGAGATTGAGGTCAAATCGAGTTCTCCGTTTATGTCTTTTCATCCATTTGTTGAAGTCACAGGTTATTTGGCTGATTGTATACCGAATAAAATGTTTATGTATTTAGAATAAAAAACTGAAACCATTTTGTTTTCAACTAATGAAATCACGCTGTGACTGAATCAGAACTGTTTAAAACTATTACATAGGGTTTGAATTTATGATTTTGGAGCACAATGTACAGTGAATACTCTGAACATGAAGTCTTCATGAAACTTTGAACTTGCTTGGCTTTGAAAACATTTTTTTGATCATAGTCATGTTGACTTGATAGGATTTGACAGTCCTTGAAATTGGCTTTTATTTACTCATAGGCTCTTCAGTATAACTCACTGGAAACATAAAATGTACAGAACTCTGCTCTAATGATCTGATTTAAAGTAAGGATTTGTAGTGATCTATTCTCTACAGCCAAATAGTAAGACTAAAAGTAATTTATTTTTCTTGATTTACATAGATTAAATCCACAATAACAGATTTAATTATATAATTCCTAGCTGGTACAAGAAGTGAGAATATTCATTTTCTTAGAGATGTGTGTGATTATGAAAAAGACTGTCATAATTCTTGGTTGATCATCATCAATACAGGCTTAAGAAATCTCTACTCCCATCTACCCTTAGTTGCCTACAGAGATTGACATTCTGATGTGTTTTAAATTCTCTTCTCTGAATCCAGGGAACCAAATTCCTTTTGAATCAAGCAAGGTATAAGAAGTAAAATACTTAAAAGCCTGCCTTTCTTGGTTTTGTTCTTATTCTGTGTAGGAAAACATTCTAATTATTTGCTAGATATATCTTTTGCATTTGCAGGGAGTACTTTTATGGTATCAGATGTGTGTGCTTGCCTTTTCTACACCAATGGCCAGTACTGTGTAAGCAGAACTTAGATCATGAATGTTAGTGAGCTTTTTCCCTTTTTCAAAAAGTGCCATAAAATTAAGTTTTGCAAGCATTCTGTTATTTTAAGGTGGTACATACTCACATGTTTACAGAATATAATATTGAAAGAGAGGAGTTACCTGGTACAGGACTGTCAGTGTATAATTTTAAAATATATGTCAAACAAAAGCACTTTAATTTGGTGGGAAATCTAAGGCAAGATGTGTGCCTGTTTAAAATGCTAAAATGCCACTTTTAATTTTTTTAAAAGTGGTTTTATTTTTGAAAAGGTAGTCAAATTCTGGGTGTTCCAAAGGAAGTATTACTAGTACTCAGGGGCAAACCCTGCAGGTGGAAAATAAAACTTAAATCATGGTCATATAAGTTTATATGAAATGAAGTCAGACCATTTATACTAGTTATGGCTTGTCAGGCATTACTTTAGACATGTTTTTCTCAAGTTTGTTCTATCCTGGAAGTGTCAGTAATATGACACCCCCTCCCTCAAGACTACAGTGTTCCTGTCCTGTCTCTGTTCCCCATTCATCTGATTTCTAAAGGTGAGGGGAGAGAGATGTTTACTGTGGCAGTGTAAGATTTAGTATCCAGACTGTTGTTTGCCTATAGAAAGGAAAATTGACATTTCTCTTCTTTCTCTTCTAGATTGTCTTTTTACTCGGGCCACTCTTCATTCTCCATGTACTGCATGCTGTTCGTGGCAGTAAGTACTCTATTTATGGTGGATTATGTACCACATACAATTCATGTTCTGCCTGGGTGTCCTCTCCTGCGCGGCCACCCCCGGCATCTCGTCAGCTGTGCTCCATTGCTGGCCACAGTTAAGTTCAGAGAATGGATGCCTGTGCTTCTGCCAAAGCCAATTACAGCTGTTCAGAAGTATTTTTGTCCTTCATTTAAAGTTATCAAACAGGCACAATTATGGAGCAGGTTGCAAATTGGGAACCTTCAGGATAGTAGGGAGTCTTCACTTTTGAAGTAGGTTTTTCCTGACAGCGGTAGAAACCTAGTCATCAAGTTTGCAAGCCTGGTGCTAAGAATCGATTGATGTGTTCCCTCACTTTGGGACGTATTCTCTGGAATGTAACAACAGCTTCTATGTAATCACAGCAGGTCACTGATCTGAAATACCAGGCCAAGGGGACCACTGCTGTGTGACAACCTTACCCTAGCTGGGAGTGCTGGTCAGCGGGAGGGTGTGGCAGCCTGGCCTCTCTTCTCCTGGGGGCTATTGGGTTTAGGAGTTGAGTTTTGATTAGCAGATGCGATGGCAGTTATTAATTCTTTTTGAGTAGGTTTTATTTTCCTTCCACCTTCTGAAATACTTCATTGACTGCTTTCCATGGGACTAGAAAGGTTTCAGCTTCTGGGAGAGCCAGTTGCTGCTTCAGGAGCTTTTCATCTATACAATTATCAGGTCCGCTTCTAATTGCTAACCCAGAGAGCAGGATGGCAGTTTGCACCTGCAGTATTCACAGCTGACGGTGAAGAGTTACAAAATATTTGCATCCACACTTCACATATCTAGAGATGAGTGTGTATCCAGAGTAACTTTAGGAAGACGAGGGTTTAGGGCATATACAAGGAATATGTATGTATTCATGATTTTGAGGGAGAGAGAGAGCACAAACAGGGGAGAGGGGCAGGGGGAGAGAGAATCTTAAGCAGGCTCAATCCCACAACCCTGGGATCATGACCTGAGCTGAAATCAAGAGTTGGGCTCTCAAACGACAGAGCATCCAAGGCGCCCCTACAAGGAGAGTCTTTTAAAGGTCAATTCAGTTAGCTTATTTTTTATAATGTTCCCAGTCTCCTTCTACCTCTGTCTCTTTCTTTCTCTGTATATATGAAGTTAAGAACAAATTTCCAACAAAGTTCCAACAAATTTTGTTGGCAGTCTTAACAGAGGGGGAAAAGATCTCCACCCTAAAGGATCAGCTCTAACTTTTAATCTTTTTATGAGTGGATTTTTATACAGCTGTGGTCTGTGTAAATTGGCCATTTGCTCTTTTTTTCTCTCCGTTGGTCACATTAAGTGCTATAGTATTTAATGCTTACATACTAGAGACATTTTAAAATCAGTTAAACCAAATTCATAAAATCAAAAGAATATAAAAATTACAGATGTGTGTGTTCTACAAAATTCTAACCCACAATTTCAAAACCTTTCAATAGAGCTAATTTTGGCTTCTTCAGCATTTCTGGAAATTTTAAGTCTTTTGTCTTAGGTTAATTTAATTTTGTGAGGAAGCAACAGGGTACTGATTCAGCAGGATTTAGGACTTCCTTTTGGAAACACACACCCAAATGTTTCTGAAAACGTACCATGAGGAATGTGACTTATTTGAAGGGAGTAACAAGAAATACTATCCCAATATCCTGTTCATTTATCTTACTAGGAAAAGTTAGATTCTTTCTAAAAGGAGACACCGTATATTTTTCTTTTTAAATAGGGCATGGGGAGATGAAGGCTAGAGCCATTAGTAGCCTGACAAATCTTCCCACAGCACAAGTTTGTGACTACACTGATGGCTTTTGAATGTTTGCACATGATTTGTATACCCACAGCCAGACCTCACCAGGGCAGGTTTTGAGCTTTGTTGGGTCCCTCATCTGCATGTATCAGTATCTTTTCAGTCCTTAAGGAGAGAGACTTAATGATCTGCGGTTGGGGGCACCTGGGTGGCTCCAGTTGTTTGGGTACCCCATTCTTGATTTCAGCTCAGATCACGATCTCAGGGTGTGTGGGTTCTGACAGTGCAGAGCCTCCTTAGGATTCTTTCTCTCCCTTTCTCTCTGCCCCTCCTCCGCTCTCAAAAATAAACAAACTTAAAAAAGTTAAAAAAAGAATCTGAGGTTGATATAGATGATTTGATACTATGTTGACTCTCATAATCCTCATGAAGTAGGAGAAGAGGGATGGTTGCCACCCTCTTTATAAATGCGGAAATAGGGGCCTTGAGAGGCTCTTGAAGTCTGTAAGCTCTCTACTGGTCTCTTGTTAAATAATCAGGTCCCCTTGCTTTGCTGTTGAACGCTTGTCCAGTTATTTTGACGGTCAGGTGATGCCATACAACTTTTACCACCTGTTTTTAATTGTAAAGTATATTCTCAGATGTATCATAGTCCATATCCTACAGTTTACTGCTCATCTTTGCTCCTTTGACCCTTCTCAAAATATATGTATATTCGGTTAGATATAAACTTTTACTGAGGGCCCTTCTGTAAATATTAAACTAATGTACAGAAGACAAAATGATTATTTAGAGCGCCTCAGTGGTGTGCCTGCTCTGTGGACACCCAGTTAGGGATATAAATAGAGGGAAAATTAGATTGTAGTTTGGTAATTGGGTAAGAACTATTAGATGTAAAGTTATAATGAAAAGTTCCGATAAGGGTGTTTCGCAGAGACCAAGGCCTTTCTGGAGAAGGAAAGTCGTGCACTGCATTCATGGGCTCTAAGCAATGGAAATAATTATTTGATGTGGATGTAGGCCCTAGCTTTTATTTCAGCCTCTGAACACACAGATGTCTTCTGCTTTCCAGCTTTCAAATTTATATACAACATTTAACCACCCCACCTCCTCTGCCAATTCCTTAGGCAATGACTCATCTTGTTTCCCTAGGCATCTTGGCATCACGGGCCAGTCCTGGATTTGGGTGGAGATGTAGAGTCATTTAAATTCTGAGGACGGTTTTTGATAGCCAAAATTTGTCAGGAATTCCTGACACCCAGAAATTAACTTCTACTTTAAAAATTCTCTTAAGAGAAAATATCCTGACCATTGTTGTTCACCTCTGGCAGGCAGCCCAGCCCTGCCCTTCACACAGTCAGCACCCATGAGAACCACCTAGGCTGGCGGAGCATATGGCTGGGCTTCTTTGCACAATAGCTAGTTTCTGTGCTTAGTGATGCCTGTTGAACTAGGCTGAATGCCAAAGATTCCAAATTTACTTGACTGTCCAGGAAAAGAATGTTATGAGACTTCTTTTTTCAGTCCATATATATATGGAATGTATTGGAATAGACTGAAGGAATACAGTAAATAGTATTTCCCAGCACTGTACTCTTGAGCCTGAAATCTCAGATTGTTTATGTCACTGTCTCTTACGAAATTCCTGTATAAATTACCACAGTGGGGGCCCAGGTACCTTAGTGTCTGGGCTCTAGCTAGACCCCCTTTACTGCCACAGAACGGCTTGTGTCTTGGTCTCACCACCCCCACCTCCTGTGTTTGGGTAGTGCTGCCCACTTGTCTCAATATTAGGCTCTTTTTTGATCCCACCTATTTTCCTCAGGATTTGTACAACCACTTACCTGACACTCAGCATGTATTACCTAGCATTGGTGAGATTTCATGTTTTCCAAATTGTGAATTAATGCTGAGCTTGGGGCAAGTGAACAGAGCCCAGGAACTACATGGATCCTAATTGTAACGTGGGATTCTACATCTAAATTTAGCAACTCTGTGAATCCTAAAGATGGTGAAATTGAAGCCTAGAGAAGACTAAACAGAGGTCGGCCTTAGGGTGTTCTCCTGGCCAGATCTGTCATCAAATGTAGGTGGAACAATATATTGCCTGGCTTAGGCTTAGAAGCTGTGTTTCAAAATAAGGAGAGCAAGGAATATCTCTTTGTGTTGAACATGCTGCTGTTCGTCTAGTTCAGAAGTCAGCAGATTTCAGTAAGATTCAGATCGTAGTTAGGTTTTGTGGGCCACATGCAGTCTCAGTTGCATCCTTTAAAATGGGAAAACCATTCTTTTTTAAAAAAATGTTTGGGTGTTTGTTTAGAGTGTGATAGCAAGTGGGGGAGGGGCAGAGAGAGAGGGAAAGAGACAATCCCCGGCAAGCTCTGCGTTGTAAGTGCAGAGCTGATGTGGGTGCTCGATCCTGCGATTCAGGAGATCACTACCTGAACCAAAATCAGAAGTCAGACCCAGGCCCCCCGAATGTGAAAACCATTCTTAGCTTGTAAGCTGGCCCCCTGACTCTACTTTAAAATGAGTGTGTGGGGGGGAGACCTCTCATTTTAAGAATAGGTTATTAAGGAACTCTTCTGAGACAATAGCATTTGCAGTTAAGTGTTAGAGGATCAAGGAAAGGCAAAATATACCAGCTTCAAAAAATATTTTGATTAGCAATCAGATTTTAAAATAGCAATCTATTTTAATAGAATAGTTAGATTGTTTAATAGAAGCCAACATTTTTTTTTCAGAAATTTTAGGCAACAAAAGTCTATATTCTACCCTTTGGTAATAATCAAATAATCAAAGGATACCTAAGTTGTGTCAACAGACATTGAATTTCCTTATTCACAAAAGATGTATATATAATTTTTACAAAAAAAAGAAAAACGTATACCTTCTAATTTTGTTCCAGTGTGGCCCTATGGCTTGAAAAGTCCTATTTATTTTGACCAGGTCTTCGTGTGCCCTACAAAACTATCATGAGGCTCTTGACTGAGAGAGATTCAGTGTTGGATTCTCGGTGGATTAGGAGGAAGGCCTCTTTGCACTTGTCAGGGAAGCAATGGCTGCCTGCATGATGGAGTGTCTTCCTACAATCCTCTCTGGGTTTGAGTATCTGGTTAAATCGAGCAAATTGATTCCTCTGTCCTTATTGCCTTTATGAATCTCTAATATCTCAACTAAGAAGCTCCTCTATTTTTGAAAAAAGAAAAAAATGGCTAGATAGGCTAGAACTAGCCTCCAACCAAGAATAGAACTAAACTTGCTCCATCTCACTGGCCACCTGGCTTTTCAGTGTGGCTGCAACTCTGCTCCATTCTTTGCTGCCACTCTGATCCATGTACTCAGTGGCTTGCTGTCATTGCTGAACCACAGCTTTTAGGTCCTTGTATCCTGTATGCTTTAGGTGCACTTTTTATACTTCTGTGAAAAAGAGAACTCCTTCATCCTTCCAGTGTAAATTCCAGAGGGAGAAGACAGCGCAGCAGATGTCTGGGTCAGGCCTTTCATAGGTCATCTTCAGTGTCCTCTCAGAAGGGAAGGCAGAGCTGTGTGGTTTAAATGGGGCTTCCCCTTCAACTGTTGTGGAAAAGCAATCCTCCCCCCCACCCCCAGAGGGGAATTTCTAAGATTGCCACGGAGTCTGTCGGGGCTAGACACAGTGTTAGATTGGAGTTCTGCAGTTCTTCTGAGTTTTACAAGATAAGCAGTGGACTTCCTTCCACCAATGTGTGTCTGAAACATTTGTTTGAGAGAGAGAGCAAGCAGGGAAGGGGGGGCGGGTAGACAGAGAGAGAGAAAGAATCCCATACAGGGCTGGCTCGAACTCACTAACTGTGTGAGATCATGACCTGAGCTGAAATGAAGACTTGGATGCTTAACCAACTGAGCCAGCCAGGCGTCCCTTGAAGGGAGGACAAGTGCAAAGAGGCCTTCCTCCTAATCCACCGAGAATCCAACACTGAATCTCTCTCAGTCAAGAGCCTCATGATAGAGCCTTGAATGTGTTTTAGGGCCTATATGATTGGCATACACCTGTGTGGTAGGTGAGGGTAAGAGGGGGAAAGAGTGGAGTTTGCAAAGGCAGGGACTTATAGACTCTTTTTATTATTAGCTATGGCATTAATCTATGAGCTCTGTCCCGATATCTAGTACTAACAGAACAGTGGTGAGAGCTTCGGACATTGTTTCTCTAAGGTTATTAGGAACATATTCTTCCCTTGACAGAAACTATTTGTAAAGGAGCATATACTGTCATCTTTCCTCTTAAAGGACAAGGAATAGAAAAAAAGGTTATAAACCACAAAGTCAAAAAATGGAAAAGGAGACAATAGCCAAGAGCTAATAATTTGGGGAAGCAGTTAGATGAGTGGTATAAGTCAAATCTCTAGTGCCTCCAGAGGGTAGGAGCTTTAGAGATCTGTACTGAAGAACCTGAGAAAGGTTTAGGACATGGAGCCACCAGGAAGACAGCACTGGGTGCTTTGTTAACGCTGCTTATGAAGGAAAGACTTTTGGCTGCCAACATGGGAGGGGAGTTGTCAAAGTCTGGAGTTGTGGGCAAGTGATCCAAGGTCCAAGAAACTCCGTGTTTACCTCTTTGGGGTCTACTGAAATGGAAGATTCTTCACAGTGATGAACAGGGCTGTGTACGTGATGCCTGACCTTCCCAGAGCTCCACTTGAGTACCTTGGACTCAGGGGAACACAGAGCAGGCAAATGGGAAGCACACTCAATTAGCCAACCTCACCCATAGCTGAGAATTGTTCTATGACCACAGCCTGCATACACACCACAGCCATTAGTCATCAGAGGAGCCAGAGCCTGGAAGGAGGGCAAGGTTAGGTATATAACCACAATGGAGAGGGCAGGGGGATTCCTAGCACTCCCTCAGGGTGGAATAATTTCTGGGTCCCCATAGATGGGGGTAAACATCTGTACTTGGGTAGTTGTGTAAGGAGAAAACTCAGAGGGGTAAAGGTTTCACCTGAAGTATTTTGGACCTTGAGTACTGATCCATAAATGATTGTTAATTCTTTCCACAGGGATGTTAAGGAATTTGGGGATAGGCTACCTGGAGTTAAAGTCAGGGTCTTTGGAAGGAAAATACTGTTAGAAGGATTTTAGAATCCTAAGTGAGGAAGAACCTTCAGAATTCTGCATTTCCTTTGGATTGGAAGCACAAAATAGGACTAAGTGGAAGTTCATTTTAGAGTTGGTATTGTTTTTTCTTGCTATGTCCTTAGTAGAGTCAGGTGCAGTTCTCCCTAAGATGCATTCATAGAAGGATTTATAATTCATAGGTAAATATTTTTATAGTCTGAAGAACCCATGCCTTTAACAATTACATGAAAAGGCAGAAGGCAGCTATAATAGCCAGAATAGGGACAGCTGAACTTTCAGGCAGTAGTATCCAAAACTTGGCCTCAGCCTCAGTCAAGGTACGACTGTTCTCCTTAAAATGGAAAAGGAAAAAAAAAAAAAAACAAAAACAACAACAACAACAAAAAAAAACAACAACAACAAAAAAACATTTCCAATTAGGGTAGAACTAGTGAGGGGACTCTTACTGGCATGGTTATGTCACCAAATTGGCTTCAGTTGCCAGATGCAATCTTTGATTCAACCAAAACTGACTTTCTTCCCAACTCCAGAATCTTGAGCCAGGCTTCTTACTATTTATGATTTTGTAGCTTCAACAATAAACAAAAAAGGAAAGGGAGGGGCTCTGCAGAAAGCCAGTAGGACTTAAGCCAGCTAATGAGTGCAATTCAGTTGAATAACTCATATGCTCTTTTATTACCATATGTTTATACTGTAAAAAACTTGATAAAATTAGATAACCTCTGAGTCTTGGCCACCTGCTGAGAACTGAATGCTCACAGCAATGCTCAAAGAGCTGGGAATAGACTGTGAATCTTTCAAATAGGCAGTGCCAATGGTCACAACCAACTTAAATTTTCTGAGGAATGCATTTGAGTAAGTATACGAGTCACAAAATATCAAACAGAATTTTTAAAATATACTTTGAAAGGCATAGTCTTACTAGATTGAAATAAGGCAAAAGAAATTTGTTTCTTAAAAAAAGAGACCAGATTTGCTTAAAGGAGGTCAAGTTTATATGGCTGCACCCAAAGTCAAAGGCCGGCTGACAGAGAACAGGGGAAATTCTCGTCTGATTAGTGTAAAGTCATGGAATTAAAAGGGTACAGGTGCTAATCAAAGAATGTATTTCACTGTTGGATCAGGACTAAACTAGAACCTCTACTTCTTATTTAGGCAGATTACTATATTATAAATACACATTATTTATTGGCTGCCCTTTAAAATAATTTGAGGATTGTGGAGCTGTCAAGTAACCTGTTTGAATGAATTAAACCAACTTAATCCCTAGATACACAGGGCAGAAAAACAGAGTAGCTTGGCCCAGAATAAGGACAACTTTGTGTTCACAAAGCTAGGAGTTTATCCCAGGACTTGGAACTAATGATAACAGTTGCCTTTCAATCAGAATTATAACACAAATTGCAGGAAAAAGAGTAAACAACTGTTTGCAATTTGAAAAACAGTCTAGCTAGCTAGATATGGTAATAAACTCTTCTAAAAGCCAAGTTTCTGGGGTACTTTTTGTTTTGCTTTTTTAAAAACAAAACAAAAAAAAATTGTTTATTTTTGAGAGAGGGAGACACAGAATCTGAGCTGTCAGCACAGAGCCAAACACGGGCTCGAACTCATGAACTGCGAGATCATAACCTGAGCTGAAGTCGGACACTTAACAGACTGAGCCACCCAGGCACCCCCGTTTTGGTTTTTAAAAAGATTAACTTTTCAGGTGTTAATGAGGATAAGAATGCTTGCCTGAAGCCCTATTCCATATATAATTTACACTCTTGATTATTCAGTGATTATTAATGGTAATGACTATTAACATGTAATGACTATTAATTTACACACCAACACTTTAGGGGTGTGGTGATACTAAAGTTTCTAGTTGGATGTTAAACTCTTTATTCTTACCTTTTCTAATAGCTTTATCTTCAAGCCAGGATGAAGGGAGACTGGGCAAGACTCTTACGCCCCACACTGCAATTTGGTCTTGTTGCTGTATCCATTTACGTGGGTCTTTCTCGAGTTTCTGACTACAAACACCATTGGAGTGATGTACTAACTGGACTCATTCAAGGAGCTCTGGCTGCAATATTAGTTGTAAGTATGCAGGGTGGCAGCCTACATCTTGAACACTGGGATAAATAAGTAGAAAACATGCGCCAGTGGAAAAAACTATACAAAGGAAATAATGTGGCTTAGTAATTTTTACTGGGTAAGAACACTAATATTACGAAGTCATGTTAGGAATGACAGCAGATAAAAAACTATGCTGCTTTTCCTAAAAGCAGAAACTTACAGAAACTTACTAGTACATGTAGTTTTGTAAAAGGCTATGCCTACAGCGTTTTTGGTTTGTTTTTTTTTTGGTATAAATTGTAGAATACCTCAAGTGCTAACAGAGTAAAGCTATTTACTCGAGACCTAACTAAGCAACTCTCAATTTTAGAAGAACCTCTTAACATTAAAACTTCCTATTGGTCACCAACTTTTTGTACCCTTTAATGTATACCTTTTGTTTATTTATTATTTAACAACATAGTTGTTAAAACTATGTATATGGTTTTTAAACTTAAATTACCTCGTTAAATACTTTTGTCCTAAGTATAACTTGTTCTCTATAGGTAGTGTATGTATCAGATTTCTTCAGGGAGAGAAATTCTTTTAAAGAAAGGAAAGAGGAGGACTCTCATACAACTCTGCACGAAACACCGACAGCAGGCAATCATTTTGGGAGCAACCACCAACCTTGAAGGAGCAGAGTGCTCAGATCAAGCTGGCCTGCTTTCTAAAGGAAAATGATTGCAACCTTAAGGCAAGAGGATGCTTTTTCTTCACGGTGTACAAGCCTTTAAGGGACTGCTGCTATACCTCTTGGATGCCCACTTTACCTGTGTGTATATAGTTCCCTTTAACACAATGGTTATCCAATAGCTGAGTTCAAAAAAACTTCAAGCCTTTGACTAAAATAATGCCCACCTGTACATTTTTTATTAAAAAAATGTAATGCTTATGTACAAGTGTGTATGTAATGTATGCTTTCTTAGAATGATGCCTGATTTAAACACAATGTATATTAAAATGTTTGCAACTTGAAAGAAACAAATCAGTACTTGTGTAAGCATTTGTATGTAGTCAGCTGTAATCAGACAGGTGGTGAAAAATTTAAAATCCCACATTCGTTTCGCTAGCTCTTTATAAATAGAGGCTGGCAGCAAATACAATGTCTCTCTTGATTTTGGTGATTCCTACGAGAAAAGAAAATAAGATTTAAGACCACAAAGATCATGATTCCCCTCTGGTATGGTTTTAACACAACAATCATGATGATACAAGACCTTCCTGGTCTAAAAGATACCTGGAAGAGTTCGCAGCCACCTCTGAGAGGAGGGAAACTTAGAAACTTACGACTCTAGACTCTCAAGTGCCCAGTATGTCTCTGTGTGTATCTGCAGGAGGGTGGGAATTGTTCAAACTGTTCACAGAGACTTATTACTGAGGGAAGGACTAAACTGTAAAAATCAGTTATTTGGCCCCAAAGCATGAATTTCAGCCTACATCAGGAGATACTGTATTTTCACTTAACTAAGGTCATAATCTCGTGACTCGTGGGTTCGAGCCCCGTATTGGGCTCTGTGCTGACAGCTCAGAACCCAGAAGCCTGCTTCGGATTCTGTGTCTCCCTCTCTGCCCTTTGCTTGCTCAGACTCTTGTCTCTCTCTCAAAATAATACATAAACATTAAAGAAAAATAAAACGTTTACATAACTGGACGTAAACTCGAGTTGATGAAATACGTCTGCCCCATAGAGCATATGGAAATGTAACTCAGTTTCTGAACACCTCAGGACACTCGTAGGCAGGAATCATTAGGGTTGACTATGAGCAACCAACTAAGAGTACCAACGTGGCTGCTACTCTTTGATGTTTTAACTCCCACCCTTTCTCTTGGCCAATATTCAGACAGAGCAGACCACAAGCATGTTAGACCCTGAGCCCACCTCTGTCACTACCACCTCAGACTGGCTATCTTTTCATGATCCAGTCTTCCTGCTTCCACCTTGCTAATCTACAGACTGGCCTACAATGCAACAGCAAGAACTGCTTTGTGAAACTCAAGCCAGTACACAGCACTTCTGTGTTCAAAACCTCCAATAATCATTTCAGGAAAAAATCGGGGTCTGAGGGCTAAAATGATCATCTCTTTTTTCCTTCATACGATTCTACTCACTGCTCCTATGCTCTAGCTACACCAGCCTCTTGCTGGTGCTCGTCTATCAAGCACACACAAAGGGCCTCAATGCCCCTTCTGAGTGGGGTCCCTAGGCCATCTATCCCTCAATTCCTATTGTCTCTTCCTTTTTTTCTTCTGTAGATTTATCACCACCTGAAATATTTTAATTGTTGACTTGTTTTACATCTCTGCACACCAGAATGTAAGATCCATGAAGGCAGGGATGTGTGGGGTTTTTTACTCAGTGCCATATCCCCTAGTGCTTAAAACAATGCCTGGCACATAATACACAATAATATTTATAAAATGATTATATATAAAACCTCAGAACTTCTTTCCATGCAAACACTCTAAAAGTTTCTTTAAACACTACTAGATGGCCCTCCATGGCACCCCTTGAAGAACATCTGAAAAAGTCTGCCTACATTGTGGTCAAGAACTCAGGTCTCACAAGATTTGCCTTAATCATTAGAAAAAGCTGATAGCCTGGATACTGACCTTCTGCAAATTTGTTTTCCAGCTCAGTGTTTCCAATGGCTTTTGCTGCTTGACACATCTGTCTAAGCAGTTCTTCCAGGCGCCTCATACAACGAATTATGCTGCCTGTAAAGAAAAGGAAACAAATTACTTGTAAAATGGAAATAACCAAAACAGTAGAACTTTTGTTAAGAGGCAAGATAGGAGAACATAGGATGATTAACTAATAGTACTTTGAAGGACTTCCCATCCAGTAAATCAGGTAGCAAACTTGATTGGCTGCCTAGTAGGCACTAGGAAGGATACAAAAAGTTTAATTTCCCATCCTTGACTAATGTTAGGGAGTCATGGACTTATAATGTCTTGACATTTGCTCTTATTTAGAAATAAACTAAATGCCCTGCGAGCAGGGGAGAGAGCAACTTTGGGTGAAGGCCAGCAAAGACAACACATAACCAGGGTCTATTAGGAGTGAGGAGGTCTCTGTCACAGAGCCACAAGGGAAGACCACTGAGGCAATGCAGAGAAGTCTGACGAACTGCAGCTACTCAAGGACCTGGAGTGTGGCCTACTGAGGTATCTGGATACCATCCTGTGAAGAGAATGCAGAGAGTTTTTAAAGTTTATTTTGACAGAGAGAGGACAAGCAGAGGAAGGGCAGCTAGAAGGAGACAGAATCCCAAGTAGGCTCTGCACTCACTCGAACTCACAAAATGCGAGATCATGCCCTGTGCAGAGGTCAAGCATCAGATGCTTAACTGACTGCACCACTCAGGTGCCCCAGAAAAATGCAGAGATTTTTAAGTAGTGGGGTAATAACATGATCAGACTTGTCATTTTAAAGGTGCATCCATTCTTCTTGACCTTAAATAGACATTCATCAGTGCTTTCTTCACACCGTGTGCCTCAAGGGAACACAGAAGAGGAGATAAGCCTCCTCCCATTGTATTTGACTCCCTGAGACCACCAGTATTTTTATGAAAGCTGAAGCTGTAAACATCAGTTCACTTCTGTCACATTTCAGCAAGGAGGGGCCTGGGATCCTTTCTCAATGAGCTACTTGCTTAAGTTTACAACTCTTGGGAATTTATGGGCCAGAGCAATGAAAATACAACGATGCTACTGCACATTCTGGGAGTTTTGTGGGATGACACTGGTAATGAAGATGACCGGCACACAGGTTATCCTTAAAGACAACTGGGGATAATATCCTTCCATCTCCTATATATAGGATGTTCACCTACTTTAGACTTGGTTCAAAGGATTGAGGTGAAGCACCAGGAATTAGAGGAAAGAAGACTAGATGGAGAATCTGGCCCAGATTTTGCCTCGTAGGCCCTTACCCCATTCTCATTTCCCTTTCTCACTTGTAAGATATGTAATGATAGTAAATACTATTTAAACAGAGGGCTTACGCTACCTAACTCTGGATTGTATCACTAGAGAGATAAGAGAGATACAAATTGTTTGACATGGGCAAAACCGTAAAGGAATATAATGTCATGATATAGCCCTTTGCCAAAATATTTAAAGTCCATAGCTTTTTTTGTCCTCCTCTCATTAAAAGGTTCATGGAGTTCTGGGGAAAAAAAACTCCACCTCTCAAGTACAGCCTATTTCTACTACACAATTCTGTCAAAGTTGTTTAGCGCCTAAGCAGGGGGCTTTATTAGATTCTGAGCACTTTTCTACAGCAGGTCTGCAATGTATATTTTATGTAAACCTTGTGTGACATTTACAATTCCACGAGACAAGCACTGTCATTACCCTAATTTTACAAAGAAGGAAAAGGGAAGAAAGAAATTAAAAACATAATGTGACCAAGGTCAGAGCTAGGAGTAAATGATGGAGAAATTATATCAAAGATCACAGAAGTGATACATTTTCTGAATTTTCTATAATTAATGTGTATTACTTTAGAAAATTTCAATTTATAATTTAGTTAACATATTTAAAATAATTAAGAAAAGCTAAATATTTTTAAAGTTTCTTAGGCCTTACTGTAAAGTTCTTCACGTCCGTAAAAATTTTCATTGCCAGGTAGTACCAAAGAATTTACCATTAATGAGTTTCTAGAAACTCATGATGAATTATTTGTGTTACAAGGAGTAAAATAAAAGTAAGGACTTAGAGTTAATAGTCTGCACTTCAGACAGATATTCCTAATGTATATCTAGAAACAGCAGTAAAAATTGGCAAGTAGGATCTAGTCAGATAAATGGGTCCATTTTCTGATTTTGGCAGTCAGAAAGTCACTGGTAATTTGTAGTAATTTCAACAAAATGAGACAATACATATCCCCAACAGAGCAGGGGAGAGATAGATGCAGCAGACACTTGACACCCCATGTCCACTGTCTCTGGAAGTGGAGAGATCAAGGATTACATTTTGGCTGTGCCATTTACTACATGAGAGACTATATTATAAGCAAGTGAGGAGTGACTTCTCTGTGGGTGGTAAAAATATTCTAAAAAGAGATCGTGATTACCCTTGTACAGCTCTGAATACATTAAAAACCGCTAAATAATACTCTTAACTAAAAGGGTGGATTTTATGTTCCATGAATTATAATCTCAATGTTAAGTTCTTTCTGGAATGGTGAAGTAAACCTGAGTTTAAAATTTAAAGGTCAGTGACACTGAATTGGACATTTAAAATGCTGAATTTTATTTATATTTTGTCACAATTAAAAAAAAGTAATCAGAAGTCAATTTTGCTTCCTACTCTAGACTCTGGCCCATGGCAACCATTAATCTACTTCTGACATTTCATATAAGTGTAATTATACAATAGGTGCCTCTGTCTGCCTGCTTTTACATAGAACCGTAAGGCATTCAAATTCATCCTTATTTTAGCATTATTCAGTATTTCGTTCCTTTTTATAGCTGCTAGTACATTATACTGACATACCACAGTTTATTCATCGACTGATGGACATTTGGGCACACATGCTTTATTAAAAGACAATTTTGTAATCATCCGGTTCATCTGGTTCTTGAACAAAACGGTATGATTCGCATTGAGGATGGAAAGTAACACCTTTTTCTAACCAGTATTTCTACCTCCAGCTTTCTGGTATTCCACAAAGTGGTTACCCATAGTTCATGTACTGAATCTGATTTCATACTCCCATGTAGGTGGTTTTAATGAGTCTGACCTGAAGTTAGGATCACAAATGTATTTTCCTGCAACTATTTACCACTGGATTACAGCTCAGACCAAATCCTTTCTGGAGGGTAGAGACTGCTGCTAACAGCGCACCATGCACAGTACCTGATCCCCACTAGGGTCTCAGAAATTATTCACCAAATGCTTAACAATCAAATACTAATTTCTAAGTAATTTAGTACTAAAATTTTGCCAGAAGTGAAACAGACATGATACATGTTAATAAATTCACTCTATTATTATTAGCAAAAATATTTCTAAGAACAAACCCACTGGAAAATCCCTAATGAGAGTGATGTACCCTGGCCTAGGGAAGGGTAAAACTATGCCACTGGAAAGGCATTTTGGGAAGAGCATGTAGGAGGCAGAGTGTGTGAATGTGCTACACAGCATTTGTTTTAAAAACTTATAGCAGGCAGAAGTAAACACTTTCAAGTGATACCAAGTAAACACTTTTAAGTGATAGCACGTCATTAGGAAACCTCCTGTGACAAAGTGAAAATCAAGTCTTTCACGCACAGTGAATAGTACAATATTGTTTTTATATAGACAAAATTTAAGGGCTCTGAAAGCATACAATGGATCTATTACATGGAGTGGTAGACTGAAACTCTAGACTTTAGCCCCTACGTATACTGTTTTAAAATTGCTCTTGCAATTTAGTTTGATAGAAATAAGAAAAAAAAACCACATTCTATCATTTTGTTTTCACGGTGATAACAAAGGAAATAATTATTTGTATGAAGTCTTCAAATTTCCTCAACTGAATCACAGTGTAAGCTTCTCTCTCACATTAGGCATCCCTTCAAACACATGGTATTCATTCATTACAATGTTAACTTGTGCCAGTTAATGTGTGAAAAATAGTTAAAACTACCTGTGAAATGACATGAAAGGATCACTTTTATTTTCATACAAAAAGAAAATTAGGAAATCTAAGTAGTAACAACTATGTTTTGAGCAAAGTGCATTTTAAAGTTCCAATGCAATCATTTTTTGCCCATACAAGACACAATGTACTATGGGTTAGAACTCTCGTTACAGTATTTTCCCAATCATATAAAGCATGTACAATAACAAGATGAGAGAATGGCTATTCTGAAATGGAAGAACTAAGTAACAGCAGGGTTTAAAAAAAAAAAAAAATGAGGGGACAGGGGACACACAGTATGCTCTAAAAAGGATAGACTATCCTAAGTAAATCAAGGTTCTCAGTTTTTTTTTTTTTTTGCTGTTTACTTACGTTTTGTTTTTAAGAGTTAATATACAGTCTTTCCCAATTTTACAAAGAAAAAGTATACCTGATATAATCGCATCCAGACCAGAAAACATGAAGATTACACTGATGTCAGACCCAACTTCAAGTTATAGTTATAAACTGTCTTCCACAGTCTTTCAAACTTAGATTTCTCACACAAACTGTGATGTACAAATAGCACCAAGGAATTGAAAAGGGGCAAAATAGATTTCAGGAACGCGGGTATGCTCTGGAAGATGACAAACTGTCTTCAATTTTAGCAGTTTCAGATCTCCGATACTGATAATTCTTCCATTTCAGTACAAAGAACAGAAAAATAATCCACAATTTTATAGGGCTCACCAGATTTGCAGGTCTGTTGCCCCGTGATTTTTCTTCAAACAAAACAAACTACTCTCAGCTATGAACCACTATTATGTCACTGTGTCTGACTTCTCAGAGAAGCAGATATTCTATAAATAATGAGCTTAATAGCTTGGAATTATCTAGGCATAGAATAGTCATTAGTTTCATTCTTATGTTCCGAAAAGATGCCAGACTAAAGAGTGGCGGTGCTGTATGGCACCTTTATACCGCACAAGCTGCCATACACCTACCCAGTTTCCTGTGTGTTAAGCAATGTTCACAAGGGAAGGGAGTGTCATGTTTCCCTCTTCTCACATCCTCAGCTATTGCTACCTACCATGAACTGTTATAAATACCTTCTTACCATTCCTAAAAGCATGAATTGTCACTGGATGGAGATGGTAAATTCTACGTTAGGATTTAAGACATCTCTATATCTGAAAATCAAGGATAAGGCATTATGCTGCTTAGATGCAGTTAGAAACTACCATGTGACTTGTAATCACAGAGGCAGAGGTTTAAATCCTAGTGCCATCATATACCACACCTCCATGACCTTGGGAAAATTACTTTTTAAAAACTCAGCTTCCTTGCACAAAGTAGAAATAATATCTACCCTCAGTTACCATTTTGGTGATTAGATCTAAATTATATAAAGTGCTTATTAGTACAAGGCCTGGCACACAAGAGTCACTTAATAAATAATAATGGTTCCATTAACAGAATGCAGTACTCAGAGAAAGATTCTGGAACCACAATACCAAATGATCATTTAATGGAGGCTTAGAAATAAACTTTATGGCACCATGTCACAGGACACAGTAATAAAAAAAAATACTATAAACTCCCAACATTTTAAAACTTAAAACCCATGAAGTTCAATGTAGTAAAGGCTCACAGTTGAAAATTTTAATATTCTGTTGCAGAGATGTTTGACCTATGCATCATAAAAGTCAATGATTCACTGATTAATAGTCTTCAATAAAAAAATTAAAAAGCATGTAATATTGGATGTGCCAAAATATATTTCTCTTAAAAACAGTTAAAAATAGCATTTAAAATATAATAATCTCTATTAAGTGTAAGCTCATTTACTTTCATTTTTAAAAAGTTTAATGTAAATCTCTAATTTGATAAATACCATTCACCATATCTACATAAGCCAATATTTTTGAAATGAATGAAACATATCTAAAACAGTCTTCTTTAAATACTGTGGGTTTTTTTGCTTCTTGTAATTATTATTTCTTTCATATTCCCTCTGCCATTTTTTCATTTAAAATTTCTGTTCAGTTGAGTAACAATTATTCTTCGGTCTTTTAAAATTCTGACTATTAATCTGATTCATGCTGAAGTAACATCTGACTGAGGCCAAGTTTGTTATTAGAAATGCAATGGTGGACAGCATTTTCAGCTCTTTTAATGGAATTAATACAGCAAACCTTTAGGTTAATGCCAAGCAAATAAAACCAAAGAGTAAAACACAAACAAAACCAAAAAACCCACACAAATATGACTTAGTAGGTTCATCTGTTTATCTGTGATGGCATTACCATTCCATTTTATTACCAAAAATTAAAAACATTATTCTTGTTGGGGTGCCTGGGTGGCTCAGTCTGTTAAGCATCTGACTCTTGAGTTCAGCTCAGGTCATGATCTCGTGTTCATGAGATCGAGCCCTGCATCAGGCTCCATGCTGAACGTGGAGCCTGCTTAAGATTCTCTTTCAAAAATAAAAAGTAAAATAAAATATTATTCTTGTTTAGTTAAAACACTGCCATCCGGAGTACGTATTTCCTATCAAAAGGAATTTATGTAGGGGCGGCTGGGTGGCTCAGTCAAGTCAGTTAAACATCCGATTTTGGCTCAGGTCATAATCTCACGGTTTGTGAGTTCAAACTCTGCATTGGGCTCTGTGCTAACAGAGCCCACTTCAGATTCTCTGTCCTCTCTCTGTGACCTTCCCATGCTTGTGCTCTCTCTTCTAAAATAAATATTAAAAAAAAAAAAAGAAATGTATGTAGATAGGGTTTAAACATACCTTCGAAGACATCTGTCATTTTGCAGATATGAGCAAATGTAGCTCCAGTTGCCCAGGTATATACTACATCCATTAAGTGAGGTTTGAATGAGCTTAGATAAGTTTCCTCATCAATTTCCAATTTGGCTTCTGCTGAAACTTTTGCAATTCTTTTAGCACATTCCTTTGAAGACAGAAGATTTACTTAATATTTCTTCCTTCTGACCTGCCATATACTTTTTTCTTTAGGTTTCCAAAGCCAGAATTCTACAAGGTACCTTTTTCTTCCTAGGTTAATATGCCCACAATTTCGATATTCTGTGCTTTTAAGAAGCTACAGTGCCTTTTCTACTGCTAAGTGTCAAATAATAAAAATTCCCTGTTACACTGATGTAATTAAGAAATATATCATGAGTGTGTTTCTCACCCAGTTATACCTTTTCTATATTAAAAAAGAAACCAAACTCTTCACTAAAATTATTCAAGAGTAGCATTTAACTAATCTCTAAGTATTTTATTGACAACCAAAAAACCCCAAAGACATCAATAACAAAACAGATTTAGAAAAACACAAATCCTATGTCAAAAAATGCTTTTCCCCAACAATGCTTTAAAAAATATAAATCTTAATTTTTTTCCCCACAATGAGAAATTTAGATTCATCTTTTCCTCCTGGGTAATATAAAAGGTCAAAAACAAGTCCTATATAAACTTCCCTGTTCTGGAAGTTTAAATTTCTTAATAACAGGGATGTTAAATGTTCTAATGAAGAGGCTTTATTATGATTCACTTTTCCTCTTTCGCAGTGTCATATAGTCATCTTTCCTTGTACATCTCAAGTTGAAAAAGTAGATAAAAACAGTTCATCACCAGAAAACAAAACACACAATTACTAAAAGCTACTGTAGCTTTGAGGACCCAGGGGTAATTAATTTCTGAGGATAAAACATATTTTAAAACTTTGTTGTAAACTAGAATGGAAAAACAATTACAAAAAAATTGAGCTAACTAAATCCCAGTCCATAAAGAAGCCATTTTTAACACCGAGGAAAACAATGAAGGCAAGGAGTTGCTGATATAGCCCATCTACATTATTCCGTGTTAAATCTGTACTCACAGCAACTCGATAAAATTTATTACACTAGTGGGGGAGAATGTTTAATAGCATTAAATAACAAGACTAATATCAAGTGACATATTTAATCCAGAAGGAAGTGATCTCTGAAATGATAAATACTAAGATTAGACTATGAAAAATTTTTATTTTACATATTCTATTCATAAAATATGCAGTTTAAGAAATTCCTACCTGCATTTGACGAAGTGGTCCTGCTAACTGCTCGGTTAATTTAGGCATCTCACTTGACTATGAAAGAAAAGGATAAAACCCAAGTTTAAAATGCAGTATATACTTATTGCTATAACAAAGAAAACAGAGCTTTCATGATATCCATCAATATCAAATTATAAGACCTTAGTTACTAGCATTTAGAGTTTCTAATCACCTTAGTTGATGTAAGCAACCTTTCATCCTAAATTATAATATTATTATATTTCGGAGGAAAATATTACACGGCTAAATTTAAAATTTACTATTTTCCAAAAATGGAAGGGAGGGAGAGCAAATATGAACATGCACAGTAGTTTAGTTACATCAAAATTATTATAAGCAATTTTATCACAGTTGGATTTTGAAACAGTTTTGGCTTCTAGTGAACTGAAAATTTGGGATAAAGAACATTAAGTAGTGCCCTCAATTTTTATTTTACCCAGGTATTTCTAGCCCTGTAAAGTACGGGCTAGTTAAAAGTTTAGTCTGAGATGTAGTGTTCTTAATATTGCCTTCCCACTAACGAAAAGTTCATCACTTGTTTTCAGTTAGGATAATAAGAGTTTCAGGCCTATTACTAACTGGGCAAATGAACTTGGACAGTGGTCTGAATTCTGTATGTTGGTTTCCTACCCTGTCAAAGAGAAATAAAAGGTCAGATCCTGAAAACCTACAGCCTTGTGATTAGAATAAAGACATTATATGTGAACAAAATGTGATATTTATACAGCACTGGTTTTGTTTTGCATGCGATATGTATTATTATGTATTGCATGTCATATGCATTATTACAAACTAGATTCTATATATCATACCTGTCCAAATTAAAAAAAAAATGATTAATGGGGTATCTGAGTGGTTCAGTTGGTTAAGGATCGGACTTTGGCTCAGGTGATGTCATGGTCTGTGAGTTCAAGCCCCTGCATTGGGCTTGCTTTGGCGGTGTAGAGCGTGCTTAGGTTTCTCTCCCTCTCTCCCTGCTCCTCACCCGCTTGCATGTTCTCTCTCTCTCTCTCTCTCTCTCAGAATAAATGAATAAACTTAAAAAAAAAAAAGATGAATGATAAGAAAACAAAATGGCCAAAGTGAATTCAGCATCTCAGTTTAATAGTGAACTCAAGACTGCTTACCATCTTTGATACCGTGTCCATTCATGACTGATTAACAGTTATTGACTACTTCCTCTATGCTCATTATAAGTAGAAGGCACTGGTCCTGACATAAGTAAGCTAAGTGTGATTTCACCAATGCTCGCCCACAAAATATATGCACAATTTATTCCATCTCTCCTTTAAGTCTCAATTCAAATTTCACTCCATTGGTGAGGCCTTTACTAAACACCTTATTTAAAATAGTAACCCTATCCCCATGATTTCTATCTGCCTCCTCTGCTTCACATTCCTTCATAACTTTCATCACCATTTGACATAATCTGCATTTTTTTTTTTTTTTTTTTGTTTACCTTCATTTACTAGGAAAGCAAAATTTACTGCTGTGTCTCTAGTGCCTAGATCTGGGCACTGCACACAGCAGGGGGTTAAGATATATTTATTGTTAGTTGCTAATATAAAACACTGTATTTAATCTTTAAGTTACTTTTAATATAAAAAATGTAGGGACACAGTTTTAGAACACATTTCTAAAAAGAAGTGAGCATAGTAAAGCAGACTTATTCATACTAGTAACAAGTGTCTTGCTTTTTATCTGGCTTGAAAACATTCATTTAAAAGGATCAACAAAATTCCATGTGATTTCTGGCATAATTTTCCATTTTTATATTAAAAGGCACCACCACAAGAACTGATGACACTACATATAACACAGTGTGGTTTCACTGAACAAATCTTAACTAACCACATTTGGTGACATCTTTCCCCCCAAATTTAAGAATTATGGTTTAGTTAAGCCCAACTCCCTCCTTTGAAGAGAAACATACTTGGGCTCTCAGAAAACAGCACTTTTATAGTACCACATTAAAAAAAAAAAAAAAAAGCAAATGCAAAAAATCAGCTATACAGCAGTTGGACACGGGCAGAAAAGCAGCAATCCCAGTCAAAACTTAGGTCTTTTCAAAGAGAATGTGACACATACTTTTAACAATTATCTTGGAAATTAATGTAATGTAAAAACAAGAGTCAAACATAATATTTTATAAAGTAATGCATTTCTCATATGCAAATTACTTCACAGGTACATAGCGGGCACTCTCAGAGGAGATAAACTGTTTCTGGATTATTGTCCTATTTGTAATCATTGCCACACCAGCTGTAATTCTCATCAATAATCAGGGAGCTGAGAGAAAAGCACCTACTTAAGTCAATGAGTAATATATTTGATCTGCTTCATAAATAAGGAAATAAGAGATCAATGGCAGAATGGAAAAAACAATTTGGCTTAACAATTTACTTGAAAGTTGCACTAACTGTATATAGTAAAATGTCGTCTAAAATACTGATAGCAATATTATTTTTAGAAGGCAAATGTCTTTGTCTTAGTATTTTGTCCACTCCATCCACCATGAATAAAGTTTGAAATGTAAAACACGCATTTTACTTTTTAAAACAAATCATACTGGGGCGGGGGGGCGCCTGGGTGGCTCAGTCAGTTAAGTATCAGACTTTGGCTCAGGTCCTGACCTCAAAGTTTGTGGGTTTGGGCCCCAAATCGGGCTCTGTGCTGACATCTCAGAACCTGGAGCCTGCTTTGGATTCTGCGTCTCCCTTTCTCTGCCCCTTCCCTGCTGTCTCTCTCTCTCTCAAAAATAAGCAAACATAAAAAAAATTAAAAACAAAACCCCAAATCATATTGGCCTTTGGAATAAAGTACAAGACTGATTCATGTTCTTGTGGTGTGCCATCTAATATTTGTTTTTGATTTTTAAGAGCTGTTGAAAGGGAAAAATCCTTGCTAACCCAGCAATCAGAATCCTAGACCCACTACCTTAAACACTACCTATGAAGATTTTAGCCTCTAAGAGGATCAGCTATTTCAAATTTGTTCTTCCTTATTGGGATGAGAGATATTAATTTAACCTCCCCTTTCATTTTTACTCTTTGCCTCCTTTTATTTTCATTCATCTTTCTTTCCACGACTATTTGTGACTAGACCACATCTTCAAACGATGCATTGGGTTATATAACAAATTTATTTATTTTAATTTTTTAAAATGTTTATTTTTGAGAGAGAGAGAGAGAGAAAGAGAGCAAGCGAGCGAGCAGGGGAGGGACAGAGAGAGAGAGAGAGAGAGAGAGAGAGAGAGAGAGAATCCAAAGCAAGCTCCAGGCTCTGAGCTGTTAGCATAGAGCCCAACATGGGACTCGAACTCATGAACCATGAGATCATGACCTGAGCCAAAGTTGGATGCTTACCCGACTGAGCCACCCAGGTGCCCCAATTCTAATTTAAAACTTAGAATGTGATTAATGACTATCTAGAAATAAAATCCTATTTTACACTCCTTTCTGATAATATGTATTTAATTATTTAATACTCTCTTACTATATTTCTGTTGGAGTAGGTATTTTCTTTCATTAAATTCTTTTTTTTTATGTTTATTTTTGAGAGACAGGGAAAGAGAATGAGCAGGAGAGGGGCAGAGAGGGACAGAAGATCTGAAGTGGCTCTGCTCCAGCAGAGAGCCTGATGCAGGGCTCAAAGACACATACTGTGAGATCATGACCTGAGCTGAAGTCGGACGCTTAACCGACCCAGCCACCCAGGTTCCCCAAGAAGTGTTGATTTCTAATTAACACTGCCCACATGTAAACAGGAAATAGTTTCATAATTAAAAATATCATAACTATTAAGTTACAGGATGTAGGAATTAATAAATAAGGTGTGTTAAATCTATTAACTCACATTCTCTTGAAACACGAAGCAGCTTAGTAGTGCTGTTGCCTGTTCTGCAGACAGGTCATTGAAAAGGCCATTAAACATCATCTCAGTCAGGAGGAGCTCATCAGCACTAGATCACCATAAAAGAGAGGATAAATTCCAAATGTCATAATATAAAAATACACACATGTATACATACATGCTTAAAACCTAACAAGTTTTTTTTTTTTAATGTTTATTTATTTTGAGGGGCGGGGGAGGGAGGGAATCCAAAGCAGGCTCCGAGCTGTCAGCTCAGAGCCAGAAACAGGGCTCAGTTTCACGAATAATGAGCTCATGACCAGAGCCAATAACAGGAGTCGGACCTTAACTCACTAAGCCAGGTGCACCAAAATGTAACAAGTTTTTAAGTAAAGCCTATTATTTCACCACGATGAGTAATCAATGAGGAATGACAAAGATTTATTTAAAAAAATGGCAGGTCTTTTTATTTATCAACATATCAATAATAAATCTAAAATGGGAATTTCATGTTAAAATCCCATTCTAGCAAACACCAAAATGCAAACATTTACTGAAATAATTGTATTTCTTAATTCTCAGTATACCAAGAAAAAGAGTCATCAGCACTTTTTCTCTGGGTCCAGAGATCCATTTAATTGTTTTTAAGTTATTAAACAAATAATACATAACACAAATGGATAATGAAAAAAACTTCATTAGAAATCTTAATTAGAATGTACCCATAGTAGACAGACATTTTATTCCAGCTTCCCAATGTTGAGAACGTGTATAACCCGGATGGGCACTGGCTTTTAAATGCTACAAGCTGCTGCTCATCAACTGTCATCCACAAATCTGGACTATATCCACGTAGTATATACAATTTCCAATTTCAAATACATCCCTAATAGGTACGAGCTCATCATCACTTGTTTTTTTTTCCCTGTACCTAACATTATCAAAATATACTACTGACCACAGATTTTAAACACATGTCTTTTAAAGGTTCTAGTTTATCACTATTTTTGACTCCTCTTTTGAATCATCAAAATATACGATTTTTAAAAATTTTGACAAGTTGTAATTCTGTTGAAGAGAGGAAGGCTATCCTCTTTGCTGCATAATTATAGTCCAATGTTTTCATATTCAGGTTTATATTATAAAGATTAGAATAATGGGGGTGGACTGGGTGGCTCAGTCGGTTAAGCATCCGACTTCGGCTCATGTCACAATCTCATGGTTCATGAGTTTGAGCCCCATGTCAGGCTCTATGCTTGATGGCTTTGGAGCCTGGAGCCTGGTTTGGATTCTGTGGCTCCCTCTCTTTCTCTGCTCCTCCCCTGCTTGCGCTCTCTCTCTCTCAAAAATAAATAACCATTAAAAAAAAGAAGATTGGAATAATCCAACAACTTTCTTTTTATCTCTCCAACTTTTTCTTGACAATTTCCTCGTATTTACAACTGTCTTCAGTATTTGACCACCTAAAAACCATATCAAACACAATTTAGCAAACAAATCATAAAACATCAAAGACTATTTGTTATAAATCCCTCTAGTAGAATGAGATGATCCAAGTTCTTAGTACAAAGCATTACGTAACTCCTTCTTGAGCAGAAAGAAAAGTAAAATAAGAATCTTAATTTTTTCTTTCTGTCCTTAGAGATCTGTTATTCCCTTATTGATTCTTGAGTTTGAGAACTTATCTACAGTCTAAGATTTTGCTTATATGATTAATTTCACTATCATCACTGTTGTCTTCTGATTTGTCTGATAATTGCAAATTATCTTTCTTGTTTTCTCTTTGCCATCATGGATGGAAAACAAAACATTACAAATTTTTCAACTGTGTTCAGTGGAAGCTATAAAAGCCAACAAAGACCGTGTCTCTAGAATTCTGTAATCAAGGTTCCATAAAGAAATCTTACATTTATAAAATGTTAACTGTGAGGGTGTTAACTCTACTTATTTTTAATGTTTATTCATTTCTGAGAGAGAATGAGACAGAGTGTGAGTGGGGGAGGGGAAGAGAGGGAGACACAGAGTCTGAGGCAGGCTCCAGTCCAAGCTGTCAGCATAGAGCCTGATGTAGGATTATGACCTGAGCTGAAGGGGAATGCTTAATGACTAAGCCATCCAGGCACCCTGGGTATTAACTCTATTTAAAAAAAATAAGTAAACTTTACTTTCTGACTTCTAAAAAAGGATAAAGTCTCTATCAATCTTTATAAATAATTTTAACTGTTCAAAAGTAAAGTTAAAAACTAAATTTGGGCTCCTGATGGTAAAAGGAGAGTTAAACAAAGAGGACAATAAAAATAAGGCAAGACTGCTTTGAGGAACTATATATTACTATATACACACTACTAAGGCAGACAAGAAAGATGACTAGATCACAGGAGAGTGATCTAACAGGCTATACAGGCAATTATGTAAAAAAACGGTGAGGAGCTCAAAATAAGACTGGAGAAATTCACAGCAAGTTTCATAACATCTAGGAAAAATATGCAGGAATTAGCAGGATTTGGGGTGGGAGTGAGGGAAAGGTCATGCTAAGAGAAAGAAATATGTGTGGGATGTGGCTAGAGAAGGGCAACAACACACTAAATTATGGAATTTATTCTAAAAGTATTAGGGAATAACTGACAAACTTTTACCAAAAAAAGGACATGACAGGATTTGTGCTTTGGAAAGAATACTCTGAAAGCGGTATAATGGAATGGGTAAGAAACACTCAACAGAGGAGGCAACAAAAAGGAGGACTTCTGTACTCTAGCAAGAAATAATGAAGGCACACTAGTAGTCAGTGGGAATAGTTAAAATGGCACAGACATATAGGAAACACAAAGGAAGATGGGAAGACAAGAGAGAAGGAAGAGAAGACTAGAACAACTCCCAAATTTTTGCCTTTATTTTTTAAGTTTTTTTTTAAATTTATTTTTGAGAAAGAGAGAGAGACAGCGAGCAGGGGAGGGTCAGAGAGAGAGAGGGAGACACAGAATCTGAAGCAGGCTCCAGGCTCTGAGCTAGCTGTCAGCACAGAGCCCGACATGGGGCTTGAACCCACCAACTGTGAGATCATGACCTTAGCCAAAGTTGGACGTTTAACCGACTGAGCCACCCAGGCGCCCCCAAATTTTTGCCTTTAGGGGCTGGGCCTTATTCAGCAACACAGAGACTAGAGGGAGAAGCAAATCCTGGGGAAAAGTAACATACTTTCCTATGTGATACTGTTACCTCTATCTCTCTAAACAGTCTATTTTAGAATAAAACCAATACCATTCTCCCAAGAGTAAATCCAGCTGCAGATACCTAAGAGAAATTTTCTATGTTAATTGTTAAATTCTATATAATGTTACAAAGAAATAATTCCAATAACATTAATTTCGACATATGTTTTAGCAGATCAGTGCTGTGGTCAAGCTTTAGTCCTGGGTAAAGTATTAACCTTATGGCACCTACAATTCTTTAATAACAAAGTAGGAAAGCAGGTTTAAGGAAAACTAGATGCCAACATGCCAAATCTAACTTGAACAACTGATATATTTGGCTCACAAAGTGACTAAAAAATTCTGAATTAGCTTGTGAACACTTAAAAAAACAAGGGATTTCATTTCACCCAAAAATCTGGATTGGGGGCTTTTCTAAATTGAAAAATCTGATAACACATTAATCTGTAATAACAACTAATTGGGGCTGGGTAGTTGCTGCCCCCTTTTGGTAGCCAAGAATTGTTCTGTTTTACCACTGTATCCTCCTGGCTGGCCCCTGTAGACATGAGTTCTTAACAACTGAACTAAATGATCAATAAGAATAGTACGAACAGGTCTTCTGCAGAAATGTCTGAAACCATATACAAGGCCTATAATTCTCCGGCTCCATTCATTACAGCCACGGTGAATACACAAGAAACTGTTTCAAAAACATTTTTTATGAACTCACTGAGAATAATGGTTGTTAACCATGGACAAAACAAGATAAATGTTCACACTAATAGAAATCACAAGGGACCTTGAACCAGAACCATTCAATAGGCCCTTCCAGAGTTTCTGACGCACAGAAACCACCAGAGACAATGAAATGACTGCTACGGTTTTCAGTCATTTAGTTTTAAGGTCATTTGTAATATGGCAAAAGATCACCAAAATAGACAATATCTTATATCCAGTTTTATGCTGTGCCTATAATATGCTATGCTGTAATTCCCTTTTTGTTAGCCCAAAAATGTAATAACATCTCTAATACATATAAAGGGATAATGGTTATTACACTAAAGTTTAAGATGGGAAAATGTTCATAACTGTAAAAAGAATTCAGTACACACTATGTATAAACTAAGATTACAATTATGTAAAAATCCAGAATGCATTAACAAAAAGAAAAAAAGGATTACATTAATATGTTAATTTCATTTGTATTAAATAGTAGGATGGGGGTGGTGCCTGGGTGGCTGAGTTGGTTGAGTGTTTGACTTTAGCTCAGGTCATGATCTCACGGTTCGTGGGTTCAAGCCCCAAGTCAGGCTCTGTGTTGAAAGCTTGGGCCTGGAGCCTGCCTCAGATTCTCTGTCTCCCTCTTTCTCTGCTCCTGCCCTGCCCCTCAAAAAGAAATAAACAAAAAAAAATTTTTTTAAATAGTTGGGTAGAAGAAATTTTTTTAATATTCATTTATTTACTTAGAGAGAGAGAGAAGAGAAAGCATGAGCAGGGGTGGGGCAGAAAGAAAGAGAGAGAGAGAGAGAGAGAGAGAGAGAGAGAGAAAGAGAATCCCAAGCAGGCTCTACACTATCAGTATGGCAACACGAGATCATGACCTGAGCCAAAATCAAGAATTGGACACTTAACTGACTGAGCCACTCAGGCGAACCCAAGAGATTTTTTAAAAATTCTTTTTCTAATTTCTCTAATTCAATTCTTTTCTAATTCCTCAATTTCATCATCAAAAACTGCATTTACTGGGGCGCCTGAGTTGCTCAGTCGGTTGAGGGTCCGACTCTTGGTTTTGGCTTAGGTCATGATTTCACGGCTTGTGGGTTCAAGCCCCGCATCAGGCTCTGCATGCTTTGTCAGCACAGCCTGCTTAGGATTTCTCTCTCCCTCTCTCTCTCAAAATAAATAAATGAACTTAAAGAAAAGAAAAGGCATATTTTTTAAAAAAAAGCTGCATTTACTATGGAAGGCGTTTTACGAACTTTTTTATTTTTATTTAAAACAGCTTTTCCAAAAGATTTATAGCCCTCACACAAAACACACTATCTCATTTTAAAATCAGTTTTTTAGAACAACCAGGTTTTACCTGCTTATCTCACAAGCCACTCGTCCTTTCATCTCTATGACATCAGAAGAGGTAGCAAATCCCAACCTCCTTAAAACACGTTTGCGGCATTTGAGCTCATCCATTTGTAGGACAGTTCTTGCTTTCTTTAGTTCTCGCTTTGCAGATTTAATATCTATTGCAATCTAAGGCATATAAAAGTATAAAGGAAGTTCAATAAAGTGAACAAAGTAATAAAATTTACTCATGTAGTGAAATAAAAAATCTTTTATAAGGATGCCTTACAAGGACACCTGGAGCTTCTGACATACTTACCCAGGATATTACAAAAAAGGAATGATATATCTGTAGCTATTAAATACTTGTAGAAATGTTAAATGTATGGAAATATAAAACATCCACTTGAAAAATTGAAGGTAACTTAGAGAGATTTAGGAGTTGATAAAGTTTAAGAAGTTGGGGGAAAGAGTATGGTTCATGCTTAAATAAGGAGCAAGGAGGAAAGTCCAGAAGGAAAGTAGGACAGCCAGCAGCTAGGTAAGATAACTTGTTGGAGGTAGAAAAAGTCAGGGTTAGAATAGGCTTTCCCAAGACAAGATTTGAAAATCATGCTTCTAAAGCAGCATCAGCTCCAGCTTTTCATACTTAGAAAATAAGGGGTTGGCTTAGAGAACAGGAAAGAGGAGGTATGTGAATCTTATTTCTTGGCTACTAATATTTCCCCCAGGATGTCCTGAAAGGTGTTCCTTTCTCTTTGCCTTCTAATTCTATCATAAAACTGCCAAAGCTGGAAATGGCTTTAGCAAAGAGAATTGGTCTTTATTCTATATTTTAAAAGAAAAAATGTATTTTTAGGTCATCCTTCAGAGTGGATGAGTTTTAAAATTCAGTTAATCAGTAAATACTACATACTTTCAAACTGTGAGAAGAATATCATAGTACAAGAGCAAGAAAACACTGGACTCCTGAGGGTAGGGTTTCAAGTTCAGAAAAAGAATGGCAAAAAGAAAATTTTAGGGAATGGAAATTAAAATTAAAAGATTCTTGAATTTTCCAGATGATTTATTAAAATTCAATTGAGCAGAAATGATAAAGGCAATGACAGTGGTCAGTAATGGGTATTTACTGATAGCTAACTATGTACCCTATTTTCAGTGCTTTACATTATTTTTATTTTTAATTTGAATGAGAGAGTGCATGAGTGGGGGAGGGGCAGAGAGGGAGAGCGAGAATCCCAAACAGGCTCTGCACTGTCACTGCAGAGCATGACCCAGGGTTCAATCCCATGAACCGCAAGATCATGATCTGAGGTGAAATCAAGAGTTGGACACTTAACGGACTGAGCCACCCAGATGCCACTACATTACTTCATTTAATTCTTAGAGCAACATATAGGGTAGGTGACTAATATTAAATCTGAATTTTACAAAGATAAAAATCTGAGACAGAGATTACTAAGTAAACTGGTCAAAATCACAAAGCTAGTGATTAATAAAGATGGGATTAAAACCACTTTGTCAGCCTTCAGAATCCAATCTCTTAATAGTTATCTACGCTGTTATGAATGTGTTGTCATAATGCTATGAGGAAAAAAAGAATGCTTTCTATGCTAGACAACTTTCTGCTACCTAGCATAACTCATCAGGTCTATTATATAAAAAAAGCTCTTTTCTAAAGTTTCTTTGATTGAAGATGTCCATATGCCTTTGAAAGAGGATGTCCTCTTTAGGATGATCTAAAAGAGCAGAAGTCTGTGATAAGTACTCAGAGGCACATAAAGCTTACCAGTTAGTAGAAGAGAGCCCACTATTAAAGATTCTTTTCCTCAATAATTTTTACTGAAATGTATTTTGGATATATTGAGTTAAATAAAATATTAAAATTAATTTCACCTTTTCATTTTTTAAAATGTGGTTCCTGAAGAATTTAAAATTATATATGTAGCTTGCATTGTATTTCTATTAGATGATTACGCTTCTTAAAATAAGATATCTATGTCTGTAAAAGCATGGATACATAGTAATAGGAGTTTTTCTTCCACAAAAGTTAGATCAGCTTTTCTCCTTCCTAATAAATCAACTGCGAATACATTTACAATACATTTTGCAAAGACTACATAAAATAACCTCATTTTTTTAGATGTCCATGTTGATTTCCATGATGCAGATATGTGTAATTCATACATCTAATTCTTTACTGATGAAAGACTGAGGTTTTTACATTCGTTTGCTTTTTCAGACAATGCTGCAAGAACATACCTGTACTACCTCACCTTGGAGTCTTAATTCTTAGAAGCAGGAAAGCTTGGTCAGGTGTGAGCACTTAAAATGATGAAAGCTGAGGGATCAGATTTTTGATGGGTTCTTAGGCAGGGTTAAGGGATGTGAAATTTATCCCTCAGTAGGAGGCCATAAAAAGATTCCTCCTATCCCTAAATTATTAACTTTTTGTAGTTTTCTTTCATTATAAAATGTTATAGAAGCACATTACAGACAATTAGGGAGGAAAAACAAGAAGAAAAAAAACTACTAGAATCTCATTGCCCAAAAACAACCACTTAAGGTATTCCTTTTTGGTGTATGTTTTTATTTTTGCTAAACTATAATCATAGTCCACATCAATTTCAGGTCCTACTTTTTATACTTTACTGCTCTTGCGTAAGGATTTTTCCATATACTGTTGAGTTTTCACAACAAGTTTATTTAGTCAGTCCCTTAGCCAGACACTAAGGCCTTTTTCATTTATGTCTGAGTAGCTCGGATAACTCCACTCTGTGGCTTTGCACCACTTTCTCCGTGGATGCTTTACAGCCATCATTCAACCAAGTTCAAGTCTCTTTGTTCTTGTGTCGTTGAACTGTTAAGGGTGACTCTCTGGTGGAAACAGAGAAAGTAAATGTAAGCAGGGAGGGAGCTGATACAACGGTCCCAGTGAGAGATGAACAGACCAGGATCACGAGTATCCTTGTAGAAGTTACTACTGCTTTTGGTCTCTCAGTTTCCTCATCTTGAGCAGTACCTTCATGGTGGACCGGAGCTTGGTGCACTACACGTCCACTGAGAACACAGCTGCTGTGCCCCACTGCAGCACAGAGCTCCATTATGTTAGTTCACAGAAAGCTAGAAAGACTGTTGTAAAACTGTGAACTGAACATACTATTCTGTTAAGCCAAGAAGTTTCTACTCACACACTTGTTCAATGAATACTAGATACCTATTTTATAAAGAGATTAATTTGGGATATGGGAGAGTACAAGGAAGCTAAAATGAAATGACTGATCCTAAAGAGCTTAAAATAATAGTTTGTGAAACAGGAAGACCAATGTGATTAAAAGTGGCAAGCAATAACAGCTGAAAAGGCTTAATTGCAAGGAGCTGAAGTTTAAAGGAGGAAGGAACATTTCTATAGTACAAAAGAGTCTAGTTGAAGAGAAGTATGTAGTGGAAAGGAATGTCTTGCCTTCAAAAGCTTTTCCGGTTAGAGACTACAGCTAATTACTCTAAAAGCTGAGCTGTTACAACTTCATACCACTAGGAAGGCTATAATCAAAAACACAGACAATAATAAGAGTTGGTGAGAACAGAGAAATGAGAGCTTTCATAAATTGCTGGTAAGAATGTAAAGCTGTATAGCGACTTGGGGAAAAAGTCGGCAGTTTCTCAAAAGGTTAAATAAACATAGACTTACTATATGACCCTGTAATTCTACCCAATTCCACCCAGAAGAAATGAAAATATATTCACACAAAACTTGTACATAAAGGTTGGTAGCAAAATTACTCAAAATAGCCAAAAAGTGGAAAAACCGCAAATGTCTACCATTTGTTGAATCATTAAACAAAATGTAGTATATCCACACAATGGAATATTTTTCAACCATAAAAAGGAATAAAGTACTAATTCATGGTTACAACATGGATGAACCTTGAAGATTATGCTAAGTGGAGAAAGCAGACCAAAAGGCCACATATTGTAGGATTTTACTTATAGGAAATCTCCAGGATAGGCAAACTGATACAGGCAGAAAGGAGATCTGTAGTTGCCAGGGGCTGGAAGATGGGGGAAACACAGAGTGACTGCTAATTGGTATGAGATTTCTTTTGGGGGTGATGGAAATATTCTGGAATTGTGACAGTGGTATGGTTGCAGTTATCTGTAAATATACTACAAACCCACTGAACTGTATGCTTTAAAAGGGTAAATATTATGATACATGAATTATATTACGTTAAAAAAAACTGTGAAGAAAAACTATCAAATACCAAATTGTAATAAAATGATCCTCATCTTGTTTTGCTAATGAGAAGAGTTGATGGTCTCCTTAAAAGACAGGTAGACATTTCCGTGTGTTAGGTGATGAAACAAATAGGAAAAGAAAATAGAAAACATATATTCATCTATTTAGTGAAATACATAAAATTTTATGATACAAACTAAGTTTCTGCCATACCTGTGCTTTTTTTTCACAAAGCGTATACACCGTTTCCAAATTTGGATCATTGTGAAGTGGATGAGAATACATTCTATGTTCAAAAGCCTCTACTTTCTGGATAACTTTTTTTAGCCCTTGATCTTGAATGCCCATATCATCGATAGGATCTAATAAAGGAACACCATCAGGAAAACGTTTCTGAACTTCCTGAAACAAAAAATTAAAAATAATTTTTTCATTTTAAAGACAAAATTATTTAAGACTAAAATATTTCCTTCTATGTTTTTCTGTGCACAAACACATAGAGAAATCTACTTAAACTGGACTGCACTTTTCTACCGCATTTGGTTTTGAAAACTCCTTTTGAATCATACTATGAGATTTACTGATACAAAGATGTGTTAAATTTATTAATAATTTTAGTATTTAGAGCTGAATAGTTCTGAACATGGTACAACTTGCTGATAAACACATTATTATACATTTAGGTTGCTGTAACCTTTCACGGTCATAAATAATCCTATATTAAACAACTCAAGTGTAAACTGTTTTCATTTTTCTCATTGTTTCCTTGGGGCTGATTCCTGGGGGTGGGGCGGGTTGGGGGCACTACTGAGTTGAAAGACATAAATTTAAAAAAAAATTGTTTTTAAATGTTTATTTTATTTTTGAGAGAGAGAAACAGAGCGTGAGCGGGGGAGGGACAGAGAGAGTGGGAGTCACAGAATCCGGAGCAGGTTCCAGGCTCTGAGCTGTCAGCACAGAGCTGGATGCGAGGCTCGAACTCACAAACCATGAGACCATGACCTGAGCCAAGGTCAGATGCTTAACCGACTGAGGCACCCAGGTGCCCCGAAAGACATAAATTTTTTTAAAGGGTCCAGATTCCTATCATTTATTTTGTGTGTGTGTGTGTGTGTGTGTGTGTAAAACATGATTTAACTGTTAAATATAACGAAAATCTGAGTTCAGAGAAGGGACAGCTCACTATATGCTGGTACTGCCCTGGGAGACTTTCAGGGTCTTGGGAAAGGCCTTAAAGGTACAATAGAATCTGGTGAGTTAGGGATTAAAAAAAAATAACAACAAAAACCAGCTTATCCACATAAAAATTCTATAAAACTGTGAAGACAATTATTCAATTCAGGAAGCTGCCTAGGACCACAGCCTGAATGTTCCTGCTCTACAATGAAAGCATCCTGTTTATCTTTGTTTTCTCAAATTCTAGTACAGAGCCTTTGCTGCACACTAAATGATAATCCAAATGTTTGTTAACCAAGTAACTAACAAAACTACTTTTTCTTCCCCTCCTGGAAAATAAATTTCTAGAATGCCATATTTTTCTTACTAAAAATAAAACTCAAAAATGGTTAAAAGTCCTGGCACATGATTTTACACATAAAATTTTTAATGCAGTCTAGTTATTTTTACTCAACAAATAAAGCAAAACAAAATAGTAGCCATGTTTTCCTTTGTGAGTTCTCCTTTACTTCTCACTTTTGGTATATTCAAGGACTGGACAATCTATAAAAAAAAATCATAAACTTCCACTACTGTCAGTGTTTATAGTTGTTTTTTTAAAGAAAGCAATATATTTGGCTTATATATATTTATATATAATATGCCTTTTAACAAGGCAGCTTAAATGCTGCCTTGTTAAAAATTCTATTTTTACATGAAATTTATATTTAAATTTATAAAATTAATATGTGTACCTGTATTGATTTTAAAACACTCTGTCTATTATCCACTGGTCGAAGGTCTTTGGGAATATAAAGCCTAACACTGCTGATAGCAGACAGCAGGTGCACCAAAACTGGAACAACCTATCAAGAAAAAGTTATAGAATACTACAATTAAAACTGCACATTTTCAAAATCTGCCATTTCCCAAATTTAGCTTGAATCCTTAAAACAAAGCGGCATTTACAATTTGTGACACATATTACTAAGTAGGTAAAAATCACTGTGGAAGCTCATATCTTATCAGAAAACTGTATTTCAAGAGTAAAAACGAATTCAAACCTGTAAATAACAGGCAAATAAATGGTACCTAAAAATAAGTTCTTCCCTCAACACAGAATCCACACTTTATTTATTTGCATGTACTCACTATTGGCAATTTTTGAATAGCTTAAAATATAATACCACCACAAAGGAAGGAAAGACTCCTGTTTAGCTTTAGATGGCTGAGTAGGATTCACGTAAGTTCTAATTGGGTTGGAATGAAGAGATGAAAAAAAGTATTTCAACCACTAAAAACAGCAAACTCCATTAGACACAATTTTCAAGAATCACCTATCTTCAAACTTTCTTTCATGCTTTCTCCTGACACAAATACCTTTTCCTCACCATGAGGTACACCATTTTGCTTCCTTTAAGTACACTGCCTTTAAATTTAGACGTCATCTGTACACTGAAAAGTTAACATTTTCAAAGGTCCAAATTCATCAGTACATTGTTCTCAATGGCTATCTTTGTTCTGATCACTACTAAAAAAATAACTGTCATTGGCTTGCTGGTAGCAAATATATTCATAGTGTTTTATTGAACAAAATGATATAGCCGTTGAGCAGAGTTTCTAGAGTCAAGGCTGCCTGGGTTTTGATACAGTTTTCTGCTAGTTTTGAGACCTTGAGGAAGTCTCCTAAATTTTTTAGGCTTCCATTTTTCCCATTTAAAAAATGGAGATGAAATAATGTCTGTCTCACTAAACTGTTGAGAATTAAATGAAACAATGCATGTAAAGTATTTTAAAATAGTGCCTAAGCACCTTTAGAAAATGTTATTTAGTGTAAAAGCTAAAAGAGCACAGATCATATTCAAATACCAAAGAGAAAAAACAAAAAATGGAGAAACTATGTATTGTTTAAAGCAAACAACTACAACTTCTTATTTGAAAATGACCAAAATAATAATACAACAAATTGTCCATTGTATTTTCTCAACTAGATCTTTTCAACTATTAAGTTTGCCATATGTGCTTTTCTTCTTTTTAGTTAAGACTTTGGGGTTTTGGGGCGGGGGGAGTGTTTTTCTTTCTGACTTTCTTTTTCCTCCTCCTATTTTAACCATTTAAAATTAGTTTGTGGATAACACGTCACTTCACCTTACCACCAAACACCTCATCATGTATCTTCTAAGAATAAGCACATTCTCCGGCATTACCCCATTATATCATAAAAATTTAACAATACAATCTAATACACAATTCATATTAAAGTTTCCTCAACTGACTCACTAATGCCCTTTATAGATACTACCACCAGTTTTTTTTTTTTTTAAGTTTATGTTTTTGAGAGAGAGAGAGAGAATGAATCTCAAGCAGAGTCGGCAGGATTAGTGTGGAGCCTGATGCAAAACTCAACTCATGGAACAGAGAGATCATGACCTGAACCAAAACTGAGCTGGTCACTTAACTGACTGAGCCACCCAGGTACCCCGACACTACCACTACTTTTAGATCTAGGATCCAGCCAAGGATCATTTCTTGCATTTAGTTGTCAAGTTTCTTCAGCCTTTAAAAATCTAGAATACTGCCTTTGTTTTTATGGAATTGACATTTTTATCTAATTTCAAATTTTTAGAAAAGTTACAAGAATGACCAAAGAGCTCCCATAAACCTTTATTCAGATTCACCAATTATTCACATTTGCCCCATCTGCTTTATCATTCTCTCTCTCAATGCGCATACCACATCCACAGTACAAGTATTAAAAAGAGGAAATTTAATGTTGATACAATATTATCTAATCTATAATCCATTATTAATGTTTCATCTACTTCTCCAATAATGCCTTTTATACCATACTCCTCCTCTCCCACCACTCCATGTATCCAAATTAGGATAATGAATTGTTTAGTTGTAATAATTTCTTATTTTACTTTAATCTGGAATAGCTTCTGTGTTTTGTGTGTGTGTGTGTGTGTGTGTGTGCGCGCGCGCACGCGCGCACGCTGCTAAGGACACTGACATTTTTGAATAGGCTAATTATTTTATGAATGCCTCTGAATTTGGGTTTGTCTCATTATGAGGAATCATGAGATTCAGGATATGAATTTTAGGCGGAAATGATGTTTTTGTTCTTCCTGTCTACTAATCAACATTACTAGTGATATTAATTTTTACAACTGCATTCAAGTGGTTAACTCTAGCATTCTCTACTATAAACTTACTACTTTTCCCTTTATAATAAGAAATTTATGGGGACATTCATTACATTCATTACTTTGTAAACATCTCATTCTTCATTTAAACTTTTAACTCACTAGAGTTTTAGGATCCATGGATTATTCTTGACTGAGTCAGTTATTTGTGGTAGTTGCCTAATGGTGCCTTTTCTAACATATTCATTCCTTCTGTATTTTACCTATCTATCTATCTACCTGCCTCTCTACCTACATCAGTATGGATTTGTGGATGCTTACTTTGACTTGATTATAATCCTTTAATATAATTATTTTTACTCTCAAAATGTCAATTTCATGTTTAAATAAGACATTAGGAGGACTGAATTGGTTACTGAAACAGCAGTTTGTGACCTAGATGCACTGTCTGAATGGAAAGTGAACACTAACATATATGTACATAATTCAAAATGTCAGAAAACAACAAAATAATTCATTTGGCTTTCACAAATGCCATTTAGTGTAGACTTGATTCAGAAGCAAGAAAGAAACTGCTCAGCTTCTTTTTATTTAAAAAAAAAAAAACGTTTTTTTTAAATGATTATTTATTTTTAAGAGCACGCGAGAGATAGAGCGTGAGCAGGGAAGGGGCAGCGACAGAGGGAGACACAGAATATGAAGCAGCCTCCAGGCTCCAAGCTGTTAGCACAGAGCCTGTTGCAGGGCTCGAGGTCATGGACTGTGAGATCATGACTTGAGGTGAGCTGAAGTTGGGCGCTTAACTGATTGAGCCACCCAGGCGCCCATTAATTTTTTTAATGTTTATTTATTTTTTGAGAAACATAGAGATTAGCACAAGCAGGGGAGGGGAAGAGAGAGAGGGAGACACAGAATCCAAAGCAGGCTCCAGGCTCTAGGCTGTCAGTACAGAGTCCTACACAGGGCCTGCACCCACGAACTGTGAAATCATGACCTGAGCCAAAGTTGGCACTCAACCAACTGAGCCACCCAGGTGTACCAAAACTGCTCAATTTCTAATACAGTTTCCTATAACTCTATCCCAAAATGGTCAGCTCTCACATTAATGACAAAAACAGTATACAGTCACTCCTAGAAATGTCTCCTTTAAGTACAAGGAAAGGAAGTTCCTAAGACTTAAGTTCTATAAATGAGAAGTTAAAAACCATTGAACAGTTGCTAGAAAATGATAAATCTCTACAGAGGGATCTAGAAACATAAAATATTTGCATTAGAATAGTTTACCCAACTCTCTAACCCTAATAATCTTATAAAGTAACTTAAATTTCAGGTTCATCATGACACAATATTGGTTTATAGAAATCTAAATAATCCCGTGGGCAATTATTGCAAACTTATTAGAATACCAACGGTAGAAACAGATCTTTCGAATCTTTGCCAAGTTTGCCACACATCAGTTTCCCCTTTTAAGATAAGCAAATGAGGGTGGAGTTAAGACAGCAAAGAAGGAGGGGGACAATTTTACTGAGGCCAGATCACTTGGAACACCCCAGGAAATCCATCTGTGCCTGGCAGAAGGATCTCCACAGCTGGAGGGAGACAGTGTACCAGATGCAAGGTGTGTGGAAGTGAACTGGAGGAGAGAAAAACAGGGATACTGTGAAGGGGAGGGAACATTTTATGCGGAGAGACAAAAGAGAGAGGGGTTAAAAGAGTGCAATACTGGGTTCGTACAAGAGGAAAACCTCTCTGGACCATGGACTGGGAGTGAGAAGTAGTGAATGTCGAACGTTTTTTTGCAAATAGTGTGTGGAGCTCTAACTTGGAGGTTTTGGAAGTATACGACTTTCCCTGAGGCACAGCTGTGGTGTCCGCTCCTAGTGAGGAAAGAGCTGGCCCTGGAGTGCATAGCATGGCATAAAGATCTCAGGCGCACATTCCCCTTCCTGGACTACTTTTGGAAGAGGGTATATTGCCTCTCCAAGGACAAAAGACCCTGCAGGTGCCAAAGGCCCTTTACTAGCAGAACAAAGAGGTGCGCCCAGAAGGGATATAACCTTATTGCTGCTTTTAGGGGTGCTACACCATAGATTCTGCACATGGCACAGGGGTAGGAATGTTTTTCTGGGACAAAGGACATCAGACACAGTGTGGAGAGGCTCTATTCTGGAGGAGGGGGCGGTCTGCATGGTGCCAGATCCTTTTAAGAGTCTGAGTTTTGAATCCCAGCCATTCACCAAAGAAAAAACGCAGGACAACTGTGGTACAGGATGAGATGACTGCTCTGGCCATACCGTGAGGGATGCCTGATCAGCGGGGGTAAGAGACTTGGGTAGTGCCATTTTTGACCCCAGAACCAGTACGGTGGGACTTTAGAAAACAGCACAACAGCCCCTAGTGGAGGCAGGACTCACTTACACCAAACTCTGTCTACCCTGTGCCTGACAACTACTTATTTACTGGGGCAAGACTGCCTCTGATCCAACGCAGTGGGCCTCTCCTCCAAAAGACCAGTACAGCCAGCACCCCGCATGTACCATGCTTCAAAATTGCATGCTTCAAAATAACACTTGCAGTTTTTTCTTTCTTTCTTCACTTTTTTTGTTCTTTTGGTATCAGGCTCACAGTGTATTTTTTTAGTTTCCTTTTTCTGTTTTTTTCACTTTCTTTTTCTTTGCAATCAGCCTTACGTTTTGTTTTTTTTTTTTTTAATCTCTTTCATTCACTTTCCTTTTCTCTTTCTTTTTGGATCACGCCACCCCTTTTTCCATGATTATGACTAATAAATTAAAGCACAAATAGTTAAAGGTCCAAATATTTTCCACTGCAACCAAGGAGGAGCTCTGCAGAAGACTGACCAGTGGGATACAGCAGTCAAAATGAAACAAGAGAGTGCACATAGCATACACCAGAAACACTTCCCGAAATGCCAGGTCCTAAAAAGTGTATGACCCCTTTTAAATATAGCATAACTTTCAGGTGCAAGAAACATAACAAGTTTTCAAAACATGCAAAAGACAGAAACTTAGCCAAAATGACAAGACAGAGGAATTCTCCCTAAAAGAAAGGTGAAGAAGAAATCACAGCCAAGGACTTGCTCAAAACAGATATAAGAAGTAAGTATATTTAAAAAGAGTTTAGAGCAAGAGTCATACAACTACTAGCTGGTATTAAAAAAGCATAGAAGACACCAGAGAAACTCTTCCAGCAGAGAAGAAAGACCTATAAACTACTCAAGCTGAAATTAAAAATGTAACTGAGATGCAAAACTGACTGGATACAGTCACTATAAAGACTGAAAAACAAGAGGAGAGAATAGGTGATCAAGAAGATAAAATTATGGAAAACAATGAAGCTAAAAAATAAGAGGTAAAGAAAACTATTAAACCACAAGGTGAGACATAGGGAACTTAGTCATTCCATAAAACAAAAACAATATCCCTATCATTAGAGTCCCAGAAGAAGAGTGGGGTAAGGGGGCAGAAGGTTTACTTGAACAAATTATAGGTGAGACTTCCCTAACCTGGGGAAGGAAACAGGCATTCAAGTCCAACAGCCACAGAGAATGGATCCCCTCAAAATTAGCACAAATAGGTCAACACCAAGACACAGTGAAATTGGAAATATAAAGATAAACAGATTCTGAAGGCAGCTAGGGACAAAAGGTCCTTAATACACAAGGGTAGATGTAGAAGACTAGTAGCAGACCTGTCTACTGACACTTGTCAAGACAGAAAGGAGTGGCAGGAAATGTTTAACAAGCTGAATGGGGAAAATATGCAGCCATGAATTCCTTATCCATCAAGTCTGTCATTCAGAATAGGAGAGATTAACTGTCCAGACAAATAAAAACTAAAGGAATGTGTGACCACTAAACCAGCCCTGCAAGAAATTTTAAAGGACAATCTTTGAAGAGCAGGAAAAAAAATGTAAAAACCACAAGATCAAAGTAACTAAGACTTCAAAGAACCAGAGAACATCATCAGAAACACCAACTCTGTAGGTAACACAATGGCACTAAATTCTTACCTTTCAATAATCACTCTGAAAATAAATGAACTAAATGCTCCATCAAAAGACATCAAGTATCAGAATGGATTAAAAATATACGATCCATGTATATGCTGCCTACAAGAGCCTTATTGTAGACCTAAAAACATCTGCAGATTGAAAGTGAGAAGATGAAGAATCATCTACCATGCTAATGGATGTCAAAAGGAAGCTGGAGTAGCCATACTTATATCAGACAACCCAGATGTTAAAATAAAGATGGTAACAAGAGAAGAGGAAGAACATTATATCATAATTAAGGGGTCTATCTACCAAGAAGATCTAACAAATATTTATGCCCCCAACTAGATGGCCCCCAAATATATGAATCAATGAATCACAAACATAAAGAAACCCATTGATAAGAATAAAATAACAGTAGGGGACTTTAATACCCTACTTACAGCAAAGGACAGATCATCTAAGCAGAAAATAAACAAGAAAACTGGACCAGATGGACTTAACAATATATTCAGAACATTTCGCCCTAAAGCAGCAGAATATACAATCTTCTCAAGTGTACATGGAACATTCTCCAGAACAGATTACATGTAAAGTCACAAATCAGCCCTCAACAAGTAAAAAAAGACTGCGATCAAGCACGCAATGAAATTGTGAATATTTTCAGAACAAAACACTATGAAATTTGAAGTCAACTGCAAGAAAAAATTTAAGGGAAAGCCCTCAAATACATGGAGGTTAAAGAATATCCTACCAAAGAATGAATGGGTTAACCAGGAAATTAAAGAATGGATTAAAAAAATATATGGAAGCCAATGAAATTGAAAACAAGAGAGTCCAAACCCTTTGGCAGGGAGCAAAGGCAGCCCTAGGAAGAAAATATATTGCAATTCAAGACTTCCTCAAGAAGAAAGGTCACAAGTAAACAATCTAACCTTATACCTAAAGGAACTAGAAATGGAGCAGCAAATAAAGCCTAAAGCCAGCAGAAGAAGGGAAATTATAAAGATTAGAGCAGAAATAAATGACACAGAAACAAAAAATCCCCAGGTGAACAGATCAACGTAACTGAGAGCTGGTTCTTTGAAAGAATAAACAAAACTGATAAACCCCTAGCCAACTCATCAAGAAGAAAAAAGAAAAGGACCCAAATAGATAAAAATCACAAATGAAAGAGATATCACAATTAACACCACAGAGATACAAACAATTATAAGAGGATACTATGAGGGGCACCTGGGTGGCTCAGGTGGTTAAGCATCTAACTTCGGCTCAAGTCATGATCTCAGAGTTTGTGAGTTCCAGCCCCACGTTGGGCTCTGTGCTGACAGCTCAGAGCCTGGAGCCTGCTTCACATTCTGTGTCTCCCTCTCTCTACCCCTCTCCAACTCATGATCTGTCTCTCTCTGTCTCTCAAAAATAAATAAAAACATTACAAAAAAAAAAAAGAGAGAATACCACGAAAAATTATATGCCAACGAATGAGGCAATCTGGAAGAAATGGACAAATTTCTAGAAACTCTTAAGCTACCAAAACTGAAACAGGAAGAGACAGAAAACTTGAATGACCCATAATCAGCAAAGAAATTGAATCAGTAATCAAAAACTCCCAAAAAACAAGAGCCCGGGGCCAGATGTCTTGCAGGGAATTCTACCAGACATTTAAATAAGAGTTAATACTTATTTTTCTCAAACATGTTCCAAAAAATAGAAATGAAAGGAAAACTTCCAAACTCCTTCTACAAGGTCAGCATTACCTTGATTCCAAAATCAAATAAAGACCCCACTAAAAAGGAGAACTACAGACCAATTTCCCTGATGAACATGGAAGCAAAAATTCTCAGTAAGATACTAGCGAACCAAATCCAACAGTATATTAAAATAATTATTCATGACGATCAGGTGGGATTTATTGCTAGGCTGGTTCAATATTTGCAAATCAATCAATATAATACACCACATTAATAAAAGAAAGAATAAGAACCATATGATCCTATCAATAGATGCAAAAAAAGCACACGAGAAAATACAGCACCCATTCTTGATAAAAACCCTCAACAAAGTAGAGATAGACGGAACATCCCTCAAAATCGAAAAGGCCAATATCGAAAGACTCAGCATTGATATCCTCAATGAGGAAATTCTGAGAGATTTCCCCCTCAAGTCAGGAACACGACAGGGAAATGCACTCTCACCAATGTTGTTCAACATAGTGTTAGAAGTCCTAGCCTCAGCAATCAGGCAACAAAAAGAAATAAAGGGCATACAAACAGGCAAGGAAGAAGTCAAACTTTCACTTATATGCAGATGACATGGTACTCTATGTAAAAAACCCAAAAGACTACACCAAAAATGCTAGAACTCATACATGAATTTAATGAAGTCACAGGATACAAAATCAATGTGCAGAAATCAGTTGCATTTCTATACACCAATAACGAAGCAGCAGAAAAATAAACCAAGGTATAAATTCCATTTACAATTGCACCAAAAACAACAAGATACCTAGAATAAGCCTAACGAAAGAGGTATAGGTCTATACCCTGAAACCTATGGAAAACTTATGAAAGAAACTGAAGAGGACACAAAGAAATGGAAAAGCATTCCATGCTCATGGACTGCAAAAACACTGTTAAAATGTCTATACTACCCAAAGCAATCTACATATTTAATGCAATCCCCATCAAAATACCACCAGCATTCTTCACAGAGCTAGAACAAACAATCCTAAAATCTGTATCAAACCAGAAAAAGACCCCAAATAGCAAAAGCAATCCTGTAAATAAAAAATAAAAAAAAAAAAAAAGAGGTGTCACGGTTCTAGATTTCAAGCTATATCACAAAGCTATAGTCATCAAGTCAGTATGACACTGGCACAAAAACAAACACACAGACAATGAAATAGAAGAAGAAAACCCAACGATGGACATACAACTATATGGTCAACTCATCTTCAAAAAAGTAGGAAAGAATATCCAATGGAAAAAAAAGTCTCTTCAACAAATGGTGTTGGGAAAACTGGACATCAACATGCAGAAAAATGAAACTGGACCACTTTCTAACAAACACAAAAATAAATTCAAAATGGATTAAAGACCTAACTGTGAGACAAGAAACTATCAAAATCCTAGAGGAGAACACAGGCAACAACCTCTGTGACCTCAGCCATAGCAACTTCTTACTAGACATGTTGCCAAAGGCAAGGGAAATGAAAGCAAACATGAACTACAGGGACTTTATCTAGATAAAAAGCTTCTGCACAGTGAAGGAAACAATCAACAAAACTAAAAGGCAGCCTGTGGAATGGGAGAAGATATTTGCAAATGACATATCTGATAACAAGTTATTATATAAAATCTATAAAGAACTTCTCAAACTAAACACCCAAAAAAACAAACATCCCATTAAGAAATGGACAGTGGCATCTGGGTGGCTCAGTGGATTAATCTTCCAACTTCAGCTCAGGTCATGATCTCACAGTTTGTCAGTTGAAGCCCCACACTGGGCTCTGTGCTGACAGATCAGAATCTGGAGCCTGCTTCAGATTCTGTGTCTCCGTCTCTCTCTGCCCCTCCCCTGTTCATACTCTGTCTCTCTCAAAAAGAAACATAAAAAAAAAAAAAAAAAAAGAAAGAAAAGAAAAGGGCAGAAGACATACATAGACACTTTCCAGAGAAGACATCCAAGTGGGTTACACACACATGAAAAGATGCTCACCATCACTCATCATCAGAGAAATACAAATCAAAACCATGATGAGATACCACCTCAAACCTGTGAGAATGGCTAACATTAATAACACAAGAAACAGGTGTTGGCCAGCATGCACAGAAAGGGGAATCTCCTTGGACTGCTGGTGGGAATGTAAACTGGTGCAGCCACTCTGGAGAATAGTGTTTTGGAGGTTCTTCAAAAAACTAAAAATAGAACTAACCTACAATCCAGCAATTGCACTATTAGGTATTTACCCAAAGGACACAAAAATACAGATTCCAAGGGGTACGTGCACCCCAATATTTAGAGCAACATTATCAACAATAGCCAGACTATGGAGGGACTAAATGTCCATTAATCAATGAGTGAATAAAGATGTGGTATACATATGCAATGAAATATTACTCAGCCACCAAAAAGAATGAAATTTTACCATTTGCAATGACATGGATGGGGGTAGAATGTACTATGCTAAGTGAAATAAGTGTATCAGAGAAAAACAAATACATGATTTCACTCGTGTGGAATTTAACTAACAAAAAAGATGAACATATGGGAAGGCTGGAGGGGAGAGAAGAAAGGGACACAAAGAGACTCTTAATGATAGAGAAAATGAGAGCTGACATAGGGAGGTGGTTGTGAGATGGGCTGGATGGGTGATTAGTATTAAGGAGGGCACTTGTGATAAGCACTGGGAGTTATGTGAAGTGATGAATCACTGAATTCTACTTCTGAAACCAACATTGCACTGTATATTAACTAATTAAAATTAAAAAAAGAAAAAGATAAGCAAATGATAAGGTAGCTAACTTCAGAAGTCAGTAAGTTTAAGTGAATACATCCTAAATAAGTTTCAGGTGATCTCATTTCTTCAAATCAAGGACATTAAAATATAATTTTTGAATTTTTCATCCAGAAAAAATATATATAACTTTTTAAAATATTTATTTTTGAAGGAGAAAGAGATAGAGTGTGAACAGGGGAGGGGTGTAGAGAGAGGGAGTCACAGACTCCAAAGCAGACTCCAGGTTCTGCGCTGTCAGCACAGAGCCCAACATGGGACTCAAATTCAGAAGTCGTGAGATGATGATCTGAGCCAAAGTTGGAGGCTTAACCACTGAGCAACCTGGGCACCCCAGAAAAGATATTTTTTTAACTAACTACATTTTAATCAAGTCCAGGCCAAGTTATTTACACCAATGTGCTTTACTAAATTTTAGGTTTGTCAAAACTAAATGTGTGCCTTGATTTAATTTTCTTTCCAGAATTCTGGAAATTAACCAAAAGCTTGAACAATCCAAGCAGCATTTAAAAAGGTTAATTTTGTATCACACACACTCCAAGTTAAAGGAAAGAAAAATGACTATGGAAATGTCACTTCCTACTCATATCTCATGCAAAGGAAGTCTGGTTTAAACCTACCTAGAACAGTGTTACACAGTAACTGCAGTTGATAGATCAAATTTCTTTATAAATTGTCTATGGAGCGATTTCCTGTGTCCAGGATTCCTAACCAAAATATTAATTTACCAAAGTGAACAATATTATACACACAGACTATCTCTTAAGGTGTAGTCCTTTTCTCTGTTTTACTATTGTGATCATTCACCCATATATAAAAGAATTCAGAGTTCTTTTAAAAAGAGCATGTTTCATGCTGTGTACATTGCTTCCTCTGCTGGAAATGCAATTCTTGTCTGAAAATATTCTTACAAGTCAGTTCATTTTCTTAATACTTCTTTTATAAAACCTTTATTGACCTCTCCCCACCAAACACACTCTACTCCAGTTAGAGAATATATACATTTTTGATGTTTACTAACATAAGCACAAAATGTTCCCCCCATTAAGCTGTAAAACCCCTTGAAATCAGAGATTATATATATTATTATATATATATATATAAAACTCATACTAATACATCACCACTTAATTCCTGGAAATAAACTGAAAAAATGTTACACGCTGGGGCATATGGGTGGCTCAGATGGTTAAGTTCCGACTCTTGATATCAGCTCAGGATTATCTCACGGTTCTTAAATTCAAGCCCCATGTCAGGCTCTCTGGGATGACAGCACAGAGACTGCTTGGGATTCTCTCTTCCTCTCTCTCTGCCCTTCCCCTACTCCTGCTCTCTCTCTCTCAAAAATAAATAAAAAATTTAAAAAATGTTATACACTGGGTGGCTCATTCAGTGAGGCTCTTGATTTCGGCTCAGGTCATGATTTCATGTTCTGGAGACCGAGTCCCGTGTTGATGTAGAGTCTGCTTGGGATTCTCTCCCCTCTCTCTGCCCCTCCCCCACTCACTCATTGTACTCTCTCAAAACCTTTAAAAAAAATTTATACTTCAATTATACCTCAATTTTAGAAACATTATAGAAATAGGGGAAAGACACAGTTTGCCTAAGATCCATTAGCACCTATCCTGCACAGACTATTAATATATATGAGAGAAATCATGATCATTACGAACTATAAAGCTTCTCAGTATCTTTAAGTAAAATGGGCATGGTGGCTAAGCTACATAAAATCTGTGATAGCCAAGTGCTAACTCTAATGAATTAGTCATTAGATCATTCTCTTCAAGAGTCTAAGCATTCAGTGTGAAAGAATGCCATGACTTATCATCAGTGTCTGCCAGGAGAGAAAAAGAATGTTGGCATGTGGGCCACATATTTGCCATTTCAAGTTGCAATAACTTCAAAGGTCCCTTTGAATACAGTGATTATCAGCTAAATTGTGGGCATTTTACTCTCATTTACAGTTAAGAACTCAACTAGAAAATGCACAGTATGGAAAAAAATCATACAAGTTATAACAGGGCTAAAATTTGAGCAATAAATTGTAAGATTGAGGAATTGAAACCAAATGCTAGGTGGGATTCAGAAATAAATAATTATACTTTTAATTATCATTCTAAAACCTTTAATAATGTATAATATCCTTCAATACTGCCAATTCTGAATTTCACTGTCATTTGAAATCATCTAAAACAACAGCCTATGGTCTGCAATGGCAGATTTTAATTTCAATAAATCAAAGGTTATTAAATCATGTATCATCACAGTGACATTTCCTAAAACCCTAGGAATACACCACATACTTAAAGCAATGTTTTAAAATAACAAAATTCCAGTACATCTACCTTCAAATACATACTTAGAATCTCAATATTGAAGTTTTACCTACAGTAATTTTGTCCTAATTATTGAAAAAGGGTGTGTGTGTGTGTGTGTGAGATGTTCAAGAAATAGAGGCATCTCATATGGCAAAATGAATGTTTTGCAATGAATTGAAACCAGAGGTAAATTGAGGAGTTTGGGAAGATGGCAGAGCAAGAGGATCCTGAGCTCACTTCCTCCCATGGATACACCAAGACCATAACTACAGTGCAGCTCATTCTGAAAAGGGCCCAAAGACTAGCGTAACAGCTCTTCCACAATGAGGATAAAGAGAAAAGGCCATACTGAGAAGAGAAGAAGAGGCAGGGACACAGTTGGGAACCAAATATGTCAGCATGGTGACCCACAAACAGGAGTGATATCACAAGCACACAGCTCCACCCTGAGGAGTGAAAGGATCAAAGCCCAAATAAGGCACCCCTGCCCCAGGATGTGCATCAGGAAAACAAGCCCCCTTATAACATGTGGCTTTGAAAATCAAGGCAACTTCACTCTGGGAGAGTTGGAAAGCTATAAGAAACTTAGAATCCACTCCTAAAGTGCCAGTGTACTCCATCATTCAGTTTGAGACCCAACAGCAGTTTGAAAAAAACGAGTTATTAAGTGAAGGATATTTACTAATTTTAGGGTGTCTGCCAGAAAGGCTCAAGCGTAGGGATTTTCTCCAGAAACAAAGTCCTACCAGGTGCCATTTTTCTTCCCCTCCTATAGCCTAGCTGGCCTGATGCTTGTGGAAGCCAGTTCTGACACTCTCCATTTACCTTGTTAGTACTGCTCACCCTGCTCTAGTGTTCCCCTATGGATGTGCCCCATCCAACCCACTTGCCCTGGCAGGAGCCACTCCAAAATGGCTTATGCCACACCACACCCACCAGGCAGCTTCAGCTAGGACCTGTGTCCACCCAAAGTGACTACTGCTAATACAACTAGTAAGCAGCAGAAGCTAAAATTGGTATCCTGTCCACCTGCATGGCCTCAAAAGTTACACCTGGGCCTTTAAGCTAGCTGGCCTGAGGCTGATTCCTGCCCACCAGCACTCCTGTAGTGGATAGGGTCTAGCTACAACAGAAGGGTAAAGAAAGCCCACATAAGGGACACATATGGACCACCTGGTTCTGGTGGTTGGGGGTACTGTGCTACAGGGAACCATAAAATGTCTTCTATACAAGACTACTACATTTAAGACCAGAAGACATAGCTGACCTATGTAAGAAAGAGACACAAACAGAATCAGACAAAATGAGAGAGAAGTATGTTCCAAATGAAAGACCAAAACACAACATCAGAAAAAGAACTATATAAAACTATATAAGAAATCTACCTGATAAAGAATTATTCAATGTAATGGTCATAAATATGTTCACTGGACTTAAGAGTAGAATAGATAAAAATCAGGGGTATCTAACTGGCTCAGCTGGTAGAGCGTGTAACTCTTGGTGGGTTGTAGTTTTGAGCCCCACATTGGGTGGAGAGATTACTTAAAAAATAAAAATCTTAAAAAAAAAAAAAAGAGTAGAATGGATACTCTGTGAGAACTTCAACAAAGAGAAAATATAAAATGCACCAGAGCTACAGAATATAATAAATGAAATGTAAAACACACTAGAGGAAATCAACCTAAGATTAGAGAATGGAGTACAGTGAGCCTGAAGACAGGGTAATGGAATTACCCAGGGTGAGCAGTATAAAAATTCGAAACTTGAACAATGAGAGATTTCTGGGACAATATTAAGTGTACTAACATTCACATTACACTATTCCCAGAAGGACATAAGAAAGAAAGCACCAGTAAACTTCTGTGAAGAAATAATAGCTGAAAACTGTCCTGAGGAAGGAGGCAAACATCAGGGTCCAAAAGGCACAGAAAGTCACAACATGACCTCAGGAATTCCACACCAAGAGACAATAACTAAAATGTCAGAAATTAAAGATGAAAGAGAGAATCTTAAAAGCAGCAAGAGAAAAGCAACTAGTAACATACAAGGGGAACCCCATAAGGCTATCATATTATTTTTCAGCTGAAACATCGTAGGCTAGAAGGGAGTAGCATGATATATTCAAAGTGCTGAAGGAATAAACCAACAACCACGAACACTGTTCCCAGAAAGGCCATGATTCAGAATGGAAGGAGAGATAAAGAGTTTCCCGAACAAACACAAATTAAAGAAGTTTATCACCACACAACCAGCCTTATGAGAAGTGTTAAAGGGGCTTCTTTAATTGGAAAAGAAAAGGTCATAAACAAAAGTTAAAAAATTAAGAAAGGAAAAAAATCTCACTGGTAAAAGTAAACATACAGTAAAAGGCAGTAGATCAATTGCGTATAAAGCTAAAACAAAAATTGAAAGACAAAAGCATTATATCTACAATAGTTAAAATATACAAAAAGATACAAAATATGACATCATATACATAAAATACATAAATATGTAGTGCTTTTAGAATGTGTTTGGGGGCACCTGGATGGTTCAGTTGGTTAAGCAGTATCCAACTTCAGCTCACATCATGATCTCAGAGCTCACGAGTTTGAGGCCCATTTTGGGCTCTGTGCTGACAGCTCAGAGCCTGGAGACTGTTTCAGATTGTGTCTCCCTCTCTCTCTGTCCCTCCCCCATTTGTGTGCTCTCGCTTGCTCGCTCTCTCAAAAATAAAAATAAACATTAAAAAAAGTTTAGAATGTGTTTGAACTTCCGCAACCATCAACTTAAAATAGACTGCTATATACATAGGATGCAATCTATGAACCTCATGGTACCCACACGTCAAAAACCTGTAAAAGATACACAAAAAATAAAAGAAATCCATGCGTCACACTAAAGAAAGTCATCAAATCGCAACAAAAGAGAGCAAAAGATGGAGAGAACAACACAGAAGAACTACAAAAGAACCAGAAAACAATTTAAAAAATGGCAATAATACCCACCTATCAATAATTACTTTAGGGGCACGTGGGTGGCTCAGTTGATTGAGCACTGATTCTTGATTTTGGCTCAGGTTATGAGGGGTTGTGGGACTGAGCCCTGTGTGGAGCTCTCAGTGAGTGTGGAGCCTGCTTAATTAAGACTCTCTCTCTCTGCCCTCTCCCCCACTTGCACTATCTAATTTAAAAAAATTACTTTAAATGAAAATGGAATGACTGCTTCAAACAAAAGATACAGTGACTGAAAGGCAAAAAAAACAAGATTCATCTAAGTGCTGCCTACAAGGGACTCCCGTCAGACTTAAATACACAAACAGACTAAAAGCGAAGAGATGGTAAAAGATATTCCATGGAAATGTAACTGGGGGGAAAAAACTGGGTAGCAACACTTAGACAAAACATTTTAAAACAAAAAGTGGGCTAGGAGATAAAGAGATATTACATAATAATGAGATCAATCCAACAAGAGGATGTAACAATTGTAAATTTCTACACATTCAGCATAGAAGCACTTAAGCTTATAAAGCAAATATTAAGAGACACAATGGGAGAAATTGACAGTAATACAGTAAGAGTAGGGGACTTGAACATTTACATCAATGGACAGATCACCCACAGAGAAAATCAGTAAGGAAACAGTTGCTTTGAACAACACATTAGACTGCGTAAAATAAAGATATATACAAAACATTCCATCCACAAGACAGCAGAATACACATAATTTTCAAGTGCACATGGAACACTTTCCAGGACAGATTACATGTTACACCACAAAACAAGTCTCAACAAATTTAAGACTGAAATCATATCAAGCATCTCTTCCAACCACACTGGTATGAAACTAAAATTCTAGTACAAAGAAAAACTGGAAAAAAACACAAAGAGACCAAACAATATGTTACTAAACATTCAATTAGTCAACAAAGAAATCAAAGAGAAAATAAAAACATCCTTGAGACAAATGGAAATGGAAACACAACAATTCAAAATTTGGAGGATGCAGCAAAAGAAATTCTTAGAAGTTTATAGTATGATACAGGCCTACCTCCAGAGAAAGGAAAAATATCAAATAAACCATATAACCTTACACCTAAAGAACTAGAAGAACAAACAAAATCCAAGATTAGGAGGAAAAAAACAGACTCTTTAAACAACAGAGAAGAGCAATAAAACTAAGGGCTGGTTCTTTGAAAAGATAAACTTAGCCAGATTCATAAGAAAAATGAGATGATTCAAATAAATAAAATTAGAAGTGAAACAGAAGTTACAACCAACATCAAAGAAACAATGATTATCAGAGACTAATATGAAAGACTGCATGCCAAGATATTAAACAATATATAAGAAACAGATGAACTCTTAGAAACATACTATCTTCCAAGAGTGAAACAAGAAGAAGTAAAACGTGAATGGACCAATTACTAGTACTGAAATGGAACTGATAATCAAAAAACTCCAAATAAATGCATGTCTAAGATGAAACAGCTTCACAAGTACATTATACCAAACATTTATTTTCTTTTTAATGTTTTATTATTTATTTTTGAGAGACTGAGGCAGAGCATGAGTGGGGGAAGGATAGAGAAGAGGGAGACACAGAATCTTAAGCAGCTCCAGACTCTAAGCTGTCAGCACAGAGCCCAACACGGGGCTTGAACTCATGAACCGCAAGATCATGACCTGAGCCGAAGTCGGACGCTTAACCGACTGAGCCACCCAGACACCTCAATACCAAACATTTACGTAAGAGTTAACACCTACTCTCTGTCAAACTATACCAAAAAAATGAAGACGTAGGAATGTTTCAAATTCATTCTATGAAGCCAGCATTAACATAAGACCTAAACCACATGAAGACACTCCAAAAAAAAAAAACAAAAAAAAAAAAGAAAGAAGAAAAAATGTCAAGCTTGCATCTATGATGAACACAGATGCAAAAATCCCCAGCAAAATATTAGCAAACTGACTTCAACAATACATTTAAAGTATCATTCACCATGATCTGGTGGGATTTATTCTAGGGATGCGAGGATGGATCAATATTCATAAATCAATTACCAGGATTTTGGAAGTTTAAAAATCATGCAATTTCCACAGATAATAAAAAGCTTGTAATCAAATTCAACATCTGTTCATGGTAATAACTCTCCACAAAACAGGTACAGAGGGAACATACCCCAACAAAGTATGGGACACATAACAAACCCAGAGCTAATACCATTAACCAAGGTAAAAAGCTGAAAACTTTTCCTCTAAGATCAAGAAGGCAAGGATGACTACTCTTGCCATTTTTATTCAACATAGTATTGGAAATCCTAGCCACAGCAATTAGACATGAAGAAATAAAATGTATCCAAATTGGTAAGAAAGAAGTAAAACTGTCACTGTTAGCAAATGACATGGTATTACATATAAAAAACCATAAAGACTACACCAAAAATTGTTAGAATAAACAAATTTAGTGAAACTGCAGGACCACTAAACAGTTATCTGTTAGGTCTCTCTATATTGATAACAAGCTATAAGAAAGAGACATTAAGAAAACAATCCCATTTATAACTGCATTAAAAACAATTAAATACCTAGGAATAAAGTTACCGAAGGGGTTGAAAGTCCTGTACTTTGAAAACTATAACACAATAATGAAAGAAACTGAAGATAACACAAAAAAAGGAGATCAGGATTTGAGCCAAAATCAAGTCAGACACTTAACCAAATGAGCCACCTAGATGACCTCGTGGTGAGCATTTCTTAATATATGTAAATACATAAATGTCAAGTCACTGATATAATAAATATTGTATGTCAACAATACTACAATTAAAATTTTGTTTAAAGCACATATAAACTAAGTGGTTTCAACTACGGAAACTAATGAAGGAATTTTCAATTGCTAAAACACTGCTTTAATATTTCAAAGGAATGTAATAAACAGCATGAAATAAAACTAAAATTATTTGATCACAAAAATGATAAAACATCTTTATTAGTCCAGGTAAAATCAAGCTTCATGTGAAAATTTAAATTATTAAATTCTCTTTATCTTTTACTTCATCTTTGTTTACCTGACCACAATTTGATAATAGAGAGAACTTAAATCTCATTAGTCACCCTTTTGTTATTTTAGATGGCTTTAACTTACCTTTAAAAATCTGAAAACTTACAATTTTGAAATCGAGTATGTTCACTATAATTATATTCAGGAAGTATACTGATTATAAATAATTCAGTAAGTACTTGAAATCTGAAGATGATAAATAAAGTCCAAACCTGCATCTCTCCTTTTTCATCAGGCTTAGCTGGTTTTGCAGCCTCAGTAGCTGAATTTTTCAAACTTTCTTTGCTACAGCGCAGAAGTACTTCTACTACATATAAAGGATCCAGTTCACCAGAATTAGGCTAGAAAAAACAAGGTAAAAGAAACTTACTATGTCTTAAAAATTGAAAGAAAAATTTTAAGTTGTATATGTACAGGGACTATGTTGTCAGCATTTAGCATTATGATAATGGCACGTTCTGCATGGTAAATATTTATGTCATGATATAAAGGCTGTCCTGCATCCTTCAACATGCTCCACTGGATGTGAAAACATAGAAATTACTTGATACTGCAGAATTCAGATGAGATCAAGGTGTTCATGATGGTATGGGTATAGACTTGATACTTATGCATTTAAAGACTATGAGTTGTTAACTATGAGATAAAATGCCATTTTAAGTTTCCAATGATTAGTTTATCATTTTATTATATCAGAATTAGAAAAAGAAACCGTAAGAAATTAACAGTATCAGAAAACAAATCTGTATCTTCAAATTATCCTAATTAGACAACATGAAAATTATCCTGAAAGATTAGTTTATTACTTAGTATATTAGCACCTCTGTAATGTGGTTTTATGTCATTTTATTAAGACTTTATTAAAAGACTTGTCTTTTATATTCTCTAATAAACATGATTGTCGAGATCCAAGGATTAATTACATCTGTAATTTATGATAATCTGTTAGAGAGCACTGTTGTTCAAACAATAATAAGAAATTTTTCTTCAGGAAAGAATTCCTCTCTGCTTTTGAATTCAATATGTGAGTGATCTCTTTTGTATAAAATCAATAAAAGAAAAGTTATTTTGATTGAGGAGTGAACACGTAAAAGAAGTGACTGCTTAGTATTCCCCAGGCAGTTACTGTTCAAAACTGGAAAACTTTTAAGAAATGACAATAAGACCATACCTACAATCTATTTCTGTAATCAACTACCAATTGCTTAACAATGGTAAAATATATTTCCAAATACAAACCAAAAATACAATCATAGTTATCTTAAATTACTGAGTTCAAATTTCTGAAAGTATAAGCTCTACTCCTCAAGAAAATAGGTTTTCTTCTTCCACTGGGTTCTTTTTTTCTCCCTCAACATACATTTTTTTCAAAATATGGTTACTCTTAAAGAAGTTTCAAAACATTCTTCGTTTTGGTATAGACACAAACAAAAGTCGAATAATATTTTCAATTAGGTCTGTATTTGCAAAGATTATGTATTATGTAGAGCTTAGTCAATATAAAATGATTTTATAAACAGTGAGCCAAATAGTTATGACCCAACTGTTAATTCTTCCAAGGAACAAATGACTCTGAGAATCAAGATCATTATCTTTAGTTTTCTAGAAGGGAAAAAAACCCTTTGTGTAAGACACATTCCACAGTTTGATTAATGAATTAACCCCAAATTGTTAGGTGACAAGTAAGTATTTAAACAGAAATAATCTAAGATTTATGAACCATCTGTAATGCAGATAATTTAAAATTGTCTTACTGGTTTTAGTTCCAACCCCACAGATTAGTTACTCAATGTTCTATTTGGCTTTTCGATGACTTAGTATAAATTCTTTAAATTTTTATAACTATCTCCTTATTTTTAACTTCTTAATTTTACAAGTGAACTATCTTTTTCCTAACTTCTTTTCATTCTTTTTAAAATGTGGCTAATTTCTTACCTCAAATGGAAATTTTCAGATTAAAATGTAATTTTGGTAATCTCGAGTTTGTAGAATGTAAAGAAATAATATAAAATAAATGTTGACAATAACATTTGAATCTCTTTAAAATGCTTCAACTATTTTCTTCCTCAGTGTGTCTTTTTCCTCTCTCTCTAGCAAACCACATTAACCTATAAAAATCTTTGAATCAGTATTCTAATAGGTTACATAATCAATAAAAATGTATTTCATGTTTTTAGTGAACAAATGTAAGTGGAAAAATCAGTTTTACCATCATAAGCAGAAAAAAAGTGAAATGTGTTCTTTCCTATTCCTCATTCCATATTTGCCTAAAAAAATTCTCATCACCTGCTACTACTTTTAAACATGGATTAAGGACCAAAAGAGGCAAATCATTTAAAAACTTGTTTACTGTGTGTGTATAAACGTAATTATGTTAGGGATAATTTTTCTCCCTTAAAAATATAAAACCTGAAATCAACTACCAGCATGACAGACCAGTTTCCCAAGCAAATTTAAGAAAGTTTTATAAAAAACCAACCATGTAAAGTCTCTCTCTGGAAGTGGTCCTAAAGACATAGCATATGAAGAAACATCTATTCAAGAAAGTACACTAAAATTCATTAGAAACAATGTGAGTCTGATATCTAAGCCAAGATCACTCCCACTTCATTCTTCCTAACTCAGCAAGATAGAAACTGCAGACTAGTGAAGCCAAAAAACACAGCAAGGCAGATCCCTTCTCCCTGAAGCTCTCTCAACTGGAGGGAAATCTTCTGAAGAGGGGTAGGATGGCAGCATTTCTTAACTTGCTCCCACCTACCCACTGCTGAGGCTAAGTTCTGGGCAAGTGAATCTGATAGGTGGGGGCACCCTTCTTCTGCCCAGCCACCAGTGGTTAGCCAGAGACTATCTCAGGTGTGGTACTGCTGAGAATGCTGAGGCCTCAATTGCTCTTGCGTCCCTGACAGTTAGGGCATTGCTTTCATGCTGGTAGAGGCAAGCTGTAAATACTTGAGGCTACTGCCTCCATGCTTTACCTGCCAGGTCCTTACCTAAACACTTTCGGACCTGTTAGGTAAAGCCGGTTATGAGTGGGGGGTGGAATAGATTTCATTCAATCCAGCTAATTACAAACCTAATAAACAAAAAATATGCCTGTAAGAGAGGAGGAAAAGAGGGACCCGTACCAACAGTGCAACATTATTTTAAAATGTTCAATTTCAAAGAAAAAATGTTAAGACATGAAGAGAAAAGTATGATCCAAAATCTATGTACCAGAAAAAAAGCAAGAAACAGAAGAAAGTGCCTATGAGAGTGACCACATGTTAAATTAAACAAAGACTTAATGGTAGCCAGTATAAATATGCTCCAACAAGTAAAGGAACCATAATTAAAGAACTAAAGGAAGGTACAATAACAATGTCATATCAAATAGAGAATATTAATAAAGACAGATATGATAAAAACAACCAAAAAGGAAATTCATGAATTCATTATGTACAATGCCTGAAATGAAAAAAATCACTAGAAGGGCTCAAAAGATCTGAAGTAGCCGAACAAAACAGTAACACATTTGAAGAGATTAAACAATCCAAAAACCGGGGGGAAAAGGAGAAAATTAAAAGAACCTCAGAGAAATACAGGATAACAATAAGTATAACATACTCCTCTGATCTGCAGGAGAGAAAAGGGCTGAGAAAATTTTGATGAAATAATGGCTGAGAACTTCCCACATTAATTGAAAAACGTCAATCTACATATCCAAGAAACTCAATGGACTCCAAGTAGAAAAAAGAGATGGAAAAACAGGCACATCATGGTAAAAAAGCGGAAAACCAAATACAAGAAGACTCTTGAAAACAGCAAAAGAAAAAAGACTCATCTCTCACAAAGGACCACAACAAGATTAACAGCAGAAACCTCTCAGCACGAACAATGAAGAACAGAAGACAGTGCATTGGCATATTCATTGAAAAGCGCTTGTAACCAAGAATCTATTTATCCCAGAAAGTTATCAATCAATAATAGACATTCCGAGAAAAAGAAAAACTGAGAGAATGTGCTGCTAGCAGAACTACTTTGTAACTCTTGAGGCTGAAAGGAGGTGATCTAAATATTAATCTGAATCTACATGAATAAACAGAGCACTGGTAAAGGTAACTATGTAATTATTAAAGATGGTATAAAGAATTATTTTTTTCTTTTAATTTTTTTTATTTATTATTGAGACAGAGACAACAAGAGCAGGGGAGGGGCAGAACGAGGGAGAGACACAGAATCCAAAGCAGGCTCCAGGTTCTGAGCTGTCAGCACAGAGCCTGATGCAGGGCTCGAACTCATGAACTGTGACATCATGACCTGAGCCGAAATGGGACACTTAACCGACTGAGCCACCCAGGCACCCCAAGAATTATTTCTTTTTCAGGGTGCCTGGGTAGCTCAGTCGGTTAAGTGTCCGACTCTTATTTCAACTCAGGTCATGATCTCATGGTTCCTGAAATCAAGCCCTGTGTCTGGCTCTGCATGGACAGTGCAGAGCTTGCTTGGGATTCTTTCTCTCCCTTTCTCTGCCCCTCCCCTGCTCGTGCTCTCTCTCTCTCTCTCAAAATAAATAAACTTAAAAAAATTTTTTAAAAGAATTATTTTTTTCTATTACATGATTTAAAGGTAAAATTAATATGAATATTTTATTAAATTGTTAAGTCTAAAAATATAGAAATATAGTATATTTGCCAATAATACCACAAAGGAGGTGCGTAGGAGCAAAATTGTATTTAGATAAGGCAGTAACTCCAGGCAGTAAACTGAATCCAGAGGAACCAATAAAATGTACCAGAAATGATACATGATGGGATTAATATAACAAAAACGATAAATATTGCTCTCCTTTCATCTCAAAGCTTCTTTATAAATAGTCATTAAATCATATTAATAACTGTAACATGTATTTTTGAGTTCATAACATTTATAGACTATACCACAAAAAGAGGGAAAATGGAACAAATGCATATGGGGGTGATGGTTCTACATTTCATTGAAATTCAGTATAAATCTGAAACTTATTCTAACTTAATATGAAAATATTACGTATTAAATATTGAGCCCTAGCAACCACTAAGAAAACAAAAAAAGAGAGAGAAAAATGTAAATTATAGAGAAAGAAATCATTAAATAAACTGAAATGTTATGTTAGAAAATAAACACTGAATGCAAAAGGAGTAGAAAAACAAGAAATGAGATTATCGAAAACAAAAAGCCTAATGAAAGACACAAATCCAACTATATCAATAACACTAAAAGTAAATGGATTAAGCAATTAAGCAATCTAATCAATAGGCAGAGATTTTTCAGTCTGAATTAAAAAAGATCCAACTATGCAGTCTACAAGAGGCACATTTTAACCTCAATAACACAAGAAAGATTTAAAATAAAAAAGATGGAAAAAGGTGCATCATGTAAAAACAAAAAAAGGTGACATAACAATGCTAATTTCGGATAAATTTCTACTTTAATAGAACACAAAAACACATGAAGCAAAAAATGACAGAAATGAAAAGACAGACAATTCAAAAACAATAGTTGAGGGACCCCTGAGTGGCTCAACTGGTTAAGCATCTGACTCTGGATTTCAGCTCAGGTCATGATATCCCTGCTTGGGATTTTCGCTCTCCTTTTCTCTTTCCTTTTCTCTCTCTCCAAATTAATGAACTTTAAAAGAAAATAAAAATAATAGTTGAGACTTCAATACTTCCCTTTTAATAATGCACAGGACAACTAAACATAAAGATCTACAAAAAAGAAAACAGAAGACTTAAACAATACTATAAACCAATCAGACCTAATAGATATCTGAAGAATATCTCAACCAAAATACACAATTCTTCTCAACTGCACATAAAACATTCTGCAGGATAGATCACATGCCAGGCGATTAAACAAATCTCAATAAATTCAAAAGGACTGAAATAATACCAATTATTTCTCAACAACAATGGAATGACATTAGAAATCAAATATAGGGGACACTGGGGTGGCGCCGTCAGTTAAGCATTCGACTTTGGCTCAGGTCATGATCTCACGGTTTGTGGGTTTGAGCCTCGCATAGGGCTCGGTGTTAACCAGCTCAGAGCCTGGAGCCTGCTTCCGATTCTGTGTCTCCCTTTCTTTCTACCCCTCCCCCCTCACGCTCAGTCTCTCTCTCAATAATAAACATAAAAAAACCAGGCAGAAATTTGGGAATTTCATGAATATATGGAAATTAACACATTCCTAAATAACCAGTGAGTCAAAAAAGAAATCAAAAGGGAAGTTAGAAAATACATGGCAGTAAATGAAAATGAAGAAACAATATACTTAAAACTTAAGGGATTCAGTTAAAATATCTGCAGAGAAATTAACAGGCATAAATGCCTATATTAAACTGAAAGACCTCCAATTAATAACTTAACCTCCTACCTTAAGCTCCTACCTTAAGACAACAAAAAAGAACAGCAAACTAAAACTAAAGCTAACAGATGGAAGGATTAATAAAGATGGAGCAGAAAATAATGGAAATGAAAAATAGAAAAAAAAAAAACCAATGAGACCAAAAAGCTGGTTCTTTGACAGCAAAAACTGACAAATGTTTGGCTAGAAGATTCAAATTATTAGAATGAGAAATCAAAGAGGGACATTACAGACCACCTTCGGAAATGCACAGGATTATAAAGTAATACAGTGAATAACTGTATACAAGTAAATTAGGTAACCTAAATGAAATGGACTAATTTCTAAGAAAGCAAATCAATGAAAGGGATTCAGGAAGAAATAAACAATCTGAACAGACCTATAAAACTGACTTAGTAATCATGAACTACCCAGAAAGAAAAGCTAAGGTCCAGCTGTTCTGTCAAATTCTTCCAATAAAAAAAATTAATACCAGTTCTTCAAAAACTCTTCAAAAAACAGAAAAGAAGGGGAACACTTTCAAACTCATTATGAGGCCAGCATTAATCTGTTACCAAACCCAGACAAAGGCATCACAAGGAAACTACAGACATATATTTCCCGTGAATGTGAATGCAAAAGTCTTGTGCAATATACTAGCAAACTGAATCCAGGAACACATAAAAAAATATATATATATAATCCCCCAGGCAGGATTTACCCAGGAATCCAAAACTGGTTTAACACGTGAAAACCTGTTAGTCTAATATACTGTTAACAGAATAAATACAAAATAGAATAAAAAATAACCACATGATTATCTAAATAGGTACATAAAAAGCATTTAACAAAATACAACAATCTTTCATGACAAAAACACTCAACAAACTAGAAACGGAAAGAAACTTCCTGAACTTGTTAAAGGACACTTACCAAAACCCAAAGCTAACATCATTCTTAATGGATAAACCCTGGACATTTTTCTCTTAACTTAGGAAAACGACAAGTATATCTGCTCTCACTTCCATTAATATTGTACTCAAGGTTTTAGCCAGAACAATTAGGCCAAAAAAAAAAAAAAAAAAAAAAAAGAACAATCTTTTATACTTGAGAAACAATACATTACTAATTAAGAATATCCAAGTAAGAGGGAAAACATGCTATGTTCACACAGAAAGACTTAATTATGTTAGAACAATGATATTCTCCAAACTGATCTGAAGATTCAGTGCAAGCCCTCTGAGAAACCCAGCTGACTTCTTTGTAAAAAACTGACAAGCAGATAATCAAATTCACATGGAATTTTAAGGATCCCAAAATAGCCAAAACAATCTTGAAAAAGAAGAACAAAGTTGGAGAACTCCTAAGTCTACTTTTTTGAAACTTATCTACAAAGATATGGTAAATGAAGACAACAAGGTACTGGCACTGGGACAGACACAGAGGTCAATGAAATGGAACTGAGAGTCCAGAAATAAACCTATGTCTATGATCATCTGATATTTGATAAGGATGACAAGATCATATAAAGAGGAAAGAATTTCCTGACAACCAGGGTTAGGACAAGAATGAAGCTGGATCCTTACCTTATACCACATACAAAAATTAACTAAAAATGGATCAAGAGCCTAAATATAAGGGCTAAAACAATAAAACTCAGAAGAAAACACAGGGTTAAGTAAATCTTCATGACCTTGATGTTGGCAGTAATTTTTTTTTTAATGTTTATTTTTGAGAGAGGGAGAGAACGAGTAGAGGAGAGGTGGGCGGGTAGAAGAGAGGATCTGAAGTGAGCTGTGCTGACAGCAGAGCCCTATGGGGGACTTGAATTCATGAACCGTAAGGTCATGACCCGCACCTAAGTTGGACACTTAACTGAACCACCCAGGCGCTCAGGCAGTAGTTTCTTATACAGAACACCAAAACCGTGAGTAACAAGAAAAAAAGAAAAGATTACATGGATTATATCAAAACTAAAATCTTTTTGTGCTTCAAAGGACACTATCAAGAAAGTGAAGACACGACAGAAACTGGGAGATAAATATCTAGAAATCAAGTATCATAGAGAACTCATAACATAGTAATAAAATGAAAACTCAATTTCAATATGAGAAAAAGAGCTGAAGTGATTTCTCCAAAGAATATACAAAATGGCCAATAAGCATATAAAAAGAGGGGCACCTGGGGGGCTCAGTCGGGTGAGTGTCCAACTTCGGGTCAGTTCATGATCTCACAAGTCATGGCTTCGGGCCCCCGTCAGGCTCTGTGCTGTCAGCTCAGAGCCTGGAACCTGCTTCAGATCCTGTGACGCCCTCCTTCTCTGCCCCTCCCCTGCTTGCACTCTGACCTCTCTCTCAAAAATAAACAAACATTAAAAATAAATACATAAATAAATAATTTTTAAAAGCATATAAAAAGATCCTTGACAATATCAGTCATCATGGAAATACAAATCAAGCTACAATGAGATACCACTATACACCAAAAGTAATCATAAGGGTTGGTGAAGATGTGAAGAAATCAAAACTCTCATACATTGCTACTGGGAACTTGAAATGGTGCAGCCACTTTAGAAAACAACCTGGCAGTTCTTTAAATGGTCATACATTATCCATAGGACTCAGCAATTTCACTCCCAAAAGAAATGAAAACATATGTCCACACAAAAACTCAGACATGGATGTTTACAGGCACATTATTCATAAAAGCCCAAAGGTGGAAACAGTCCAAAGATAAATAAAATATAGTGTATCTGTTCAATGGCATGCTATTCAATCATAAAACGAAATGAAATGCTGATGTATACAACATGCTTGAACCCTGAAAACATTATGCTAAGCCAGACACAGAAGACCACATACCACATCATGATTCAATTTTATGAAATTTTCAGAATAGGCAAATCTATAGAGAACAGATTAGTAGTTGGTTAGGACTAATGGTATGGAAAGAAAAGGTGAAATGACTTAAGTTTCCTTTTCCTCCTGAGGTGATGAAAATCTTTTGAAATTGTGGTGACGGTAAAAATGCTAAAAGTCACTGAGTAAACAGTATAGTGTGTAAATACTATCTCGGTAAGACTGTTGACAAAAGAAACACACACAAAATGTACACCCTGTAGTGAAAAAAATATATAGCACTTCAGTACACTGTAGGTAAAAATATTCTGCCCTCAAATTCCCTTAAATACAGACAAGTTATGGAATGAATAAACTGGCAACAACTTTTCCATCATGGATTATATAAGTATGAATGGAACCACAACACTTAGCATTCATTTACTGCCACAGTTTCCATTGTACACAAAAAACAGAACAGCTGTCAGAAGTTTAAATCAAGACTACCATCCTTTCAAATGCTTCTCAAGGAAAATCATATCTTTGTTACTAATAATTATTCCTGAAGAAAATAATGCAGGTGTGTGTATATGGAAAGGAGAATAGGAGAAGACGTAGGCAAGCAGTTAATAGTTTTCTCATGCCTAAAGGTAGTGAAATAGAAAATGTAAAAGGCTCTAAGTCAGATTTAGTCACAACTCAAATGAATAATAATATACCGATGCAAACTTTGTCAAGGTTAAAATTCCAAGCTTCACTTCATTGTGTATTTTTAAAAGGGAGGAGGATGGAATGAGAGAGGCAAACTTTATCCAGTTTAATATTGCTAGACTCAATAAAGCCAACTTTTTTTTAAACCTTACCATCACTAACACTCCCCCCAACTTCCCACACAAGACGGTCCATTCTAGTTCCTCAGCCTCCTCCATGTGAACCCTTCTATTACCATCCTCCTGACTCACTCCCAAAAGAGTAAGTCTCCTTAACTGACAAACTTGCATCTACTATGCTATCTCTTCCAATATCGTGCAAACACTGTAACAATACAGCAACTTCTGATCAGATCAATCGCTCCCTCAAAAATAAAAAGATTAAAAAAGCAAACAACCAAACTAAACCCAAGCAAACCAATCAGCCAACCAATTAACCTTCAAACGTGTTCTACCATTGTTTTCACATCTTTAGATTGAGACCCAATATACTCAAATGTGTATTTTAACTATTTTCCATGATTAACCCCAATAATTTTAAAAACTTCACTCTTTACCTGAAATGTTCTAGGGCTGCTGCGTATTGCTGCTCCTCCAGCAGTAAATATCCATTAAATGAATACTACTCTTTATTCAAGGTTCCTTTAAAAGTTTAAATTATCTTCCTAATCAGACACCACCTCTGATAGCTCAGCCATAATTTCTTCCTCCGCTGTGCTACAAATGCACTTTACTTACATCTTTTCTCAAGTACTTATACTATTCTCCTTTTATTTTCAGTATCTGCTTTCTGCTGTTCACAAAAAGACCTAAGCACAGACACTTTGTGTGTGGTCAATGAATGCTTATTAAACTGGGATGCAAGTGTGACAATACTTAAAAAAACAAATCTTATAATTACTAATGAAGATGGTAATTTATCAGAATGGTAAAAACAAACTACCCTTAAGAAGTTCTTCAGTGGGATTAATCATAGATCGATCATTCACAAAAATACCTATCACAAACCAATGAAGTTAATGGTTTCTCCACAATAAATAGCTTCAGTATCTCTAAATTCATTTACATATTTCAGGAATAACTTCCAATTTGAAAGCTTAATTCCTACATGCTCTATACACAGGTGGGACAAAGAAGTTCATGACAACAAAATCATAATGGTCAACCTTATGAGAATGCAGATACTATCTTATGAAAACTATTCATTTTTATTTTTATTTTTTATTTTTTTTTCTTAATGCAGCATAACATTTATTTTTTTTTAATTTTTTTAATTT
>CM053572.1:35745791-35834682 GCA_028646485.1 Cryptoprocta ferox | reverse complement strand
CGGGACCGCCCGTCCCCTAATTTCCCAGATCACAGTCACTCACTCAGGCATCTTTGAGGTTGTCTTCTTTCTGGCGTCTGTTTCTTCTTTCCCCCACTTGCAAATCCAAGTTTTATCCCTTCAGTCCTTCTCAATTCAATCCATACGGGCGTGCGCGGATTACAGAGCTCCCTGCTCTTCCGCCATCTTGTCCTCCTCCCCGGTAAACCAGAAGGGTGGTTTCAATTCACACTCAATTCGGCTCTGAGCTTTCTATGACGGAATTTCCCCCACAAGTGTCTGTAGCGGGAAGATAGGGCTTCTTTTTTACCGGAAAAATTCTCTGGGTGAGGCGTCTCCACCCGGCCCTCCTACGGCTGTGAAGGCGGCAACCAATCCCGATCAAAACTATTCATTTTTAAAGATAAGGAAAAATATACATGGAGACACAAAATGTCCTGCCTGAGGTCACATACTGGCAGACAAAGAAAATGTGACAGAATGGCTAACTTAATTTCAAGATAGTCACTCATCTAACAAGTTAACAAAATCTTTCTTGATTTTAGATATAAATAATCTTTTCAAAATATTTATATAAATAATGACCAAAGTAAACTTTATTATTGTCTTTCTTTACAGAGAATAAAACTGACTAGCTGTTCTAATGCCTTTTTTCCTTCAACTCTCTATTATATACCTGAATCAAAATTCTAATTTTCAGTGTCAGAAGGTAATTTTTTCTAATTTTCAATTTAAAGAGTAAAATTATAAAAAGTACTGATGAATTCAGAGAAGACATGTAAACTATAATGAAATTAAAATGTATTGCTAGGAAAATAATCATAGCACCTTAAGGACAAAATTTAAGATACTTCAAAACCTTAATTCCTATGTCAGAATTTAATACAGCTTCTCTTAAGGTAATGCTATTCTCTACTTTGATCTATTTCATGAGTCTGAAAAAACTTCGCTAAAAATTTGTATATGATTCTACCTTCAGGGAAATGGTTTACCTTAACATTTGACTTTTTGGAGAAATTTACCACTACTCCCCAGCCAAAATCATCTCCTTCATTCTTTACCTAAAAACAAAGGGAAGCAAGTAAACAAGAACATTTATGTCAAATCAATTTTAGACTCCATGCCCACATTATAGGCTTAAATAAAACTTTGAATTTTCCTGGTAAAATATTTTTTGAAGGATCACTGTTAAATCTAAGTAAAAAGATACTGACCCTAAGAAAAATCACACCAAATTTCATAGGCCTATAAAGAGCAAAATAGGAATCTCTCAATTGCCAATCAAATTTTTAAAAAGATATGATGCATATGTTCTGAAAATATCTGAAACCTTTCTATATTTTATAGCTAATGAATTCAACTAGGACTTAAAACTACCTATAAAACTGCTTTGGTTTTTTGATTACTGGAAATATTTTATATGTTATTTCCAAAAACGTCTACTTCAATTTATATCCCCCAAAATAGATTAAAAGGGATTCCACCCATGACCTTACCTGACCTTCAAACCCATGTGAAATGTATAAAAACAATTTAATATAGTCTTTAATATAATCTTAATATAGTCTACAAGTCTTGTAGAAGCATTTCTACAAGAAAAAAAATTAAAATCTTTGTCCAAAAAATAACAAATACTGAAACATCCAAATAATTTCTAAAAAAATGACATACCTTTACCAAACGACCTGGCTGTAGAAATGGTAAGCAATACTTTGGTTTGTGAATATATTCTTCAATTTCTTTACCCAGTTTGGCAAGCTGCTGTCTAATCTTATAATAGATGACAACACTTTCCTCATTTGGTATTACTATTTTATTATACTGTTCTTCTGAATTCTTTACCTCTGTAAATAAAACACATAAAAAATATTAAACAAATATACTTTATGTAAATTATATCAGAGATACATCTGTTTTTCTACTACAAATGTAGGAAAGAAAGCCTGCATTGACAACTGTAAGTAATCCTGTGTATTTTCTCCTTTCTACATTAAGGTTCTAAATTAAAGTTCCTCAACTCACAAACTGTGAATCCTCAAAGCGAGTTTGAATTGGCAGTGATGACATCTGATGAGCTGTTTCTCTCCTACAGATGTGGGAAGGGGGTTACCTATAGTAGACCTATCCTGCTCAATACAGCAAGTCCTATAAAACTTTCTGTGACAGTAGAAATGTACTATGTCAGCTTTTTCCAATATATTGCCAGCAGACGCTAGCCATATGTGGCTATTTAAATTCAAGTTAATTAAAAATTAAATATTTAGTTCCTCAAAAGCACTAGCACCATTTCAAATACTCAGCTGCCTTATGTGATTACTGACTTCTGTACCTGAATAGCACAGATGTAGAACATTTCTGCTGCTGTATAAAGTCCCACTGGATAGAACTATTTTGGACCTTTTAATTAATATGCTGCTTTCACTTTCAGCAAGAATCCAGTTTGCTAATGACTTTTACCACCACCAGGGTCTAGGTCATTGAACCTGAGGACTGGCAATTCAACCACCATTCTAGCTCGACTCAGTCAGTAGCCAAAACAGACGTCCCTTTCCACAAGTGCTCTCTTAGTTAATCTAACCATCTGTGATACCATTCCCTGCTCCAATTCTTGCACCTAGTGCTGACCTCCCTTCCTCACTCATTTGATTATGCCTCGAGACCACTGTGAACAAATGCTATTTCAACTGGGGTAAAATACACACACCATAAAACTCACCATTAATACATGTGGTACATTCACAATGTATGCAACTAGCACCACAACCCATTTCTAGAATATTTTCACTGTTCCAAATGGAAACTCTGTACTCATTAATCAAACACTCCTCATTCCCTCCTTCCCTTAACCCCCAACAATCTTTCTCCGTGCTTTCTATCTGTATGGATTCTGGATATTTCATATATATGTGATAACGTTATATGTGGCCTTTTGTGTTTGGCCTCCCTCACTCAGCATGTTTTCAAGTTTCATCCACACTGCAGCATAGCATGTTATCAATACTTCACTCCTTTTGATGGCTGTATATTATTCCACTATAGGAGTATACCATTTTATTTTTGTTTACCAGTTGATGGACATTTGAATTATTTCCTCCTTTTCATTACTGTGAATCGTGTTATGAACATTCATGCACAAGTTTTTGTCTGAAAATATTTTTCTTTTTTTGGTTATATACTCAGGAGGGTAATTGTTGGATCTTATGATAATTCTATATTAATTTGCTGAGGAAGTGCTGAAATATTTTCCACAATCACCATACCATTTTGTTAATTACCATGGGGGGAAAAAACCTATCCTAGTGAGGGTGAAGTGGCATCTCTGTGTGGTTATGATTAGCACTTCCCTAATAACTAATGATGGTGAGCATCTTTTCATGTGCTTGTTGGCTAACGGTTTATCTTCTTTGTGGAAAAATGTCTATTCAAATACTGTGTCCATTTAAAAATTACATAATTTGTCTTTTTGTTCATGAGTTATAGAGTTCTTCACATATTCTGGATATTAGACCCTTATGAGATATGTGATTAGCCAACTATTTTCTCCCATTCTGTGGTCTTTCTTTTTACTTTACTGTTGGGGGGGGGGTCTATGGAAGCATAAAAGTTTTCAATTTTGACGAAATCAAAAATTTACTTACTTTTCCTTTTGTTGCTTCTGCTTTCACTGTCTGATGTAAGAAATGACTGTCAAATTCGAGGTTATGGGGATTTATATCTGTTTTCTTCTCAGAGTTTTATGGTTTCAACTCTTCTTTTAGGACTTCCATGTAATTGTAGTTAGTTTTTATATGGGGTAAGGTTCTAATTTCATTCTTTTACATATGGCTACATTGCCCCAAAAGCATGTGTTGAAAATCAACTGACTATAGGCATATGGATTTATTTCTAGACTCTCAATTCTATTCCACTGATCAAACTCCTCTATGCAGTCTGTGGGTTTTAGTTGCTTTATCCACAAAGTGAAGATAACAAGAGCACCCATTCTCCACAAGACTATAATTAAGAGATTAACTGACAAAAGATATGGAAAGAATTTAGCTAATAATCTAATCTGATTAGCTTAGAATATAGCACACAGAATATCCTCAAGGAGGATATTACAAGTTTCATTACTATTTTTATCATCGTCTTCAACATTCTAACTCCTCCCTCAAATTTCTGGTCTTTTGCGTTCTCTTAGGTATAATACATCATCTTGGTTATTTTTAAATAAACTGCATGACTTCTTATCGGAACTGTACTACATTCATTAAAGACTAGAAGGCTATTCTTAACACACATTATGGCAATAAGCATTATTAAAGAAACAAAAACCATAAAAGAATATTTGACAAACTAAAGTCAAAAAGAAGTTTTGTAAGGGGGGCACCTAGGTGGCTCAGTCGGTTAAGCGTCCAACTCTTGATTTCAGCTCAGGTCATGATCTCACAATGTGAGTTCAAGCCTCGTGTCAGTGTGAGGCTCAAGCCTCTGCACAATTAGTGCAGAGCCTGCTTAGGATTCTGTCTCTCTCTCTCTCTGTCCCTTCTCCGGTCACATTCCCTCTGTCCCTCTCAAAAATGATAAACTTAAAAAAAATTTTTTTAAGGAAAACTACACAGAAATGTTAATCCTGCTGCCCCATCTAAAGTTACAAAGTAACAATGTTTGGCAGGAATCCGTCAAACACTAAGCACTGACAGGATGTGTTTATGGAGACAATAGATGCTTAAACATTGTTCCCCAACCTCCACTCCAAACCACTTCTGTGCTCAGACCACTTAATTAATGAGTCAAAGGTCTGAGATATTTTAAGAAGTCACATGCATTTTGTACCTAGGATTCTAACCACAGCCATAGAGAACTCCAGAAGTGCAATCTATGAAAGAGTAGAGGAACCTGAATATAAAAAGCTGGTTTTACTGCGGTGTAGCACCAAAGGAAAGCCTTAGTATCTTAGGAAACAGCCTATGAGATACTCTCATAAACTCTTAGGACAGTTAGCAACCAATTTACTCCTTTTGAGGGAGAGGTAAGGAGGTGGTTCCAAAAATATATTAGGTAATATCCTTTAATATGTGCACAGATACAGATCTGGGAGTGACTGGGAAATAGACTGCTGCTATTCCCAGTACTGAGCAAATTTTCTAAAAGGTTAAAGTTTAAATGGCTTGAATGATGTATAGCGATGCTACAGCAATTAAAACTACTAAATGAGCAGTTAACATAAATTATCTCATTTAATTCTCATGAATTGCATAAATTAGATATTATCCAAGTGGCTGAGATGAGCAAACTTAAGGCTCAGATAGTCTTGAATCAAACTCATGTTTAACTTCACAGCTCAGGCTATTAACCACGGCCTTATCTATCAATGACATTAAACCAAAGATTAAAATTAATAGCATTTTCCCTCTCAGTATAAGAACAGTGAAATCCTGTAAGTTTTTCTCTATAGCCCACTGGAAAATCTAATATGGATTCAGTAAATCAAAATGAAAAACATCTCATGTTTGCCAGCCATCTAAGTGCAAACCACTAGAAGTTATAAAATAAAGATTGATTCTATACTTCCAAAGACAATAGTCTACATTTTCATTTGAATATATTTAATATGGTGAAATGAATACCAGCTCTCTTGAAAAGGTTCTAGCAGTATCAATAGCAAAAGGAATTATACCCTTCTTGGTAATAACTGAAAATGAGAATAAACCGCATTTAAGATGTAGTCTGCATTTTTAAAGCACACAGCATAGCCTTTATCACCTCAAACCATCTTCTCCTACACTAACATGACTCTTGGGTCATACCACTCTGTCCTGCAGATTACAGTAAAGGTGGTACAATTCTGTCATCAATTCTCTTTCACTAAATTTCTACCTCTTTCACATTCAACTGTTCTATTCAACACTTACTCTTTTTATTAGTTTCAAAAGGTTAGAAAAAAACAGGTCTTTCCCCTTTAAAAACACAGGTAGGGAAGGCAGGGATAGGATAATTCAAGTATAGGAAGAATCCAGCCTATGTATAGTAGCAATACCAAGAGTTGGGAGATTATGTTATTCACAATCCCTTTAAAAGGCAAGTCAGTCAGAACCACCCTGAAAATAGCAGCTGCTAGGGGTCAGAGAGACAACAGGGAATTGAGATATGATGGTAATATTTAAGTTCCAGGAGTAGGTAGCGGAGACTCTGTCAAAATCATATTTAACAATCTGAGTCCAGCGAGAAGTCATAAAAAGACGTTTAAATACGTGGGAAAATATTTAGTTCTCACTCTATTCCCCACCATATCTAGGATATTTTCTAAGGAATTATAAAAGAATAAAGTGAAGTTTAAAAAGTAACTTTTAATTGTTAGAATACAGTATTTTTATAAAGAAAAATATCAAAGGTTGGTACACCAATGTGCAGCCTATTTCTCTTGGTTATTCAGTCACTAAACCAGTCTAACTACTGGCTGTGTGGATGTGTATTTATTTATCCTATTCATGCATGACCTAGGGCTAACTGCTCAGTAGGAATATTTTAAAGTTTATTTTTTTTATTTAAAATATTAAGCTGGCATGTAACCTTATATGTATTTCAAAGACAGCATCGGAAATTTCTACCTATGAAGCAAAATTAATGAATGTCCTAATATGATTAAAATACTTCTTTAATTCACATCCAAATCCACAATGTACTTAAATCTTATTGATACTGTTTTTTTATTGTATTATTATATATAATTATTTTGCAGGAGAAAGAGATTTATAACCCCTTTAAAAATATGCTTCCTTGACAAAAAAATTATTATTTCTCTTTGCTAAGGTCATAGATACTATTGACCAAGACAAATGGCATCAAATACTTAACAAGAAAATAAAAAATGAATTTGCTATTTGCTGAAATTACATACATTTGCTATGAATTTTATAAGGTGTATTTTAAAAATTCAAGTTTTGCTTGTGTTATTTAAGTAAAGGTAAGTCTTAAAACCAGCCAGCTCAGGGGTCCTAAGTGGCTTAGTCGGTTGGGTGTCCAACTTTGGCTCAGGTGGTGATCTCATAGTTCGTGAGTTCTAGCACCGCATCAGGCTCTGTGCTGACAGCTCGGGGCCTACCGTCTGCTTCGGATTGTGTGTCTCCCTCTCTCTCTGCCCCTTCCCCGCTTGCTTGCACACTCTCTCTCTCACTCAAAAATGAAAAAAAATTGAAAAAAAAAAAAAAAAAAGAATTTCAAAAGAGCAAAAACAAACAAAAAAAAAACCCAGACAGGTCGTTTTCTTTAATCACCTTTTATTCATCCTTGTTTTTATCAGACAGACAAGTTACCAATCTATTCTCACCACATTAAAAAAAGAATGACATATGACTTAATAAAAACAGCTTGGCTTAGCAGCACAAGTCCAAGATTCTAATCCTAATTCGGCCACCAATCAAATGTATAACCACAGTTACTGACTTAAACTTCTCTAGGCCTTTATTTTTCTTAGGCCTTAATTATTTTTTCCCAGTCTTCGAATATTTTTATTGGAAGGTAATGTGTTGCCTTCATTTATTTTATTTCTAATTACTGCACATTTACTTTTGTGAAAACAATGCCTGCATTTTCTAGTACAAAAAAAAGGAATGTAGAGAAATATCCAAATTAAATAGTGAAAAAAGTATACCATAATTACTATTATACTGCAGTCATATCTGCATTTCCGTTATTTCTTTATTATCTTGTCTGGGACGTCTGGGTGGCTCAGTCGGTTAAGCATCTGACTCTGGATTTCAGCTCAGGTCACGATCTCACAGTTCAGGAGACTAAGCTCCATGTTAGGCTAAGCTGTGAGCGCAGTGTGCTTGAGATTCACTCTTTCTGCCCCTTCCCCACTCAGATGTGCATATGTGCTTTCTCTCCCAAAATAAATAAATAAATAAATAAATAAATAAATAAATAGTTTTAAAAAACTATCTTGTCTGATAACATACAATATAAAGAACAATTACAAAAAAGACATTTATAGATACTTCTAAAGTGTTACTGAGAATAACCTGTTGGCATTGGATAACCAATCATAAGCACAGCCACAGTAGAAGGATATGCATATGCCCTTTGGTTCATTACACTGTGCATTATTATTTGGAACATTACTTCCACATTGCTGAGTGTTATCATAACCATTCTGTTAAGTGCCCAGTGGATTACCAGTCCTAAAACTGGTCTGTAAACCAGCAGACACAAAATTACTTCCAAAGTTCCCAGTGGTATACACTGCAGCATTGGAAACACCATTTTGAGTTTCTTCCCCAAAATCTCTCTAAAGCAAACTAGAGTAACCCCTGTCCTAATTTTACTTGTCTCTAAAGGGTTTAAATCCACACCTTTTGCCCAGTAAATATCTGTCCCATTGGTCATCCTTCATGCCTCCTCTACCCCTGAACAACCGGAACCTCTACCTTCAAACAACTAAAGCAACGTGGGAATAAGTGCTCTTGTTTAGCTTGAGCACAGACATAAGGTCGCACACTTGTTTTATGTTATTGTTGTAAAAACAAAAACAAAAACAAAGTGTATGCTGTGCTTGTTTTAGTACTGAGAGCAGCTCTTCCAATTTAATGAACTCCTCTGAGGAGTGAGAGTGGTCATATCTGATGCCAAATTTTACATCTTCCACATCTAGTTCTCTGGAGGTCATATCTGTAGCAATCAGAATAGGAGCTTTTCCATGTCTGAATTCATTTAGAACCCTGTCACACTCGTGTTGACCCTTGTCACCATGGATACCCATGGTGGGACACCTGTTTCTCATTTATCTAGTAAGCTCATCACATCTTTTTTTGGTTTCAAGAACAACAAAAATGGTCTTATTGCCCTCCGCTCTCACGATCTCTTCCATGAGATGAGTAAGTTTTTCATCCTTTTCTGCATCAGGACACACACCTCCAATATGAAGAATTTATGGTTTGCACTCAGTTCTAGCGCATTAGTCTTTATATGAACGTAGTTCTTAAAGAAAATCTTGAGCAAGCAGTCTTACTTCTTGTGGTCAAGTCACACTCCACATTAGGGTTTGCCTATCAGGTCCTATCTGATCTACAATCTTCCTAATTTGGGGCTCAAAGCCCCTATCAAGCATTCTATCTACTTCATCAAGGACAAAGTAGGTGCTTCTTCTCAGATTGACTTAAGAGTGTGGCAAAACCAATCAGTCTTCCAGGGGATGCAATACAGACTCTCTCCACACCTCTTTCCAAATCACAAATGTGTGGTCCCTGTAAGGCACTACCATAGATGCAAGTGGACTTCCAGTGATGTGCTCTACAGTATTCAGCAGCTACTTGCTGTACGTGTTGGGCCATTTCTCAAGTTGGTGCCAGCATCAAGCAAACAGACCTATCACCTCTCTCTAAGAATGGCGAATGGCTGATGGCTGATGTGGAGGAAAGCAGGCAGCAAATAAGACAATGTTTTCCTGGATCCAGTTTCTGCTACTCCCAACTATATCCAATCCACTAGGAGCTAGGAGCTATCCTTGAGCTTAAATTGCAGCATGTTCAGTAAAATTTGGTCTTGCAATCACAACCATTACATTTGCAGGCCAGTTTGCCTCATAAAAATTCAGAACAGACTTTGGGCACTTGTGACCTCTAACTGTGATTTGTAATTTCCTTATACCTTCTATATGTTTCCACCTCTTGTACTGTGTGCCTTGCCAAACCTCGCTAAAAATTCGTCTCAAATTTGGGCAGCTCATCAAGATTCTACTTCTTTTTTTTAACTAGTTTTTCCCCAGTTTCCAAACTTCTTCCCAAATAGATGCCTGCCCTACTTCCCCCAAATTAAAGTGCAGCAAACCTGTGGGTTTCTACTACTTATTCACTGTCTGGTGACAAATATTGTTTTACAATGATAGTCATCTTGTAAGACAGTATTTGGAAAGTTATTACCTCGGTGTCTCTGGTTAAGGACATGAAATGGTATCATCCAAAGCCAAATCTGCTTTGTTTGTGGCCAGCAACTGGAGCTGCTGGGGACAGGACACACAAAGCTATCAATCTTTCAGTGATCGGCCATAGACTGCTCCCTACATGGCTGATAAAGTCTAATCAGAATCTGAAGGGGAAGCCATGGCACTCACCAATGAGGATATGGGAATTCAGGGAGAAGGGAGTGTTAGGCCTTTAAAAAAAAAAAATTTGCAAAATGATTCCAAAGCTCCTTCGAGCTTTATAGTTTGTAATGAAGAAGACTCTCTTAAGACCTGAAAAATTAATGTAAGAAGAAATCACTATGATCTATCATCCATGTAAAGGTAAAGAAAAAGAAAAAATAAGCTAACACACTTGGATGTTCTAAGTCTTTTACCTTTGAGGCACATTCTTAAAATTCATTTAATTTTGGCTACATAAAAATTGGCTTGTAGAAAAGTATCTCAAATTTGCCTTTATTGTTAAGTGTATCATAGCAAATTTATAAAATGGAAATATGATGTAGTCACAAAAATCATACTTTCAAAGGATACTGGTGATTAAATTTTAAAGAGCCAGAATCACTGAGCTAGTAATGAATGTAAAGTATTAACACAAAGGTAGGCATAAGGTAAATATTTAACAAAAGATACTAAATATAAGTACCATCAATACTTTTACAAAAACTGTACACAGTCGTCCTTCCCCTTATCCACAGTTTTGCTTTCTGTGGTTTCAGTTACTTGTGTTCAAATGCCTTCTAAAAATATGATCTGTCAGAAGGTCAAGAGTAGCCTAACACAACATCACAATGCCTAGGTCATTTACCTCACTTCACCTTACCAGGTAGGCATTTTATCATCACAAGAAACGTGTGTACAGTATAATAAAACATTTTGAGAGAAAGAGACCACATTCATGTAACCTTTATTATAATATATTGTTCCAACTATTTTCAGGTATCCAGTGGTAATCTTGGAACACATTACTGTAGATAAGGAAGAACTAATGTATTTAATTCCATCTTTAAAAAAAAAATTTGTATGAGGAAGAAAAAAGCTGGAGGAATTAGTGTTGTAGCTCGCTCTGTGGGAGGTTACAACTGATTTTAACTTTCCTCTCCATCTTCTGCTCAATTTTGTTTTTTTTTTCTTTACAACAACTATGTATTATTTTATTTTTGTTAAGATCTACCCAAACCTGTATTTTAATCTTTGCCTGTTTTAGATTTTAATCAGCTCTAAATGATCAGCCAAAATATCCTCTAAGAATCAATACACGATTCTACATGAACAGAGTTACCACAGAACACTTACTTTCTGAACTTCAGAAAGCATTATCGTAATAGGAGCTAGAAATTCTAAAAAGGCTCAACTCAAATTCCAGTTGAAGTATTAAACTTCCTTAATCATTTATAAACTTATGCCATGGCACTCTTTTATAATGAGAAAACAGTACAACGGCAAGGCTAATATAAACATGCTTCTTACAGGTCAAATTTTAATATACCAGGCTTTTTGTTGTTTCATTATTCATGAACATGACTATGATGTATTATGTCTATAACACTAAACTATATTAAATTTGAACCATAGAAAGCTATCCTGACAGGGTTTTCTTACTTTTATTTTAAAATGTTCTACTCAGTTATAATGATCTAAGTATAAAGATTGTACTTTTTACTTTATGTAAAAACCAAGATATGGCTACCCAGAAAATAAACAATGGCCTAGCAGCCAATAATGTAGTAACTGTGCTACTACTCTAGTAGCTAAAAAGGCGGTTACAATAATTTTATACTTACTCTCTACTACTCCTGGAATTGCTCTATAATGTTGAAACTGGTAAAAGGATTTTTCCAACATGTACTCAGGATTAATTTCTTCTACACGTAGTAAATTCAAAACCATGTTGTAGGTCAAATGGAAAGCACTATTTAGAGGATCAGCTGAGCCCTAAGAGGAAAAAAAAATATGTCAATGTTGTAATTTTTTCAAATAAATTTATATAGATACCAATTAAACTGCTTAATAACTTAATCCCTGTTAAGGAATACTATAGAAATGTATTATTTCCTTTAAATGACCAATAGAAAGTGATAAAACAGTTGATATTTGGGAAAGTGAAGGGGAAAAATCCACTTAATAGGAAGAGTAGTTCTTAATTTTTTTTAATATTTGTTTTTGAAAAGAGAGAGAGATAAGAGTGCAAGCGAGGGAAAGGCAGAGGAAGAGGGAGACACAGAATCTGAAGCAGGCTCCAGGCTCAGAGCTGTCAGCACAAAGCCCGATGCAGGGCTCAAACCGACAAACCATGAGATCATTACCTGAGCCAAAGTCAGGTGCTCAAATGACTGAGCCACCTAGGCACCCCAAGAGTAGTTCTTCAAATACTGTTTGCCGAGTATGTTTAGCTCTCTGCCTTTTAGGCACTTCATAAGGTTACACTTTGTGGACTCTGTGTGGGTGGGCCAATAAATTGTAGTGATGTATCATTTTCTGCCCAAGTATTTAATTACTGGTGTGAAAATCTACCTTTTTCCTTTTCCAATTGGAGTTATTAGATACTGTGCTATTGAGTCATATACTGCTCACTATTCACATTCTGCTCTATGTAGGTATGTGAATAGATTCACCAAGTTTAAAAATGACCACATCTACAAAGCATGTGCCAATCACTGTACTAATCACTTTAAATAGTAAGTTTTCAATTCACAATATTCCTAACAAAACCAACTTATTGTCTTAATTTTAAACAAGAAACAGGTTCAGAGATGTGAAGAGACTTGCCCAGGCTAAAGAGGTTGGAGGATAAATCTTATGGAGTCTGTGGGCTAAAGTCCTCCAAGAGGGCAAATTAAATTGCAACTTATTTCACATCCCTGTCTTTTCAATATTTAATATTCACATTACTAAAATTATAGGAACCCTCAAATGTTGATCGAGTATTTCCCAACTTTTTATATATTTAATTTGCTCAGCCAAATTATAAAATTTTTAAATGACGTTATCAACAGAAAGCCTAATAAAAGGTCACCTAAAATTTAACTTGAAACAACAATGGTAGCAATAATAAGTAGTTTTTTAAGGGTTCTTTTAGTTGACAATTTGCTCACTGAAAGGTAGTACAATTAAGAGAGCCAAACAGATCAATTTTCCAAAGCACATTTGTAATACTACCTTTTGAACGGTATTCTACTTCTAATGATTTCTAAAGTTTTAGAGTATATGGTTCATCCAGGCAACCAGTATAAAAAATTTTTGCATTTTGAACTAGTATAGTGGAAAAAAGAAAATGGATAAATATGGGTCTTTTCACTTCTCCGATAAAGGTCCGTAAGTAATTACATACACAAGGTATGTTCTTCCTTAAGTTTCAAAGGCTTTGAAAAAAGAGTAAATAAGTTTCATCTTCCTTAGCCATTAACAACGTAGTTCAGGTTGAAATGAACACACAACTGTCGATAAGCAGAAAGCCTGGATAGTCTTTTTAAAAAAAGCACATTATGTACTGTAAGAAACCATTAAGTTCATTAAATAATTTCAGAAATTATGGAAATAGCTTTATTTTGATAAAACCAATAATGACATTTGCTCAAAGTACTGTGAGTTTTACATTCTTTTGAAAATATGGGCAGTATATTGAAATGTATATGTTTTTTTGATTATACTAGAGAAATGTAAAGCATTTCTTAACTGCTGAAGAATAAAAGATACATTCACCAGTCTTTTTGGATATTATACACATACTTTCTGTCTGACCCAACTTCTCATTTAAGCAAACATTATAATTAATAGTTTTTTTTTTTTTTTTTTAGCTCATGTCAAGTATACAAAAAGAACAAGAACATCTTGTCTTATGTCAAATTCTGTTTGAGCTAATAGATTAAAAAAAAAAAAAAAATCTGGCCATAAAGAAGCAGCAGTGGATGTAGGGGAAGCTGGCTGGCTCAGTTAGAAAAGCATGCAACTCTTGATCTAGGGGGTCATGAGTTCAAGCCCACATTGAGTATAGAGATTACTTTAATAAATGAACTTTTAAAAAAAAGAGCAATGTGGGCACTTGGGTGGCTCAGTCAGTTAAGCATTCGACTTCAGCTTGGGTCATGATCACCTAGTTCTGTGCTGACAGCTCAGAGCCTGGAGCCTGCTTTGGATTCTGTCTCCTTCATCTCTGCCCCTCCCCTGCTCAGACTCTTTCACCCTAAAATGAACAAATATTTTAAAAAATTAAAAAATAAATAAAATAATTTTTTAAGGGCAATGGATATGAAGGCATAAGATAAACAAAAAGAGGATACTATAACAATAGCAAAATTGGAAAAGTTGAACAGGTTTTTAGAATGCTTGGTACAAAACTAGTCAAGCCAAAGAAGCTAAAGAAAGAAATTACTAAACTATTTTAAATGCAAGATCATTACTTACAAGCACAAATGTATTACTATGTGTGCCAAAGATACTGTAAATTGCAACAAATAACTTTTAGCCAACAAGCAATGAACAGATGTATTCTACCATTTTTCTGGCTAAGACTACTTGACCCAAGAACAGTAAAAATGATTAAATATGACAAAGAGACCCAAATTTTACCAGTGTACAAAGCATACTAATTACTTTAACATATGGTGACTCTGAATAATCTACGCATTTGCATTATTATTTGAGAAAATAAACACTCCATTCGTTAAATTCCTATTACTTAAGGGAGAATTTCAATCACTGTCACTTAAAAGAAAATAAAATAGACCTGAGGTTATAATGATTTATTAGTTCATATACTGTATTAAATATGTTAAAAGAACAGGGCACCTGGGCAGCTGGAACTAGCACTGGCTAGTCGGTTAGGCATCCAACTTCGACTCAGGTCATGATCTCAGTTTATAACTTCAAGCCCCGTGTCAGGCTCTGGGCTGACAGCTCAGAGCCTAGAGCCTGCTTCGGATTCTGTAATGCATCTCCTTCTCTCTGCCCCTCCCCCACACATTCTCTGTCTCTCTCAAAAATAAACATTAAAAGAATTTAAAAACAAAAGTTTGTCAAAAGAACAAAGTGCTGTCATGTCAAATTTTGTCTAAGCCAGTAACTATTTGCATGAGGTAGTGAGAAGCAGTAGCACATGGTGGTTAGGAGCATGGACTCTGAAATCACATTGTCTGATTTTAAAAGCAGGATTTGCCATTTAACAACAGTATGACTTTGGAAAAGTTCTTAATTTCTGTATGCCTTATTTATTTATAAAACTGGGACAGTGACAGTAATTATTTCAATGCCTAAGATATGTTAAATATTCTAAAACTATTAGTTGCTCTTGTTCTGAATAAGTTGCCTGTAAATTCTTTACTGATAGTAAAACTACCTGAAAAAATCCTAGGAGACAAAGAAAGTAGTAAGGGCAGTTAGTCTCAATAAACAAAATGTGTCCAGAAACTCAGAAATGTAGACACACACACATTTGCTTATATAATTACAATATTATCAACAAGCAGGTACTACAACCTTCCAACAAGTCAAACTGTATAGTATTCTAAGTGACAGGTACCACTTTAGTACAATACTCACTAGGATGATTATAAATCAAAAGGACAGATAATAACAAGAGTTGGCTAGAATGCAGAGAAATTACAACCCTCATACAATGCTGGTAACATTGTAAAACGGTATAGCTGCTGAGGAAAAAGCCTGCCAAGTGGTCGAAAGGTTAAACACAGAATTATGTATGACCCTGCAATTTTACTCGTAGGTATATATGGAAAAGAAATAAAAACAAGTTTACATAAGATAAGAACTTGTAAAGAAACATTCATAGCAGCCTTATTCACAATAGCCAAAACGTACAAACAACCTCAATGTACATCTGCTGACAAATGGATAAATTGTACTATATCCACACGGTGGAACAATATTCATCAATAAAAAGGAATGAAGGGCTGATACATATTACCATACGGCTGAACCTTGAAAATATTATGCTAATGAAAAGCCAGATACAAAAGATCACATATTTTCTGACTAAATTTAAATGAAATGCCTATTATAGGCAACTCTGCTTAGGGCTTAGGGGAAACGGAAGAGTCAGGAAGGAAATGGGGAGTGATTGAATGGATGTAAGATTTCTTTTTGGGTTGATAAACATGTTCCAAAACTGACTGTAATGATGGTGGCAAAACCATGAATATATTAAAAGTCATGAATATTGATGAATGTATGCAATGTGAATTATATCTCAATAAACCTACTTTAAAGAGTTAATTTAACAAATGATGGAGGGGCGCCTGGGTGGCTCAGTTGGTCGGACATCTGACTTTGGCCCAGGTCATGATCTCGCGGTTCGTGGATGTGAGTCCTGTGTCAGGCTCTGTGCTGACTGTTTGGAGCCCGGAGCCTGCTCCGGATTCTGTGTCTCCCTCTCTCTTTGCCCCTCCCCGACTCGTGCTCTTTTTCTCTCAATCTCAAAAATCGATGGACATTAAAAAAAAAAATTAAACAACAGCAACAAAAAGAAATGATGGAAAGGGACGCCTGCATGGCTCAGTCAGGTAAGTGTCCGACTTCAGCTCAGGTCATGATCTCATGGTTCGTGACTTCAAGTCCCGTGTCAGGCTCTGTGCTGACACTTGAAAGCCCAGAGCCTGCTTCAGATTCGGTGTCTCTCCCTCGCGCTCTGGCACTCCTCCACTCATGCTCTCTCTCAAATAAAATTAACATTAAAAAAAAAATGATGGAGAAATGAGAACTCTTGTGTACTGATGGTCAGAATGGATGTTCCTCAAAAAAAATAAAAAAAGAAAAGAAAAAAAAGAACTATATGATCTGGCAATTCTACTTTTGGGTATTTTTCCACAAGAACCAAAATTAAAATGCTGAACAGATATTAACACTCCTATGTTCAGTGCAGTGCTATTCACATAGCCAAGATGTGGAAATAATCTAAATGTCCATTAATAGGTGAATGGATTAAAAAAAAAAGGGGGGGTATATACATAAAATGGAATACAAGTGAACCTTAAAGGAGAAAATTCTGCAATATGTGACATCAACTTTGATGACATTACGTTAAGTGAAATAAGCCAGTCACAGAAAGATAAATCCTGCATGATTCCACTTACATGGTTTTTCTAAAATAGTCAAATTCATGGAATCAAAAAGTAGAATGGTGGTTGCCAACAACTGAGGTGCAGTATAAAAGGGTAATTACTAATCAAAGATCATAAACTTTCAGTCAAGCAATATTAATAAGCTCCAGAGATAGGATGTGTGATGTTGTACCTTTAGTCAACAATAACATATTTTGTATTTTAAAAATTTGTTTAGGGTAGATCTCAACAGAAAACTCAAGAATTAAATATTTTTTCCACAACAAAATTTTTGAAATGAAAGAAACAGAACTTTTACACTTAACAGGTACACTTTACATGCAGAAATATCAAGTAAATGGAATGAAAAATCTAGACTAAAGGAATCAGATGCTGTCATTAAAATCCGTACTTCTTACTATTTGGCAGCCTGATTCAATTTTTTCCATATATAGATCACAAGGAAAGAAAAATAATGTTTATTACACCTGGCACAATTTGAAGACTAAAAATACAAATTCCCAATCTTCGCTACATGAAGAACTAAAGTTATATGGACGCTTAAAAATAGGTTTCCAAGTGTTAATCCTTAAAATTTAAAGATACCATATGATCACTAAGAATATGTACAGACAAGCTTTGTCTTCACTCAAATAAAAAAAACATACACTTTTACATATTTTTGCTTTAGCATACGAGACTTCCCAAACCCTTATCTCAAATTCTGCTTGCTGTTCCCAAGTCTTAGAAATTGAAAAGGGTCCATCCTTTCAGAGATATTGACCCATGTATGAAATTTTGAAACTTTAGCTAATGATATGGCAGTTAATTTTATATTTTTAATTAATGTTAAGTTTCCCATCTTACTAAGTAAGAGTTTTCTCCAGGAATTTTTTTAGTAAGTTCTTACTGCATAGAAAAGAAGGAAAGCAACCAGGCCAAACTTCCCTGAGAAGTTCTCCAAAATGAAACAAAAATAAAACCCTTAAGACAATCCGAAACATAAATACTAAACAAGCAAAATATAGAGGTTAATTTGAGAAAAGCTTAAAAATTGAACTTTTGTTGTTGGGCTATTTATGATCCATCAATAGCATCAGAATATTAGACTGCAAAATTAATTTATTAAGCTATGTGGACTTAACAAAGGTAGGGGAAGGTAACTGCTCAAAATACTGATACCATGTGCCCTATCAGGAAGAGCAATTTGTTCAGTGGAAAAGGCAGTTAAGGAAGAGTGTCGTTAAATTTGGAGGCCAAGTAAACATTTCTGCCCTCTGTGGGGATCTTTACATACCCTCCATCACGAGTTGCTCTTTACTTATAACAGAAAGTACGGTACAAAATATCAGCACTTTGAGCAGTAACTGTCTTCCACCTTTTAAGCCCAAATGGTTTAGTAGATTAACTCATCTATTTAGAAAGGAATTGGAACCAATACAACTAATTTCAAGGTAGCTCCTGAAGTATGTTTCTCAAATTCCTGGTGAGGGCACAGAATCTTAACTCAGTTACCTTAAGTAGCTGTTTTCCAATCGTTGGGCTCATCTTTTCATCCACCATCAGAATCACAATTCCTCTATCATCCATTCCCCTCCTTCCAGCTCGACCAGACATCTGAATGTATTCACCAGAGGAAATCTGAGTGAACATAATTAAAAATACAGAGTTTAGGAGAAAACCTGGTGAAAATCATATTCTTAAATCAGAAAATACACAAACACAGGTTAATACATTTCCAAAAAAGGGAACATGATGAAAAAAATCAACTTTTAGGAGTTTAAGTAAAAACACAAAAATGCAGACATTACAGGGGCATCTGAGTGGCTCAGCTGGTTAAGCGTCTGATTTTGGCTTAGGTCATGATCTCACAGTTCATGAGCTCGAGCCCCACAATGGGCTCTCTGCTACCAGCACAGAGCCTGCTTCAGATCTTCTTTCTGTCTCCCTCTCTCTGCCCCTCCCCTGTGCATTCTCTCTCTCAAAAATAAATATGTGAACATAAAAAACAAAAAACAAAAAAAGAATGTTACAAAACTAAATATTAGCTCCAAAATGATCAAATATACCACAGCTAGAGGTAAAGATTGGCTAATTCACAGCCATAAAAAATATCTTCGAGCTAGATGTTCTGAAACAGGAAGATCTAAGAAATAAGAAAGTAAACAAAGTCTCAAACTCTAAATATCAATTTTTACTTGATCGTAATAAACTTTCTTAATTTGCAAAATTAAATATAAATTTTTTTTTTTAATTTTTCAAGTACAATTCTCTCTTATTTTCTTGGTATACATTCTTGGAATTCACTAGAGTTCATTCATCATCAAGAATAGAACCTAGTGGAGAAAGGTTAGTAAGTCATTTCAGGGTGATATTCAACCACCAAGGTGCTGGGCAAAGTTTTATATGTAAGTGCCTGCATACTATTCTCTGATGGAAAGGGTCCACAGTTTTCAGATTCCCAAACAATATCTGACTCAAAAAGAGTTAAGAACCACTATGCTACAAGAATGCATATTAATGGCGGCATCAAAAATACACCTAACAACCAGGGAGCAACAAAGGCACCAGAAAAACATAATTTAACAAAAAAGCCAATCTTAAAAAAGATCTGAAAAGAACATTCTAAAAAGGCAACCCCGCAGAATTTATCTAAGGCCCAAGAGCATCATTACAAATTGTGGTTGGTTATGATTGTTCAGGTTTAATAAAATGATCTTGTATCACCAAGACTGCTTTTATAAGTTCAATTATCTACTATACCCTGCAGTTTTACCCTAGAGTCCTTGAGATGTCAAGAAGTATGTAAAGTCACAAAACATTTATTTATATATTTCTTGTGGCATCAATTTTATTTGGAGAATTAAGTAATTTTAAACTGATAAATTATAAAGATTTTTAAAATTTACACTTTTTAAAAATATAAAACATGAAACTTCTAAACTGCTTTACAAACAAATCACATTCTACACAAACTAAATTTTTAAAAGTTTAATTTTAAAAAGTTATAGGTTAAAGAAAATTTGTGAAGACTATGTAAAAATTTCTGAAGAAAAATGGCATCTATCTCACTGCACTTCTATTTCTTTTATATAGTGTTCAATAAATTTTAAAATACATTTAAAAAACACCTTTGCCTTTACTAGTCTACCATCAGTGCTTTTCAGTGTTTTGATGATTAGTGATTACTGCCAGAAACTTTTCTAAGCAGAAAAAAAATCACCACTTTCAAGCACAAAAGGTTAAGTGAAGAAATAGGTGACTGCTGAAAAACTTCTCAAATGCTAATTTACCTGAGTCTTTTTGGCCTGTATTGGATACTCAAATTAGAAATCTCTCTTCTACCTGCCCTTCACCCCTGGGAAGCTCCACTGTGTACCTGGTAAATAAATACTCATTTGCTGCTGTTTCTCAGTTTAAGGACTGCCCTCTCTATGAAGCCTTCCATGACCCCTTACATACAATGTCTTCTTCTCACATGCTTTATCCTTCTGTACATAACATCTCAGAATCCATAATACAATGTTTTATTATACTTTGCTAATTACGTTTCTTTAGAGATTGGGTTTAACTTTAACAAAGTTTAAATTCAGGAAGTGGTTACCAAATGGGTTCCTTGCCCCGATTAAGAATTTACTTTTTACCCAAATTCACTGTTTTACCCATGATTCCAACGTTCTCTCCTTCCTTGTGCCTTGGAAAAGGCATTATGTGCAAACCTGTTAAAACCTGTATTGTACACCTGAAAGATAAAATAATAAGGTGCAACTGCAGTCACTATAGACTGGGTGCTCCAAAGGGAGGTTTTTGTTTCTGTTTCTGGCTAATGGATAGAAATGAAGGATCTCAAGTTTAATGCTGATGAACTTGTTTACTGGCTCACGTACAAATTCTTCAGATTTAGAACTGAAAATCTCAAGGATTAAATAAGCCCAAATCACCTTACATAAAACAAATACAGATAAAAATTATTTCAATATATTGGGGCTCCTGGGTGCCTTAGGTTGGTTAGGTGTCTGACTTAGGCTCAGGTCATGATCTCACAATTTAATGGGTTCAAGCCCTGTGGCCTCTGTGCTGACAGCTCAGAGCCTGGACTCTGCTTTAGATTCTGTGTCTCCGACTCTGTCTGCCCCTCCCCTCACACTCTGTCTCTTAGAAATGAATAAATGTTAAAAAAAAATTATTTCAATATATTAATTATTTTACTTACCCATCGGAAATCTTTTCCATCAAATTTTCTGGCATTTGTAAATAAAACAGTTCTAGCTGGCATATTAATTCCCATGGCAAAAGTCTCTGTGGCAAATAAGGCCTAAATAAATGAAAAACTCACATGATTAAACATGTACTTTAAGCTAAAACACTAGTTTTGTAATTTTCAAGTACAAACAAAACATTAATTTTCAAAATCAGTTGTTAGAGACTGCAAAAGACCATACACTACTCTCAAATGTATTTCAGTATTTTAAATATAAAATTATTAAATAGTATCTAATGTCCCTTGAATCCCAGAAATTCTTTAATTTAGGGAAAAGTCTTGCTTAAATTCCGTGGTGGTAATTGGAGAGGATACTACTGGTTTAATGAGGCTGTAGATTACTTTTCTAAACACAGAAAATCACATTTCCTGACTCTCTGACTGAAGATACGACAGTTTTGGAGTCATCTTTAGTATCTCTAAGGGGAGAAGAGAATCACTGGATAAGTTCACTTTTAAGACTTTACCAATAAGAACTGGACCACACAAAAAACTGTATGGTTTAAGAGCACAAAGATGTATATGTACAAGTCAAGTCACTGAAGTATTATTAATCTAAATTTTCACCAACAGGAATGAAAATTAAAAAATCTCATTTCATCAACTCAACAGAATGCTATCCACTTGTTAAAAAGAATGAAAAGGTACACATATGACAAAATTGGGTAATAACATGGGTAGTGTAATTTTTTTGTTTAAAATGTAAGTCATCAGGTACCTGGCTGGTTCAGTCAGTTAAATGTCTGACTCCTGATTTCAGCTCAGGTCGTGATCTCATGGTTCAGGAATTCAAGCCCCGCATCAGCCTCTGAACAATGTGAACCCTGCTTGGAATTCTCTCTCCCTCTTTCTTTGTCCCTCCCCACTGGTGCTCCTGCCCTCTCCCGCGGGCACACGTACGCATGCACTCTCGCGCGCTCTCTCTCTCTCTCTCAAAAGAAAGAAAAAAAGGTACTATTTTTATGTATGTTAGTGGGTATTTCTGAGAAGGGAAGGGGAATGATCGTCTTCCATTTTTTGCTTTATTTACAATCATTCCATTTGACTTTTACCACTACCAAGTATCACTTAAATTTTTAAGAAAACATTTTTTAAAATGAGCCTCAACAATAATCTATTAAAAGACATCAACAGGGCCTTACCAGGACCCAGGTATAAACAATAACCCATTCTTGATCTAAAATACTGCAAATATGTTTTTAAATGTGAGTAAATTCTTTTAAATATTCTGCTTAGTGCTGAGATTCTCATGATAAATCTGATTTTTAAAATTCTAACCTGAACATTAAACCTAAAATAACTTATGAGTCACATGTAGGTTTATGACAACACTGAATTTGTTTCTCACTTTTAACACCTTATTTCTGGGTAAAGACATCAGCATAACCTTTAAAATTAAATTAGACTCTCTGCAGTTTAAAACAGCACTTGAAAAACTCTTTTGTAAGTCTACCAGCAATTCTCCTGTCTTCCCTAATTGTTTTAATCTGTATACAGAAAGGAGTCCACTAAGAATCAATTCCAATTATGATCATTCAAGAGCACCTTCTGGAAAATGCCACATTATATAGTGTTACTATTTCTTACTTGAATAATAATAAGTGAAACCAATAAAATTGTATCTACAAACCTGAATGAAATATAACACTATATATAAAAATCAACTTCAGTATTTAATTCGTTCCATACAACATAGTTTACAAATACATATATAAGCAAATGTGTGCTCTTAAGTATTTTTATATATTTTGTATATTTGTATATATGCACATACATGTAAAGCTGCCTATAAGTAGTGTTCTAAATAATTCTCAAACTGTTGGGGCACATGGTTGGCTCAGTCAATAGAGCAAGCAACTCAATCTCAAGGTTGTGAGTTCACGCCCCATGTTGGGTATGGAGCCTACTTAATAATAGTAATTTTCAAACTGTTCAGATGACACAATTCTAAGGCAAAATATAAAAATAAAACCATACCTTTATCAATCCTTCAGAAAAGAGAATTTCTATAGTTTCTTTCAAAATAGGAAGTAAACCACCATGGTGAATACCAATTCCCCGCTTCAAAAGAGGAAGTACATGTTCGACCTATGTTGGGAATAATGTTTATTTTTCAATAATATACAGAAAAGAGAAATAAAAAATGTTAAACTAACTAAAATAAGAAAACTGTGTGATCAAGAAAGAAGGCTGGTCAAAGAAAGTTTATATAACCTTTTCGGAATAAACGCAAAACGAAACCCTTATTTCCACAGATTACTACCCTCAAAAGTCATTATAATTCTGTCCTAGTTTTCCTTAATGTGAATGAAATATTTTAAATAAAATTCATATATGCACTGCTGCCTCATTCAAATATTCCATCATCACTTCATCTTGTCCCCAAAAACTAAGTCATAAGGACATTTATATCTGCACGAACTTAAAAAAATACTAGCCAGCTCCAACTAAAAATAAATAAATATAATGCATACTCAATATAAATATGTACTTCATCTAAAAACAAATGAATTCCTGAAGAGTTCATCCTCATTAGCACTGTAACAAATGGCATTACATGTCTACTATTAGAATTGTGGTAAGGAAACAAAAATGTATCAAGATATAGCTTAGCACTCAAATACTAATAATTTAGGTTGGAAGAGAAATTACAAGAAAAATTTATACATTAAATACTATTTTAAACAGTGAAAAACGCGCTATTGCAGTTTTATCATACATCCCTCATATATCAGAATAATCGTTTGGAAGCAGACTATGACCAACCTTCCAACTTTCTTTTTACAAAACAAAATTTTCCTATGTAAGGTCGTACTACAGCAGTTCTCAGATTGGATGCACATTAGCATCACCTGGAGAGCTTATGAAACATTCCAACAACCACACCACACACCAGACCAATGAAACCAGAACTTATGAGAGGGGCATCCAGTCATAAGTATATTTTAGAAATTCCGGGCAATTCCAATAGTCAAAAGGAAAGCCACTGGATTAAAAGCAGAGTAGACATTAAATTCCTCACTAAACACATGACTTTCATTAGGTGTTTTGTTTGGTAGCCTTATAAATTAAGAAATTTAGTGACTTGGGGCGCCTGGGTGGGTCAGTCAGTTGTGTCCTTCTCTCGATCTTTTAGCTCAGGTCATTCTCTCCGTTTCTTGAGTTCAAGGCTTGTGTCAGGCTCCTTGCTGACAATGCAGAGCCTCCTTGGGATTCTCTCTCTCCCTCTCTCTCTGCCCCTTCCCCACACACATGCACTCGCGCACTCTCTCTCAAAATAAATATAACAAAATAAAGAAATGTAGTGACTTAAAACTGGCATTAATAACTTTGTAGTATTAGAAACATAAGTAGTAATTCCCACACCATGCTAGCTTTTAGTTCTCTTAAGCAGCAAATCTTTCCTTTTGTCGTCTTTTCAGAAGTGTAAAACATAAACCAACATTATCTATTCAGTGTATAATGCAACATATTAAAGCTGTGTGTAAACAGTTCAATATATAGTAACAAAACCAACAAACGCAAAATGAAACTACCCTACCACATGTAATATCCACACTTAGGAACACTAAATACAAACCTGAGGGAGTTTTTTATCTTCATCAGACAAGCAGTCAATGGCATTACTGAATACTTCTTCAACCATCTTCTTTTCTTCATCTAAGAAAAAATTTAAAGGTACATAAATATCTAAATGAATCAGGGATACCAAACCTTACACATTGCAAAGACTAAAAATCTACAAGAATAAAAGTAGCGCAGTTAAAGCAGTCAAAAGTGAAAGTAGATAAAAATTACTATTTAATAAAAATTTACTGCCTTTCAAAACATATCTAACAGAATTTATCCATGAATAAAAGTACTCTCATAAAAATAACAAACTATACCAAGTGCTATATATCCAATATTTAAGATTAACAATTACAAATCACAGGGATTATTATTATCCACTACTGAGGAAAGTGAGGTTTACTCCAAATAATGGAAACTGCTATTAACTGTTAGAAAAGCAATTGCAAAGCATATGCTCTTAACCATTATACTGCCTTCTCATATAGCATCTATTAAATAATGGGTAGTTAAGATTTATTTGTTCATTTAATCAATATATGACCCTGCGACATTAAGCAAATTCAACACTGGTAGTTATAAGAAGACATTTCTAAGCAGAGCAATTTCTCAATTAAAAAATAAAATATTACTAATTTAGGAGTTTATGGGAGTTACCTTTTATTATTACTTTGCTCAGGGATAAGTAAAAAAAATAAGCCCTAAAATGCATGGGTTTAGTTCTGTGCCTTAATAATGAAAGCAATACAAATGACATTTGATTTTGGATGACTGAAGGTATTATTCACTCCTCAACAATACAGGATTGCATATGTAGAAGGATGAAATGAATAATAAATGGGCTGGTGATCAATATGCTGAATTTTTGGATAGGCTGTGCTGCTATCTAGCTTTGTGACTTAAAATGAGTTACATTTACAGATAACTTTTGGGAATAATTTATTAATTTAATACAGGTAACTACTTTATTCAAAAGATTATACCACAGTTAGGTAAAGGGCAAGTCTTCCTGGTTTGGATTTCCAGAAGAATGAAGCACAGTACTTTTTTAATATTTTTTTTAACGTTTATTCATTTTTCAGAGACAGAGAGAAGGGAGAGCATGAGTGAGGAGGGGCAGAGAAAGAGAATAGAATCCGAAGCAGGCTCCACGCTTTGAGCTGTCAGCAGAGCCAGATGCAGGGCTCAAACCCACGAATGGTGAGATCAAGACCTGAACTGAAGACAGACCCTTAGCCAACTGAGCCACCCAGGTGCCCGGAAAGCAGAGTCCTTTCTATATAGAACATGATCTGACCAAGAAACCTAACCTTACGTAGTCACACAGAAAATCATGATAACAAAGGAGCTTATGGCAATGAAATATAGGGGGATATAATTCTAGTGTAAGGGTCTTTGAATTTTACACAGAACAATGTATTTTATACCTTCCAATAAAAAATAACAAAAGAAAGGAAAAGAAGAAAAGGATAAAACAAGGTCTTCTTAAAGATTTTACAAATGTAATGAGTACTTGGTACTGTGACTGTAAGATGAACTGCATATCCTAACAATCCTAGATTGATCACAATAGATTGATCTTCTTACTAGAAATATATTTATACTCATTTTCACATAATACTAAAACTATACTGAAATTAGGTAGTACCTGTGTTAAAATCTAATTTGGTCATCTGAAGTGCATAGGCTTCACAATCCTTCTTACTAAAACTGAAAATAATTACAGGTTGAAAATTTCTTTCCATAATCATCTTCACAATCTTGAACACATTAGATGGTCCTGCAAAAAGAGTATATAAACCATACATAAAAATTATTGCAAAATGGATTATAGACCTAAACATAAAATATGTAAGTATAAAATTCTTAAAAACAATATAGGAGTAAATCTCTAAGATGTGGTATTAGGCAAAGCATTCTTAGGTAAGATATATAAGCAACAAAAGAAAAAAAACATAAACTGGATTTCATCAAAATTAAAAACATTTGGGGGGGGGGGTGGAAGGGTAGAGAGAAAGAGAGAGACAGAGAAAGAGAGAGAAAATGAATCCCAAGCATGCTCCCCAAGGTCAGCATGGAGCTGGATGTGGGGCTCAAACTCACAAACCGTGAGATCATGACCTAAGCCGAAATCAAATGTTAAGACATCAACAATAAGGTGAAAAGACCACCTTCCCCACAGAATGGGAAAATACAGTTATCTACTATGGAGAGTATATAAAGAATCTTTATAGCGCCACCACAACAAAAAAAGACAATTTCATTTTTAAACAGGCAAAAGATAGGAGTAACTATTTCTCTAAATAAGATATACGAATAGCCAATGAGCACATGAAAAGATAAGTCAACACATCATTAGCCATGAGAAAAATGTAAATCAAAACCACAATGAGATACCACTTTATTCTACTAGGATGACTATATTCACATAGACAGATTATAGTAAATATTAGCAAGAATGTGGAGGAAATAGAAACTTCATAGACTTCTCATGGGAATGTAAATTGGAGTTGCCACTTTGGAAAATAATCTAGCAGTTATTCAAAAGGTTAAACATAGAAATACCATATGATTCAGCAATTCCACTGCTAGGTATATACTCAATGAGAAAAGAAAACATGTTTACATAAAAACTTGCAGAACGCAAGTATTTACAGAAGCATTATTCACAACAAGCAACAAAGAAAAAAACCAAATGTTCAACAACTGATGAACAAATAAAGAAAATGTGGTATATTCATATAATGAAATGTTACTTGACTGTAAAGGGAATGAAGTGCTGACATGTGCTATAATATGAATGAACCTTGGACACATGCTAAGTAAAAGAAGCCAGCTGCAAAAGACCACACAAATTGTGATTCCACGTACATGAAACATTCAGAAAAGGAAAATAGAGACAGAAGGTAGATTAGTGATTGCCTAAGGCTGAGGGGTGGGGGAAGAGGTTAGGAAAAAAGAGGAATATCTGCTAAAGGATACAGGGCTTCTTTCTGAGTTAATGAAAATGTTCTGGAATTAGATAACAGCTGCCCAAGTTTGTGAATATGCTAAAATACACTGAATTGTATACTTACAAATGGTGATTTTTATGGTATATGAATTATATCTCAATAAAAAAATTGTGCTGATTACATAATTTTGTTAATACAGTAATAACCATTAAATTGTACACTTTAATGGATGAATTATATGGTATGTGAATTATATCTCAGTTAAGGTCATGTAGGAAAAAGAGATGAACCTTATAAAATTTTACCATATACTATCTAGATTTTTATACAGTTTCCTGAGGGAAAAAATTCCAAATTACCTTTTGTTCCTCCTTTCCGCCCTTTCTGATCTCCTTTTGCCAAATCACCAGCATCTCGAAGTACTTGCATTGCAGTATTAAAATTATCTTCTCTGAAGTCACCCTGGAATCAAATATTTTTCTATATAACTTCACTAATGTCTAACCACAATCCAAACAGTTTTCATACCTCCAAACAAATCTTCCTTGAAATAAAAATAATGTAACATGATAATTATAAGAAAGGATACTAAAAGAGGAGTTAAAAGGTACTGTGTAGAGGCACTGGGTGGCTCACTCAGTTAAGCATCTGACCCTTGATTTTGCCTCAGGTCATGATGTCACTGTCGTGAGATGAGCCCCATGTTGGCACTGACCTTGAAGCCTGTTAGGGATTCACTTTCTCCCTCTCTGCCCCTCCCCTCTTGCAGGTGTGCTTTCTCAAAAATAAATAAACATTAAAAAAAATTATAAAACAAAAAAACAGAATAGTGTATAAGACATAATAAAAGGTGAAAGAGAAGTACTGAAAATGGGTAAAGCAAAACAAAGGATATCTGAAGCACATCCTAAGTCCCTATTCTCTAGGCATTTAAAAATACTGGGAAAGAAGAAAAATCTTAATTCAGGCACAAGAGAAACAGAGAACCAAACACAAGTCTTAAATATAATTTCTGAAATACAAATACACACAAACCCAACAATTCTGGATTATAAAACTACTTAAGAAAAAAATGAACTTCTACCAATCTACCTCGGTTTAAGGGAAAACAACCAGGTATGACACTATGGGTTAAGAATCACCATTACTCCCTTACATTTTCATCAACCACAAGGTGCAGGCCATCTCCCCCTGCTGGAAAAATGTAGTGTTGCAATGGTGTAGGCCGATAATCTGTGTAAATTACATGACAAGGCTGTAAAAACAATGAAAAACAATTAAGCATATTTTATTTCTTCCAAATAATACTGAGTATTTGACCTAAGTAAAAGACCTTGGGGAAATAAACTTTGAGTTCAACATTAAGTCAAGAGGGGCGCCTGGGTGGCTCAGTTGGTTAAGCGTCCGGCTTCGGCTCAGGTCATGATCTCACGGTTAGTGGGTTCGAGCCCCGCATCGGGCTCTGTGCTGACAGCTCAGAGCCTGGAGTCTGCTTCGGATTCTGTGTCTCCCTCTCTCTCTGTCTCTGCCCCTCCCCTGATCACACTGTCTCTGTCCCTCAAAAATAAATGTTAAAAAAAATTAAAAAAAAAAATTAAAATTAAGTCAAGAGAAAAATGTGGAAAAATTACCTCTGAAATGATATTACCATCTATTCAATTTTATCAATCCCTTAATCAGGGCCAGATACATGATTTGAATTCCAATAAAGACCTTGGATTCATATTCTAGGCTTGTTGATACCAAAATTAAAGAAGATGCCTGTTCCTACACTGCAGTTGTATGGTGATTATATGGTGCCACAGAATGCTCCCTAAGGTAAATGGGACTTCTCTAACCCAACGTGGGTTTTCAAAGCTTTACTAAATCAGCAGGTTGATTCAACTCCTCCAGAAGATCCACTAGGTTTCTACTGTACAGAAGCAACATAGATGTTAGAAAAACACAGAGACCTCATGAACAGATAATACTTTGTAAAAATGTTGGTACAAAGGAAAAATGAGGGCAGGAAAAGAAAACCAAGAATAAATTTAGTACACATAAACAACTGTTTGTCATAAGGTCCCACACTCCTGCAAAAGTTGGACTACAAAAGCAAAAGGGAAACGTGACTGTGTTCACAGAAGAATCATATCATATACTCGGGAGATGCCCAGCTTTTTTCTGGTACTGAGGTCTTAGAGGAAATTCTCTTCTCAGAGGGGTCACTGAACAAATAAATACAATAGTTTCTAAACCTGGCAGACCATCAGGATCAACTTGGGAGCTTTTAGAAGTTAGAACTCCCAAGAGCCTACTTCCAGAGATGTTGATATACTGGGTTTAAGATGGCACTCAGAAATACACACGTTAGGGGCACCTGGGTGCTCAGCTGGTTAAGCGTCCAACTCTTGGTTTCAGTTCAGGTCCTGGTATCACCGTTTTGCAAGTTTAAGCCCCATGTCGGGCTCCATGCTGACAGTGCAGAGCCTGCTTGGGATTCTTTCTCTCCCCACCCTTCCATCTCTCTGCCACTCCCTCACTTGCACTCTGTCTACCTCAAATTAAATAAATAAATTAAAAAAAAATACATACTTGTAAAAAAGAAAAAAACTAGTAAGGTGACTTTGATGAACATGCTTGACTTGAGAAGTACTTCCACATCAAAAGGTCTTAATTCTAGGTGGCATCAAGAACAAAGTATAAAAGACAGCGATGCGAAGTTACAACATTTGAAGTACCTAATACCTCAAAAAGGAAAGAAAATACCTGTTTATGTAAATGGCAAATCCATTCAGCAAACTGTCGGGCATTAGGAATAGTAGCCGAAAGAAAGACATAGTGGACATTGTCAGGAAGCAAAATAATAGTTTCTTCCCATACAACACCACGCTCTGAAAATAAAACAAATATACCTTGGAATTCAGGGTCACTTTATTGGTTAAGTAATCTAAAATTATTTTCTCTCAAGCTCATTAATTAGAAATGCAGACCACTTTACATAAACATATTTTTAGCCACAGACCTTACTAAAAACTACTTTAGTTTTTATGAATTTATCCAGTAGAAAGGTGGGAGACTAAACCACTAAAAACACAATGTACTCTGAAATAAAAGCCTACAAAGAGTAGTTCCAGACTGAACCCTTCTCACAGAGCGTAAGACACAAGAGTCCCATGACAATGGAAACAGTATTTCCATCAACCAAAGTTAATGACTTGTAGAAAAGTTACACAGCAACAAATTTCAAATACACACTGTTACTATACTACATGGCAACTTTCATCCAAATTACCCTCATGATCTCTAGACGTGAAAGAAAGATTTGATGAGCAGGAAAACCATGTGTTTTTACTTAAATGGAAAAAAAATGAGTTTGAGAATTTTTCTCTAAAATAATCAAAAAAGGATTCAGAATTTTAAAACCAAAACAGATCTATTCAAAACTTACTTTTATGAATTTGTTACTTTCACTACAAATACAGGTTAACTCAGTATTTTAGTTTAAATAAAAACTAAGTTTTACTTTAAGTGTGTACATATTAAACATTTAACTTTTTAAAAGTAATCATTAGCCCTCCCAGTTCCACCCCAAAGTCCAAGTATACTTACTAGTCCTTACAGTAGTGTAATAGTTCAAGTAAAGGGATACTTATAATTTTCATTTTTATTTCATAATCCTTAATATTTTTTACCATGAACATGCATATCTTAGTTTTTAAAAACTAAAATAGTAATAAAAAATCAAGAAAGTTAACTCGAAGCTAAAAGTTTTAAAAATTCTTTAACAGTTATTTTGGAGAGTTTTCTATTAAAAATAAGCTAGTTTTAATTCCAATTGTTTTGTATGAATTTGCATTTTTTCTCAATTACTATTTAAGAATCTGTAGTTAAAGGAGATCCTATCTTAAGTATTCTATAATGTTTCCCACAATACAGTGGGAAATCCATTAGAACTCTAGCCACATAAAAATTCAAAGCAAAATTTAACTACTTCTTCAAAATTCCTAATGCCCTTCTTAAGGAAAATACATGGCAGGCATCTCAAGAACATGGCAGAATATACCTGAATCTCTCATGTAATGAATTTCATCAAATATGACCCAAGCAACTTCTCGCATAACTTCAGAACCTCTGTACAGCATACTTCTCAAAATCTAAAAAAAAAAAAAAAAAAAAAAAAAATGATTTAGCAAAATTTTGACACAACAAAAGTTCTTCTTTCGAACAAGGAATTTTAGAAATGCTTTTTTAATACAAGTATTAAAATAATTTTAGGAGATTACATTTTAAATGCATTTCATAAATCAAATAATATTCCTTCTCTCATAAAACAAAAATAAATCATTTTTCAATAGTTAGTAATCAAGTACAATCCACGGCAAGAATTATTATCACACCTATTTCCATATATCTCAAGTACGAAACCACTTCATCGTACATACAATACTCATTGCAAGATCTACACTATCTAGGATATAAGAGTAACTTAAAATTATCTTCTATCCAACATATGGTACCATATACTGTTTACTGATTTTTTCTGCTTCATCTCACAACATGGATGCTCACTGACAACGAGTATCCTGATTTTTGAGTTAAAGAAAATCTGCACATGGAAAAAAGTTTTAAGAATGGAAAACTTACTTTGGGAGCCAAAATGAAAAGTGAGCAATGTTTTTGGTTGACTCTGCAGACCAGAAACTAATTTACACTCTATTGTACCATGTCCTTATAAAATGCAGGGATATAATTCAAGTATGTATAAAAGTACCTGGTATAGCAAAAATAGCTAATTGTATCCAAAACAAAAGATATAAGTATGTAAGTTTTAAGTAACATTTAACTGCTATTATGGGAAGAAACTAATCTGAGCATTTTAAAAGAACTGATTTTTAAGTATCAGTATCAACACTAAGATGCATAAAGAGTGGAAGGAAAAGCCACTACTTATATGAAATGTATGCAAAACCGTATTTTCTCTTTTTTAATGTTTATTTTTTGAGAAAGAGAACGCGCGAGTGAGCACACAGGCTAGAGCAGGGGAGGGGCAGAGAGAGACTCCTAAGTAGATCTGTGCTATCAGCACAGAGCCCCGTGAGGGGATGGACCTCACGAACTATGAGATCATGACATGAACCGAAATCAAGAGTCTAAGGCTTAACCAAATAAGCCACCCAAGTGCCCCTCACCAAATATTTTTAAAGGATTATTGTCAATGATATGAAAACACGTTGATGGGGCTACCTGGAGGCCTCAGTCAGTTAAGCAACTGCCTCTGGACTTAGCTCAGGTCATGATCTCACATTTGTTGAGATCAAGCCAGACCTCTGGCTTGTGCTGAGTATGGAGCCTACTTAAGATTCTCTCCCTCTCTCTCTCTCCCCGCCCCTTCCCTGCTTGCGAGTGCACTCTCTCAAAAAAAATTTTTTTTAATTAAAAATAAAAATATTTGGTGGAAAATTCTATATCATATGACAAATAACAGAAATATTAGTAATTTACAACTAGATTTAGGTAATTACTAAAAATAAACCTTTAAGATGAACTTTTTCCCCTTTCAAGTAAATATCAGAAAATAAAGCATTACATTTTGTTTATACAGAGCAAGTAAAACAGCATTAGATGTTCTAAGTAAATAAATATATTAATTAAATTAAAAGGAAAAATTGGATGAGGCACCATATAAATTACCTCTGTGGTCATAACAAGACAAGATGCCGTCGGATTAATAGTAACATCTCCAGTCATCAAACCAACATCTTGAAACTCTTCATACATTTCTCGGTATTTCTGGTTACTCAGAGCCTTAATTGGGCTGGTAAATATTACACGTTGTTTTTCCCTTAAGGCCAATGCAATGGCATACCTGAAAATGGGAAAGCAAATAAGAATGAAGTATTTACAAAACCTTTTCTTTAAATTATGTAATTTTGGGGGGCACCTGGGTGGCTCAGTCAATGAAGTGTCTGACTGCAGCTCCGGTCATTATCTCACAGTTCTTGAGTTTGAGCCCCACATCGAACTCTGTGCTGACAGCTCACAGTCTGGAGCCTACTTCAGATTCTGCGTCTCCCTCTTTTTCTCTCTCTGCCTCTCCCCCAGCTCACACTCTGTCTCCCTCTCTCTCTCTCTCAAAAATAAATAAACATTAAAAAAAATTTAAAGTATACAATTTAAAAAATTCTATTAATATATAAATTATGTCCCCAATTACCCTAATTACTTATTTTAAATGGAATTTGCAGAACATTAGTATCTTGTTCTATTTATTACTGACAAACTATTAAAATAAACCTGAAATTTAGTGGTCTAACCAAACAAGAATATTTAATTTTAACTCCTGTCTCTTTGACTTAATGTAACTTAATTAATAATACCAATAGATTACTAATGGTTACCCTATTTCTTGTAAGTAAAACACTTTTGGTTCTGTAAATGAGCCTCCAAAACATGAGAGCCTCTGCCTGTTTATACATATATAAACAATTAGTGAACATTGGAAAATGAAGCTTTGTTCTTCTGAGTTTCAAAAATAAGTTCATCCATATGTATTCATTCCCACATGTAATAGTTATCAAATCAGTCCTTGCCTGGGAATAGTAGGTTCTAATTACGGAAAAATTATTCCATAGTGATTAACAAAATATAATAGGGTAGTTTTGGTTTTCTAAAGAAAATTTAATTAAGTATTTAAATACAGGCCATGATGACTAAAGTTAACCCTGTGATAGAGCCTTCTTGTTTAAAATACAGTTCTGATCCACAAAAGGCTTATAACCTATTTGAGGAAATAATAATATTCATCACAACCACATAACCATATTCCCCAAATACTGAAACAAACAAAAAATTAAAAGCTGTCCAAACATGGTCATAGTCAAATTTGGGAACAGAGACGAAAGAGAAAAAGATACAGAAATGCTACAATATATTATCTAAAATGTCCACTTTTGAACAAAAAACTAGAATAGAAACAGGTAAGTATGATCCATACTTAGGGAAAAAAGCAGTCATGAGAATCTAATTCTCAGTGGGCTGAGATAGTGGGCTTAGCAGACATAGACTTCAAAGCAGCTAGTAGAAACAAGTTCAAAAAATGGAAGAAAGCCATGCTGTAACAATTAAAGAAAACAGTGTAATTATGCAATAAACAGACCATCTGAACAGACAAATGTTATGTTCATGTTTATATATCATAAATGAAAATCGTATAGGTGAAAAGTATAATAACTGAAAAATTCACTAGATGGGCTCAAGAGCAGATTTGAGATGACAGAACAAAGTATCAATAAATATGAAGATAGACTGCCAAAAATTATCAAATCTAAAAACAGAAAGAAAAAAGACAACCTCAGTGTCCCAATGAAAGTTTCAGAGTGAGGAAGAAAGAAAAACTATGTGAAATAATAACAGTGAAAAACTTCCTAAATTTGTTTTAAACAACAAAAAAAAAATAATCTACAGATTTGACAAATGCAATAAACCCAAGAAGGAAAAAATGTAAAATAATCACACTGAGAAACATTATCAAACCAAACAACCAAGACAAATAGGAAGTCTTCAAAGCAGTAAGAAAATATTAAACACTGAAAGAAATTAAAACACCCAAATCAAACTTTTAGAGATGAAAAATCCAATGTCTGATTCGAAATACACTGGATAGAATTAAAATTAGATTCGACATGGCAGAAAAAAAGACACATAAACATGAAGACCTAACAAGAAAACCTGTCCAAAGAGAAAGAGAATAAAGTCCAAAAAACAAAATAATAATAAACAGAGTATAAGTGGGCTGGGAGACAACTTAAAGTGCCATGAAGTAAGTTTAAGTGAAGTCCCCAAGGAACAAGGAGGAAGGGGAAGGTTTAAATAAAAATTGCTCAAATTATCCAAAATTTGATGAAAACTATAATAAACCTACAGATCTGAGAAGCCCAACAAACTGAAGCACAAGAAATATGAGAACTATGTAAATTCACCTCATAATCAAACTGCTTCAAGACAGTAATGAAAATTAAAAATTCCCAAACATCCATTGAAGCAGTATGTAGAAGAGGAGGAAAATATGGACCTATAACGCAGGGAAAAGTCAATCAAAACAGATTAGGAAGTAACACAAATGAAAAGAAGACAAAGGGGAAATAAAAAAAAAAAAAAAAAACCAACACCACACATAAAAATAAACTTCCAGCAAGGAAAACTATAATAACCGAGAAAAAATACACAGAATGGCATTAATGACATACAAGACAATGCAGAAGCAAAGATTAATGACTTGGAAGATACAGCATTAGAACAGGCCCAAAATGAACACAGCATCAATGAATCACGAGGCAACTTTAAGTGGCCCAATATAATAGTAATCAGAGTCCTTAAAGAAGAGGAGTAAGAGGCAGCACGGAAAAACAAACTCAAAGCCCAAGAAACAATGAAAACAACTACACTAAGCCTCCTCACAAATTGCTTAAGAGGTCCCTGAGTGGATCAGCAGGCTGAGTGTCCTAATCTTGACTTCTGCTTAGATCAGGATCCCAGAGTCATGGGATGGGAGCGGGGTCTGCAATGAGCATGGAGGCTGCTTACGATTCTCTCTGGCCATTTGCCCCTCTCTTCCTAGAGTTCATGCTCTCCCCCCCCCCAATTAAAATAAATAAACTGCTTTAAACCCTAAAGTAAAATCTTAATTAGAAGTAGCCAAGAAAAAAAGATAAATTATCCGCACAGGAACAAGGTGAGGATGAAAGGGGATTTCCTCTCATAAACTATGTAAGTCAAAAGGTACTCTTAAAGGAATTAGAATTCTTTATTGAGTGCAGGAATCTTTCAAAAATGAAGGCAAAGTAAAAGATGTTTTAGATATACAAAAGGTGGAAGAGTGGTGCCTGGTTGGCTCAGTAAGAGGACCGTGAGGCTCTTGACCTTGCAGTTGTGGGTTTGAGTCAAATGTTGGATGAAGAGAGTACTTAAAAATAAAATATCACCAACACCCCCCAAAAAAGAAAGATTTCTCATCAAGAGATTTGTGCTACCATAAATTGTAAGAGTTTCTTCAAGAGGAAAAATTATGCTGTTCAGAATCTCAATCAAATATAACACATCAAAATGTATCAAATTATTTTGGTAACATATCAAAAACATTTTCCAATACACCAAATAAAACCTAGCAAAATGTGTCGTGCATCTACAGCAATAACGAAGAAAAATTTATACTATTAATTAATGCCTGTATTAGAAAAAGAAAATCAATGACTTTACCTTTCGTTTTCCTTAATTTTTTTAATGTTTTATTCTATTTTTGAGAGAGAGAGAGAAAGACAGAGTGCATGCAGGGGAGGGGCAGAGAGAAAGGGAGACACAGAATCTGAAGCAGGCTCCAGGCTCCAAGCTGTCAGCACAGAGCCCGATGGAGGGCTGGAACTCACTAACCATGAGATAAGGACCTAAGCCAAGGTTAGATGCTTAACTGACTGAGCCACCCAGGAGCCCCTTCATCTTTCCTTCTTAAAAAAAAAACTAGAAAAAAAAAAGCATATGAACCTCCCCATCATAAAACAGAAAACAGGAAAAGAACAAAGAAAAACGAATTAAAGCAAAAACCCATTCTTTGAGATCAGTATGACTCACCAACCTCTAACAGACCAATCAGTAAAAAAACAGATCTTTACACTGATATCAAAACCAGAAAAAGATGGACTGTCCTCCAGGCCCCAATTCAGATAGGTAGCAAGCCGCAGGCCATATACCTGTGCTTTTGACCAAGTGGCTTCAGATGAACGGTTCCAACAACTTCCTCCCTGGCACAGATTAATTTGCTGGAGCACGTCACAAAAGTCAGGAAATATACTAATTACATTTGCCATTATACTAAATGATACAAATCAACAACCAGATGAAGAGGAAATCCGTAGGGCAAAGTATAGGGAAAGAATGAAGATCTCCCATACCCTTCCTATCCGTGTATGCCTTCTTCTGGAACATCTATTCCCAGAACATCTGTTCACCAAACTGGAACCTCACTGACCAGAGCCCTTTTGGGTTTATGGAAACTTCACATCCTAGTCATGACTAAATCATTGGCCAGTGGCTGCTGATTCAACCCCCAGACCTCTTCCATCTACTCTCCAGGGAGGCAGAGTAAGAGGGCGGGGGGAACTTAAAGTTCCAACCCTCTAATCACAAAGTTGGTTCTCCAGACAACCAGGTCATCTAAAAGTCACCTAACAAAAGACCTTTATTGCTCTTATCACATGAAATTCCAAGGGTTTTAGGAGCCTTGACCCAGGAACCATGGGTAAAGACCAACTATATCAAAGAAACATATATTTGGTTAACCAAATGACTTATAAATCACAATACTGCAGTTTACTAAAAAGGTATATATCATAACCTTGTGGAATTTATCTCAGGATGGTTTATTATTTGAAAATTAATATATTCATCATAGTAACAGAAAAAAAGTATTTGACAAAAGAGCAAAATAGTCTATATTTATATAAACACACACAAGCAAACTTGGAATAGAAGTGAACTTCCTTAAGTTGATAAAAAGCATCTAAGAAAAACCTAGAGATAACAACATGCTGATGAAATACTTAGGATCAGGAACAAGGCAAGGATGACCTCTCTAATCTATTACATTCAATGCTGTACTGGCTGTCCTAGCCAGTTTAATAAAGTAAGACATTAAAAGTACTTAAATTAGAAAGAAGAAGTAAAACTGTCTTGCAGATACTAAACAAAAAAATTTAAACATTTAAAAAAAACACTTTTTTAAATGTTTATTTTTGAGAGACAGAGAGAGTGCTAGCGGGGAAGGGGCAGAGATGGGGGAGAGAGGATCTCAAGAGGGCTCTGTGCTGACAGCAGTGAACCCCGACACAGGGCATGAACTCATGAACCAGAGATCATGACCTGAGTTGAAGTCAGATGCTTAATCAACTGAGCCACCCAGGTGCCCCAAAATTTAAACGTTTAAAGGGTGAGAAAAGAAATAAAACAGAGTTACTTTAAAATTTCATTTAAAAAGCACAAAGTAAAACAAGAAACGAATGGAAAAGAACACAAAACAGCTAGAAAACAATAAAATGACAGTAAGAACTTATCTATCATTACTTTAAATGTAGATAGACTAAATTCTCCAATAAAAAGACAGAGAGTAGCTGAATAGAATAAAAACTACAAAACACAGCTATATGCTGTCTAAAGAGACTTGCTTCAGATAGAAGAACACAGGCAGACTGAAAGTGAAGGAACGGGAAAAGGATATTCCATGCAAAAGGAAACCAAAATAAAGCAGGGGAAACCATACTCAGATCGGACAAAATAGACTTTAAAATGAAGACTATAATAAAAGATAAAGAAGAACATCACATAATTATAAAGGGGTCAATCCAACAAGAGGATATAACATTAAAAACCAACACAGGAACAAGTATTAACAGGCCTAAAATTTCCTTTAAGTAGAAAGCTACTCACTCAGCGCATACAGTTTTTCCTGCTGATGTGTGTGCTGATACTAAAACAGACTGATTATTATCAACACACTGAATGGCTTCTCTTTGAAAAGCATCAAGAATAAACGGGTATTCCTATAAAAGAAAAAAATACTATCAGTATGAAAATATCTAGCCATATCAGAACACACTTAAAATCAAGAGATGCCACCCCCCCCAAGAAGTATTTTGGGAACATTTATGCTTCTATTTATGAAATATGTCACCCACCAGAGAAAATTAGGAAGAGTAAAACAACACCTTTAACTAAACAGCACAGAAGTTAATTCTGCTGTCTAAAATTTCAATTTACTAGGCTAACATACACGTTTTATTACTTACAATACAGTAACACTACCATTTGTCAACATGCTTTGTGGTAGGCACTGTGCAACATCTTCCATATATTACTAACCTTCACAACAACCCCAAAATAGATATTCTTTCCATTCACAGATGGGAACTCTGCTCAAGTTCACTTAACTTCACTGAACAGAGGCAGAATAAAAGATCTACCAGACTTTAAGAATTCTGCCTTTTTCCAGAAAAGGACAGATACCATATGTTTTCACTCACAGGTCTAACAGGAGAAACCTAACAGAGGACCATGGGGAGGGGAAGGAGGAAAAAGAGTTAGGAAGAGGGAGGGAGACAAATCATGAGAGACTCTTGAATACTGAAAACAAATTGAGGGCTGGAGGGGGAGGGGGAAAGGGGAAGAGGGGGTGATGGTTATGGTGGAGGGCACTTGTGGGTAAGAGCACTGGTGTTATACGGAAACCAACTTGACAATAAACTATAAATTAAAAAAATAATCAAAAAAAAGAATTGGAGACCAAACTAACTTAATTTCTAAAGAAGGATTTGATACCTACAGTCTGAGAAAGAAGATTATCAGTGGATTTTTAGATATAATTTTTCAAGATCTCTTAAATATTCACAATTTAGAAAATTCTTTATTATTACAATAAAGCACTGTTTGTCTGCAAAAAAAAAAAAAGAAGTCTGCCTTTTTCCTTTTTCATTTACAATAAAACTGACTGAAAATTTCTATTTGTCATTTAAGGTCTATCAGTACTTCAAAATCCATTTAATACAAGCATTAGAGTTTAAGTTTCATTAAAAGCTTGTTAAACTTCTAAAACTATATGTATGACTTAGTGCACATGTGCTTTTTTTTCCTAGAGAAAGGCTGACACATTTTTTATTAAATTCTTTAAGAATGTGGAGACTCATTAGTTTCATTTTTAAAAATCTCATCACATCATGCCTGATTTTCATCATGGCTGTTTAATGAGTTGGTTCTCATTATATTTGACTTTAGGGGCTTCTTCTTGGTATATACACACTGGGAAGTATAAAAATCTCATCTGAAAGAGTTTTTCTTTAAGATTTTTAGAAAAGAGACACAAAACTGTACAAACTATATTGCCCAAAGTACAGACCTTTGCAGCTTTTCCAACTCGAGGTTTAAGTGGTAAATAATCTTCATCTGCAGGAAGTGCAACCTGATGTTAAAAAAAAAAATCACCAACTTACTATTTGAGAACTGATCAACATTCAACATTCCATAATTAATGATGGTTTGAAAAATACAAGTGATAGGATTTGACAGTCTTAGACACTATAAAAATAACTTTTAAAAACAAGACAAATGCTAAAGATACAATAATCAAAAACACCTGTACTTAGGTTTATCTAATAGTAATGTCCATTAAGTCTATTTCCCTAAAAAAACTGTGTTTATTAAGGTCTAGGACCTATCCTAGCTATCTTTGTATTTTCCACATGTAATGTACTGCCTAATATTAAGTATTGCTCAAAAAAGCTAAATGGACATAAAAAGGGATGCTACCAAGTGAAAGAAAATCATGTAGAATAAAATAATACTCCCTATTTCCTAAAATAGTAAATTAATTTTCCTCCAGTGAAGGTTAAGATCTGGAGAGCTAGGGCACCTGAGTGGCTCAATAGGCTGAGTGCCCAGCCCAACTCGGGTCATGATCCCAGGGTGGTGGGATTGAGCCCCACTTCCCTGTGTTGAGCTCATGCTGTGCCAAGAGCCTGCTTGGGATTCTCTCTCCCTCCCTCTACCCCCTCCCCAGTGTGCGTGCACACTCGTGCTCTTTCTGAAACAAAAATAATTTAAAAAAAAAAAAGATCTGGAAAGTAGTTCATAATGTATCTAAATTCCCAAGAATTAAACCATTTAGTGTATAAATAATGCACAAGGGAAAAATAAGATACATGCTAAAATCAGAAATAATTTAGAAGAGGAGAACCTCAATAAGCAAGTATTACATGAGATTACCCACCTTAGAAATAATAAGAGATTGTTGGTAAATTTCCAACTCAATTACAGCTGACCAAAACACGGGGTTTGAGGCAACAACCTCCCCACACCCCCACGCGGTCAAAAATTCATGTGTAACTTCTATTTCCCCCAAAACTTAACTATTAGTAGCCTACTGTTAACCAGAAGCCTTACCGGTAATACAGTTGATTAACACATATTGTATATATGTATTTTATACCATATTCTTATGATAAAGCTAGAGAAAACGAAATTAAGAAAATCATGAGGAGAAAATATATTTATAGTACGATATTTACCAAAAAAAAAAAAAAAAAAGTCTACATTTAGGGGTGCCTGGGTGGCTCAGTTAAGTGTCTGACTCTTGATCTCAGGGTCATGAATTCAAGCCCTGAGTTGGGCTCCATGCTGGGCGTGAAGCTTACTTTAAAAAAAAAAAAAAAAAAAAAAACTGCATTCAAACTCATGTGTCTCAGGCTCAACCATATAACCATGATAATGTGGACAGTATTTGAAAAAGGAGTAACTAGACCCTGATTATAATTTTAAAAAGTGAAAATTAGTAAATTATGAAACCTAATGAATAATAATACCCAGTACAGTGGATGTGTAGAAGAAATGTGACATTCTAAATGGAATCTATTAAGGGGAGATAATAGAATTTGGTATTTTATACTGCACACATTAAGAATAACTTACCAAGTGTTTTTATTAATGAATGAATACTTCTGGGAGATACAATAGATTTCACTAGTCTTTCTCTTAATACTGTATATTCCCCTTTATTAGGATTCTAAGAAATTTACAAGTAGTTTTCTGATTCCCAGGTAGTTTCATAGTGAGACAACTACTTATCCTTTAAATTAAGGAAATAACATGCTTTTGTATACGTCCATCACTTATGAATATGATAAAAGTCTATCCAAGAAAGCCCAACTGTTGGTACACTGACAAAACCAAATTTCTGGATCTGAAAATGTGAAGACTAGACTCCAAATCATGTTTTCATCTCCATATGATTAACCTATATGGCTGTATCTCATTAGTTGAGCAACCCTCTTATATCTCTCCTGGTACTTTCTACGACATGAACAAAGAACATCAGTGTGAAGCAATTAACATTTTAGCTTCTGTAAGATTATGCAAAATTTAAAAGCAGTAAGAATAAGAGACTGTGTTTCACATGTATAAGAATCAAAGAGTTTGTTTTTATTCTCTGAAAACAGTCTGGGTAACACCAACCTATAAAAGACAGGTAGAAGAGAAAGACTAAGGAGTCAGATAAAAAGAAAACCAGCAAAATGATCAAGAGTCAAAAAGACGTACTAAATAGTCACTGGTGATTTTTGTGACAACAGTTTGAAAGAAATGGAGAGAGAAGAAATCTAATTATAGTGTATTTATAAAAATGAATGGCAAGTTAAAAAGTCTAGCAGGGATTTTCCTAGCAGAGCACTCAACAGCAATTCTCAAAAGTAAGGGACCACATCTATCTCTCTTTATACTCAGTCAATAATGCAAGGTTCCAGGCTCTCAAAAGATATATACTGAATTAATGACCACAAAAGGGGGGAAAAAACAACACAGTGGCTGAAAGTCAACCTAGACTAAGAGAATCTTCTGAATATTCATATTCACTGATAGGGAAGGGCATATAGAGAAGAGATTCAACTCTACAGTCAAGGGAAAATGAAGAATCTAGGTCATTGTGAAAGCATGGTAAGTTACAACTAAGAACACTGGCAGAACAAGCCTCCTTAACAATGCCTTTTCCTTTGAGTGGATGGGACAGGTGCAGATAGGCTTGGTGAAGGAGGTTATAAACAGAGGATACTCCAATTTGATAGCCTCAAGCCTCTAAATGAAGTAAAAGGTAAAGTTAGCTGCTAAAAAAGTGAGAAGTGACAGAAGGAGGGACTGTGGAGAATTGTGGAGGACAGAAAGAACTTGTGACCTCTTAAGAGCAAATTGTGTGGCTTCCCTCCCCTCATCTTTTTAATACCAGAGCATTGAATAGGGTCTAACCCAAGTACTCAATGAATGATCAAATGGGTATTACAAATTCCAAAGTAAGTGCTATTCTAAAGGAATACAAAGGAACTTATGGAAACAACTGCTTAAAAACAGGTATTTAAAAAAAAAATCAGGTTCTAAGTGTCTGTCAAAAGCCATTTTCTTAATTCAGAATTACTCTGCTTATCCAGTAAAGACTTTTAATAAGATTCTATTAGTATAAAGAAACAGTGTTACAGTCCCTTAAGTTTCTTAGTCCCTTATGTTTATAAATTCATCTAAAAGGATTACTACACACTATCAGTGGCTACCACCTTGTGGCGAATAATGAAACTGCAATGTATGAGTAACCAGAGCAGGACATAAAAAAAGTACATGACCTGTAAAACAGCACTGTTACCTGACTTTAGGAGTAAGGGAATGAATGTGTATTGAACACCTACTCTGTGCTAGGTACCTTACACTCATTTTATCCTATAATCTTCACAACCACCCCATTATTCCAAATTTAAGAGTTTTAAAAACCAATGTCAAAAAGGCTAAGAAATTTGGGGCACCTGGGTGGCTCAGTTGGTTAAGTGTCCAACTTTGGCTCAGCTCATCGTCTCATGGTTCGTGAGTTCCAGCTCCACATCAGATTCTGTGCTGACAGCTCAGAGCCTGGAGCCCATTATGGATTCTGTGTCTCCCTCTCTCTCTGCCCCTCCCCGCATGTACCCTGTCTCTATGTCTCTCAAAAATAAATAAACATTAAAAAAAAAAAGTTTAATTCATCCAAGATTGTAGTTAAAGTGCTGTGCAAGATATTAGTTCAAGGTAGGATACAAAACCCCACTCCTTCTACCTGACTATATACCCTACAGAAACTGTAATTGTTTCCAAAGCCCTTGAGGCTAAACTACGTGCTGATCATCATACGAGAAAATCCAAAGCAAACTTCCATTTATAACACCAACTTCCTGTACACTGCTTGTGCTTACCTCATGTGTACACCCTTCAACAGTTTCAACTGATTGTACCTTGACTCTGGGCATCAAGTCTGCCAAACTTAAAAAAAAATTATTAAAGTTATGTTAAAATACATTATTTTTCTGTAATTCGATAATAAGCCTCCTGTCTGCATTGCTAAGGAAAAGGACAGTGCCTAATTATGAGTGTTACAAATTGGAAAAAATCTGGCTACTAAGAGTATTCAAAAAATCTTTCACATTATTCAAATCTATGCTGAGAATTCAAAATGATAAGTTAACGTCTATTATTACAAATACAGAACAGATGTCAAGTGGATTACTTAAAGAATTATGTCAGCTTAGTTCCAGTAACTATAAAAAAAAAAAAAGTACCCCCTCCCAAAGCATTGTCACTACTTCAAAACATGAAGCTTGTTATAAAAATCATTACATGATACAGAGTACAAAATAAACTAACATAACACAGACATTGCTATAATTAATAGAAGTGTTCCCTACTCTCCTCAGAATCTTAGGTATATATATTCATCTAAGTTCTGTTTAGATTCTGAAAGGACACGACTGTGGACAAAGTAAAGAAAAACAGATGTATTTTTATGCTAGATGCATCATTCTTATTTACTTGATTTTATTTAAATCAATAATCAATTATACTTTGAACAAAACCCAAGGGTTACTATAATAACCAACAATGATTTTAAATTGCCACTATTACATTGTAATCTATTCCACTAGCTTTTGAAAAGAGCGTATCAGAAATATTTCAGTGACATATCTACCACCATTTATAGTAGTTCTGCTAGCTACAACAGCTAACTAGTTTGAAGAACTCACAGAAAGAGTAAATTCTTTATGGTAGTGTCAAGCCAAAATACAGAATACAAGAAGTAAAGCTGTGAAAATCCATCACACAGTAACAGGTTAACCTAAGGAACTGGCACCAACTTCTACAAAGAGAAGAGAAATACCAAGTATTTCAGTCACAGAAATCCATGGTCTCTCTCACTGACAGCAGTCTTGAGACTCACAGCCACTCCACTGCAACATGTAACAATAAAAATCTAATTTCTCTTCCTTCTCAATTTTTCTTTCCTTTGGGTCAGACTTATTCTTTCCACTATTCCACTCTCTTTATTCCATCCTCTTCTTTGACATTAACAAATAAAGGAAGCATGAGGGGTTTTTTTTTCTTAAAAAAAAAAAAAATCTGGCTTCACAATTCTTTCTCAAAAGTTAGATTCTAAAATATTAAAAGATGAATCTTTTCTATATTGTCTTCCATTTCCCCAAACTTATACATATGTTCTATATTTTTGTATGAATATATAACTGAAAAATATTTTTCATTTCTTGAATTCAACAAATACTTTCATAAAGTAGCAACATTTAATTTTCAAAGCTTCACCCAACTATTTAAGACTAAAACATTTATGACAATGGAAATACTACCTTAAATCTTCAGTTATTGATTCTTCCACCCTAGGCTTCTTTCCAAATATGGGCTCATCTGCGCTCTCAAAATCTGCATCTCTCTTGGTTTTGGCAGTGTTAGTTGACTCTGATTGTAATTTACCATCAAAACGTTTCCTGAAAAGCAAATGGTTAAAAATCGATTCTGCAGTTTTTACTTTAGGATGATTCCATAAAATATTACTTCATGTATTATACATGCCATTAACAGAAAAACGCATGAAAGTAGATGTAACAAATCAAAACTGGCTAAAGCCCAGAATACCCTAATAAAACTCAACACCAGTCCTTTGACATTTCATATTTTCTTGGAAGTTCTGCTTTAAAAATATTTTACACTCCATTACTTTTTACACACTAACTTAATTATTAACATAAACATTTAAAAAACCTATGAATTAAAACAATGTTAAACATTTATTTACATGAACACCTTCAATAAACATTTAATGGTTTCACTTTTACCACGATATTACTGTTAAAGCATATTTTTTGTGGTTGGATTTATTGGTCAAAAATAGTGACAATTAATAGTACTTGGTGGACTGAATATCCAAAGAGGAATTTAAACTGACCCATATGCTTGTTACATCCAAAAATCAATTACATCTGGATTTTAGATGTAATTGTGAAAGGCAAAACAAGAAAGCCTCTAGAAGATAAAATGAGAGAATTATTTTCATATTTTACTAAACAGGACATAAAATTATTAACCAAAAATTAAGTTTGATAAATCAGAGTGCATTAAAACCAAGAACTTCCATTAATCAAAAAATATCATTAAGAGTAAAAAGGAAAGACAAAAAGCTGAAGATATCTGAACCACATATAAGTGACAAAAGCTATATATCTAAAATATGGAGGATGAAAACGACATATTTAAAAATAAATAAATGAACAGAACACTTAAGTATTTCACAAAAGAGGATATCCAAATGGCCAATAAGCATACAAAAATAAACTCAAAACAATTACTCATCAGGAAAATATAAATTAGACTGTACTAAATCAGTGGCTCTCAAATTTTTGGTCTCAGAATTCTTTATTAAGTCTTAAAAAATGAATATTTCAAAGAATTTTGTTTATGTAGTTATATCTGTTGATATTTCCCACATTAGATATTAAAATAGAAAAAAACATTTTAAATATTTACTTAATAATTCATTTTAAGATGGAAATAATTTTATTTTAACATTATGTTGACATAATTATTAGATTAACATAAATGACACTTGATAAAAAGTAAGTATTTTCAAAAATAATTTTTAATGAGAAGAATGGCACTGTTTAAATTTTTGCAAATATTAATGTCTGGCTTAAAATATGCATCTGGGCTCTGCATCTGCTTCAACTTGACATAGATACTGTCATGAATTTTATGAAAATAGTGAGCCAAAGCCAGACACAAAGGAATGTATTCTGAATGATTCCATTTACATTATAGTCATAAACAGAAAAAAAACTAACATGTTACCCGGATAGTCACTTTTTTGGGGAAAAAAGAAGGATGTCTGAAATATTCTATTTTTGATCCAAATAGACGTTACATTGGTGTGTTTATTCTATGAAAATTCATCTTATGGACTTTCACACCTCTCTTTTTATGTTTTGCTTAAAAAAATTTTTTTAATAAGAGTAGCAAGTAGTAGCAATGATCTGTATGCCTGAACAATCTTTTCCTAACAAAGGTCCTTCTTTGATGCTTAGCAAAACCTGAAATGTTAATCAAATTACTCCCAGCTTAGTGGAAAATCACTACGAGTAATCACTCTTGCCCCATATTTGCTGCTGACTACTTACATGAAGCTCTTTTGGACAAGTCATCAATATCCTTGGCCCTCAGTGAAGGGAGACATTTGGAAGATACCAAATATCCCTCTAGTTCTAACATTCCACTATTCTATCCCTGATTTAGTAAGCACCAACAAAACCTAAAACCTACTAGCAGATGGTGACAACCGTAAAACAAAAAAATTAGCTCCTAGACCTCTGAGAAACTTAAAACCTAAATTTATAGAACACCCTCTTTCACAAGAGCTATATTATTCTTTAGTACTGTATGTTACACTTTTAGGTCCCCAACTATTTATTTCTCTTATAGCTTGGTATGTATGTCACATGTGGAATTTGCACACTTGAAACACCTGAGTTAAACAGAAAGATGGAAATAAAGTGTCACAGATAACAAGCTTACACTTTGAGAGTTTTTTATTACTGAAACCCCATGAATAAATATGTTATTTCTAGACATGACAGCCACATCATGGAATCCTACATAGAATCCTTTTCTTATAAAGGATATTAAAACAATTGGCAAAATATGACTAACACTGTAGATTAGATAATAGTACTATATCAATATTAATTTCTTAATTCTTTTTAATTTTTTTAATGTTTGTTTATTTTTGAGAGAGAAAGAGCACAAGCAGGGGAGGGGCAGAGAGAGATGGAGACACAGAATCCAAATCAAGCTTCAGGCTCTGAGCTGTCCACACAGAGCCTGACACGAGGCTCGAACTCACGAACAAGGAGATCATGACCTAAGCCGAAGTTGGACATTAAACTGACTGAGCCACCCGCAGGCCCCTTAATTTCTTAATTCTGACAATTATTCTCAGGACTGAGACAAGAACATCACTGTGGGGGAGAAGGGAGATGAATCATTCTGCCTGCCACAGTGTTGAAAACAAAAGGTGCATCTCCTGTGGAAAAGAATTTGGCAACACCTAGCAAAACTACATACATTTACCCTTTAATCTCGCAATTCTACTTCTAGGAATCTAGGTCAAAGATAACATGGCAAAAAATTTTTAAAAATCTCAAAAACAGATAGGCATGTACAAGGCTCTCTCTAATAGTAGAAAACTGAAAATAACCCAATGTTTACAAGAAAGAGCTCTATATACTAACATGGAGTTATCTTTATTTCATCATGTTAAGTGAAAAAAGATGAGTAACAGTTTTTAAATGGGGCATTTCAGTGAAGACAAACATGCACATGTGTATTTTCAGAAAGAAAATCATAAAATTAGGGGCACCTGGGTGGCTCAGTTAAGCGTCTGACTTCAGCTCAGATCATGATCTCATGGTTGGCTAGTTTGACCTCCACGTTGGGCTCCGTGCTGAGAGCTCAGAGCCTGTAGCCTGTTTCAGATTCTGTGTCTCTCTCTCTCTCTCTCTCTCTCTCTGCCCCTCCCCCACATGCACTTTGTCTCTCTCCATCTCTCAAAAATAAACAAACATTTAAAAGAATTTAAAAAAGAAATAATAGAAACCAAAAACTCAAGAAGAGGGAAGAAACAGGACAGAAAACACAAAGATAAAATCAAGAATATACTGTTTTATACTTTAGATTTTGGAACCATAAAATAATGTTTTACCATTTCTTAAAAACTAAAAATTTAGCAATCCTTAAAATGTAAAATAAACTGAAACAAGTGAACATAATAGATATCAAGTTAGTACCATAAGCATTTCTAAAAGGAATTACTACAGGGTATTTTCACTGTCAGTGTGATACATTTTTCTAAGGACAAAAAGAACCATGAACTAGAACCACAATCTATTAGGGGCGCCTGCCTGGTGGCTCAGTTGGTTAAGCGGCCAACTTCAGCTCAGGTCACGATCTCGCAGTTTGTGGGTTCAAGCCCCGCGTTGGGCTCTGTGCTGACAGCTCAGAGCCTGGAGTCCGCTGTGGATTCTGTGTCTCCTCTCTCTGTTGCTCCCCCCTCTTATGTGCGCACTCTCTCGCCCGCTCTTTCTCTCTCTCAAAAATAAACATTAAAAAAAATTTTTTTAGAACCACCATCTAGTCAATATTCTATTCTGAATCCCAGTATTATGTACTGTTATTTTTTAACTATTATAAGAATACATAGAGTTTAATTATGTAATTATTGCCGGGAAAGAACATTTTCAGCAAAAAAAAAAGAAAATTATAAAAATCAAAAAAAGCCAAATAAAGTCCCTGTAATATTAATTGCACTGTAAATGTCAGTATGAACTCCGTTTTTTCTAAAAACGATTCCCCAGTTCTTTCCACAGTACAGACCTAAAAGCAATGAAATCCTATACCAACGAGCACTCTAAGCACTAAATAACATTTCCCACTATAAGGAACTAGAGACCCTTTGGAGATACCAGATTCCAGTTCTGGGCTAAAAATGTATACTGTGAATCAAGAGTATCTTTAGCCAAAAAGCACAGAAGCTACCTTGTCAAAAGGACACAGGAGCCAACACGAAGAATTCTCATTGGTAGAGTTTGAAAAATAATGCAGATTACTCAAATGTCCGTCCAAAGATAAAAGTGTAAACATATATGGTATATCCATAAAACTGAACACTACTCAGCAACAAAAAGGAACTGGTGATATATACCACAACTGAATCAACCTCCAAAGCACTGAATATGAGAAACCAAACCAAAAAGGAATATATAGTGTAGTATTCCATTTAAAATTGAATTCTAGAAAATGCAAGCTGTTCTCTAGTGCCAGAAAGATCAGTGTTGCCTGGAAGCAGGGGTGGAGACAGGAATGCATTACAAAAAGGCACGCAGAACTTTTGGGGGTCTTGGAAATGTAATCTTGATTGTGGTGGTGATTTAGGATACTTCAAACATATCCCAATAAAGCTTAAAAAAGATAAAGAAAAATGAGTGCAAAGGAGTGTAATACATCAAATCATGAAAATCCATTCATTCATCAAGAAGCTAAACACATAATCATACACCCATGTTGGTCACCATTGTAAGTTCCTTAGGGCACATCTCATTTCTGTTAAAACTGATAAATTATCAAGCATTTTTCCTGTTTCTTCTATGCACTGTATTTCAAGGTAACAGCTGGTATGAGAATGTTTTTTTTATATAGATGGATTTGAGATAATACACGTAGAAAGGCCAAAAATAGAAAAATTGTCATTTGGCCAACCACCACTGAAATGGGGCTAGGCAATCAACACAAGTGCTAAGGCCATCATGTGAAAAGTTTAATAGAAATAAGATTGATCTATCTTAACCCAATGATCAATCTTAAAAAGTGTCGAATAACACTACATATGTCTCATGGTGTAACCCTGTGTTGTAATGCAATTCGAAGTACATGGCACCGCCTGTCCTAACCTCCTGTTCTAAGGTTTGCCCAAACCCTAATTAAAGTTGCCTACTGGATACCTCCATTTGGATGTACTATTATCACTTCCTTTGTCTCAAGTCAAGTTAATTTTATTTCCAAATCACTGTCTTTTGTAAATTTCCCTACTTTTCTTCCTCCTGTTGTTATCCAAATTCAAAATCTCTTTTGCAGCACCTGGGTGGCTCAGTCGGTTCAGCATCCAACTTCAGCTGATGTCGAGGTTCCTGAGTTCTAGCCCCACATGGGGTTCACTGATGTCAGCCTGTCAGCACAGAGCCAGCTTCAGATCCTCTGTCCTCCTTTTTCTGCCCCTCCCTCCACTTGCTCTCTCCTCAAAATAAAGATTTTTAAAAAATCTCTTGACTCCTTTTCCATTGTTCTGGCCTGCTCCATAGTTAACGCCCATCAATTTTTTCCTTCACAGCATTTTGCACCTTTTCTTTATCCTTCCTTCTGCCACCTCCTGAATTGAGGTTCTTTTATTCTCATTGAATAAACTAAAATACTTCCCTAATTTACTTTCTAATTTTTATTATCTTCCCTCCTTCAACATACTCTGACAGACACTTCCACATTAATTTTCCTAAACAACTACTCTACTTACCCAATCACCAAGCTAGGAAAAACCCATGGTTTTAAAAATGAAATTAAAACTCTGATTCTTGATATTCAACATCTTCACAATCTAAAACCAACTTTTACTCGTATTATCTCTTCTTGTCCCTAAACAAACACTTCCTCTATCCCTCCGGTAACAAATCATTTTCCCTACCCAGAACTGCCTCTTGCATATAAGAATCTCTGAATGACACACAGAGATCTCTTTCTGGAACATGTATAGCAGTTTACTGTATACACAACTTATTTTATCTCAATCACGTACTAATCTTTAAAACGTGTACCTGGTTCTACTTCTTTACCAGGACTAAAAATTCCTTGAGAGCAAAATCATGTCTCATTTAATCCAATCTCTTGGGTACCTCCTTTAGCTAAGAGTAAATTTTGTTCATTAAGAATGAATCATCTTTCACTTTAATCCAAGTATCAGATTTCCCTTGTTCTATTATAAACAATATCGTACACTTTACGGTAGGTTTAAGCATCAGTCTATTACATATGTTTAGGAACCAGTACGTTTAAAAATTTTTCTTAGTAAACTCAACGACAGTCAGCTTTTGAGAATCTATTACGTGCTAAGCACCTAGGTGCTTTACATACATTATCTCATTCAGTACTCGCACAATAATCTTAGTACTAGACACTGTCACGTTCTTCTTTAAGGGCAAAAAGCTACAGCTTGAAGATTAAATTTCTCTCCCGAGTCCTCCTGTTGCTATTTGCCCGTTCCAAGTCAATCCAAGTCACGTTTTCTAAGCTTCTTGATCCTTTACTCAACTGGTCATTAGTTTCATTAAAGACAGTGCCAGGTGTTGTGGGGTACGGAATCTTAACACAGAGCAACCCATGCGTTAAGGAATTGCCGTGGCAGGAGCTCACGCTGCCTGCAGACACCCGCAAACGCCAGAATCCCCATTCACCAAACCAACATTCCTCCCCCCGGCCTTCAACATTTTCCCCAAATCGCTTCACTTCCCAATGCCACTCCGTCTACACCACAGTGGCTCATGCTCTTCAAAAGAATATTCTATTTTCTCCCCTCAGCACTGACCAAAGGAAAAAAAAAAAACACCCTGACACCTTTCTTACCCGCCCTTTTCTGCAGACCCTGGCGGCCCCTTCCATTTCCCCTTCTCCTTCTCTTTGTCTTTTTTAGTTCCGGGCGCGGTGGTCGAGTCGTCCTCAAACACGCTGAAGAGCTCATCCCCGAAAGCGTCCGCCATCTTTCGGAGCTGAAAGACGGAATCTCCCTCCTACCCACGATGCTCTGCGAGAGAACCGACAGTGACGCCAAGGGGAGCCTCAGCTGTGGCCCGTGGGAGACAAAAGTAGTCTAGTCCCGCAACCCCAACCCCTAGAATACTTCCTTGACTTCTTCTCTTCCGACTTTTCCTTTGCCACCACGACTGGAAGGCCAGCTCGCTAACTTAAAGAAGGAGCGCGGAGTGAATACCCGGAACGCCGCAGGTACCCAGAGGGAGGCGAGGAGGCGGAACCTTGGTGAGTCGGACCAATTGCGAGCCAGCGGTCGCCCAGGCCCAAGAAGCCCGGATGAAGGACGCAGGGCGGCGGCGTGGGACCCGGGGAATGTAAAGAGCGCTTGGAGGCGGAGCTGCGGCTGTTCCGGGAATTAGACCAGTGGGGCTTTTTGCCACAGATGCAATATGGGCGGCAAGAACAAGAAACACAAGGCGCCCGGGGCCGCGGCGGTCCGGGCCGCTGTGTCTGCTTCCAGAGCCAAATCCGCCGAGGCCGGAGCTGCTGGGGAGGCCCAAAACAAGAAGCCGGTGGCCAGGCCGCCCCCCGCAGCTGCCGCTGGCACCAGGGAGCCCCGAGTCAAGCAAGGTACGAGCGGTCCTGGGGCCCTTGGCTTTCTACCGAGCAGCTGCTGCTGTTTAGGAGGGAGAAGTCAGCGCAACCTGGGCCGACCCTAGGTCTCAAAATTTGTATTTTCCACACCTGGAGCTGGTAGTTCCCTACCCGGTGGCCTTGTTCTAGGTTAGTGTAAGCTGTTTGGGCCTCTGAAGTTATGACAGTATTCCTCTTGCAGCCTGGCATCTCCCACCTGACCCTTGCTTTTTCTTACGAGAACAAAATAAAAATTGTATTTGCCCCCGTTTCAGCAGGAATTAGCCTTGAGCCATCGTCTAAACTAGCTAGGTTGATGCAGAGGTTAATGCGTGGAGTTCCTATCCTCCTGGAGTCAGACCCGTGTTGTACTTGGTCTTCGTATCATTTTTAACTCCGGTGTAATATTTTAATGTGTTATGGAAGAATCAGTAATAAGAGTTTCAGTATGTACACGCCGAATATGAGTATAACCAATTGTGGAAATAGCTCTGATCTTTACCACTGTCATGCATTCATTCTTTGCTTACTGTGTAATTTAGTTTGATAAATCAGAGATTGCTGGTTCTGGCTACAGATGAGCAGGCCCCTATGTAACAACTGTTTCCAAAAGATGAACAGTTATACTCTATTTTGTTCTGCTTAGCTTGTTTGCCTATAGTTCTTACTGAAATGTTTGTCCAGCCCATGTTTTTGAACACTTCTGTATCTCATGATGTTAGGGGGTGGGATGAGAAATAAAGACAAATCACCTCTCTCAGAACTTGCTGGTGTAATGGCGGACACAGGCATTAAATAATCCCACCAACATTGCTTTATAATTGACAAGTGCCGCAAAGAAAAACCAAGGAAGAGGATTTAACGAAGTAACCTAACGTTTACTGGAGAGGAGGAGGGGTCCTAGATGGTCTCTTTGAGAAAGTGACAGTCAAACTGAGATCAGAACGACTAGTAGGTTTACCCCTGTAAAGAATGGGGGGAAATAGTGTAATATTCCTGGCAGAGTTAAGAAACTCCATGTGCAGAGATGTCGAGTGAGGAAAGAGCTTCGGTCTTTGAAGTCTTCGTGGAATGTAAGCATTGCATAAGAGACGATGACACTGAAGATGTATACCCTTAAACTTTCATCTAGAAGGTGAATAAATCTTTGCCCCACAATTTATTGTGACATTTTAACTACCAAGTTTTGATGCCTATAAATACAAATACATAGCATTTCTCTTTGACTATTATTCTGTGGCACTTTTCCTCTGAATCAGCCTCTTTTGGATTCTCTTGTCTTTTCTGTGATGCCTCTGAATCCTTTCCACTCTGTAATCATTTGTTGTATTCTTTGGCTTCTATTCCTCCTGCCCCAAAATGTGACCCTCACTGAAGGTATTAGTCTGTGACAGTATAGGTCTCAACAGTCCTTCTAGCAGAGTACCTCAATTACTAATTCTGTCTTTTCCTTTGTAGATGACTCCTCAGTCTGTCTAGTCCTGGTTTCTATTTTAATCACAAGTCAGCCATTTCCATATTTACTTGGACCTTCTGGTCCTATTTTGCAAGCCTCTCAAATTTAACATGGCTCATACTACACTTCCCTTCTTTCCTGACACTAGCATCTGTGATCTCCTTGGTTTTGTTTTTCCATATTCCTCTTTACTCAATGTTAATAGTTACTTTTAATGTCTTCCTTTCTTCGTCACATCCAATCTTTTGTCAAGCTTTATACAGTCTTCACTTATCTTCCCTATACACCATTTTCACTTTTCAGTTGTGGTATTCATACCTCAGTCTAGGTACTCATGAATTCCTGGAATACCAACAAAGCTTTCCAATGGGTCTCCCTACCTCCTATTTTTCCTCCTCTAGTTTGTCCTGCCGGCAGTCATCAGATTAATCTTGAAGAAATGCTGCTTTGTACATTGCACTTCTCAGTTTCTTTCACAGCATCTTCACTGACTTTGTGATTAAGTGCAAACCATTAATCTACCATCTAAGACCCCTTTTCGAACCTTCTTACTAATTCCTCTATTTACCTATAGGAAATCTGATATATTTTCATTGTTCCAGATGCAGCTATTGACTTTCTGCCTCCTTGTATTCTTGTTTTCTCTTAATGGAATGCCATCTGTCCCAAACACATCTATCCCAAATACTGAACTCCTGTAACACCCATCCCAAATATCGAGAGAGAAAATGAGAGGCTGTCTATTAAATTTGTAGGAAAGATATTATAACTAAGTTCATATATATAGTACTAAAAATAAATCTGCTATGTAAATTGCCATGATTTTTTTTTCCCCATTTGGGTGTTTTTATATAACATGATAGACCTGTTTTGGAGGAAAAAACATTATTTCTGAATTTGTTTTAGTTCTTACTGTAAGTGTAATTGTTCTACTCCTCATCAACTCTTTTGTTTTCAAAAATTTGAAGGATTGTACATAGCATTACTTCCTCAGAATTGTCCTCTCATATAGAGGGAGAAAATCTATTCTGCCATGAAATGGCTCCTGGCACAATTCTCAGTATTCTCTCCCTCCTGTTTTTCCTTTTCATTTGTTCATCAGAAAGTTTTGAATTGCTGCTATGTTCCAGGCAAGACATTAGGCCCTGGGGATAACACATGCACTGGTCAAGGATGAGGACTAACAACTGTAAGGCTGGTGTTTGTGAAAATCCTTAAACCTAGCTGAAATGTAAAATTGTAAGAGGGAAACAAGACGGGGAACTAATGTCATGAGTTAACTCATAAAACCAATTATAAATATTTTTCAGGGTCATTCAAATAAAACAAAAAATGCAACAAAGGCCACACATCAGTGACTTGGTAAAGAACAAATTGAATATTGAGTCTGTTTTTGCTTATAACAGGGAAGGTTTCCCTGAGGAAACATCTATGCTGAGATGGTTTGAAACATGCAGTTTTTAGAAGATCTGAAGACAGTGTTTGAGGAAGAGGCGACAAGGGCAAAGGTCCTAAGAGGGGTGCAAACTTGGCATGTTACAAAACACACACACACATACACACACACAAAAAAAAAACAAGAAAGTCTATGGATAGAATGAGAGAGAAGGGGCTAGTGTTGGCATTAAATGTAGGAGAGACCTTCTGTAGTTTACATTTTTCTTAAAATTTTTTAATGTTTTTTATTTATTTTTGAGAGACAGAGACAGTGCAAGCAGGGGAGGGTCAGAGAGAGAGGAAGATACAGAATCCGAAGACAGGCTCCAGGCTCTCAGCTAGCTGTCAGCACAGAACCCAACACGGGGCTCAAACCGACGAACCGTGAGATCATGACCTGAGCCGAAGTTGGACGCTTAACCGACTGAGCCACCCAGGCACCCCTTACATTTTTAAAGGATTAGTCAGGTTGCTCTGCCAGAATGGATTTCCTCACAGACAGAGACTATTCAGATTGTATCATTTCATCCTTATTTATTCTCTGGATACCCTGTATTTCCTTTTCATAGTTTATTTGGATAATTAGTTAATTATTCCACCAGTACTTGAGCTCCATGAAGACAAGGACTGGGTCTTATTTATCCCTGCTTAGATCCCTTGCCTGGTTCAGATTCCCTTACAGATGTGTCCTATTGGTCAGAAAGAAACCAAAGTGCCTCAGTACACCTGTCACCATCACTAGGAACTCAAAGTGAATGTATTAGTGATAGTGGGTCATTATAATCACGCTATGATGCAAAATGCAATGTTACAAATAGAATATGTTGTAAAAGAAAGAGTAGTTGGCAACAACAAATTGATTTTTGGCTGATGTTTCTTTTATTATTATTATTATTATTATAGGAGTCATCTTGAAGAAATCACTTTTTCTGTGCTTCAACTTTAATGTTTATTAGTTTTTGAGAGAGAACGAGAAAGCCAGCATGCAAGTGGGGGAGGGGCACAGAGAATGGTAGACAGAATCTGAATTAGGCTCCGGGCTCTGAACTGTCAGCACAGAGCCCTATGTGGGACTCGAACTCATAAGCTGTGAGATAATGACCTGAGCCGAAGTCAGAGGCTTAACCGACTGAGCCACCCAGGCACCTCTGTGCTTCAACTTTAATGTAATATTTTTTAAAATAGTGTGCATGTTCTAGGAACTATCATTTCTAAATTTGAAATCTCATACTTTTGCCTTGGAGATACTCTACACTAACATCCTTATTTCCAGTGAAATTTCCAGTAACTCCTTCTGTCTGTAACAGAAAACCACAGGTTATGGGAAAATATCTTCAAGCAGAAAGGAAAGTAGCTGTCCTAAATCCTGTGTACCTTACTTGGCAAAAGAATGGGAACCATCTTTGTTCCATGGCCTATTGAGTTAGAATTGCATTAGAAAATAGGGTTACTAATTTATAAGTTTGAGTTACTGTTTTCTTCTAGTGCCTTCACTTTTTCCTCAGTAACGCATTAGAATCTAGCTGTTAGATTGATATTCTGAACGTTGGCAGCTCACAAAAAAGGAGACCACAGAAGCACCAAATAGAAAATTAGAGCAGTTTTGGGAGAATTGAGTAAGCTCAGTCTTTTTACTAGCTCTGCAAGCTTCCAAGTAAAATAATAGATACTCAATGCATCATAAAAAGGTTTGAATTTTCTTGAGTGTACTGTATGTATATAGCAGGAAGCATAAATAACATTTTGGGAAGTTTTCCATCTAATTGTTTAAAATGCATTTCAAATTCTAAAGCCTTACTTGAAAGGGCCTTATTTGATTTAATTGGTGCTTTCTCTGTGGCAGGATCTCATTGTTTCTTCAGTTCCTCAGCCTATTGATTAAAATGAAAACATACCCACTTTTAGAGACGTTTATTGACACCCAGTGAATATGCAGCAGTATTTGTGTGCATTTCCTTCCTGGTTTTCTGGGGACTCAGCACTTGTATTTGCCCTCTGGAGTCACAGTATAAGCTTAGAGAAGTGATAATAGTTGTTTGTCTTAGGTAGAATGGTTGGAGGAGACAAATGAGAGCTTACTTCAATCTTTGACACAAAAAACTATTAAAGGAATTTATAATTTTGCCATCATCAGTAATACATTAACTTGAATTGTTTCTCAGTATAGTCTTCATAATAAACTGCCCATCCATCTGTACCTTTTCCAAAAGGGTTATAATTGGATCCCCTCTGGTTTTGGGGACTTCGAAACTCCATTTGGTATGCAAAATTTGTCAAGTTTACTGCAAATGATGAGACCTCACATAAATGTTTAAGGACTACTGATAGGTATTCTCATTTATGACTATTGACATGAATTTATGGGCAAGGTTACTAGGATTAAAGTTTAAGACTAAAAGATAAGGAAATTAGCCATGATGTGCCAGAATTGTCACTATCTTATCATATACCCTAGGTAACCTTGGGTACTTCCTATATAGTAGCACAGAAATGATTCAGAGAACCACTAATGTCTATAATTCAGACTGCCCAAATGTAAATAGTTACTCTGAAAAACTTTTTTCTTTTAAAATGCCTGATTATATTAACTAGTATCTTAAAAGGAACACTTTAAGTCAACAAAGACCAAAGTTTTTGACCTTTAAAATCATAATAAGCAACTTTTAAGTTTAATATTTAAGTTTCTTTGCTAAAGTTTAAAAAAATCCTTATTTTGAGCTTTATTAAGAGCAGAGTAAGTAGACATTATGAGATTCTAGGATTATTATTATACAGCAGTGGTTTGTCAGGTGTGTTCAAGGGATCCTGTGGAATTCTTGAGACCTCTCTGGCAGGGACTACATGAGATGAGAACTGTTTTCATAATCTAAAATGTTATTTGCCATATTTGTACTCATTTTCTCATGAGTGTACAGTGTTATTTTTCAGTGGGTAGGTGATGATAATACAGAAAATTGAATGGAGAAGCCAGACATTAAGAGATTTGCAAAAACCCAAAACATTTTTTTTTTGGTTTGGAAAATGTAGTTATTTTTCCTAAAAGGTATTTCTGTTATAGTGGGTTTGTTCTTTTTAATGAATTAATGAGCATTTAAATTTTTTCCTTTTTATTTATAACATGACGTTTATCAGTATTATAAATTACGTAAAAAGTATTTGGGATTGTCACTGATTTTTAAGAGAGTAAACAGATCATGAGACTAATGGTTTGAAAATAATATGTGTTCCTTCATGGTTACTTGTTAGAGAAATGACAGTATGTGTAGTGTTGCTCTTCGATGGAACAGACTTGACAACTGTAGTGGGTTTAGTAGTATCATCATTCCCCCCCCACCTCCCCAAAGTTTATTTCTACCTGGACCCTCAGAATTTGACCTTATTTGGAAATAAGATCCTTACAGATAAATTTAGTTAAGGATCTTTCATCTTGAGATGAAGTCATCTAATGACTAGTGTCCAGAGAAAGGAAAGAGATGTGAACACATTCATACGGGGACTAAGGCCATGTGAAGCCCCATGTATCAAAAGGCAGACAAAGCAAGCAATTCCTGGGATTACCAGAAGCCAGAAGAGGTAAGAAAGGATTCTTGTCTAGAACTGAAGGGAGCATGGCCCTAGTGACAACTTGATTTTGAACATATAGCCTCCAGAATTGTGAGAGAATATTTGTTACATTCGGCCAACCAAGTTTGTGGTAATTTGTCCTAAGAAACTAGTACAGCAACCCTTGGACTCAATAGAAGATGATAGGAGCTGCTGCCTCATTTTTACTTGAGGGGGGAGTGTTTCTCTTCGAAAATAACCATCTTCTCTGCCAGGAATCTAATATCCTCTGAGAGATCCTGCTTCAGCTAAGTGCCACGCAGAAAAGCATCTGATTTTTAAAATGTAAAGGTGATGATAGATGTAATTTAAAAAATATATATGCCTTCGCTCTTTATAAGTAACTTGTTAACATTGAGAATGCTAATTAGTAAAATGTTTTTGAAAATTTAGAGGTAGTATTGCTTACTTGTAGATTGAGTTATTTGGTGAAGTGGGGATAAGAGAGCTGAAACCAAATATTTAATGTTTAGCAATTTTTAGAGAAAAATTAAAATAATGTAATAACTGTTAATGATTAAATTGTCTTTACTACTTACTGTCTGTTATATACAGGTCCAAAAATTTATAGTTTTAATTCTGCAAATGATTCTGGTGGTCCTGCAAATCTGGATAAATCTATTTTAAAGGTGAGTACTGAGGTCTTGCGTCATTTCAACAAATGTTCTCTTTGAAAAAGAAAAAAAAAGATATATTCTTAAATATAAGAAAATGATGGTGTATTTTAAATTTTTGTAATAAATTAATTGCCGATCTGTACTAAATAGATGTAAGTCATAACACATATGATGAAAGCCTGTAAGAATTTAAAGCACATGTGGGTAAAATCCAAATTAAAAAAAATTTTTTTTTAATGTTTATTTATTTTTGAAAGAGTGAGGGGAGGGAGGGACAGAGTGAGAGGGAGACACAGAACCTGAAGCAGGCTCCAGGCTCTGAGCGGTCAGCACTGAGCCTTCGGGCTCAAACCTATGAACTATAAGATCATGACCTGAGCTGAAGTCAGATGCTTAACTGACTGAGCCACCCACGTGCCCCAAGATATAAATCTTAAAGGATACCATACGCATCCTTTCAGACCTGATTTAGTATACATTTCCAGCCTCCTTTCCATTATTCTTCTCCACTAAAATTTTACTTTAAATCTCATTGTTCCCACAAATCCTGTATGATTTTATGACTCTAGGCTTTTGTCATTGAGCTCTCTGCTTAAAATGACCTGCTTCCCCTTCTCCATTTGTCACCTCTGGAGCCTCTAGGAAGTCCTTCATAACTTACCAATTTTCCTTGTGGTCCCATTTTTTTTTAATAATTGCCATGCTGGTTTACAGTTTATCTTTTTATACAGGTTTCCTGTGCTAGACTGAATTCCTAAAGTGTATTTTTGAGCATAGATCATGGTAGGCATTCAGTAAAGATGTGGTAAAGGAAAGGTATCTTTGTAGGTAGATGTTTTTATATTCTGAAGTTTAAAGTTTGGAAAGAACATGTGGAACAAGAAATATGGAATACAAAGTGGCTAATAGAAAATCAGGATCAAACATTGAGAGCCAAAAGAATTTGTGTAACCTCATTATTCCTCTTTATATAGTATTCCTTTCATTTGATATGTCATTTTTTTAGTGTAGCTTCCATTATTTAAAACTGTTTGCTTGGGGTTTACATTAAGCAGATTTCTGGGTTCCATCCACAAGGATTCTGATTCAGCTTGTTTAGGATCCAAGCTTAGAAATTGGTCTTTATGATAGCACTCTAAAGACAATGCAAGCTTCAGGAGGGTTTGTAAAAGGATTTTTTCCTTGTCATATGTTCCTTTTTCCATATCCCATTTTTTCATAGATATGTAGTATAGATGTAGTCCAATGAATGGTGGTCTAAAATATAATAATTATTTTACCTGATTTTAGCTTAAATTCTTAGATTGTTGGCAGGGCTATAGAAAACTATGTGATTTTCTTCTGATCATTTTATTATTAAATATTTAATAATTTAGATTCTAATTGATATGACCTTTCTTGGCTTCAACAGGTGGTAATTAATCACAAACTAGAGCAAAGAATTATTGGAGTGATAAATGAGCATAAAAAGCAAAATAATGACAAGGGAGTGATTTCTGGAAGACTTACTGCCAAAAAATTACAGGTATTTTGCAAACTTTTTTTTAGTTCTTTATTTTTTAAATGTTTATTTATTTATTTTGAGACACAGAGAGTGCATGCATGAGCAGGGGAGGGGCAATGCATGAGCAGGGGAGGGGTGGGGGGGGGAGAGAATCCCAAGGAGGCTCACTCCATGCTGTCAGCACAGAGCTCAACGTAGAGCTCAAACCCACAAACCATGAGATCATGACTTGAGACAAAATCAAGAGTCAGACGCTTAAGTGAGTTACTTAGGCACTTAAGTTCCCCTAAGTTCCTTATTTATAATGGAACATTTTTAAGCCTGTTCTACATTGTAAGATAGTGAGATAAAATGACTTTTTCAACTTCCATTGAGATTTCATGTAGATCATTTCCTTCTGCAAGAATAGGGAAGGAATTGTGCCAGATACAAGTACACACATTAAAATGGTGATATGAAAACTAAATTACATTCCACAAATTATTTCAGTCTCTGTAGTGGCCACTTTGCTTACATTTTCTCTGACACAACAACACCAGAAGATACTTTGCCCCATATTTCAAATGAAGGAATTGGGACTTGAAAAGATTACATAAGCTATAGCCTGTGGTTGTTAATGAGTAAGTAGCAGAGTAAGCCGAGTCTGGGTTTGAACCAGTTCTGTCCAGCTCTGAAGATCATGCTTTACAAGGTACATTAAGATGCTTTACTTTATATATGAACATGTTCATTGAAGCACTAATTATAATAAAAAGAGAAAACATCCTGAGTGGTCACCAATAGGAAAAGGTATGATTATGATATGTCTACCCAGTGGAATATTACGTAACTCTTAGAAGTGATAAAGAGTTTCTGAAAACTTGGGAAGATGTTTATGTTATTAAGTGCAATTTGTTTTCACCATCAGAAAAATGACTGATATGAAACATACTACATTGCAAACAATATTGTTGGATAGTGAAAATATGAACAGGGTCTCCAGGTCTTTTTATTTATTTACTTATTTTCTAGGTCCTTTTATTTACTTAAAAAAATTTTTTTCATGTATTTATTTTTGTGAGCAGAGGAAGGGCAGAGAGAGAGGGAGACACAGAATCTGAAGCAGGCCTCAGGCTCTGTGGTGTCAGCACAGAGCCTATCGCAAGGCCCAAACCTACGAACTGTGAGATCATGATTTGAGCCGAAATTTGACACTCAACGAACTGAGCCACCCAGGCACCCCTCCAGGTCCTTTTAAAATTTATCCATAGTTCTCAAATTCTCAATTTGGTGACCATTGTTAACTCTTCTAACTAGAAGGGGGAAAAGGGTATTTTTGAAATTATAATTTGTGTCAGAATTTCTGGTTTAAAATGAGTGGGGTGGGGGGCTCCTGGATGACTCAGTAGCTTAAGCGTCTGACTTTTGATTTAAGCTCAGGTCATGATCTCACAGTTGATGAGTTTGAGCCCCACATCAGGCTCTGAGCTGACAGCGTAGAGCCTACCTGGGATTCTCTGTCTGTCTGTCTGTCTCTCTCTGCCTTTCCTTGATTACTCTCTCTCTCTCTCTCTTTCTCTCTCAAAATAAATAAAACAAAAAATTTAAATGAGTGGGAGAGGGGCACCTGGGTGGCTTAGTCTAAGTGTCCAACTTGTGATCTTAACTCAGGTCTTGATCTCAGGGTTGTGAGTTCAAGCCCAGCATTGGGGTCTGCGCTGGGCATGGAGCCTAAATAAACAAACAAATAAAATGAATGGGAGAATAAAATTAGTAATAAAAGGAGAGAAAACTGACAGAATGACTTTTTGACATTTCCCTTTCATAGGATTTATACATGGCTTTACAAGCATTTTCATTTAAGACTAAGGACATTGAAGATGCCATGACTAACACACTCTTACAGGGAGGTGATCTTCATTCTGCCTTGGATTGGCTCTGTTTAAATCTTTCAGATGGTAAGTAGTATTGTCATGGAATTGTTTAAGTTTCTAAAACCCTTCTGAAGTAATTTCAGAATTTGTGATATTTGTATCAAGCTCTACTTAAAATTTTTTTGCTGTTATAATTATTTATCTTTTGAATGTTTTTACCCTCTTCTACTCTTTGTAGTATATTCTCAGAGGTTGTAGTCCATGCAAGAAGAAATTATTTTTTGTGCATTACTTTCAGTTGTCAGTACTCATTTTACAGTGTACTTCATAGAACAGATTTTTAAAGTTAGCCTACCTGTTACCTATCAGGCTTTGTCTCCTAGTTTTGGTTTCGAAATTTGGGCCCTCTGGCTTTGGATAAATTTGATAACCAGAGGGTCAAGATTGTAAACTTCAGCAAGAACCTAGAGTGCAAATTGCTTGTATGACTGATTAAGGATCCTGCCATATACTGTAACAGGCAACCAAAGAGTTGGGAAGGGTTCAGATCTTTTTATGAAAATTTAGGAGCCTAATACATTGAGGGTGAAATAAATGGCCAGTTAGAGATGGGCTGTCATCTGATGAGTGTTCGCACTTTTACTTTGACAATAAAACCGGGTTCATCATAGGATTTCTATTCTTGGGGAGATGAGGGTGGAAGAAAATTAGGTGCTCTTTGTCTAGCCAGGGTTTTTGTGTATATTTGATGAATGTGTATGTTTATATTTTATATATCATGTGTGGTTTTTTTCATCCCAATTTTTAAGATGCACTTCCTGAAGGATTCAGTCAAGAATTTGAAGAGCAGCAAACTAAAAGTAGGCCAAAATTCCAGTCTCCTCAAATACCAGCCATGATTTCACCTCCATTGCAACCTAAAATTAAAAAACCAGAAGATACTAAGATTAAGGTAATTTAAGAATTAAACATCTAAAGTTGTATAAAATCAGAATAAAGTGCACATAACAGTTTATGAGTAGAAATATTAGGTTGCAATAACATTTTTGCTTATTGAAAAGAATTGGTTTGCCAGACTTTTCTGTCGCTATTTCAGTAATCTATTGCTGCGTAACAAACCAACCAAAAATTCAGTGGCTTAAACCAGCAATTTATTTCTTTTGATTCTGCAGTCTGGACCAGGCTCAGCTGGTTAGTCCATGTGTTCCCCAAGGTGTCTTCCTAGGCTGGAATAGCCAAAATGGTTTCTTAACTCATAGGACTAGTACATCAGCTGGGGGCTAGCCAGGCATCCTTCTTTCCATGTGGCTGGCTTGTGTTTCCTCATATATGATGGTCACAGGATGGTCTGATTTACATGGCATCTGGCTTCTAAGACCAAGTATTTCAAGATGATAAGCCCCAGTGTATAAATTTCTTGCCAAGCCCTAGCTTGCATGTTGGTAATGTTTCCTTGGTTGAAGCATATCATGTGGCCAATTCCATAATATATGTGGAAGGGGATTACAGCAAGGTGTCAAGACTGGAAGGCGTACTTCATTAGGGCATTACACTTAAATACTTTGCATATCACAAAACCTCTGTGAATATGGATGAACCTAGAGAACATTATATGAGTGAAATAAACCAGTCACAGAAAGATAAATACTATAGGATTCCACTTATGTGATGTATCCAAAATGGTCAAACTCTTAGAAGTGGAGAACAGAATGGAAGTTACCGTAGGCTGAAGGGGGAGAGAGGAAAGTGGGGAAATGTTGCCTAATCATTAAGTTTCAGTTACACAAGATGAATATGTTCTAGAAATCTCTGTAACATAGTGCCTATAGTTAACAGTACAATATTAGGCACTTTAAAATATGTTCAGAGAATAGGTCTCATGTTAAGTGTTCTCACCACAACCACCACTACCTAACCCCACCAACACACATGCACAGAAGAGCACAAGGGAGTTTATAGAGGTGATGGATATGCTTACTACCTTGATTGTAGGGATCATGAATGTACACATACGTCTAAACTCATCAAAATGAGTTTATATGTACACTATGATAATATATAATTGATATATTAATATGTACATTAAGTGTGTATAATTTTTTAATGTATTATTTTGAGAGAGAAAGCATACACATGTGAGTGGGGGTGGGGCAGAGAGAGAGGGAGAGAAAGAATCCTAAGCAGCCTCCACGCAGTCAGCAGGGAGCCCGAGACGGGGCTCAATCCCATGAATGGCAAGATCATGACCTGAGCTAAAATCAAGAGTTGGACACCCAAATGACCAAGCCACCGAGGTGCCCTAAATATGTACAGATTTTAAGTACATTAGTTAGTTATACCCCAGTAGAGCCTAAAAACAAAAACATTATCCTTACAAAGGAATAGCACTAGTTTGTTTTTGTTTTTTTTTAAACATTTTATTTTTTACGAGAGAGAGCAGGGGAGGGGCAGAGAGCGAGGGAGACACAGAATCCAAAGTAGGCTCCAGGGTCTGAGCTCTCAGCACAGAGCCCAATGCAGGGCTTGAACCCAGAAACACAAGATCATGACCTGATATGAAGTTGGACACTCAACCGACTGAGCCACCCAGGCGCCTGGAATACCACTAGTTTTTAACAGTTCTCCTTATTGTTTTGCCTCTTTATATAGACATATCTTTTTGATTTTGAAAGTTTAAACTTCTTAATGTTGAGTTCATTTGTCCTTCACAGAACAGTATATGATTTTATGAGGTTTATGTGTTACTGTTTCTGAGTGAAAAAAAAAATAGTAAAAACAGGGACACTTGATGGTTTGACACCTTTTTCTAACTTTGGTTTTTCAGATATTTGTTTTTCCTTTCTAGCCAAAAAAGGAAGAAAAAAATTTGGAAGTAAATATGAAAGAATGGATTTTGCAGTATGCCGAACAGCAAAATGAAGAAGAAAAGAGTGAGAATTCTAAAAGTTTAGAAGAAGAGGAAAAATTTGACCCTGTGAGTTAGAAATTTGTATTGGGCTTTTAGCTGGCTATTCATAGGCAACATATTTAACTTTTATGTGACTTACTTTTCTCATTTGTAAATTAAAAAAGTACCTACCTCTAGGAGTTGATGGAAAGATTAAACAAAATAAAACTTAAAAGTAACAAAATAAAAATAGCACAAAATAACTGCTCAATAACTGGTACTTATATTCCTCCCATGTTTAAACAGATAACCATCAAGTACGTTTAAATGATTATCATTTGTAAGGAGTATGCTAAATTCCTTAGATAATAAAGGAAAGGCACATTTCTTTACAGAAAAAATCCTTAGGCTGGTCGGAGAAATCCTAGATATAAGATAAACTAAAAATGTAAGACTGAATGAAAACAGGTTGTAGGAAGAAAGTGTTACAATACATGTCTGACAGACATCTTTAGTATTTATAAAGAAGTTTTCAAAGGACAACAGACACTTCACAAAAATAGATACATGGGTGGCTAATAAACACGTAAAAATAATTTCAAGATCACTAGTCATCAGAGAAATGAAAATGGAAACTGTAGGGAGATCCTATTTTATATTCATCAAAATGGCTACAATTAAAGAGATCAGTAATACCAAGTGCTGGGAGTGCATGGAGCTGCAGGAACACTCAGACATTGATTTGGGAGTGTCAAATAGTATATCCACTTTGGAAAATTGTTGGGCACTTTCTTATGAAGTTAAACATACACTTAGCCATATAACATGTTTCTTTGGGTGTTTATTCAAGAAGACTGAAAATATATCCACAAAAGACCTGTACACAAACATTCATAGCAGCTTTATATTCATAATAGGAAACACTGCAGCAACTCTCTAAAACATACTTGAATGAAAGAAGGGAGATACAGATGAGTACATGTGTAATTATTATATTTAATTCCAGAGAAGTCATCCTTGCAAAATCAATCTGTAGTGACAAAAGGCAGATCAGTGGTTGCTTGAGTCCAAAGATAGGGAAAGGAGATCGACTGTAAGGCAGCATGAGGAAATTTTGGGGATGATGGGAATGTTTTTTATCTTGATTAGGATGATGGTTACATGGATATATATATTTATCAAACATATTCACCTGTATACCTAAATGGGTACATTATAATATGTAAATCACACTTTTTTTTTAATGTTTATTTTTGAGAGGGAGACAGAGCATGAGCAGGGGAGGAATAGAGAGAGAGGGAGACACAGAATCTGAAGCAGGCTCCAGACTCTGAGCTGTCAGCACAGAGCCCGATGCAGGGCTTAAACCCACGAACTGTGAGATCATGACCTGGGCCGAAGTTGGACGCTTAACCGACTGAGCCACCCAAGTGCCCCAGATCATACCTTAATAAAATTGGTTTAGAAAGAGAAAAGGGAAGTTGCAAAACACCATGTGTAGTATGACGAACCCATTTGTGTAAAAGAAAAAAATACATACATATACATGTATTTATATTCTTATACGTGCTCAGAAAAGATATGGAAAGATACACAAGAAGCTATTATTAGTGATTAGGACTGGGGTGGTAGAATGAGAGGGACACTTCCTTTTTTATGCTCTACTGTATCCTATACATTTTTTTTTAATTATGTGCCTATATTTAATATAAACAAAAAGAATTTAGGACAGTATGAGTCTCCATTAAGAGTTCACATTTGGTCAAGACTGCAAAGAAGAGACGTGGAACTTGAAGGGTACAAAGAATGTGCATGGGCAGTAAAAGGAAGATGGTTCATATGGGTGACATAGTGTAAACAGAGTAGAGAAGTGCATTGTGCAAAGAGCCTTTAGGTATTAAACAAAAAACGAGTATATACAGAGGATAAAATATAGGTGAGTACTAGCAGGTAGGAGTAAACAGGTGAGTTTAGCTGAGACCAGAAGATTTTGATCCCTAAAAAATGAATTTGACTTCTTCTCAAAGAAGAGCCCCTAGAAGCTGGGGGCAGGTGAATTACAAGAAGAATTTGATATTTTGGGTCAAAATTACAGTGCTTAGTTAAGTTGGTTTGGAATATTTAGTAGTGTTCGAGATGATTTGGAAAGGATAGGGAAGCCATTGGGTAGCTATTGCACTTCCTCAGGTGTGAAATAAGGCTCCAAATTGGAATTGGAATTGGAAGGGAACAGAAACATTTAAAGCAAGAATCAATAGAAAATGTTGGTTTACTGAATTTAAAAGTTAATGAGCCAAAGACAGCAAGAGATTTGCACATGGAGGGATAGTCGTATCAGCGGCAGAGATAGGAATGATGATGAATGAGTGTGATTTGGGTGAACAAGAGAGACAGCTAACGCTTCTGTCTGTTTACACTGGATCAGTGCGTTCTACACAAAGTGGTCCCAGAATTCAGCTGGATGTGCTGCCTTAGTTGATCTCTTTTCCATTCATGTTAACAATTGTGTTTCATAGGAGCATTATACATGCCCTTACCTTCACTCCATGCATTGATGTTTCTCATCTGTCCCTTATTAACCTAAGGGAAAAAAAAAAAACGGAAATTTGAGTTTAATTTTAAAATCTGTCTAATGTTTGCTCAGCAGAGCTAAGTCCTTAAGTTTTAGAATACCCACTTTCGCCAGAGCCTTTTTTTTTAATGCCTCTATTTTCTACACAAAAGAGATTATGGAAAGGTAACTTTCAGATGAATATTATTATTACCTACACAATCCTTTAAATATGTAAATTATAAAATGTATAACAACAAAATATTTTCTTTTTACAGAAATGAGCTTATTTATTTTTATTCTGTAGTTTTTTAATTTTATTTAATATGTCCAGGAAATTTTCCATGTGGATCACCCTCATTCTTTTGCTACCTCATTTTTTTCCCCAATAGCTGACAGATTTTCTCTAGATGAGTACCTTTGATTTGCATTTTTTCCTATTCTATCAGTACTGCAGTATTTATATGTACCTACACATCTGCACCTGTGTATTATTTCTCTGAAAAATTTCTAAAAGTAGATTTGCTGGATCAAAGAGTAAGATTAAAAGCTCATAGTTTTTTCTATAATACATTGACAATTGATTTAACTGATTTTGTTCTTTTTTAAATTTCTGTCTCATTATCTTTCTGTCTCATTATCTTATTTGGAACAGAATGAAAGGTACTTGCACCTTGCAGCAAAACTTCTGGATGCGAAGGAGCAGGCAGCTACCTTTAAACTAGAAAAAAACAAGCAAGGCCAAAAAGAGGCTCAAGAAAAAATAAGGAAATTTCAAAGAGGTAAACACTTAAAAATTCTGAGGTATATAAATGTCTCTTTTTCTGGTTTTCCTAGCATGGAGGTTGCCTCTTTTTAATTTGTCTACTCTTTCCTAATGGTTTATACCTGGGATTGGCAGGCTTTCTGTAACAAACCAAATAATAAATATTGTAAGTTGTGTGGGCCATATAGATGCTCTCCCAACTACTGAACCCTACTGTCAGAACATAGAAGCAACCATTGAGAGTACATAAGTGAATGGCTTTGTTCTCATAAAACTTTATGGATACTGAAATAGGAATTTCATATAATTTTCATGTTCCCAAATATTTATCTTTTTCAATCAGTTAAAAATATAAAAATCATTCTTAGCTCATAGTCTATACAGAAACAGGCAGCAGGGCTGGATGTGACCCGTGGGTCATAGTTTGTCAGCCTCTGAAGCATACCATAAAATACCATCCTCATTCAAAAAGGAGAGGCAGATACAATTCCATGAGAATTCATGTCTAATGAGTATGTTTTTCCAGATCTTCTACATCTTTTAAATAATTTATTTAAAACATTTTAGTACATGATGTGAAAATAAATTGCCTGTGACTTCTAGCACAAATTCCAATAGGAAGTATTGAATAACTGGCTGCAAGAAAAAGAAGGAAGGCTCTTTTGGTTTTTGTTGTTGTTTTGCTGTTGTTTTTTAACCATCTTTGCAAAGTAAAGAGACATAAAAAACAAATATAACAAACCATGATTTTTTTTTCTTGGTAGAAATGGAAACTTTAGAAGGTCATCCAGTATTCAATCCAGCCATAAAAATTTCACATCAACAGAATGAGAGGAAAAAGCCTCCTGTAGCCACAGAAGAGGAAAGGGTTTTGAGCTTTAACTTATTTGAAAAATCTGTAGCTGCTACTGAAGAAGAGAAAGGTAAAACAAAGGAAAAGGGTTTCGAGGTGAAAGTAATAAAATGTCAGTGAAAATACAATTGAGAAATGATGTTACTTTGCATTCTGGCATATTACATAAGCTGGCAGTAAAGTTATGCTTCCATCTGCTGTCTTGGAAAAATAATAAATATAACTTTTGTAGCATTTTGTAATTACACATACCTTGCTTCAGCCTCATCTCTTTCCAGTCCATCCTCCAAATTCCTGCCAGAATTATCTTTTCTGTAACATATATTTAAATGTGATTTCTTTTTAAGAACCCTTAATCAGTAATAAGTCCAAACCCTTTATCATGGCATTGAAGAACCTTTGCATTCTAATGCAATCTGCCTTCCCACTTTATTCTCCCAGCTAAATACTGTAGCCACAGCATTCTCTAGAACATGTGTTATTTCATGGCTCCATGATTTTATTCATTCTTTTATCCCCTACCTGGCCAACCTTTCCCTCGCTTCAAGGCTTAACTCACACAGCCCTCTAAGCCTGCTGTGAATCCTGCCATGCCACTGGATATGTGTAATGGTGCACTTACTTGTGCTAAGTAAATTATTGATATAGCTTGTATAGTATTTCTGTCTACTACAGTCAAGTCCTACACTAAATTGTCTGTACTTTTAATTATACGTTCTTTGATAAATATTTATTGAATTTTTATTGCTTACAGTGTCATTTGCTGTGTGTATGGTGATTAACAAAATAACCTAGTCCATGCCCTCTTCAACTGTGTGGTGTAGTAGGGGAGGTTAGCTTTAAATGTATACAAACATTTAATTACAAATTGTGATGTGTGCTATCAGAACAAAAAAACTGGTGTTTAATATTAAAGATAACAAGGGGGCCAATGATTTGCTCTGAGATCTGATACATGATTAGGTGTCAGCCCAGTGACACCTTGGTGGGAAGAGCCTTCTAAGGAGGGAGACAGTACATTGGAAGTCTAAGCCAGAAAAGATCTAAAGCAGACTGTTCAACAGAACACTCTATGATAAGAATGTTATATATCTAGGCTATCCAGTGTGATAGCTACTAGCCAGATATGAGTAATGGGCACTTGAAATGTGATTATGTAACTGAGAAACTGAAAGTTTAATTATAATTAGTTTAGATTTGTTCATATGTGGCTAGTGCGTCTGTACTGGGCCAGGCAGGCTTAGAGCATTTGAGAAAGTGACTGACTGCCCGTGTAGCTACATGAGTGAACATGATAGGCAGATATCGACCATGGAAGGCTTTTAGGCAGTGGTGAAGAATTTGGACTTGATTTGATGCATAATATGAAGCCAATGAAGATGGTGGTGGTGGCAGCAGCTGTTAAGCAGAGAAATGGCCTCTGGTACATTTTTTTTCAAAAGATTACCCTTACTGTGTGGTAGCCTCCCAAATACTATAATTCAAAGTACCCTAAACAATTAATCACATGGGTAGTATCATAGATATTTTACAAGAATGGGTAAGTTACTCAGGATACTTTTTTTTTAAAGATTCAGATTTTCAGTGGTTTTATCCATTAAGAGGATTTCCTTACATCATTCATAGAAGAGCACTTTTTTCTTTTTTACCTATTCTCTTCTAAAAGTCTTCACAAAATTGGGAGGACTTTGATCACTCAAAAGAGATTATACATTACTGCATGACTATTTTTAAAGAACAAATGTTTGTCTGTCATTTTAGAGAAAAAGAAAGAACCTCATGATGTAAGAAATTTTGACTATACAGCTCGAAGCTGGACTGGAAAATCTCCCAAACAATTTCTGATTGATTGGGTCAGGAAGAATCTTCCCAAGAGTCCAAATCCTTCCTTTGAAAAAGTTCCAGTAGGTAGATACTGGAAATGTAGGTATGTTTTTCTGGTTAATTGAATAAACTTTTAGAAAAATCTAAGATGAAAAATCTGTTTCTTACATATTAAGTAGACATTTAGGAAGCTCTCTCATTCCACATCTCAGGTTGATAGTGCTGATACATTATCTAGTATAGTGTTTTCATTAGAAACACTTAATTTAAATAATTAATGTAAACCTAAGCTCAGTGTTAATGGAAATTCTGACTTGTTTTACTTCATTAATTTTATTTTACAAATCTTTGGCTTCCTTGTAGAGTAAGAGTAATCAAGTCTGAAGACGATGTACTGGTAGTATGTCCTACAATCTTAACAGAAGATGGCATGCAAGCTCAGCACCTGGGAGCGACTCTAGCTCTGTATCGTTTAGTGAAAGGGCAGGTGAGACTTTTTAAACTGAGGTGTTTCAAAAATCATTTGTGGAGTAATGGGTGTACTGTACTTTGCCAACACAAAATTATGGACATATGAAATTTAGTATTTAATGATGGCCTTTGGTGCCAGTTTTTAGTTAGTACTTCTTCAGGTTAATCCTCATTTAATGCTCATGTATGATTTTGACTTCCTCTTGCCCCTAAACATAGCCTCATCTTTCTGTCCTTAGACCAGAGGTTCTGAACCATTTCATTGATCTAGTTTTTTAGGCTATGCTATTTAACGGATTAAAAATAGGTGTTCTAGGTTGGTTGAAGTAAGGAGAATTTTTAAACAGTTTAATGCTTAATTAAATGTTATAGTGTCTCTCTTTAATGTTACATTTTTTCTCACCTTTGAAAAGTTCTATAACTTGGTTCCAGTTTTCAGTTTTAGGTTATATGAACTATAATCTTTCAGGTTAAAGATTGAAGTACTACTAAAGGAAGCTTTTTTTTTTCTTGGATTGTTGGATTGTCAACATTTCTTTTTTGCAATAAACATATGTTCTTCATAGGAAATTAGAATCACTGGAAATTTTAGGCCCTGATGAAGTAGAATTCCAAACAATAGTTCTTTTCCAGTTTCTGGCAGTAAAAATTGTAATGTCTTTATTTTACCTATTTTGCAAAATGGGATCATAAGGTAAACTTATTTGATAGAAATAATTCTCAGTGTTAGATGATTGTGGGCTCTTTCATAGCACAGAATTAGGATAACTTAGATTCACTCCACTGTAGTTCATTTTAAATACTTTCACCTGTAATATTATTTAACTGCCAGCAACCCAGAGGGAGTTTTCTTTCAGACATGCTTTATGGATCACATACATATTTACATAGCACCACCGCAGGAATAAATAATAAGAATTTATTTTTATTAGTAGCTTGTTCCAGGAATGAGCACTTTTCATGTATTAAAAGTTGACTTCAGGGTATATCTATAAGGGAGATATAATCCCCATTTTATCAATGTACAAACTGACACACAGAGAGGTTATTTGTCCAAGGTCACACAGCTAGTAAGTATAGAAGCCTTAAATATATGCTATTTATAAATTTGCATCATATGCATGTGCATCTTATATTAAAATAACTTACCATTTTAAGGGACAAATTACATTTTAAGAGGAAAATAGCTATCCTTCTAAGTTCTAGCCTATTGAATTTTGATATTAAGTAATTAGTGAAAATAACATACTGCTGTTTTTTTTTCCTTCATAGTCAGTGCACCAGTTACTTCCTCCCACTTACCGAGATGTTTGGCTGGAGTGGAGTGATGCAGAAAAGAAAAAGGAAGAATTAAATAAAATGGAAACCAATAAGCCACGTGATCTTTTTATTGCCAAACTTCTGAACAAATTGAAGCAGCAGCAGCAACAGCAGCAACAGCATTCTGAAAATAAGAGAGAAAACTCTGAAGATCCTGAGGAATCTTGGGAAAATTTAGTTTCTGATGAGGATTTTTCTGCACTGTCCTTCGAATCAGAAAAGGCTGAAGATTTGGAACCTGTTAGAACCCTCTTTAGGAAGTTGCAAAGCACACCCAAGTACCAGAGACTTCTAAAGGAAAGGCAACAGTTACCTGTGTTCAAGCATAGGAATTCAATTGTTGAAACTCTTAAAAGGCACCGGGTAGTGGTTGTGGCAGGTGAAACGGGAAGTGGCAAAAGTACTCAAGTACCACATTTTCTCTTGGAAGATTTGCTTCTAAATGAGTGGGGAGCCAGTAAGTGTAACATTGTCTGCACCCAGCCCCGAAGAATCTCAGCAGTGAGTTTAGCCACAAGAGTGTGTGATGAGTTGGGCTGTGAAAATGGACCTGGAGGAAGGGTAAGATGTGGTTCAATGCTGTCTCCATGAGTGGCGACACTACTCACCTTTGCTCTTTGGATCCAAGTGAAACCTGTACAGTATATGAGTTTTGACAGTTACTGTTGTTCAGTAGCACATCTCAGGCACTTTTCATGTTTTCTTTGTTAGATGTTGTATTGTGCCACTGTCCTTCTGTTGTTAAAATTCTCATATCAAGGAAAAAATGTTGACTTTAATAACTGAATATTCAGATATGTTACATAGTAAATGAACATTCAAAGAATATAGATATAGATTTGAATGTAATATCATAAATCTTAAGTTCTAGCAAATCTTTTCTGTGGAATGTATTCCTGAATAATTTTCACTAATTCTTAAAAGCAGAAAGAAAAAACACTGTAAAAGAAAAATCTAGATGGTTTTTAAGCCCTTTATTTTAAAAAAGTGTGAAAAGTGCTTAAATATCTCGTCATGTGGTTTGCCATGCCATTATACCCAAAACTGGCCAAACCTTAACCAGAATGACTGCAAAATAAAGAAATTAATAAAAATTGCTTAGAACCAAATATAATGAATTCCAAGTTGATATAACTCAGCTTAATTACACTTTGAATTGTTCTTTCTAAAGATGGTATTTAACATTTTTCGCTCTGTCTTTAAGATAGGTAACCATTCACTAAAAATTTCTGTGGGACAGGGTCTGGATTTCTCCCATGGAATGTTAAGAGGAAAAAAGACACAATTTCTGTCTTACAAGCAACTTATGTTAAGAGGATGACAGACATGTACACACATGGCAAATAAAAGAAGGACTGTAGACGGGTGCCTGGCTGGCTCACTTGGTGGAGCTTGTGACTCTTGATCTCAGGGTTGTGAGTTCAAGCCCCACATTGGGTGTAGACATTACATACATACATAAAAATTTTTTTTAAATAACTGAAGTAGTAAGAAAAAATGTGATGGGGATAGAGGTGACCTCAAGATTCCCATGAAGCACCACTGGTATGAAACCAGCTCATTTTTAACAGTGGCAGCTTTTATGAAATCTTGACAGAAAAGTAGACCAAACTGTAGGAACTGCTCTAAATTTTTGTTCCTAGTACCTTAATATTTTGTTCCAAGATAATTAGAATAATCAATCTTTGATGGTACCCCAAGTGGGTGAACAGCTTTTTTCGCAACACTTTGAAAAGATCAATGGTTTTTCTTGTTTAAAGTTAGCAAAACAAATTTTATAGTTTTATACAATTGAAGATACTGGGAAAATAATTTCACTGTATTTCACTAAATAGATTTCCTAAAACTGTCCTACCTAGTAGCAGGACCAGCACCTTTGCTTCATTTCTTAGAGCTTGTTTCCCACATCACTTATGAGAATCTTATCTCAGCCTTGTTTTCTCCCTTCAGAATTCTTTGTGTGGATATCAGATCCGCATGGAATCTCGAGCTAGTGAATCTACAAGGTTACTGTATTGTACAACGGGAGTTTTGCTAAGGAAACTTCAGGAAGATGGTCTCTTAACCAATGTGTCTCATGTTATTGTAGACGAGGTGAGTATATTCTGTAGTTGTGTTCAGATACATTCTAAACATGTTAAAAGGATGCTGTTTCTAATACTTACCTAATATTTTCTTCATGCGTATTAAATGCCACTTTATATATAATAATTCTTTAATTTTCTATAACAAATATGTCTCATGTTGTTTTAATACCATATGACATTTGCTATATGCTAGATGGTTCTGACTGTACATACATAAATTCATTTAACTTTTCCCAAAATCCAGTGAAGTAGATACTGTCTTTGACAGTTGATCAAACTGAGGCACAGTGAAGTTAAAATACCATGTGTAAGTTCTGCAACTGGGGGGTTCAGACCGAGGCCATCTGGATGCAGTCTGTTCTGTGTATACTGACTCTTAACCACATTTAGTTGTTAAAGGATTTCCTTAATTCATATTTTAAAAAAACAAGAACTCTTAATCATTTTCTCTATAGATCTATCCCTCCTTAAATAAAAAAAATTTTTTAATGTTTACTTATTTTTGAGAGAGAGGAGCAGAGAGAAAGGGAGACAGAGAATTTCAAGCAGGCCCCATGTTGTCAGCACAGAGCCCCATGTGGGGCTCGAACTTACAAATGGTGAGATTATGACCTGAATGGAAATCAGGAGTTGGATGTCCTTGAATCAAATTTGAATGCACACTTAAACTGGACATTTAAATTTGAGAGAGAAAGAGCGAGCCTGCAAGCAGGGGAGGGACAGATAGAAGGAGAAGGAGAATGCCAAGCAGGCTCCATGCCATCAGCAGCAAAGCCCAGCTCAGGGCTGGATCCCATGAACTGTGAAACCACAACCTGAGCTGAGATGAAGAGTCACGATGCTTAACCGAATGAGCTACCCATGCACCCCTCCCATTAGAATTATTTTAAATGGCGCAGTAGCCTACCACATGTAAACTGATTTGCTTTGTACATAATTTTGTCAAGAAGAAATAAGATATATAGCATTTCTATTATACAAGAAATATTTAAAAAATTTTTCCTCATGTAAAGTTTTTATAAATGTTATTTCACTAAATTCAGAAGACAGTAGTAAAAGTTCAGTCATTCGTTCACTGATTTTTAATGAATAGACTACATGTAGATTGTTGGGTCATTTTCCTCCTTTTGCTTAGAAAATATTACACATAGGGGCACCTGGATATCTCAGTCATTTAAACGTCCAACTTTGTCTCAGGTCATGATCTTGTGGTTCATGAGTTTGAGTCTTGCATCAGGCTCTGCACAACAGTGTGGAGCATGCCTAGAATCCTCTCTCCCCCTTTCTTTCTACCCCTCCCCACTCAGACTCTCACATGTACTCTCTCTCCGTATCTCAAAATAAACTTAAGAAGAAAAATACTACAAATATAGCAAGATACAAAAATGAAAATAAAAACCTATAATCTCATAACCCAGAAAAAAATCAATGTTGACACTGAATTTGTGTCTATGTATATATTTAATATGTATCTCTTGTTAAAGTTTTTATAAGTATGGCTATTCCAGTTTTCTTTTGACATCCATTAGCATGATAGACGGTTCTCCATCCCCTTACATTCAGTCTGCAGGTGTCTTTAGGTCTAAAATGAGTCTCTTGTAGGCAGCATATAGATGGGTCTTGTTTTCCTATTCATTTTGATACCATTTGTCTTTTGATTGGAGCATTTAGTCCATTTACATTTAGAGTGATTATTGAAAGATGAACTTAGTGCCATTATGTTGCCTGTAGAGCTGGTGGTTCTGATGATGTTTTCTGGTCCTTTCTAGTCTTTTGGTGTGTTTTGTTTTGTTTCTCCTCCACTCAGAGTCCCCTCTTAGAGGCACCTGGGTGGCTCAGTCTGTTAAGTGACTGACTTCAGCTCAGGTCATGATCTCCTGGTTCACAAGTTCAAGCCCCACATTGTGCCCTGTGCTGACAGCTCAGAGCCTGGAGCCTGCTTCAGATTTTCTGTCTCCCTCTCTCTCTGCTCCTTCCCCACTCATGCTCTCTCTCTTGCTCTCACTCTCTCTCAAAAATAAACATTTAAAAATTTAAAAAAAGACTCCCCCCTTTAATTTTCTTGCAGGGCTACTTTAGTGGTTACAAACTCCTTTAGTTTTTGTTTGTCTGGGAAACTCTTTATTTCTCCTTTGCTTTTGAATGACAGCCTTGGTGGCTAAAGAATTCTTGGCTACATATTTTCATGATTCAGCACTTTGAATATATCTTGTCACTACTCTCTGGCCTTCCAAGTTTGTGTGGACAGATCTGCTTCCCTTGTAGGTTGAGGAGTTTTTTCCCCTTCTTGCATTCGCTATTCTTTCCATGCCTCTGTATTTTGTGAATTTGACTATGATATGGCTTGGTGATGGTCAGTTTTGTTGAATCTAATGGGAGTTCTCTGTGCTTGTTAGATTTTGAAGTCTGTGACTTTTTCCATATTAGGAAAGTTTTCAGCTATAATTTGCTTACGTAAACCTCCTGCCCCTTTTTGTCTCTCTTCATTTTCTGGGACTCCTATGATACAAATGTTATTCTTTAATAAATCACTGAGTTCTATATGTCTCGTATCATGATCTTTTGCCTTTGTTTCCCTTTTTTTATTCTGCTTCATTATTTTCCATAATTTTATCTTCTGTGTCACTGATTGGCTGCTCTGCTTCATCCATCACCATCACAGCATCCATTCAAGATTGTATTTTGGTTATTACATTTTTAATTTCAGCCTGACTAGATTTTTCTTTTATCTCTACAAAAAGGGATTCTCCGGTGTCTTCTATGCTTTTTTCATCCCTAGCTAGTATTCTGATAATTGTGATTTTAAATTCTAGTTCAGACATCATACTTAAATCTGTGTTGATTAATTCCCTGTCATTTCTTCCTCTTCTTTTTTATGCGGTGAAATCCTCCATCTTATCATTTTGGAGAAAGAAAAAAATCTATAAAATAAATTAAAGTTAATAAAAACAAAACAAAAAAGTCAAATAAAGGAAGCTAGATACTAGGTGTGTTTTGGTCTACTTGTTGAGAGAAGCTTGATAGAAAAAGAGAAAGGGAAAAAAGGTTTAAAAATTGTTTTTAATTAAATTAATAAAATAGAATAAAAAATGCTTTTAATTAAAAAAAAATTTACTCTTTCTGTATCCAAGAAAGAAAAGAAAGGAAGGAAACAACATAAGCAAAAATAGAAGCAAAGAAAATGAACAACAAACAGAGTGAAACTCGAATGAAATTACATCGTCTCCCCTAGAACTGAAATTTTGCAGCACATTATATAGACCAGTCTGTATGCTAAGCATGTGGATGGGATTTGTGCTGGAGGATGTGCCTGGAGGGTGCAGGTGGGTGGGGCTTGATGCAATGGCTTCCTTCTCCACTTGGTGGTGCTACTTAGCTCACTGGGGTCTTCTGTATGTGCATGGTGAAAATGGCTTTGCCCAGGTCTCTAGTCTCTGGTGTGTGAATTTCATGCCCTCACAGACCGTGGGATCAATCACCCCTCCTTTGTCTCAGGCTGCCATCCGCTCCCTGCCTTTACCCTGTACCCAAGCTGTCTGCTTGCCAGGTGGTGCCTCCCTCCAGAGTTTTATCTGAGATGGGGTTGTGTTTCAAAAACCCATGGTTTGGACCCATGCTGATGCTCTGGAGGAGGGTCTCGTTGTGCAACAGCCTGGTGCTGGCTTGTCCCAGAAAATGTTCGTGTGATTACACAGCAGCAGGGGCTACACGTTTATGGTAAATCAAACACGTAGCTGGTGCCAGGTTTTGCTGTACTCGTGTCTTTGTTCTAGTATCAGTAAACTTGGCAGCTCTCCAGGGTCCACCAGGACTTTGGCCTGGAGGGAGGCTGTATGACCTCTATTGCAGACACTCAAAGCAGGGGAACCGCTTCTCCCCGTGTGGCACATGGACCCCTCAGACTGTGCTGCCTGCTCCTGGGGATTCCCCCTACTTCTTCACCAGAGCACTGCCAGGCTCTAAGCTCTGAAACTTCAGACTCTTTGCTCCACTGTTTACAGAAGCCTGGAGGTATTGAAACCCTCTCCTTCCTCCCCATCAGTAGTTTTGGGGAACAGATTTCTTGTCCATTCCCCTGCAAGTGTTTTCACTCTTTGTCTCTCCAGCTACTTTCCAAGGGACTGCTTTTCTTGAGTGATCCCAATGTGCTGCAGTCTTCCCCCTTTCTCTTGCTGTCCTCTCTCAGCAAAATCCCCCCCTACCCTCCATGGCTCTGCAACTTTTCTCTCCCCTCGCCTGCCCCCCGCCAGTTCACCTCTCTGCACCTCATACCTGCCAAGTTCTCTGGCTCAAATTAGGCAGATTGTTCCATTAATCCTCAGATCACTTTCTAGGTGTTCAAAATGGTTTGAGGCTAACCTAGTTGCATTTCATGGATGAGACAAGCTCAGGGTCCCCATAGTGCTACATCATATTGTTACTATAGGAAATATATATTTTTCCATGTTGTCTTATGTCTGACTTACTTAGCATAGTAATCTCTTCATCCATGTTGTTGCAAATGGCAATATCTCCCTCATTTTTATGGCTGAGTAATATTTCATTGTATATATACCATATCTTCTTTATCCATTCATCTATGGATGGACACTAGTCTGCTTCCATATTTTGGCCATCGTTAGTAATGCTGCTATAAACATATGGGTGCATGTATCTTTTTGCATGAGTGTTTTGTTTTCTTTTGATAAACTTCCAGTAATAGAATTACTGGATCATTCTGTATTTCTGTTTATAATGTTTTGTGGAAACTTCAAACAAGAGTTTAAGTTCCCCTAGTGGTTGCATCAGTTTACATTCTCCAAAAAAGTGCATGAATATTCCCTTTTCTCCACATCCTCACCAACACTTACCATCTTTTTAATTCTTGGTGTTTTGACTATTGTGAGGTTTGATTGTTTTGATTTGCATTTCCCTGATGATGAGTGATGTTGAGCATCTTTTCATGCATTTGTTGGCCATTTATATGCCTTATTTGAAAAAATGTCTACTCAGGTCCTCTGCCCATTTTTTAATTGTGTTTTGTTAGTGTTAAGTTCTTTATATATTTTGGATATTATCACCTTATTGGATATATCATTTGCATGTATCTCCTCCTATTATTAAGTTGCCTTTTTCTTTTGTTGATAGTTTCCTTCACTGTGCAAAAGACTTTTGTTTTGGTGTCATCCCAATAGTTTATTTTTGTGTTTGTTTCCCTTGCGTGAAGAGACATAATCCATAAAAATATATTACTAACGGAGCGCCTGGGTGGCTCAGTCGGTTAAGTGTCCAGCTTCGGCGCAGGCCATGATCTCACTGTTCATGGGTTCAGGCCCCGTTTCGGGCTCTGTGCTGACAACTCAGAGCCTGGAGCCTGCTTCCGATTCTGTGTCTCCCTCTCTCTCTCTGCTCCTCCCTTACTCATGCTCTGTCTCTGTCTCTGTCTCTGAAAAATAAACAAACATTTAAAAAAATTTTTTTAAATGTTACTAAGGCCAGTGTCCATGAGATTACTGCCTGTGTTTTCTTTTAGGAGTTTTATGGTTTCAGGTCTCACATTTGGAACTTTAGTCCATTTTATTTTGTGTATGGTGTAAGAAGGTGGTCTAGTTTTCCCAACACCATTTACTAAAAAGACGGTCTTTTCCCCATTATATATTCTTGCCTCAGGGTGAACCTTCATATAAAAGGCAGACCAACATGAGGAAGCTGTTCTTTCATGGTTGAGTATTAGCATTCTGTTACATGATTTACTGAACTGTGCTTAAGTGTGATACTGTTAACATCTTGAACAATCTGATAAAAACAAAAAGCCCAGTGAAATTCATCATGTTAAATATAAGGATGTAAATATAAGGATGTATAAGATGTTGGGACAGAGTTCCTTATGCTATTCAGGACCTTTCTTTTTGATAACACTCAGAATAATACATCTACCTTATTCTTAGAAATAGTTGTGAGATTTGTTTTAGTTTATGGTCACTGTTAAGTATGAGTTAAGTAACTTTCCTTGCTGGTTGCTGGTATGTTTACAGCCAGATGTTTTTGCCTACCTCTCTTTATCATAAAGTATACATTTTTTAGCTTTACTTTATGATCTACCCTTATTTTTTTCTTTAAAAAAATCATTATCTGTATAAATTAACATCAGTTTGATGAGCTTCCTCAGATTTGCCTTATCCATCAGGAAATCGTTCATTAGTTTCAGACATAAATATCCTGGTCAACGTAAAAATAACTAGGATTATTCATTCTTCCTGCCACATCCCATCACCTATACCTGTTGATTCTACTTGTTTCAAATTCATTCACTTTTCTCCATATTCAACTGGCATTGTCCTCCTATAGACTACTCTTATTTCTTTAAATACTACAAAAACCTCTATTTACAACCTTTCTGTTGCTGTCCTCTATTACATTTTCCATATTATAGCCAGTTTTCTTTTTTTAAGCCAAACTCAGACTACATGATTCCTCTGTTTAAAATGTTTTTAAATTATTTTTAGAGAGGTAGAATGTATAAGCAGGAGAGAGGGAGAGAGAATCTTAACCAGGCTCCAGGCTCAGCACAGAGCCCAGCATGGGTCTTGATCCCACAACCCTGGGATCATGACTTGAGCTGAAATTAAGAGAGTTGGACACTCAACCGACTAAGCTACCCAGGCGCCCCTTATTTGTGTTTTTAAAGTTTTTTAAGTAATTTCTAATCTGTACACTTGACATGGTACTCAAACTCACAATCCTAAAATCAAGAATCACACACTACCGACTGAGCAAGCCAGGCACCCCTTAAAGTGTTTTGATCACCGCCCCAACACATTAGGGTAAAGTCTCAGGGCCGTACCCAGCAGATTACCAAGTACCTCATTTTAAACATATAGCTTCTCTCTCCCTCCACATGTACTGACTATAAATATTAACTTTTAATAGATTTGAGTGATTATTTTAGCCTCTTACTAGACCTTACATATGATTCCATTTTTGTTCCATTTTATACTAGGTTCATGAAAGAAGTGTCCAGTCAGACTTCTTACTAATTATCTTGAAGGAAATTTTACAGAAACGCTCTGATCTACACTTGATTCTAATGAGTGCCACTGTTGACAGTGAAAAGTTTTCTACGTATTTCACACATTGCCCTATTCTAAGAATTTCAGGAAGAAGCTACCCTGTGGAGGTAAGTTTTCTTTAAAACACATGTGAAGCCAGGGAGTTTCGCCATAAGATAGGCTCTAGTTAAATGAGCCCATACCTATTCCTCCAGTACTGCAAGTCAAGAGAGGACCTGGAGATGGCTTGGGAATCAGATGGCTAATGCTGCCTAGATTGAGGGTGGGGAGGCTGGCAGGGATGATTCCGTTGAAAGATACACATGAGAAGTACAGAACATAAAACACACTTCTGTGTCCAAACCATTATATCCAGATGAAGGTGGCTGCTTGGCAGTAAGGAACTCCTTTTTCACCCACCTCTCTAATTTAGGCTTGTTTTTGAAGCTTCCTTTCTGCTTATTCTATTAATGTTTGTCCTTTGGGTTCAGCTCATTAAGCCTGCTCTTTTAATCAGTTTTCACAAATAAAAAATACACACCATAATGTAATTTGTCCTGAAACTTCTAGGGACAAACTCATCTGTATCAACCAAGTTTTTCATTCCCAAATAATGCAGAAAGAAGCTTTTCTCATAGTATTCTAAATTAACATTTAGTAACATTCCAAAGATAATGATCCCTTTGTTCTCTTTAAAATGGTATTTACTGAAATGGATTTGAATTCACCATCCATACGCCTTAATCTATGTAGGTTTTTCATCTTGAAGATATAATAGAAGATACAGGATTTGTACTGGAAAAAGACTCAGAATATTGTCAGAAGTTTCTGGAGGAGGAGGAAGAAATAACCATTAATGTTACAAGCAAAGCAGGGGGAATAAAAAAGTACCAGGTAAAAAGAAAACATTTTCAAAGACATCTGATAGTTATATCCAGGGCATAACCTTCCATGAGGGGATTAAAGTCACATGGCTGGCACAGTGAATTTGAGTACAGTTTGGGAGAAGAGGAAGAGATAGGATTTTGAGCAAATTTTAAAATTTCTTCAGTCTTTCGTTTACGGTATTTTATTTTCTGACACTATTTTTGCCATATAGACACTCGAAAAAAGAAACCAAGGACAATACAAGTAGGAGGCAACCTTTATTGCTTCAGAGCAATGATCACTTATTTAGGAGTAAATTTGTAATGATTTTCTGTACTTTATCTGAACACCTTCGGTGTTGAGGGTGGGGCAGGCCCAAAGTCGAGATCGATCCTTGGTATTGGTTCTCTCAGCAGCTGTCCTGGTACGAGCCAACCTGAGCTATACGGTGAAGCTGTCTAGAGCAAGCACAGTTCTTCCTAGAGAACTAGTTTCAGTGAATGTTTGTTTTTAGAGCTATCATATTTTTACTGTATCCACAGTATTTCATGCTTATATCCAATCTGATGTAAACACAAAGGTAAAGTTACTTTATCTTCTAGTTAAGCAAATAAATCAAGGAAGCAAAAACTAAAGTCGTTCCCTAAAACTCCAGAGATGGAAATTAGAAACTAAAGAAAGACTGTAGAAAATTAAAGGTATTTCAAAAGAGATGACTGGACTTTAGCAACCAAAGTAGAATCTAGTAGGAATGAGGCAGGTATAAACTACTTATTTAAAGTTATGATCTCTCTTGAGCTGCTTCTTAGTTGCCAAAGAACACTGGATACAGTGTTCTGTTTTTCTTCCATTCATCTTTAATTTAGTATGTACATGACCAGATAAAAAGTTTTGCTATACTTAGGAAGTTGAATGTAATTAAATACAAGATGTAAAATTTTTTAAAAATTAAGTTTATTTATTTGAGAGGGGAGGGGAGAGGGGCAGAGAGAACCCCAAGTGAGCTACACACTGTCAGTACAGAGCCCAACGTGGGGCTTGATCTCACAAACCATGAGATCATGACCTGAGCTGAAACCAAGAGTCAGACACTTAACTGACTGTGCCACCCAGGTGCCCTATGAGATGTGAAATTTTTTAATACTTTTCCCACTGTTAAAAATTGTACTCTTGCTGTATTTTAACAAATAATGATAATAAGAAATGGAGATTTGAATGAATGCAAATACCTCCTTTTATCCTTTGTCTTATAAAAATAGGTAATGTTTGTGTTCACCATTTTCTGATTGTGTTTCTTTTAGGAATATATACCAGTTCAGACTGGATCAAGTGCTGATTTAAATCCATTTTACCAAAAGTATAGCAGCCGCACTCAACATGCTATTCTCTACATGAATCCTCATAAAATCAACCTTGATCTCATTTTGGAACTTCTTATATATTTAGGTATGTATCTTTTACTAACTTGACTGTATTTGTTTTGATAAAACTTTTATAACTGGAAATGTTTTATTAACATGTTATATGCTATTCCTTACCTTTTTTCTTATGTTGAATATTGTTATCTTTTAAATAATTTCAGACAGAAGTCCCCAATTCAGAAATATTGAAGGAGCAGTACTGATCTTTTTACCAGGCCTTGCTCATATTCAACAGCTATATGATCTCCTATCAACTGACAGAAGATTTTTTTCTGAACGGTAACTACAGATCTTCGTTATGTTCCAAGTAGTTTTGAACTAAAACAATGTTTTGTATATTAATCTTGGTCAGAATTCTTTTTACCTTTAAATTGTCTAAAGTGAAGTAATTTTTTGTTTTTAACATTTCTATTGTAGCAGTAAGCGTACTAAAAATTTTAGGTACGATTTCTGCTTTTGTTCTATGTTCTTAATTCATTAAACAAAGGGAATCCTGTGACTAAGAATAAGATAGTGGCTCACCTCCCCAACCCACTGGATAGTGCAAAACCCCTACCTAGTGCAATTTATCATCTATATGTATTCAGCTATTTACTGTATGTTTTTAGTTTATTACTGCAATATCCAAACATATTATGAAAATTCTTTAAAACCTTCTATTCCATATAATTTCACATTATTTTCTCTGTGATGATTATATGTGGTTTCATTGTACCGTTCTCAGAACTTAATGTGTTAAAAATTTTTCTAAAAATGTTTTAAATTGCTTTCCATTTGCAAATAAACTTTGTTATTCTTTGCAGTGTCTTCTAAAGAGAAACTCTTGCTAAGAACTATGATTTTAACTTTCAGATATAAAGTGATAGCTCTGCATTCTATTCTTTCAACTCAAGACCAAGCTGCAGCATTCACATTTCCTCCCCCTGGAGTCAGGAAGGTAATGTTCATTACAGAAATTTATGTGTGATCTGTCAGAGAATATTTCATGAAAACATTATAACTCTTTATCATCAATTATTGTTATAAAGTGTCTTACAGTGCATGGCAGACTCCAGATGCTTTCTACCTTAAGATAATCAGAAGTGAACCCGATACTAAAATTTAAGTATTTGAAAATTTATAGTATATATTATTAAAGGAAGAAGACTTTTAGGGGAGTGATAGTTGAAAAATATGGCATGGATTTCACTTGTGAGAAGAACAATCACTACTTTTCCCAACGTTTTCGTGAAAGATGTTGGATGTCAGGAGGTATTTGAATCTTGTGAGAATTCATTGTTGTTCACCAGGTATTCATCCTGGACTGTTTTTGTAATACATACACCATTAGGTTAGGAAATAGTCTCAGTATTTTCATTGTCTCCTCTGTTGGGGATTCTGAATGAAGAGATACTTGGCAGAGAGTTTCTTGGATTTAGAAGGGGATAAAAGAGCATTGTATAGGAACTGTGGGGAGTACCAGAGCTCCCAGGTAGGCTGGACTGCAATGAGGGAGCTTGGGTTCTGAGGCTGTTCTGATCCATAACATTTTAGCTTCCCTCAAAGATCTGGTTTAAAGAAAAGAATTCAACCTCTTTGAGAACCCAGATTATTATTTCCTAGGTCAAATGAATAAGAGAAAAAAGCATTAACTATTCAAATACAGAGTTGATATAGAGCAACGTATATTGAATATTTGATATAAAATTTCCTGAATGTTTTACCTCCAAGGACACAGAAAAAATGCAAAGAGTACACTATTCAGTCATCACCATTAAGAATTTTAGAAGTAGAGTATCTTATTTTTGGTTTTCGGCTCAGGTCACGATCTCACTGTTTGTGAGTTCGAACCCTGCATCAGGCTCCACACTGACAGTGCAGGGACTGCTTGGGATTCTCTCTCTCTTCCTCCCCTGCTTGCCCAATCTCTGAAAAATAAATGATAAAAATTTTTTAAACCAGGAATGGAGCTAAGAAATCATCTATTTCTACCCCTTAGTTTACAGAAGATGTGTCTGAAGTCAACAGAGGTAAAATGACTTGGCTGTGGTCTCAGGGATAATAAGCCAAGGCAGCAACCAATTTCTTACTGATGGACTGTTTTTTCTCCAATAATTTTGAGTGATTGTGGTTAGCTGTCTCTGTTCTCTGACCCAATTTCCCAGCTACTTAACTTCATTTTTAAGATGACCGACTAGAATTAGAGGAATGGTATTTTTGTTGGAATAAAAATCTGTAACTTTAATTGGCAAGCTAAGATAATGAAACTAATTATAACAAGTTAAAATTACACAGTAATAGCAAGTAGGTGATGGATTTTTATAACTAATATTGAGATTCACGTTTTAAAATTCATCAGCTCTAACTAAAGTTTAAATGATGGCACACTGCTGGAAGTTGTTACCTAATGTTTTGGCTTTTTGTTTATTTTCAGATTGTTTTAGCAACAAATATTGCAGAGACAGGTATCACTATTCCAGATGTTGTATTTGTAATTGACACTGGAAGAACAAAAGAAAATAAGTAAGTTTGAAAAGGGTTTGGGGCTCTTGAATTCTTAGGAGAAATCACAAAATCATATAGGGAAAATCTCAATGTCCTAATTCTACCCAAAGCCAAAAGTCTCAGAGAAACTATGGGAAACTTTAAAATACCCAAGAGTAAATGTCATATTTCATGTCATGAGCTTTCTTGTACGTAATGCCAGTGTACTGCTTCTTGCAGAAAACTGCTCTCTAGGAAAAT
>CM053572.1:35594781-35745291 GCA_028646485.1 Cryptoprocta ferox | reverse complement strand
TCTCCTAAAACATTTCTTTAGGTATCATGAAAGCAGTCAGATGAGTTCTTTGGTTGAGACATTTGTCAGTAAAGCAAGTGCTCTACAGCGCCAGGGCAGAGCTGGGAGGGTCAGAGATGGCTTCTGCTTCCGAATGTACACAAGAGAAAGGTACAACATAGCACTGGAAATTAAAAACAAATTATATTTGTAAACAAATTTACATATTATTCTGATAATATGTAAAGTGTTTAATATTATTTTTTCAGATTTGAAGGTTTTATGGAATATTCTGTCCCTGAAATCTTGCGTGTGCCTCTGGAGGAGTTATGTCTTCATATTATGGTAATCCTCAGTGAACTTAGGTGTTACTTTTTCATTCTTGACTCCTTTCTTAAAAAAAAAAAAAAATGTAAATATTTTATTCACTTTTTCGTAAATAACCCTCCCCCATTTTTTTTTTTTTAGTAAGTAAACCCACTATGCTTTATTCTACCGAGGCACTCATATACAGTCTTAGTATCTAGACCATTAATTGTCAACTAGGGGCAGTATTGCTCACCAGGGTAAGTGGCAGTGTTTTGATTGGCAGAATTGGGGGGAGAAGGAGGCCATGCTATGTGGGCATCTAGTAGGTAGAAACCAGGGAACTGCTAAACATTCTATAGTGCACAGCACAGTCGTTTAAAGAAGTATATGGCCCAAAATAATAACAGTGCTGAGATTGAGAAACCCTGATGTAGACCAAGGGCTTCCTAGTCTGAAAGATCTATAGTATCCTTTAGTTCTTAAGATTTTGACTTCACAGAAACGAGGAATGAAGAAACTAAAAGATCTTGTCCTCATGCCAGCCCTTAACACATACACAGTCTCTTACACACTTGGAATTACAAGAAAAAGAACAGGATAGCCTTAAATATAGTTCCAATGTGACCATCTCTTTGGTCAATTCTTTCTAATAACATACTGATTGGTCACTTTTTTAATCTACAGAAATGCAATCTTGGTTCTCCTGAAGATTTCCTTGCCAAGGCCTTAGATCCTCCTCAGCTTCAAGTGATCAGCAATGCAATGAATTTACTCCGAAAAATTGGAGCATGTGAACTAAATGAGCCTACACTAACTCCACTGGGCCAGCACCTTGCAGCGCTGCCTGTAAATGTCAAGATTGGCAAGATGCTTATTTTTGGTGCCATATTTGGCTGCCTTGACCCAGTGGTAAGACAAATGATTATCTCGTTTCTTCACTTTATCATTTTGGCTGGGAAGTTACGAAGTTTGGAAATAATTTTTTACTTTGATTTTTAACTAATAGAATGTCGATACTAACATTAAAACCAGGTCTGAATACTTGATGAGAGTTGTTGAATATTTGATTTTATATTTATATACAAGATCATATATATTAATCCATTTACTTAAGTATGTTGGAGGTACTATTTCTTAAGTGGGTTTGGCTTGTCTAGACTTTAGCTATCAAAAATACCACTTGAAATATTTATTTAATTGAATACAGAGTAAATTCTTAAGGAGCTTTGAATCCCACAGGTTTTTTGTTTTTAGTAGAATCAAAAACTTTCTCCTCTTTTTCTGGATTATCTCTCTGAGCCAGCAATTACCAGCAAGTTTTATCTTGTCATCTCAGAATTAACCACCCTTGTGCCTCTTTCTGAATCTCTGAGCTCATATGCCTAATGTGCCATTTCAACTTTTCTGGGACTACAAATCAAGGCTGCTTAAAAACAGAATGAAGAGAGTGTAACATAGTCTAGTCTGTTTCTCTAGTATTAGAAATAACCAGAATTGTGTTGAGTCTAAAAAATAACCTCTGTCATGATAATTAATCTGAAAGGCTGTAGTAAGTGGGTCTTTTTAAAGTACTTAAAGAGCATTGCAGGCAATGGAAATGTAGTAGGCCAAGAGCCCAGATACAAGTGTGTGACAGACTATGAATCACTATATATACATTCAGGTTTTTATCTCTGGTTCTGGTGATGTGACCTCCTTATAAATATGATATAAAAGTGCTATTTTTTTCATTACATAAAATGAAGTCCAAAGTAACAAATTGAAAATGGTAGCTACTGTAGAACACAAAAGTGTTACTGAAGAAATTTGTTTTCTTTTATAAATCAATCTTCTGTGTATACCTCTTTAATGATAAATATTTTGGTTATTTATGGATAGGCAACACTAGCTGCAGTGATGACAGAGAAGTCTCCTTTTACTACACCAATTGGTCGAAAAGATGAGGCAGATCTTGCAAAATCAACTTTGGCTATGGCAGATTCAGACCACCTGACGATCTACAATGCATACTTAGGGTAAAGAAATAATCTGGATGTTGTCAATAAGTCAATGACCTGAGGCTATTTACTTTAAAAAATTTACCTTTGACTTTCATTAAAAAGATACATCTAAGATTTACATTTATTTTTAGTTACCTCATCTGTCAAGGTATATTTTTAAAGATTCATAGTTTTATAATCCTTTCTAAATAAGAACAATGTACTTTATATTATTGTATCTATATTACCTCATATTTAAGGTATATAATAATTTACTGTTATACATAAAAAATAACAGTATTGCAGGGTACCTGCGTGGCTTAGTCAGTTAAGCATCTGACTTTGGCTCAGGTCATGATCTCATGGTTCGTGGGTTTGAGCCCTGCATCGGGCTCTCTGCTGACAGCTCAGAGCATGGAGCCTGCTTTGGATTCTGTGTCTCCCTCTGTTGCTCCCCTGCTTGCATCCTGTCTCTCAAAAGTAAATAAAGATTGAAAAAAAAATTTTTTTTAATGACAGTATTGCCATTCAAATTCTTACATTCAAATAGTAGCTCCTACAACAATCAAGACCCCTCCTCTTTTTAAATGATTATACTTTGATTAAAGCTTACTTTGGTTAGTACCTCTGAAAGAGACCGTTTGAAAAGAAAACATGTTGAACTTTGGTCATTTATTTATCTAGATGGAAGAAAGCCCGGCAAGAAGGAGGCTATCGTTCTGAAATTGCATATTGCCGGAGGAATTTTCTTAATAGAACATCACTGTTAACCCTAGAAGTAAGTAGTAATACAACTTTCTGATTCAGGGTCTTATGCTTGACTGATAAACTTATTTTAGGAAAATGCCTAGGATAGTGTTTGCATATAGTATGGATTTAATTTGCTGTATTAATAAATCTGTAATTTGTTGTTTTGTTGTTTCTACCAACAGGTAACTTTTATGTATTACACGGTGATTTAAACTAGTGTTTAACAATAATAATCATAAATGCTCCAAGGCTTGGAATCATTTTTCCTAATAGCCCTGATTCCTTTTGGTGAAATAGTTATTTTCCTAAATATTAGCCAGCTACTTAGTTACAGTGGAGGATGATAGTTATAGAAAGGCATCACACCCTGTGGCTGATTGTGACCAGTTTTATAAATCTCCTGGGATGGGAAACCTGACCGCTGTGCCCATTACTCAAGCTTTGACTACTGCTGAGGACCAGAATTATTTCTTAGGGGAGAGAGAGAGAATAGAATAGCTAAAATGTATAGACAAGTGACTGCAAAAAGCAATACTTAATGGTGCTTAGGAAATGGTGTTCACTAGACCATTTAAACAGCTACAGGTTTTACTACAGACACACTATAAAATAATTCAGAAAATAATATAGCTCACAATTCCTCAATTCTGCTCATATTTTAAAAGGTTGAATATTTTATTCCCATTTAACTTAACCCATTATTTTCTGTGCTTCAAAATCTCTAAGTGGAATGAATTTTGTCCTTCACAAAAGGATAAAGGGATAAATTTAAGAAACAGCTGCCTCTGCTCACTGGGATTCAAGATGTGGAGAGCTAATCAACACTCCTATGTCTCCAACTCCACTTCCTTCCAACCTCCCAAATTGCCTCTCACCTCCTTCCTTCTGTGAGCCTTTTCTTCACCTCCCAGGGGCTACAAGGTTTTCCATCTCTTCACCCACCCAGTGGTGTTAAGACAGCTGTTTGGCCTTTTCTCACCTGGAATCAAAGTCTCTTAAGCCCTAGACCAGAAACCTAAAGGAAATCCTAAAAGTAAATGTCACCTTTTAATCGCTTATATCCTGTTTACTTTGAAAAATGCTCATCCTTCCTATAGGATTTAAGCTAATGGGCACTTGGTTACTAAACCTAGATAAAGATTAAATGAAGTTGCCTTGTTAGAATTAAGGTGAGATTGCCAGAGGCAAATGAGCAAAGTATTTGCAATCCAGGATCAGGATTCCTCTTCAGTTCTATTTCAGTATTTGTTCTCTATGTTATCGTCCTCACTGAGTAAAATTGTTGAGAGTTACCACTAAAGTAAATATATTGAATGCAAATGTGCTCAGGCACATTTTTATTGCTCTCCCATTTTAGACATTGTTTTATGACATGTAAAGTCTTGGAGTAGTAGAAATAGGTAACTCTTCAATCCCTGATTTGCCAGTATAATTTTTTTTCCTCCCTCATTTGATTTGGGCTGTAGGGAACTAAATAATAATTGGGCATCTTATCAATTTTGATAGGAAACAGTAATATATATTAAAGGAGTAGTCACTTTTTCTTTTTTACTCAAATCTTATCTCTTTTCAACATAAACCAATCTAGGATGTAAAGCAGGAGTTAATAAAGTTGGTGAAGGCAGCAGGATTTTCATCATCCACAGCATCTAATGACTGGGAAGGAAACAGAGCCTCACAGACAATTTCTTTCCAAGAAATTGCCCTTCTTAAAGCTGTATTGGCCGCTGGACTATATGACAATGTGGGGAAGATAATCTATACAAAATCAGTTGATGTTACAGAAAAACTGGCTTGTATTGTGGAGACAGCCCAAGGCAAAGCTCAAGTACATCCCTCCTCAGTAAATCGAGATTTGCAAACTTATGGATGGCTCTTATACCAGGAAAAGGTAAAGTGTTCATTTTTAATTCCACAATTCAGGGCATTATTCTACAGTCAGTTCTAAGTTAGGATGTGCCAACAAGTATTATTTTTGGTTCTCAAACTGAGCAGTTTATACCTATTGATTTCGAATATATACAAAAATACAGTTTCGCATCAAAAAAGCCCTATTTCTTTCACTTAATGAAAGAAACATATTAAAACTTCTGACCATTGTCTTACTTGAAATAAAGACAATTATAGCAAATAAATATTGTTTAATAAGGTATCAGTTCCTGAGATTTCACCAAAAGGTGTTCTCTCAAAAACCTGTTTTATGTGCACTCCAAATAAGAGTGATATGTATGGTATAAATCGAACAGTATGTGCTGTAGCAACAGTTTGAGTCACAATGTAACCCCAGGTAAGTTAACAGCAAATATTTATAGATTACAATTAAAACAATCTTTAAATCATAGCTTGCGAAAATAACAAGGATTCATAATTTCAAGGAATGGGTCTAAAACTGTTAGCATATCACAAAATTTAAATGTAAAACATGAGAAATTACTAATTGCCATAGCTGAACACTGGTCTAGAAACTAGAGACTTTAAAACAATATTTTTGAGCTCATTAGCATGGGCATTATAAAATTGCTTGTTCATAATTTCACTTATGTTCAAGAAATATAATTCACCCTTATAATTAATGTTTTAAAATGCTTTTCTATAGTATAAATGTACCAATGGTGAATGTCGTTATTTTAAAATTGGCGAGTTATGCACACAACAGAATGTAAAGGTAGCTTTACAGAATTTGCAGTGTAAATTTTTAATAGTAAATTATAGAAAAATACTTACAGGAAACATAAATGCATTTCTTACATTTTTAGGCTGTGAAGTTTTTTGTTTTTTTCTCTTTATTCCTGTGCAGGTAAGGTATACGCGAGTATATATGAGGGAAACTACCCTAATAACCCCTTTTCCAGTTCTACTTTTTGGTGGAGATATAGAAGTTCAACACCGGGAACGCCTTCTTTCTGTTGATGGCTGGATCTATTTTCAGGTACATGCTACAACTTATAACATTAAAATTTTCTACTTGCAGTACTGAGGTAGATTTTTTTAAATTTTATTGGAGTTTGCATAATTTCTCCCTGTAATCTGACTTAGAGTGTAAGACTTCCTTATTTTATTTTAAATCTGTTAAATAATGAAAATCAAATTCTATTGCTATTAGAGATGGCATTATACTATTAGTAAAAATAACTTGTTACGTGCTGTGTACTCCAGTAGTGAACTATACATGAATCATCCCAAATTTAATACCCTAATAACCTTGTTCATTAACTTCAGTAGCTTCCTTTCTATAGATGAGGCACTTAATTAAGTTCAGTGAGAAGTTTAAATAACTTGGGGCGCCTGGGTTGCTCAGTTGGTTGAGCATCTGACTTCATAGCTCAGGTCATGAGGTCAGGGTCTGGGCTGACGGCTCAGAGCCTGGAGCCTGCTTCAGATTCTGTCTCCCTCCCTGTCTGCCCCTCCCCTGCACATGCTCTGTCTATCTCTGTCTCTCAAAACTAAGTATTAAAAAAAAAAAAAGTTTCAATAACTTTTCTTAGATTAAATGGATTGTTATTGGCAGAGCAAGACTTAAGCTCTAAGGAGATAAAGACAGATTCATAGCTTTTAATGAATAATAGCTTTTAATGAATAATAGCTTTTAATGAATATTGTCAAGTTTCCTCTGGAAACTATATAACAGCTAAAAAGACGAATTTATTTGTAACCCCATCAATATTGACCAACTTAAACAAAATTAATACATTCTGTTACTGTATGCCATCACAATTTGATGAAGACTGGAGAGTAAATTTTAAATGCAACTTTAAAAATATATGCATTTCCCTCCAAGAAGATAGGGTGGTAGAGGTCGTAACTGAATTGTGGTGATGGCTGCCTAACTCAGTAAAGTTAATTCCATCCCCAAAATTGCATTCTTCCCTCCTACACAAAGTTATTGTAAGAAAAGACAATGATGGGAATAATGGTTGCTTTAATTTGGAAAGTGCTATGAAATTTATGGGTACTTAAGAAAACTGGTGTTTGTATAGCTTAGCTACAGGATTATTTGCCTATATTTTTCTAATAACATTTTATATTAAAGTCAAGATGTGCCAAAGCAGATCATAAGGCAGAAGGTACACAGCCTTACCTTCATTTACTGAAACACATTCACACTTTCAGGGATTAACTTTGTCCAATCTGTCATCTTCTCTCAACAGGCCCCTGTAAAAATAGCTGTCATTTTCAAGCAACTTAGAGTTCTCATTGATTCCATTTTAAGAAAAAAGCTTGAAAATCCTAAGATGTCCCTTGAAAGTAAGTATTTGATTTTAATGTAAGTAGAAAACTGTATACTGTTAAATACTGCAATATATTAGAGCACACTGAAGTCTTCAAGTCCATGTGATTAAAAACTTTTAATAAAATTTATTTTATGCTGAATTCTATCAGACTAATAGTGCTTCATTATTCACAACCTAATTATCCTCTTAAGATTCTGTTAGTTTACTCCTTCCTCTTTTTAGCTTCACTTCTAAACTTCTGGCCATTTCACAGAAAAAAAGGATAGTAAAACCGAGCATTGTAAACTTGGATTATAAGGGACTTTCTGTGAGGCTTCCATGTTTTTCTCCACCATTCTCACAAATACCGAGCTAGTGTGTATTAAAAAAGTACATCCTTCCAGTAGGCATCTGCAATAGACACCTGATTTTCAGTTAGTCCCATGCAGTGTTTCCCACCCAAACTTGCCAAATAAAGACCTACCCTAGACATAGTTAATCTCCTTTATGGGAGAGGTCTGTGTGTTAATTTCTTAATCTATAACACTTACCTCTACTATGGCCCCCTTTTCAAATACAGTTATTTCTATTAAACTGGATAATATTTCTGGTACCATTTCTTCTATTTAGGATTTGCTTGGTTACATCTTCGTGCTTTGATTTAATGTATTTCTCTCTTCCCTTTATTTCCTGCAGACTATACTAGTTGTTATCTAAAGCTTTGATTAGAATTGGGTTTTAGGAAAAGGATATTAATCTAGTTGCTGCTGTATTCTTTCCATTCCATCACATCAGGAAACACTTAAATTTGGTTTTCCCACTTGTAATGACATTAAGAATTAATCAGCGAGGTTCAATGTGATTGTATTTAACAAGTATCTCAGTTAATTTTCATAGGCAAGTTGGGAGCTACTCATTAGTGCTACTATCCTGAAGCCTCAGACTCTGTTTATTTAACTGAGTATGAATACATAAGCATTACACTCTATTTAGTTTCCTATACTGCTGGAACTTAGGTCAGGTTTTGATATGTTAAGAGATGTGGGCTCTTAGGGATCTTAAAAATACTGTTTCTTTCCATACCTGTCATTGTTTCCCTTAAAGCAGGTGACCTTTTTTTTTTAATGTCATAGTAGCCTCCAAGAATTTGAGTGGCAGGCCATTAGCCCAGTTATCAGAATTTCCCATTGCAACCACTGAAACTCAGGGCATTCTCTCACTGAAGTGTCTTTTAATATAAAGAATTTCAGTCTTGGAGCCCTGATAATTACACCTATGTAAAAAGAGGAGTGAAAAAGTTCTTAGAAAGTCACAATATCAGAGCAACTGTGAAAAGTAGAAGCATCTGTTAAGAAAACCTTAGCAAATAATGTAGCCTCTGTTGCTCTGTTTGTCAAATTAATTGGTGTTTGATACCTTTGTTGTGTAGACAGATCTGTCACTCATCTATTGACACCTCTCCAAGAGCACTTTGCTGTTAAAAGTTTGTTTCATTTGGACTAAACATAAAGAAACTATTACCATTTCCTTTCTCCTTGCCCATGCTGTGGAGATCTGACATCTTCTGAGGAACATGGAACAGCCGATAAACCCTTCAAAATATCTGAGCCAGCGCTCCCTCTCTCCCTCAAAATAAACAAACTTTTTAAAAACAACCGCAACCACAAGATCATGACCTGAGCCAAAATCAAGAGTTGGACCCCCAACAAAGTGAGCTACCCAGCTGCCCCTGTGACTTTTTTTTCCCTCTTATTTTGAGACAGAAGGAGAGAGAGAGGGATAAAGAATCCCAAGCAGGCTCCACATTAGTGCAGGTCTCACTCAAATCCACAAACTGTGAGATCATGGAGTGAGCTGAAATCAAGAGTCAGACACTTAACCCACTTAGTGATCCAGGTGCCCCTTAAAGGAATTTTCAAAGAAATAATTCCTAATAAAGGACAAATAGTTACATCACATCATCTCTTTGGACCTTAGCCTACTTTTTGTCAAAGTAAGGCATGGAATAATTGTAACAGTAATAGTATTTGTAGCACAACAAATTCTATTATGTGGGCATCTCTAGTTTTAAAATGAATCTTGTTGGAATTAGTATTGCATTCTAATTTAAAAGAATTTTCTAATGAAGTGTGCCTATTGTTCACATGTGTATATATTGAGAATTTAGCCAGTGATAAATTTGTTCACAGTTTTTTTTTTCCTTTCACACAGATGACAAGATACTACAGATCATAACAGAATTGATAAAAACAGAGAATAAGAACTGAAACTGAAAGTCATGGTCAACTGCTTTAAAAATTTAGATGAAGATACAGTCATGAAATTATGTGAAAATGGACCATCCCATTAAGTATTTCAGTACTTAAAATGTTGGTACTAGCCATAACTTAAAGATGGTGGGGAAAAAAGCACATACTTTAAACATGTGTAATTTTCTAGTTCCTTTTTAATGATGATTATTTGCAATGTATCTGCCACTACATTTACAATAAATTCTTTGGTATCATCCATGCTTTATACATACATCCTTATGTACCTATGGGCACAGACTGTGGCTACAGATTCTGTAACTTAGTGTTGTGATTCCCTATGTATACACCCTAACCTCTACCAGTCCTTCTCATCAGGAGAGTTCAGACCTTCTTGACCCGGGAGAGAAAATGAGCTCCAAAACCAGTTGTAATGTAATTAAATTTCAGTGAAAAGGAACAACTTCAGAAGTCAGTTATTTAATATTTGATAATCAAAGTTAAAACCTAAATAAGTATACGGTATTAATAGATGCTACCTATCCACTAAGCATAAAGATGCAGTGTTAGAGAATAGGCAGGAATGGCTAATGCTACTGTTAACTTTGGCATGGATAGCTGATACCATTTACCTTTTGATATCAATGCCCCTGAACCCTTGTTGTACTCATAATTGAATTGGTAAAGTCAACAACTTTGAGATAGTAAAATATGCTTGGATAATTTTTTAGTGGTTTCAATTGTTTGACTGGGAATCTTTTGAAACTCCATTTTGATTATGTAGAGGAATTACCCTTCACTGCCCATCAAGATTAGAATAGGAATCTAGTCCAAATGCTCGACTCTCATAGCAGGTACTCAGTATTTGTTGATGAGTGAATAAAAAGAAGCTGTAACTTTGACTTTATGTGCAAGTGGAAGTAAAAATAAAATTAGGGATGCTACTAAGTATTAACTTCCTGCCAGCAGTACTAACTGATAAGGGAATTGAGAGCAAGGAGTCAAATATGATTGCAGTGTAGAATCACTAGCCAGTGCCATTAATTGAACTGGAGATGTCAGATTCAAGAGTTAGTTTTGGATGCTGGAGGAGGATCAGTTTGTGACCTACGGAGACAAATTCTGGAGTCCTACAATAAAACTAATATTTCCCATCACCTAGAGTGTGCAAGCTAGTGCCCAAATGGTTATAGATAATAACTCATTTAATTTTTTTATTTTTTAAATGGTAATTCCAGTACAGTTAACATACAGGGTTATTTTAGTTTCAGGTGTACAGTATAGTGATTCAGCAGCTCTATATATTACTCAGTGCTCATTTTAACAAGTGCACTTCTTAATCCCCATCACCTATTTCACCCATTCCCCGACCCACCTCTCCTCTGGTAACCATCAATTTGTTCTTTATAGTTAAGAATCTATATTGTGGTTTGTCTCTTTTTTTTTTTTTTTCCTTATCTTTGACATGAGTAAAATCACATGGTGTTTGGCTTTCTCTGACTTCTTTCACTTAGCATAATACCCCCTAGTTCCATCTATGTTGTCACAAATGCCAAATTGAGTAATATTCTGTTTGTGTATGTATACATAGAGATGTATATGTATATATATATATGTATATGTATACATACATATGTATATGTGTGTATACATATACAAACACACACACACACACAACCTACAGATTTCTAAATGATCTGTTCCTTACAACTCTCCAACCTCCTTTCCTCCTGTCCCATTTCTCACAGTGCTCCAACCACACCACGCTCCTTTTGAATCCAACTGGCTTTTAAACATTTGCACATGCTGTTCACTGCTTGTGTTCTTTACCAAACACAACTTACCCTGCATCAATGCTATCTCCACAGACCACCCTACTGACTTCCTCACTGACCACCCTTCCTGAAGTACATCTCCCCTTTTAATTATTCTGACAACACAATACTTCCCTCAGCATGGAACATCTGCTTTTTGATTTCTCCCTCTAGACCACAGGCTACACCATGATGGTTTTACTCACTAATGTATACTGAGTACACTGCCTGGCACATACAGGTATTTAGTAAATGTCTGCCAAATGAATGAATGAGAATGAGGGATGTGAGAACAAGGAGTCAAATATGACTGCAGCTTCTTATGCAAGCCAAGGAAGGAGAGTTTCTAGAAAAGAATACCACCACATAAAGATATCCAACTTTAGAGAGGAGTTTGAATTAAGGGTGGCAAGGAAGGACATGGTCACGGGCCCTACAACCACCTACACATTCCAAGACTGACTAGGACTTACAGGACTCAGAGGCTATAGCTGATGTAGAGAAGGGATACACAACAGGATTAGGAAGGAAAAAAGACATCACGTAGACTCTGGAGGAATCTACACACAGGCTTCCCATACATGTTGTGCAGTCTTTCTACCCACAGAAGCCCAGTTGAGACTCAGAGTCCAGAAGTATTTTTCTAGAAGCTGGTCATGTGGCACAAAAATCAAAACTGTGACTATCAAAATTCCAGACTCCCAGAAGGAAAGTAGGCATTCAGTGTCCCAAGCAGGCAAAACAGTGTTATCTGAAAAACATGCCACTTTTCAAAAGCCAAGTTCCCAGGCTGCAGCCAAGAACCAACCCTGCAGACAGGCCCTTCTAAAGATAGCAACCTGGGAGCTGCAATGTTAAACCTCCACACACACAAAGCCTAAATTTTAGGGAATGACCAAATCAGTACTCTTTACAGATATGATGAAGAAACAAAGGCTAAGAGGTTGAGGAATGAGATATTTTAGGATGGGAAGATCCTCACTGATCTTCAGACAAAACAGAAATAACCAGCAGAGAGTAAGAATAATAGTATGAGGGGTGCTTGGCTCCCTCAGTGGGTAGAACATCCAACTCTTGACTTCAAGCCTCATGGGCATGGAGACTACTTAAAATATGTATGTATGTATGTAAACACACACACAAATATATATATATACACACACATAGTTTTTAAAATCTTATATATACATATATATAGTATTAGCATCAGAGAGAGTCCAACAAAGAACTAAAGAAGATTATCAGGAACAAGTTGGGAAGGCTTTTTGGCTTTCCTCAGCAATGAATGCTTAGGGTCTTGAGGAGATGAGCAGATAAAGTCGACAGTGGGCATTTTTTGCTTTTAAGTGACCATGAGATCTTAGAATGACACAGACTGTCTCATTCAATCACTGAAGAAAAATGCTTACATAGAGGCAAATGACCCCAGAAGAGAGGCCATGGACAAGGAAAATGGAGAGACTGAGGAATGAGAGGTCAGGATCTAATCCTAATTCATTGTAAATAAATGAAAGGTAAGGAGAGAGGGAGAGAGAATATCAAGTAGGCTCTGTGCTATCAGTGCAGAGCCTGACACAGTGCTCAATCTCACGACTTGATTATGACTTGAGCCGAAGTCAAGAGTAGGACACTTAACTGACTGAGCCACCCGGGTGTCCCAACAATTTCTGGATTTAAAATTTGAGAAGTAATTGTTGCAGTAAGTAAACCTAATGCTGGTGGACAACAAAATAGAGATGGGGATCATTGAAGATAGGTTCAGAAACCGGATGGTCAACATGTTGTTTTATCACTGTGGATGTAGGTAAAGGATAGAGAAGACTAGGCCAGTGCTGTTGTGCTATGGTTAGTGGGGAAAGCAGGAAGGCACCCTGGAACTTATATACAGGGCCCTGGAAATATACAGTGGTGGAAAGAAAGAAAGGGAGGGAATCATATGAGAAAATGGCATTCTCTTTAGGTAACAAGTTGTTGAATCCTGGTAGTGGTATAGGAATATTTCAACCCCTTCTCACTGAATTGATTCTTACATTTAGAAGTAGAAGAAGGGTCTTAATTAGAGAAGATTATCTGCAAGGAAAGGAAACATTAAAGGAAAGCAGATTTCCATTAAAAACAATTTTTTCCATTAAAAAATTTTTAGGGGCTCCTGGGTGGCTCAGTTGAGCATACAACTTCGGTTCAGGTCATGATCTCATGGTTCGTGAGTTTGAGCCCCACATCAAGCTGGCTGCAGTCAGTGCAGAGCCCGCTTCAGATCTTCTGTCCCCTCCTCTTTCTGCCCCCCTTCCCCACTTGCACTCCATTTCTCAAAAGTAAATAAATCTTTAAAAAAATTTTTTAACTGAACATTATGTGAAAAGCACTGAACCAAGAGTTTTATTATATTCTTGTTTAGTCCTGACAAAAATCCTAAGGGGAGACATAATTTATTTCTAATTTAAAGATAAGGAAATTGAGGCTAAGACACTAAACTTTCTGAGACCACTCAGCTAGTGAGGAAAAATGAAAAGACCATTCGAAAATAATCTGAGCAGTATATTGGCATAAGAAAAGATGTATAGATCTGTGTAACAATACTGAGAATTCAGAAATAAACCCATCTGTCTATGGTAAGCTGCTTTTTAATAAGTAATGCTGACCATCAACAGATAAAGAACAGTCTTTTCAAGAAATGGTGTTGGGACAAATGGTTATCCACCTGCAAAAGAATTACTTTGGGCCCTGATCTTACACCATATTCAAAAAATTAATTTAAAGTGCATCATAAAGCTAAAAGTAAAAGTAAAAACACTGGTCCTTCAAAGGACACCATCAAGGAAGTAAAAGAGAACCCATGGAATGGAAGAAATTATTTGCAAATCCCATCTCTAATAACGGACTTCTATTTAGAATATATAAAGAACTATTACAACTCAATGGTAAAAAGACAACCCAATTAAAAAATGAGCAAACTAGGAATAGAAGGAAATTACCTTAACAAAATGACATATATGAAAATCCCACAGCTAACATCATACTGATGTTGGTGAAAAACAAAGCTTTTACTCTAAGTTCAAGAACAAGCAAGGATGCCCACTCTAACCACTTTTATTCAACAAAATACTGGAAGTACCAGCTAGAACAACTAAGCAAGAAAGAGAAATAAAAGGCATTCAAATAGGCAAGAAGTAAAATTACCTCTATTTGCAGGCGATATGATATCATATGTAGAAACCTAAAGGTATCTCTCTTTCCGTCTCTTCCCCCACCACACACACACACACACACACACACACACACACACACACACACTTAGAACTCATCAATTCAGCAAAGTTGGAGGGTAAAAAATTAACATATAAAAATCAGTTGCATTTTTACATACTTAAAGAACAATCCAAAAAAATAAAGTTAAGAAAACAATTGCATTTACAATGGCATAAAAAATAATGAATTACTTAGGAAAAAGTTTAGCCAAGGAGGCAAAAAACTTGTGTACTAAAAACTGCTGAAATAAATTAAAGATGATACAAATAAAAGGAAAATAAATGCTCACGATTGGAAAACTAAATATTGTTCAAATGTCTACACTACCCAAAGTAATCTACAGATTTGATGCAATCCCTTTAAAAATCCCAATGATATTTTTGACAGAAAGAGAAAAAACATTCCAGGGGTTCCTTGGTGACTCAGTCTGTTGAGAGTCTGACTCTTGATTTCTGCTCAGGTTGTGGGATCAAGTCCGTGGCAGGCTCCCTGCTGAGTGTGGGCCCTGCTTAAGATTCTCCCTCCCTCCCTCCCTCTGTCTCTCTCTCTGTCTCTGTCTCTCTCTCTGTCTCTCTGTCTCTCTCTCTCTCTGTCTCTCTCTCTCTCTGTCTCTCTCTCTCTCTCTCTCTCTCTCTCGTTCTCTTTCAGGTCATGATCTCATGGTTTGTGGGTTTAAGCCCTTCTCTCTCCCTCTAACCCTCTTTGACTTGCACTCTCGCTCTCTCAAAATAAAAAAAATTTTTTAAATTCTCTGCCTTCCTCTGCCCTTCTACCCTGCTCACACACTCTCTAAAATAATAACAGGGGCCCCTGGGTGACTCAGTCCAAGTTGCGCTCAGGTCACCATCTCACGGTTCATGAGTTGGAGCCCCATGTGGGGCTCTGTGCTGACAGGTCAGAGCCTGGAGACTACTTCTGATTCTGTGTCTTCCCCTCTCTCTGCCCCGCCCCCAATGGTGCTTTGTCTCTGTCTCTCAAAAATGAATATACATTAAAAAATTTTGTTAATAAATTAAATAAAAAATAATTTTAAAAAATAAAAATAAAATAAAAAATTTTAAAAATTCTAAAATGTATAACGGAACAACAAATGATCCCAAATAGCAAAAACAATCTTAAGGAAAAAGAACAAAACTGAAGGTCTCACACTTCCTGATTTCTAAATTTTTTTTAATGTTTATTTATTTTTGAGACAGAGAGAGACAGAGTGCAAACAAGGAACGGGCAGAGAGAGGGAGATGCAGAATCCGAAACAGGCTCCAGGTTCTGAGCTGTCAGCACAGAGCCCGATGCAGGACTTGAACCGCGAGATCATGACCTGAGCAGAAGTCGGAAGCTAAACCAACTGAGCCACCCAAATGCCACTCTTCCTGATTTCTAAACATTACAAAGCTACAGTAATCAAAACAGTGTGGTGTTGGGATACCCAAGACAGACATATAAATCAACAGAACAGAATAGAGGGGACAGAAATAAATCCACACAAAAATGGTCAAATGATCTTCAAGAAGTGTGCCAAAACTAAACAATGGGGAAAGGATAGTCTCTTCAACACAAGCTATTGGGAAAACTAGATATCAATATGCAAAAAAAAAATAAAACTTACCCCTATCTTGCACCATACATCACAATCAACTCAAAATGGATTAAAGCCTTAAAGATCTAAAACTGTAATACTCCTACAAGAAACATAAAGGGAAAGCTTCATAACACTGATATTGGAAATGGTTTATTGGATAGGACACTAAAAGCACAGGCAAGAAAGCAGATACATCAAAGTAAAAAGTTTCTGCACAGCAAAGGAAACAATCAAAAGGGATAAAAGGCCACCTATGGTATGGGAGGAAATATTTACAAGCCATGTATCTGATAAGGGGTTAATATCTAAAACATTAAGTACTCCTACAACTCAATAACAACAAAAAACCCCAAATTATCTGATTTTAAAAATGAGCAAAGGACTTGAATAGACATTTCTCCAAAGACGACATAAAATCACCAATAGGTATATGAAAAAGATGACCAACATCGCTAACCATAAGGGAAATATAAATCAAAACCATAATGAGATATCACTTCACACCTGTTAGGATGGTTATTAACAAAAACAAAAACCCAGAAAATAATCACTGTCAGCAAGGATGCAGAGAAAGTGCAAACTTTGTGCACTGATGGTACAAAGGTAAAATGGTGCGGCTGCTATGGCGACAGTATGGAGGCGCCTTCAAAAATTAAAAACAGAAATACCATATGATCTACCATCATTCCCACTTCTGGATATTTATCCAGAAGAATTGGAATCAGGACCTCAATGATAAAATTTATACTTTCATGTTTACTGTAGCATTATTCACAACAGCCAAGAAGTAGAAACAACCTAAATGTTCAATGAAAGATGCATAGATAAAGAAAAGGTGGTAAATGCATACCATGGAATATTTTTCAACTTTTAAGAAGAAGGAAATTCTGCAGTATGTGACAACATGAATAAACATAGAGGACATTATTCTAAGTGAAATAACCCAGTCACAGAAAGACAAATACTGCATGAGGTATCTAAAGTAGTCAAACTCATAGAAACAACATAGGATGGTGGTGGTCAGGCACTGGGAAGGGGGAGAAATGAGGATCTGCTGTTCAATGGTATAAAGTTGCAACCACATAACATAAAGTTCTAGAGATCTACTATACAACATTGTACTTATAGTATGGTTCATACTGTATGTGTGTACTTAAAATTTATTAAGAGGGTAGATCTAACGTGTTTTTCACTATAATAAAGAAAACAAAGAATTTGAATAGGTTTTTTCCCACAGAAGTTACACAAGTAGCTAAAGAACCCCAAGAAAAGATGTTTAAGACTTAATAGAGAAATGAAAAGGAAAACCCTAACGAGATACTTCGTCACCACTACTAAGATAACTGAAAAGGCAGACAAGATCAAATGTTGATAAGAATTTGGAGAAAACGGACCCTTATACATTGCTGGAGGAATATAAAATCGTGAAACCACTTTGGAAAACAGTTTGGCATTCCTCAAAAAGTTAAATGAAGAGTTAATATATGACCCAGCAGCAATTCCATTTCTAGCTATATACCCTGAAGAAAGAAAAACCTATGTCCACAGAAAAAACTGTACATGATCCCAAACAGCCAAAGCAATCTTGAGAAAGAACAAAGCAGGAGATATCAAGCTCCCAGATTTCAAATTATACTACAAAGCTATAGTAATCAAAACTGTATGATACTGGCAAGAAAAGAGACATATATAGATCAATGAAAAAGGACAAGGAGCCCAAAAGTAAATCGACATTTAGAAGGTCAAGGTGCGCTTGGGGCTCAGTTGGTTGAGAAGTTGAGACTTCAGCTCAGGACATCATCTTGCAAATCATGAGTCCGAGCCCCGCGTTGGACTCTGTGCTGATGCTCACAGCCTGAAGCCTACTTTGGATTCTGTGTCTCCTTCTCTCTATGCCCTTCCCACCCTCTCTCTCTCTCTCTCAAAAATAAACCAACATTTAAAAAAATTAGAAGGTCAATTAATCTATGAGAAAGGAGACAAGAATATACCATGGGGAAAAGATAGTCTTTTCAGGAAATAGTTTTGGGAAACAGTTTTCCCAGACAGCTACATGCAAAAGAACGAAGATGAACCACTATCTTACACCATATACAAAAACATATTCAAAATGGATTAAAGGCTTGAATGTAAGATCTGAAACCATAAAACTGCTAGGGGAAAACATAGGAAATAAACTTTCTGCCATTGGTCTTAGCAATAATTTTTTATTTTTTGACCAGTCTCCTCAGGGAAGGGAAACAAATGCTAAAATAAACAAATGAGATTATACCAAATGAAAAATCTTTTGGACAGTGTAAGAAACCAGTAACACAACAAAAAGGCAACCTACTAAATGGGAAAAGATGTTTTCAAATTGTATCTGATAAGGGGTTAACATCCAAACTATGCTACCAACAATTATAATAAAATGGGCAGCAGGGGCACCTGGGTGGCTTAGTCAGTTGGACATCCAACTTCGGCTCAGGTCATGATCTCGCAGTTCATGAGTTCGAGCCCCGCGTTGGGCTCTGTGCTGACAGTTCAGAGCCTGGAGCCTGCTCCAGATTCTGTATTTCCCTCTCTCTCTGCTTCTCCCCTGCTTGTGCTCTATCTCTCTCTCAAAAATAAATAAATTATGTTATGAGTTAGGTTACAATCTAGACTATGATTCTAGCATACAATCTAGAATGTACAATGCCTGGAATAAATCAGACGCTTCCTAAGTGGTTCACACATATATGCCTCTAAGCTGAAACAGAAATAGGAGATATGATAATAATACAGAAATGTGGGTTATCATGCTGAGGAAAACTGAGCATCTGTCTGTCTCTCTAAAGTCCCACAGAATATTGTTCCTGAAGGGTACAACTTTAACATACAGGCTTGCCACGTGGGAAGAAAAAAATTCAGCCAATCTGTCTACTCATTTCAAATCCATATAGCTAAACACACTTAGAGAATGGAGCCTGCCTCTCAATAGGGCACCTAACTCCCAACAGGGCAATCGAACTTTCTACTTGCCGAGAGCTTTTGTTAACTGCAGGCTCTTGGTGGCTTTTCTCATAAATTCTAGGAAACCTATGACAAGGCAGCCCTCAACAGCTGCTCTGTTTTGATTTGGACCCTGTGATTTGACATTCAAGAGCTGCATTACATACCATGTCCTTCAGCCTTCCCCTTTGTTGTGCTTCAATAGGACCAGCTTCGCTTTCCATTTGGGACAAGGGGTTATTTTACCACAGTCTAAAGATGCTAATTGCTGCCCTCTTTGTTATGTGTGTGGTAGGGAAAGAAAAGACTTGATAGATCTTCCCTATTTAACAGAGAAGCCTGAGGTTATTTTAACATAGGATACCCCACTGGGCATTAAAAAGACCTTTCTGCAATCTGCAGCCTCATCATTTAAAATAATAAAAGCAACAATAATAAACACAAAGATGTACTAGCTTTATGTTTCATGTGGTTGGGAAAAATTCACTGTGTACTGTGAGCCTAGTTCATATTCATTTCTTTGCAAATTACCTTGAGATAACTACTTCAGGAGAATTCAACTATCCTTTTCTAAACATTTGTAGGATTCCCTCCCCACCAGAAAATACTGCTCCCCAAAGGACATATCAACTTAAGCAGTATTTTGAGAAATCTCACTTAGGGAATAGATTTGCACAACATTAAGAGAAAAAGATGTATTTTTACTTGTGAACACAAGCAGCACGTGAGAATTGCTCTCCAAAAGGCATCCCTCACCATCTAATTGAAAATACTCCCCATTCACACTCTGGGGCAGCACACTCAAATTGCTGCACAGACTCACTATGTCAGGTCTGATATTATTTATATTTTTAATATTTTATGTTTATTTATTTTGAGGGGTGCCTGGGTGGCTCAGTTGGTTGAGCATCCAACTTTGGCTCAGGTCATGATCTCAAGGTTTGTGAGTTCAAGCCCTGCGTCGGGCTCAGTGCTGACAGCTTGGAGCCTGGGGCCTGCTTCAGATTCTGTGTCTCCCTCTCTGTCAGTCTCTCCCCTGCTCATGCTCTGTCTCTCTCTCATAAACAAACATTAAAAAAATATTTTATATTTATTTATTTTGAGAGAGAGAGAGAAGGAGGGAGGGAGGGAGAAGTGCATGAGTGGGGGAGAGGCAGAAAGAGAGGGAGAGAAAATCCCAACAAGACTCTGTGCTATCAGCGCAAGGCCCAACGGAGGGTTCTATCCCATGAACCATGAGATCATGACCTGAGGCAAAATCAAGTGTTAGACACAGAACCGTCTGGACCACCCAGGCTGGACCACCCAGGCGCCCCTAATTTCGTTTATATTTTGTTTACTGTTTTACTTTCAGCCTCTCCCCTCCCCATTCTTGCAAGCAGAGGCCTTGTGCTTCCTATCCACTGCTGCAAACCTAGAGCAATGCCCAGTACTAAGGAGGCACTTGGTAAATACTGGCTGTCAAAGAGCAGAGACAGACAACTACAGTGGTTAGGTACAGTGATATTCTAATAACAGGAGATCTTTTTTTAAAGATCCTTTATTGATTTATCTTAGATCTACTACTTAATTTAAAATATATGTTCACACCAAGAATGGAACGTGGAAAGAAAGCTGAACTTTTAAACAATCAGTCACTGCTCAAGTACAAATCCACCAGTTTCCCTCACTCTTCAGGTCAGCTTCCTTTGTGAGACTGTCTCTTCACTCCCAGCAAGGCTGCCAGATAACCGAATTTGCCCTCTTCTGACAATTTAAATTTGTTTATTCAGCACCAGTGCTCACTGTGAGAAACCAAGTCAACTGTCACTTTCTCATGTCATCACCTCCTAAGGGGTGGCTGGTTCAGAGAAATGAGATACAATCTGTGGTCATCACACTCCAAATGGCTTCACACTTCTTTTAGCCTTGAAGCCCTGCTTCTTTTTCCCTAGCTCAACTTGTGCCTCCTGGCACATGCTTGGGGTAGGGAATTCTGCCTGCCTTGCTAAACTATACCACAGAGACTCCAAGTTTATCACAAAAAAGTTCAACCAGCCCGGACCCTCTAGGCTCCTCTACCTTTTGCGGACTCTATTCCCTCAGCTTTACTCTCCTTTCTGAGCAGTGGCCCAAGGGTGGACTCAAAGCCTTTTCTTGGTTCTCCCTTAGCATTTAACACACAGAACAGCATAGGGATGAATGTCCAGGCTAGAATCACAGACTTGGGTTTAAATCCTGGTTTTCTGCTTAATAGCTGTGCATTGTCAAGCAAGTATCTGATCCTCCCTAAAAAATCTCTCATTTGTAAAATGGGTAAAATAACTGTACCTCTTTCATATGGTTGAGGTGATGGTTAAATGCTACATTAAATAAAAGTGCAACATAAAAAGGCCTAAGAAGTCACTGAGTGCTAGCAATAACAAGGTTCCATGTGATCTGGCCCCATGACCTCTTCCACCTCATCTGCTGCTCTCCTTTTCACTCCAACTCCAGCTGCACTTGCCTGTTCCTTCACATGGCAGACCTGCTCATGCCTCGGGCCCCTGCATCGCTATTGACTCTGGCTAGGATGCTTCCCCCGCCCCCTCCCCGCCCCAGATGTCCACACGGCCAACTCCCCCATTTCCTAAAGTTCTCTGCCCACATCTTTCCAGTGAACTTTATCTGACCAACGTATTAAGTAACGCAATCTTCCTGTGGCACTCCCCATGTACCAGTCCCTGTATCATTTGTCTCTCCCTTCACTTCCACCCCTATAAACTCCGTGAAGACAGGGATATTTGTCTGTTTGGTCACTGATATATAATTCAGCTTCCAAAACAACAGTCTCACTTAGGAGGTTACGAAACTTTGCTCCCAGAGCACACAGGCCCTGTTCTTTTCTATCCCCTCTTTTTAATGTCCACATATAATAGCGATCACCATTTTTCAGGACTAACCTGGGTTCCCTGTTTTCTAATGTCCAGGCCACGTGCATATGAAAAATGCTATTTTTGGAACACATAACACATATAGTTCAAAATTCAAAAGATCAATAACTGTGTACAGCAGGAAGACCCTTTCTCTTTTTTTTAAATTTCTTTTTTAATGTTTATTTATTTTTGAGACAGAGAGAGAGTGTGAATAAGGGAGGGGCAGAGACAGAGGGAGACACAGAATCCGAAGCAGGCTCCAGGCTCTGAGCTGTGGGCACAGAGGCCGATGTGCGGCTCGAACCCAGGAACTGCAAGATCATAAACTGAGCCAAAGTCAGATGCCCAACCAACTAAGCCACCCAGGCGCCCCATCTCTTATTTCTGTCTCCCAGGATTTCTTCCGAAAGGCAACCTATGTTACTAGTTTCTTGCGTATCCTTCCAGGGAGATTCAATACATATATAAGGATATATATATATATATATATTTTTTTTTTTTTTTTTTACACAAGTGACAGTATATCTGACACCTGCTCTCCACCTCGCTTTATTTTATTTAACGTTGTCTGTGTATCCTTCCAGGGATATTCTATGCATATACATATATATCCATATATATATATATATATATATATCCACATATATATACTTTTTTTCTTACACAAGTAACAATATATTTGACATACTGCTCTGCACCTCACTTTATTTAACACTGTATTTTGAAAATCCTTCTTCATCAGTCCATGAATACCTGCCTCATTCTTTTTTTTTTTTTTTTTTCTTAAGTAGGCTCCACGCCACGGAGCTCACCTCGGGGCTTAAACTCACAATCCTGAGATCAAGACCTGAGCTGAGATCAAGAGTTGGATGCTTGGGGGCACCTGGGTGGCTCGGTCAGTTAAGTGTCCGACTTTGGCTCAGGTCATGATCTCACAGTCTGTGAGTTCAAGCCCCGCATCAGGTTCTGGGCTGACAGCTCAGAGCCTGGAGACTGCTTCAAATTCTGTGTCTCCCTCTCTCTCTGCCCCTCCCCAGCTCACACTCTGTCTGTCTGTCTCTCTCTCTCTCTCTCTCTCTCTCAAGTATAAATAAACATTAAAAACAAACAAATAAATAAATAAGAGTTGGACGCTTAACCAACTGAGCCATCCAGATGCCCCATGCCTCATTCTTTTTAATGGCTACACAGTATTCTGTGTTTTAGATGTCCCTTATTGAAGATAATCAATGTTTTGCTTTTAACAAGAATATTGTGATAAATCCCTTTTTATCAATTTTGCATTGATGCAGAATAATTATCAAGGAGTGGAAATGCTGAGTTAAAGATTATGTGCATTTTGAATTTTTACAGATCTTGCCAAATTGTCTTCCAAAACGGCTATGCCAATTTACACTCTCACCAAAAACATTAGGGCTATTTCTCTAAATCCTCTTACCAAACGTTTGAACTTTATATATAGTAGATTAAATCTAATAGAGTATCTCATGATGGCTTTAGTTTGCATTTTTCTTGTTATGAGTGCATGATGGAGGACTATTGTCTCCTGACACCTCTGATCTACATGGGCAATTCTACCACCTAAAGGGAAAGCATCAAAGAGAGCATCGGGCTATCAAAGTTTGAAGAAAAGCTTTCAAGGGCCACTGCAACAAGTCACTTAGTCTCCCGTATTTCAAAAGAGCTGGGGCCTGAACTGGCCCCAAGCCTACTGCTACTTTGCTTAGTACTCTTTCACTTTTTCTCAAAGTCCGATTCTTATCACATACATATGTATATCAGCAAAATTATGGCAGGTGTTATTTTCCTCACCCTGGATACCAGAAAGTCACATACATTAGCTAGAAAAAAACGTAATTAGAGCAGCAGCAAGCCTACACTGAGCACTATCTGCGCCTCCTATATGCCTTAACTAATCCTCACAACAATTTTACAGGCTATTCTTATTACCTCATTTTTTTTTAACAGCTAGGGAAACTGAGGAATAAAAAGGCTGAATAACTTGCCCTGGTTTGCAGAGCTCATGAGCTGCATACCTGGGATTCACACCAGAGGAGGTGATTCCAGAGCTGAAGCTCTTCGCCACCACTACATAGTACCACCTATGCCAGGCAGAACACCACTGGTGGGTGTGAGTTGGAAGGAAAAGCCCAGGTATGCATGAGGGAGGAAGCAATGCCCTTGAGTGTATGCACCAAACCCTTGATGAACTGGAAACTGGGAAAGCAAGAGAGAGGCCGGTAACAGAGAGATGGCCTTTTCCCCAGGTGCTGATACTGGTGGACATTTAGATGTGCAAGTCAAGGGCCACCTGGGTGGCTCAGTTAATCATCCGACTTTGGCTCAGGTCATGATCTCACTGCTTGTGAGTTAGAGCCCCAGATCAGGCTGTGTGCTGACAGTTCAGAGCCTGGAACCTGCTTCTGAATCTGTCTCTCCCTCTCTCTATCCCTCCCCTGCTTGTGCTGTCTCTCAAAAATAGCCAAACATTAAAATAATAATAAATAAAATAATGTTTAGATATGCAAGTTAAATGTCCGGCTTTTAAAAAACATGTTGAAAATTCCTGCCTTTTTGCAGCCACCCTGGAAAACAGGGTGGAGGTTCCTCAAAAAATTAACAATAGAACTCCCCTATGACCCGCCAATAGCACTGCTAGGGACTTACCCAAGGGATACAGAAGTGCTGATGCATAGGGGCACATGTACCCCAATGTTCACAGCAGCACTTTCAACAATAGCCAAATCATGGAAAGAGCCTAAATGTCCATCAACTGATGAATGGATCAAGAAGATGTGGTTTTATATACAATGGAATACTACATGGCCATGAGAAAGAATGAAATCGGCCATTTGTAGCAACGTGGATGGAACTGGAGGGTGTCATGCTAAGCGAAATAAGTCAGGCAGAGAAGGACAGATACCATATGTTTTCACTTATAAGTGGAACAGGAGAAACTTAACAGAGGACCATGGGGGAGAGGAAGGGGTAAAAATAGTTGGGGAGAGGGAGGGAGGCAAACCATGAAAGACTCTTGAACACTTAGAACAAACTGAGGGCTGATAGGGGAGGGGGAGAGAGGAAGTGGGGTGATGGGCATGGAGGAGGGCACTTGTGAGGATGAGCACTGGGTGTTATATGGAAACCAAATTGACAATAAACTATAAAAGGAAAAAAAGAAAGAAAGACAATTCCTGCCTTTTATTTACTAAATAGCAGAAAAACTTGTCTGACTTCAAGTACCCTTCATACTTTCCAACTGGGGCACTTATCTACATTAATAGAAAATAGTCTAAAGTAAACTTAATTTTTAGTGACTGATATAAATTTTAGTGATTTAAAATCCAAAGTGAGCTCAAGGATCTTGAGGTACTAACAAAATCGTCCACATATAGGTGCCAATCCCCAACCCACTTACTCTGTTTGCTAAACATGATACTATTAGTAAATGCATTCTTCCTACCTCAATCACAGTCCAAGCGCTGAGGCAGGGTGAGGGTGGGGGCTTTTGATTGAAGCTGAAGTGTCAAACTGGAAAAAAACAAAACTAGATAAACTTTAATTCTACTATATTAATATTCTCTCGCACGTTTCAAAAACCACACCTGAAAATAAGCAGGGTCAAATCATGGTTAATCAACTTACATTATAGAAGCCTGGTTTTAATTAGGTTCTACATCCTTTTTTTTTTTTTAATGTTTATTCATTTTGAGAGAGAGGGGAGAGAGAATCTTGAGCAGACTCCACACTGTCAGCACAGAGCCCAATGTGGGGCTTGAACCCATGAACTGTGAGATCATGACCTGAGCCGAAATCTAGAGTGGGACACTTAATCAACTGAGCCACCCATGTGCCCCTAGGTTCTACATCTTTAAAGTATTTTATATTTACCTAGTGCCTTTAAGGTGCATGGCACCCAGGTCTCAAATTAGAAAAGAGAAATTAATTTTAAAGACCCTCCGTAGGGAAAATAAAAAGCCCTTAACTTGGACCATAGTGTTCATACCATAAATACTGCATCAATATGGCCTCCAGCATTTTCCCCTACAATCCATTTTCCACACATCAGCGAGAATAATCTTTTAAAACAAAAGACAGATTCTCTCTCTTTTGATAAGACGTCTGCAGTGGCTTTAAGTCAAGTCTTAAGCATTTAATGGACCTTCAAGGTACTGCATGATCTGCTGTTGAAGCAGTAGCAAGGTGACTATGGAACAAGGAGCTAGGCTGTTTGAATCCTTGTCCTGCCGTTTACTATCTGTGGGACCTTGGCCGAATAAATTTCCCTCTCTACTCCTCAATTTTCTTATCTATAAAATGAGGACAATAATAGAAGCTATCTCACAGAGTTGCAGTGAAGATTAAATTAGTATAATAATATTCATATGGATCATAACATAGTACCTGGCATACAAGTTTGATGTAAGTATTAACGATTATCTCCCTTACTTCTCTGCCTTACAACTCTGTGTTCCAGTCATTCCTTATCAGGTAGACCCTAGAATGTTACAAGATCCGTACTTCCAGACCTCCCAACATCCTATTCCTTTATGTGGGGAATTCTCACCCACTTCTCTTCTCTTCTTTCAAGCCCCCCCCCCCATATTCTGTCTTAGGGTAACCATCACTTGCATTGGGAAACCTTTCCAGACCAAGTCAATTGGCTCTACCATGGGCTCCATGATACCCAGAAGGGGCTGCCAGATGTTAGAAGGCTCAAATTCATATCTTAAACAACAAATAATCTTTTAGTTTAAGTATGCCCCACAAAATATTTGGATGTCAGATAAATAACAATCTTTCAGTATAAAGTGTCCCATGCAATATTTCAAACAGACTCATGCTAAAATGTATGTGACACTTCATTTTAACTGGATGTCCTATATTTTGTCAAGCCTACACACAGGGAATCCTCTATCATAATAATTTTTGAAATGTGACAAGTGGTTCTTTGTTTCCCCCACTAGAGTGCCAGCTCTGTGAATGAAGGACCCAGGCGGCCTTTCTTCTTCTCTTTTCTAAGTAATATCTACACCCAACTTGGGGCTCAAATTTACAATCCCCGAGATTAAGAACTGCATGCTCCACCGACTAAGCCAACCAGGCACCCCAGGACCCATGAAGCCTTCATCACTCTCTTAGACCTGGCATGGCAGGCATTCCACAAATACTGAGTACATCACCCATCGGTACAAAGCTCAGGTACTGCCTGTTGGGCGTTAACTACAGACACCAGCCTCACATCCACAGGTGGATAAAATGACCCTTCTGCTTTTTCAGAGTATCTCTAAGGTAATGATATTGACTTCCCAATGAAGACTTTAAGGTGACCCCCCCCCCATTTTATGTTCGAAAAGGACTTTGAGTTTTCACACAGATTTCACTGGACTCTCAGGCCATGTATTAACAACCATATTGAACAAAAGAGGAACCAGAGACTCAGAGAATATAAACAGCTAGCCCACGATGACCAATAATGGGAGAGACAATTTTGACCTTAGGAGTTGACTTTGTTCCCCTTCTACTTCCACTTTACCACAGGGCCATCTGGGCCGATGAGAAGGATCAGAATTTCCACCTCATCCAGAAAGCTTCTCAAGGTAAAAGTCTGACATCCGAGCCCTCTCCACAGGTTTAATTGCTCCTCCCATAATGAGTCCCCAAGAATAGCTTGAGAGAAGACAGCAAGTTTTAGCACCTCTATGTTGAAAGATGGGTGGTTCTTACCTCATCTCTCAAGTTACAAATGACACTATTTAGGTCTGGAACTAAAGACCTTGATCAGAGTTACAGGAAAATAGGAGTAAAACTGACGAGAACCCCAAATCCGTCTCTTTTCTCTTTACTGCGTCTGTAGGAGACAACACGTCACACCCAACTGCATTTCTGGGGACAGGGATTTAAATTTGATTATACACATTTCTCCGTTTTCTTCTGAAATGAGGTAGGAATGGCTCCACCTGTTGTGTCACCTAGCAACCTCACTTCTTGGATTTCTTCTAGAAAGTTCATCAAGCTGAGGGTATGTGGGTTTTCTGCCACTGAGAAACGCCTACAAGGCTGACTAGATGCTACTTGTGCCCCTTTTCCTCAGGATCAGAGCCCCTTGGGGAAAGTTCACTCAGGCAGAGGACTCCAGCTCTTACCTACCAGGACAGGAGGCTAGGGACTAAACCAGCAGCGCCCTGAGGAAACTGCCACATCCAGCCCAGTCTCTCCCTCCTGGGCACTTCCCCTCCGGTTCCAGCTTTACTTTTTTGACCTTCTGAAGGAGCAAAAAAGGAGAGAGGAGAATAATTAAGGAGGACTGAGCCGCCCTGAGGAGCGGGTTAGAAGCTAATGACCTATAACAGAAAAAAGCCGTGAGCAGTTCGATCAAGTTAGCAATGCAACCCTCCAACCCTGTTAGGTTCGCAACCCCTCCAGCTTACTTGGTTTGGGGTGGCAAGGGCGGAGCAAATGTTACAGGACCGAAAATCCGCAGTCCGAGGTTCGCGGCGCAATCGACTGCGTGCCTGGCGGGCTGGACCAGAGGAATCTGTGGAGGCTCTGCTCCCTGAGAGCGACACCCGGCTCCTGGGGTCCCGCCTAAAAAAAAAATTACAAACGCAGTCGAATTAGAATTATTGCTTGTGTGAGTTACTGAAGAAAACTCCTGTGCTGACAGAATTCTAGTTGGAGTCTTCGTTTTGGAGTTCGGAAGCTAACTTTTACAAAATTACCGACCTGGATTAGAGGCGGCGTAGGAAGTGCTAGCACGTACGCGATTATCTGGACCTGGACTGCGCGACCGCCGCGGAGAGAATCTTTTTCCCGGGAGCAACTGAGCTGAGCCCCGGGGCGGGATTTGGTCATCACTCCGCCAGGCCGCCGCCCCGCCCCTACCCTTGGAGGCGCGCGCAGCTCACGCCGCTAACCGCGCTCGGTTACCTGGGTAACGCAGGACGCGCGCGGAGCTAGCAACTCACGGCTGGTGCGCTCCAACCCAGGTAGCTCCTCCTCTCCCCTGCGGGCTGCGCAAGTCAGTGGCTGCCAGCGGCTCCTTCCGAAGCGGTTCTTTAGCCGGGAAAACTCGGCCTTGTGCCGCTCAGTAATCAGCCAGTGAGAAGCCAGGGGTGTGGTAGGGGGCAGGCGCCCGCCGAATACTTAGGGCCTCGCCGCGGATCTGGCCAGACTATTTCTTACTTTCGTGAGCGCCTTCGGTTCGCCGCAGGTGGGGAATCACAGAGCGGCCGCCAGGCTGCACAATGGTGACCCCCTGTCCCACGAGTCTCGTGAGCCCCGCCGCCCGGGCTAGGAGGCGGGACGACCAGAACCTCCGCGCCCCGGTGAAGAACAGGCGCCCACGTCTCCGGAGGAAGCAGCCGCTGCAGCCACTGAACCCGTGCCCACTCCCCGGAGACTCCGGTGTTTGCGACCTGTTCGAATCACCCAGCTCCGGATCTGATGGTGCAGACAGCCCCGCAGCTTCCACGGCGCTAGGCTGCAGCTCCCTACCTGCTCCTGCTCAGCAGTTGGTGCAGCTAGATCTACAGACCTTCCGTGACTACGGTCAGAGCTGCTACGTCTTCCGCAAGTCGCGGGAGAGCCACTTCCACCCGCGGGAGTCGCTGGCGCGGCAGCCCCAAGTGAGGCGCTGGTAGAGAGCTCCCCACCACCTCTCCTCCTGTTCTTTCTTCTGCTCTCTTTGCCCTCCGCAGCGCCCCCGCCCGCGCTCACGGAGGTTCTCGGTCCTAGCGGGAAGGGGCTTTGGAGGGCCGGGCCGCCGTCCTCATTTTACAAATGGAGAAAAGTGGGGCCTAGACGGCTTAAGTGACTTGTCCGAAGTTTCCATACTGGTTAACGGGAACACGGTAGAAGGCAGAGGAGTCAAGACAGTTTCTGGGCTCGAGTAAGGACTCCTCCCGACCCCGGGCAAGCTATTTAACAATTCTGAGCTTATTTCTTCATCTACAAAGTAGGGGCCCCTTCCCCTCACTGAATTGCTGAGCGGATTACACAAGGTAATGTGTATACACGCGAGGCCACAGGGCCAGGTACAAAACCGAGCATTCCGGCTTCTTGCCCAACCATTGCTCTCTGCGCAGCAGCGCTGCCCGGGTTTTTCCCAGTTTCCAGCGCATTTAAGTTTTTCCTTTGTGCCTTCCTCCAGCGAAGCCCCCTGAGTTTTCTTGGCTGGTCCCTGCCGCAGACCCTCTTTGCACTAGGCTCAGCCGGTCCTCCTCCCACCTCCCTTCCGGCAGGTAACGGCGGAATCCCGCTGTAAGCTGCTTAGCTGGCTGATCCCCGTGCACCGCCAATTCCACCTCTCCTTCGAATCGCTGTGCCTGGCAGTGAACACTCTGGACCGCTTTCTTACCACCACGCCTGTGGCTGCAGACTGCTTCCAGCTGCTGGGTGTCACGTCCCTGCTCATCGCTTGCAAACAGGTACTTGCACACGGGGTCTTATGGGATGCCAAACTCTTGGCCACTCTCGGGTCACTACCCGGCTTTCCAACTGCCCACGATTTAGTGCTGGGTTCTCTGAATTAATTTTGTCATACATTTTCAAACGTATGCACCCCACAGCTTTAACTTCATAATTTCCCCCCACCCCCAACTAACAGTCCTTTCACCCTGCCCCCAAAGAAATAGGCTGAAGTCAGTCCCAAAAGTAAGTCCCAACAGCTCTTTGTAGCCCTATTCTAGTCTCCGGGTAAAACAAAACAAAACAAAAAAAAACTTTAAAATTTCTCAAACCTTTTTTTAGCTGGACTACTGTCCGGTTAGAGAAAGGGCGCTGGAACTATACCCCAGGTGATTAAAGTGGAAGTAACGGAGAGGCGACTGCCCAGCTATCTCGCTGGAAGGGATAGGGGATGGAAGGAGTCCGGGGTTTCAGACTGGGGTGGGCGTTGGGCCCTGGATGCTGCCCCACGGGGTCTGAACGCCCCTGGTTAACAGGTGGAGGTGCACCCGCCGCGAGTGAAGCAGCTCCTGGCCCTGTGCTGCGGTGCTTTTTCCCGGCAGCAACTCTGCAACCTCGAGTGCATCGTGCTGCACAAACTGCACTTCAGCCTCGGCGCACCAACCATCAGCTTCTTCCTGGAGCATTTCACGCACGCGCGCGTGGAGGCCGGGCAGGCTGAGGTCTCCGAAGCCCTGGAGGCGCAAGCCTTGGCCCGTGGCGTGGCGGAACTGAGCCTGGCCGACTACGCCTTCACCAGCTATACTCCCTCCCTGCTGGCCATCTGTTGCCTGGCGTTGGCTGACCGTATGCTCCAGCTCCCTCGCCCGCTGGATTTGCGCCTAGGCGGGCACCCCGAGGCCGCACTGCAGGACTGCCTCAGCAAGCTGCAGCTACTGGTGGCCATAAACCAAACCTCCCTGACTCACATGCTGCCCTTCCAGATATGCGAGAAGTGCAGCCTGTCCCCGAAATTGAAATGAAGTAGACATTTGGTTTCCTTTTTCATCCTAACCCAGCTGCTGGACTTCTCCCATTGCTTTGAAGGAGTGCACTTCTGGCCCACAGAGGGGTTCATGGCTCCCACTTGATCACGAGGTCATCCTGCAGGTTGTAAATAGTGTACTATAGCAACATCTCCTTGTTTATTTATTTTCCTAAGAGCACACGAGAGACCCGAATTTTTCCCCAATAAACATACTATCTGTTTTGGTTTGTCTGAATGCTACGATTCCCCGTGTTGTCTCCTGGGAGGGAAGGTGAAGGCAGCTGGGGAACAGAGGCCATCAGTAGCCATGGAGGGGTCCTGCCTCCCCTCAGTCCACTCTGTAGTTAGCATACCTCTATGGGAACACCAGGTCTGAGAGGGTCACTTATGGGCCTGTATCCTGAGACCCTCTTCTGAGGACTGCTTATTCCCAGAGGTCCAAAGGGAAGGTGGGATGTGAACTTGAATAGAACCCCCAGCAGGCCATGCTGTCTGGAGGGGCTGGGGTGCAGATGATGCCCAGCTGGGAAGCTTCGGAGACTATACATGCCCACGAACTAGGGCAAAGCAAGAGCTACCCTGACAACTAACAGATGTTGGAAATGAAGGTGTTGCAGGCAGTTGTGGCCACTATAAATAGAGCCCATTTATCCTGCAATCACTTGGTTCAACAGTTCACATATGTCTTACACCTGCTGCATGGGAGCCCAGGATAACAATGGCATAGTAATCATGGCTATCATTGAGTGTTTAAGTGTACCAGGCACTGTGTTCAGCATTCATTATTTTAATCCTCCAATTCTATGAGGCAGAGATTATTATCCCATTTTACAGAGGACACTAGCCCACAGAGAGGGTATAGAATAGTAGAGGAACCAGGTTTTGAAGGCAGGTGATTGGACTCCAGAGACCCATCCTTAGCCACACTGCTGAACTTCCCCCACTTACAGGTTTGTGGAAATGCTCAAAAATGAAAGAAAACAAAACAAAACACCCTCTTCCTGATGTAGGAGTGAGACAAGTTATCTACTCCGTGTCTTCCATTCAATAGAAACTATATCAGGGCCCCTGGGTGGCTCAGTTGGTTAAGCCCCTGACTCTTGATTTTCAGCTCAGGTCATCGTCTTGGGGTGATGGGATCAAGCCCTGAGTTGGGCTCTGCATTGGGCATGGAGCCTGCTTAAGGTTCTCTCTTGCTCTACCTCTCTCTCTCTCTCTCTCTAAAAAGAAAGAAACTACAGTGAACATAGCTGGAGAGCCAGCACAGTCCCTGCCTCCTGTCAGGGCATTATTTTATGAGTGGGGAAACTGAGTCAGAAATGAGAATGAGGCTTGCTGGAGTTAACTCCACAGCTGTCTTATCATCTTCATTCTCCATGAATCTGTTGTAGGCCTGGAGTCTCAGTTCTGTTAACACCAGCAAATGTCTTTAACCTCTCTGAGCCTGGAACAATCTTAATAACAGATGAGATCCTAAGATAGTATAAAATAGTGATTTAAAAAGTGGGCTCTGGAGTCAATTTGCTGGGTGACCTTGAGCAAATCTCATCTCTGTGTCCAAGTCTCATCTGTAGAATTAGGAGAAACAACCATTTGGTAGGATTGTGGTATGGATTTAATGAGATGTTCCATACAAATTCCCCTGCAAGGGTCCTGGCATACAATAAATCTTGAAGAAATGAAGACTGGTGGCAGCAGGTGCAAAGATGGGGAGGGGTTTACACAGAGGGAAAAAAAAACTTGGAGAAAGAAATAGAAGGCAAATATGGGAAAATGTTAATATTGAAGGTGAACATACTGCACTTTTTTTTCAAATTTTCTGTAAGATTTTAAAAAACTTAACTTTTGGGGGAATAAACTCAGTCATGTTCTACTAAGAATCAATTTAAATGTATGACAGATTTGCATAAATGAAAAGCAAATATGCTCAAAGCAGATTTGGAGAATCTTCCTTATACTTTTCTTGACAAGCATCCTCCCCTTCCTCTCCAGCACTGGGAGCACTTACTCTGAGCTCTTCAGATCCCTTCTCTGCCTCCAGGAACTTTCTCATTTTTGGCTCAGTGAGAGGAAAGTGGTGATCCCCAAGCTCTTTAAGGAAAAGCTGGTCTGTGATGGGAAATGGAGGAGGAGGAAAATTATACATCTAACCCAAGTCCAAAAATATCCAGAGCCCTCAATCTGGCTGTTGAGGGTGGAGGTAGGGCCACTAGCTCTTCTACAAAAGAGTGACTTTGGGGAGGAGTTGTTTTCACCAGCATTTACTCCATCACTCAGCCAACATTAATATGGGTGAGTTGGTTCCAGAATCATCCAGATTAGGAGTCATAGATTCATGCTATTCCAGCTCTTTTTGCCATATTTTTTTGTGTACAATGGTTCTATTCTTCTACTATGCTATGGAACTCACTGATGAAAAATGAGTCTATTCTGTAAAATCTGGGATTGGTCTCCATGTGTAGAGATCTCCCGGAAGGAAACTCAACTAAGAGCTCCCCTATTCCTCTTACAGATTGGGAAGTTGGATAGTGATGGAGGATGGACGGGCTAGTGACTAAGCTACTCAGGCACCAGAAGAATAGCAAGGAATAGGTTGTGGGAGGCTGGAGGTGCAGCTGACAAGCTTCCTTAAAACAACAGCAACAACATTAACTTAGAAGCACCAGTTCCATTACATAAATGATTTCATCTTCATAGTACCTCTATTGAAGTCACTGTTAAGCTTTTCTTTTAACAAAAAGATCCTTTTTTTTTTTTTAAAGGAACCTCTACACCCAATGTGAGTCTCAAATTCATAAGCCCAAGGTCAATAGTTGCATGTTCCAACTGACTGAGCCAGCCAGGTGCTTTTCCTAAGCATCTGGGGTTCACCGATCTGGTGGAGCCTGGTTCCAATCCTCAGGCATTCTGACTCTAAAGCCAGAGGTCCTCTCCATCAGTGATATCACTCCAACTCTAGCTGCCTAACCTCACCTCAACTAGGTCTCCACATCTATAGATAGGTCACAAAGTCTCTAAGTCTATTCTAGTTCTACTATTGTAGAATCATCTCCATCACTATTAGGGGTGTCTTTATTAATCCAGATAATAGGTGCAAATAAAAAGGATCATGCCACCTTAAAAGAGGATTTTCACTACCATTACTTCGTATAAGACATAAACAAGGTAGGGTCAACTAATCTTCAACAAAGTAGGAAAGAATATCCAATGGAAAAAAAGACAGTCTCTTCAACAAATGCTGTTGGGAAAACTAGACGGCAACATGCAGAAAAATGAAACTGGACCACTGTCTTACACCATACCCAAAAATAAATTCAACATGGATGAAAGACCTAAATGTCAGACAGGAAACCATCAAAATCCTAGAGAAGAACACAAGCAGCAACCTCTTTGACCTCAGCAGGAGCAATTTCTTACTAGATATGTCCCCTGAGGCAAGGGAAAAACAAAAGCAAAAATGAACTATTGGGACTTCATCAAGATAAAAAACTTGAACAATGAAGGAAACAACAAAACTAAAAGGCAGCCTACCGGCTGTCATATTTGCAAATGACATGTTGGATAAAGGGTTAGTATCTAAAATCTATAAAGAACTTATCAAACTCAACACCCAAAAAACAAATAATCCAGGAGCACCTGGGTGGCTCAGTCTTTTGAGGGTCCAACTCTTGATTTTGGCTGTGGTCATGATCTCAGGGTCATGGGATGGAGCCCTGCCTCAGGCTCCACACTTAGCACGGAATCTGCTTGAGAGTCTCTCTCTTTCTTTCTCTACGCCTCTCCCTGGCTCACACTCTCACTCTAAAATAAAAACGAAACAAAAAAGATCCAAATAATCCAGTTAAGAAATGGGTAGAAGACACGAATAGACACTTTTCCAAAGAAGACATCAGATGGCTAATAGATACATGAAAAGATGCTAACAGCACTCATCATCAGGGAAATAGAAATCAAAATCATGATGAGATAGTACCTCACACCTGTCAGAATGGCTAAAATTAACAACACAAGAAATAACAGGTGTTGACCAGGATGTGGAGAAAGGGGAACCCTCTTGCACTGTTGATGGGAATGCAAACTGCTGCAGCCACTTTGCAGAACAGTATGGAGTTTCCTCAAAAAGTTAAAAATAGAACTACCCTATGATCCTGCAACTGCACTACTAGGTAGTTACCCAAAAGGTGCAAAAATACAGATTTGAAGGGGGTGCATGCATCAGGATGTTTATAGCATCATTAACAACAGTAGCCAAACTATGGAGAGAACCCAAATGTCCATCGACTGATGACAAGATGAGTGGCTAAAGAAGATGTGGGGTATGTGTGCATATTGTAATATTATTCAGCCATCAAAAAGAATGGAATTTTGCCACTTACAGCGAGGTGAATGGAGCTAGAGTGTATTATGCTAAACAAGATAAGTCAGAGAAACACAAATACCATATTTCACTCATGTGGAATTTAAGAAACAAACCAGATGAATATATGGGAGGGGAGGAAAAGAGAGAGGGAAACAAAACCGTAAGAGACTCTTAAAGATAGAGAACAAACTGAGGGTTGATGGAGGGAGGTAGGTGGTTGATGGGCTAGATGGGTAATGGGTATGAAGGAGGGTATTTGTTATGATGAACACTGAGTGTTATATGTAAACGATGAATCACTAAATTCTACTCCTGAAACCAATATTGCCTTGTATGTCAACTAGAATTTAAATAAAAATTTGAAAAGAAAAAAAAATGGATACGAACAAGGTGCCCCATTGGAGGTTATAAAGATAATTTTAGATGATTGTTCAAATTGGATAGATATAAGAGTGGTCCTGACCTAGATCTTACCCAGGAATTTAGAGATGCCCCTTCCTGGGAGAGGCTTGGGGCTTGGGAAGGGCAGCCACGACTTCCCAAAGCAAGCAAGTCCGGCTGTACAGAAGTTGTCCAAATGCTGTGGTGGGCAGAAAAGCCCTTTGGGGAGAAAGAGACTACGGTTTCAGGGGATTTGGGACCGTCCAGGGTGGAGAATTTGGAGATGTAGCTTTTCCTTAATTGACCTTTTAAAGCATATACCCAGACGTCACTGCCCCGGAAAGTGTGGGGCTACGGGTACAGGGTATCAGGCCTAGAGAAACCAAGTGCAGGTCGGGAAATCAAGTCCAGAAGTGCGCCCCCAGCCTTGGGGAAAAGGTCTTCTGTAATGTGGGGGCAGTTCTGGCATAATTCTACACCCCCACGAAATCCTACAGGGCGGTCTGGCTTTAGCGACTGTCACTCTGCGTTTATTTCGTGTCTTACGGCTGGGGTGGGAAGGAAATGAAATAAGAATCGTTAACTTTTCCATCTCTGCTGTCCAAAAGCGGGAAGGCGGTGCCCAGTGTTAGGGACCAGTGGGGTTCCTCCGCCCTCATTCCCTCCCTGCGTCTGGCACCGCCGGGAGGCGGCGGCGCCAACGCTCACCAAAAGGGCGCTCGCGGGCCGGGGCCGCGCGCTCGCAGCTCCCAGGGGAAGCCGCGTTGCCAGGTTAGGTTTAACGCCTCCGCCCGCGCGCAGATTGTCACGGGCTGAAGGCGCCACCTCTGGCGCTCAGGCGCGAGCCGCCCCTCCCGCTTGGCAGTCTTCCTCTCCACTCGGCCCTCCCTCCGCACCTCTACAGCCACCCCTTGCCTCCTCCCGGCCACGCGCCTTACCCTGCTGGCGCCAGGCTGAGCGCTGAGTGTGGGTCGCCAACCCAGCCCCGTAGCCTCCTCCGAATAACAAGCACCTGGCTCCTGGGCCTAAACGGCCGGAGAGGCAGGATGCAGTCGTGCGGTGGCGCCGCGGCGGGACGCCGAGCCTTCGACAGCATCTGCCCCAACAGGATGCTGGAGCTGCGGGGCCGGCCTTTCAGCAAGCCCGGGAAGCAGGAGAAGAAGGTGGGGCTGCGGGCCGGTGCCGGGCAGGGTCCGTACGCTTCGGGTCCCCAGGGCTGATCCATGCTCACCGTTTCTGTGTCTGGCTAGTTCGCCCCTCCGCGGAAGTTCTTTCCTGGTTGCGGCGGCGGCAGCTCAGTCTCGGTCTACGAAGATCGGGGGAACGCGGAGCCCTCTGCGCTGCCAGGTGAGCCTTAGTGGCTCCCACGCGACCCCTCGGGTTCCCCGAACCGGGTGGGTGGGGCACGCGTGGCTCGAAAGAGCTTTCCTTCCCGGGGCTCGGATGTCCTGGCGGGGATGCCAGCGGCAAGACCTGGCCGAGAGGTTAAGGGTCCGCCGCGCGTGTCTCCGGTTCTACTCGCTCAGCGCTCACCACCATAGACCTGCAGGACCTCGCCGACTGCTCCTCTCTACTCGGGTCCGACGCGCCGCCTAGTGGTGACTTGGCCGCATTGCAGGTATCTCCCCTCTCTCGAAGCCTAGCGACCCAGATTCCGACTCGACTCGGGAGTCAAGGGTTCATTTTCCGCAAAGGCTCATCTCAAGCGGGGAGCGCAGGCACGTTTGGCTAGTGGGGCAGACGGAGTGCTGGAATCTCAGTCCGGAGGACCGGAACTTCCTCCCTCCTAGTCCGTGGCGACGGCCACATTCTCAGAGCTGCTCTGACCAGCCTGGGACAGAGGGGCTCACTTGGAGGACTATCCTCCTGGGAGGGGGTCTCCCATTCTCCTCGCCATCTTTTCCCTGGAGCTGTGACAAAGCAATATGGAGATTGCGCACTGAGGAACCAGGCGAGTAGGTGGGAGCAAATTTAAGAGCTGGGCACCTGGTACCTGTCCTATCAGTGCCTCCAATATTCCCTTCCTGGCTATTCACTAACAATTTTCATTCCCTGGGTATCTAAGGAGTGTGAAGATTGGAGGATAACTCCTCGATCAAGACTGGAAAAGACGAAAAGAGTTTACATTTAGGGGAAAAGGGACCAAGGACAAAGACCTCTGGAAGAAATCTGACAGAAAACGTTCTCTCTGCCGAGATGGGCCTTCAGCAATTGGGCACTTTAAAAAAGGCATTTTCTCTCCCTGCAAAGGCTCATGTCACTTACCCTCATGGGGCAAAGAGGTATTTTGACTTTTTTCTTTTCCTCAAAAACCTATTTTCTTACTCCCATCCCACTTCTACCACTTGCCAGGGCTGACACTCCCAAGGTAGATGATGGAGCCTCCCAGCACTGGTGTCTGGGAAGCCAGAAGCCTGCCTGGCTCTCAATGGGATATGAAGTGCCCAGGTGGACAGGAGGTCTTAGCTACATGCAACCTACAGGAAGAGTGCCAGTTCCAGCTTCCTGGCAGCACGTCCTTGGCACATAGGGTCTATGGGGGGAAATGCCCAGCACTGAACACTCCAAAAGATATGACCACTTCCCAGAACTGAGGTTGGTGGTGGAATACAGCTTTCCAGGCTTCCTCTAAGTGCCTTTAGAAATGGGTTAGATGGACTCAGGGTAGGTGGCCGCTGAGAGCAGAGATCGTTAAGGCAAACGGTGAGAGTGGGCATTGCCCTGTAGATGCCATTTTATTTTTCTTTTTACATCTGGATGTTCAAATAAGGAAAGACAAAACTTTGAGCATCTTTCAACCGACCAGAGGCCCAATCACTCCCTTACTCCAACATGCTTACTTTGCAAGTAATAAAAACCAAGCAGGCTCTTGTTGAATTTTTGCTTAAGGATTCACAACTTAAATTTTACATCATGTTCTGTTATAGCCCACCCCCTTTTTTTTGCCTGCCATTGTAGTTTGGGGAAATGCCAGATTTGTGTCTAATTAGGAAGGTAGGATTCAAAGTTTCAAGCACAGAGCTCATACCAGATGGCCCAAGAGGTCCAGAACTTTTCCTTAGGAGGTCAGAGCTGGTACAGAAAGAAAAAGATCCCCTTAGAGGAAGATCCCTGGAAACACCAGGGCCGGTGTACACTCAGGTCAAATTTCCTAGCCTCCTTCCTGCTGGGTAAGGTGAACAGAGAAAGGAAGCTCTCTAGAAGTGTTTGATGCCCAGAATGAGCCAAGGACCTGGGATAGCATGGGAGGAAGCATTTCCTGGGCTCCATTTTCTGAATTGGCCTCAAGTCTCCCCGTGGTAAGGGCTTTGGCTGAATCTCTACTAAAAGGAGGACCTTTCCTTTCTTTGAAAATGAGTCTGGTTTCATTTGAGCCAGCTCCTTCAACCAGAACAGAACTTGTGTTTCAGGATTTGTCTGAGCCCTTTCTAAGCTCCTTTGCTCCTTATAGCCTCAGTTCCCAACTGGTGCTAGAGGCCTCCTGGATTGAAGTTTTCCTCCTTGAGGAAAGCTGATACTTGTACTTTCTTTGAGGTTAGGGCCAGACTAGGTTCCTCTTCTCAGCAATATTTGAATAGTAAAGAAGAGCTTTGGGGAGAGGAGTATGATTAACACAAAGGAATCAATCAATTGGTAATAGTGGAATCAGTAGAATAGATATTTCTGATGGGGACATTAGATACCTTACTTCACACCATGCGCCTTGAGAAACTTCTTTCCTCTTCTCCAGTGCTGTGTTCACTGGAAGCCAGACTTTCCTTAAAAAGATAAAAGCTAGAGGCAGTGAGGTATAGAGGAAAGAAGATTGAAATAGTTACCATCATTCGCCCCAGTTCCATTTCAGAGTTGGATGACTTGGGGCAATTCAATTTCTCTGAGCTTGAGATTCTTTATCACAGGGGGAGGAGTCACTTCCTGGGCGCTGCCTGCTTCCTACATTGGTGTGAAAATTAACATAGAGACTCTGTGTGGAAGACTTTTGTCAATTCTAAATGTCCACGAATTAAGGGAATAAGAATGTTCAGGGACTGCCAGCCTTCTGTCTCCTGCCTCACCCTCGCAGGCACATTACAGAACCAGGAGAGTGTCCAGTTCAGGATGTTGGGGGTGCATCACACTGTGGGGGGGGGAGGGGGAAGTAAGTTCCCTACTTGTTTATAAACAGAAGAGCAATAGGGGCCACACTTGGTGCATGCTGAACAGAAACACTTTCCATAGCATCCCTGCCCCTTCATCATAGTCCACCTTTCTCTTCCTTGATGGGGAGAAGGTGGTTTAGCTGTGACTGAACCTTGGCGGGATATATAGCCTCAAGTTATTTCTTTGGATGACACTTCACGCTGTAGGGTCTTGTGAGGAAAGACGGAGTGTATGCACTCCTTATCTTAGGGTGGTAGTTCCGTGGCGGGTTGGAGGTAAGTTGAACTGAGGTGCAGAGGGAGCGGAAGAACTCAGCGGACCTCACGGAGGCAGCAGGTTGTCTGGTGGCGGGCCAATGTGGCGGCTCAAGGGCAGCAGGCGGCAGGAGGCCAGGCCCGGCGGCCAAGACCCTGCACGTGGAAGGACCCACGCCTCGAACACAGGCCGCACACTTTCGGCGCCCTTCAGTGTCCTCTTGCATTGCAAGGCAGTGCAAGCCTGCTGGGTTCCACGCCTGGCATGGAGCTTTGATTTTCAGGCTTGGCTGAGAACCAGAGTGTGTGCAGACCCGCTGCCAAGCCCGGGAGGACGTCACTTGGTCTGGAAAGAGTTTCAGACCTGCTGGACTTGACATTAACTAGTTTACACCTCTGGGTTTGTTTGTTTTTTTTTTTTTTTCCAGAACCATTCCCTGCAAACTGCAGCGGACTTTGATCTGCAGGATTTCAGAGACACAGTGGATGATCTCATTTCAGGCAAGTGCAGACTCCTTGCAGTTAAATCAAGGAGGCAGAGGTGTTCTCCCACTCCGCAAATCACGCTAGTTCAGATTTCGATTTCGTGGTGGCGAGGGTGGTAAACCCAGCACCTGTCAAAGTCGTAACTCGTCAATGGGTCAGGCTCTTGCGTGTTTATGAGACTCTACCCTTCCTCATGGAGAAGATGAATCGCTGCATCTATAGTGCTTTCTCAGTTTGTTGGTTTGAGCTCTGGGAGAGGGAGCCCTACGCTGTGATGTGGTCAGGGAGAGGTTGGGTGACAGGAGTGTACAGAACAGTGGACCTGTGTGACTTCAGGCAGGTTTTTCTTGGCCACGGTGGCGATTCAATTCAGATCAGCTCAATAGGCATATATTGAGCACCTGCTGTGTATGAAGAAGATATCAGAAAGGGCCTGGGAATCGTAGGGATTACAGAGTAAGGGGTGCTTTACTTAACAAGGTCTTCACATAAACCCGATATCCGTGGGGAGTTTTGTCCCTGTAGCTAGCTGGGCACATGTCTGAGGCTGCAAATCTAGCTCCCACTCTTCCTCAGACTCATCCTCTTTGATGTCGCCTCCTCTGACCGGCGGAGACTTTCCCTTCTCTCCTGGTGACGTATTGCCATTTGGGCCCTGTCTCTCTCCGCCGCTGGACCCAAGGGCACTGCAGCCACCGCCGCTGCCCCCTCCAGATGTGCCCCGGCCGGAGCAGTACTGGAAGGAAGTGGCCGACCAGAACCAGAGGGCACTGGGGGACGCGCTCGTTGAGAATAACCAAGTAGGGACACTGGGCTGGCTTCCAGGAATCCTGGGGTGGGGACTGGGTATGGAGCTCCGGGGGTTGCAGGAGCTGGCAAGTGTCCCTTTGTAAGTCAAAACTAGTGGATGGGGGGGGGCAAGTGCTTCAGTAGCTTCTATTGCTCCAGGGGCTCCCCTCAGTTTCCAACCTCAGCGAGTGGGAATAATCCTGCCGGACCAGATTTTTAATAGGAACGCCAATGTGTACTGAAGGATTCCTATATGCCTGGTACTGTGCTTATCCATTTACTTTTTCTTCGCATTTAATACTTACAATCACTGAACAAGATACTCTTACTAGTCCCATTTCACAGATTAGGAAACTGAGGTATAGGAAGATTGAACTTTCAGGTGGAACCTGGAACTGCTTGTTGCCCAAATTTGTACTCTTCACTCTACCACAACTACACTGAAGACTGAGATACATTTTGTCCAAGTGCTTTGTAAAACAAAAGTCAAATAAATAAGATTATTAGTTTCACCAGTGTAAATGCCCTTGGGCCCCCAGTTCCAGATTAGATGTTAGAATTCTGGTATAACTCACGCAGAGTATATAGATGAGACCGACCACAGTGGCCTACCTCTTAATGTGTGGATCTCCTCGTGCAGCTGCACGTGACGCTGACCCAGAAACAGGAGGAGATCGCCTCCCTCAAAGAGCGGAACGTGCAACTGAAGGAACTTGCCAGCCGGACCCGGCACCTGGCCTCGGTGCTGGATGTAAGTGGGGTGCGGGAGTATGGGACACCACAGGACGTCAGAAATGTTCCTGTGCATCCCTCACCCTATCCCCAGAATTGGCACCCAGAGGGAGTTGGGAGACTGGTGGAGGCTGCTGGGAGCATGCTGAGCAACTTGCAGCTCGAGTCTGGGTCCGCTTTGCGCTCCCCGCACCAGGGGAGTCCAGCTTGCCCCAGCTTGGCTCTCCTCCCCCATCTTTTGTAGAAGCTGATAATCACGCAGTCCCGGGAGTGCGGGTCCACAGCCGAACCCTTGCTGCTCAAGGCTACAGCCAAAAGGAGCCTGGAGGAGTTGTTCAGTGCTGTGGGGCAGGATTGCGCGGAAGTGGATGCCATCCTGAGGGAGATTTCCGAACGCTGTGATGAAGCGCTGCAGAGCCGCGACCCCAAGCGGCTCCGGCTACAGCGGGAGCCCGCGGGTAGGAATGACATGCCGGGGAACCTGCACGGCACCTTCCGGGGGCTGAGCACAGACTGCAGCCGGAGCGCGCTAAACCTGAGCCACAGTGAGTTAGAAGAGGGCGGCTCCTTCAGCACCCCCATCCGCAGCCATAGCACCATCCGCACCCTCGCTTTCCCCCAGGGCAACGCCTTCACGATTCGGACCTCCAACGGGGGATACAAATTCCGCTGGGTCCCCAGCTGAGCTGGGATGTGCTTCCCCCAAACACTGAGCTGTTTCCGGACTGAAGCGCCTGGAGGCTAACTGGGAGTAGCTGGAACTGTTTCGTGAACTGGCTTCTCAGAACTCCCCCTGCTGGGCGAATGCCACCCTGAAACTTTTTTTTCAGGAACAAAAAAGTCTCGATAATGATGTATTGCAAAGTCCTGGTATAAAACACTGTATATTCCTTCCCCTTCCACAGTGTGTGCTGTATGTGTGCGTGTAAACAGACATATAAATCTCAATTTTAAAAGTATTAATTTTTAGTAGCTTTGAATTATGTACTTTTAGAGCTAGAAAGGACTTAGAAATGACTTAGCTATTTTTGTATTATGCCCTAGTTTTATAAGAAGGGAAAAGAGCCTTTAAGAGATTAAGTAGTTTTCTATAATGAAAAGCATTATTGGGAACTTCCAGTCTTTCTCACCAGTCCTTTATAGATTGTAGGTCTAGAAGCCAGACATCTGGGTGAATGTTTCATGACATCACTCAACTTCCCCTGATCCTGGAAAAACCCTTAATTTCTTACTGTTGAAAATTTTATCCTGGCTGTCAGAATAAAAAGTTAGAAGATAGCCAAAACACTTACGTTAGGGCAATAAAGTGGAGAAAAATGAAGATACTCAGAGGCAGTGGGCTATCTACAAAACAGGTGCTAAACACATTTGTTTGTAATGATCATTCATATAATTTCATAAGATTTATGGTTTATTTTATATTGATTATTTATAGTTTTATATATCTGAACAGAATAATCACACAAAACGCAAACTTTGTTGATAGAAACATAAGTCGTTTTAAGAAAATGGCATATTTCATGTGAAAAAGTATATATATTTGTGTATATGTATATATATAATATGTATATATGTATGTATATATATCATATGAATATTTGTGTGCACACGCACATGCACACATACGCACCGAAACCAATTGGGAAATCTTGGTAAAAACAAAACTATCTGACTTCCATAGATAAAACTGAGGTGCTCATTCATGTCTTCTAGTTCTAAGGTTGATCTTCTAAGAAAAACTTACATGTTACACAGTGCCTTCACTTTGACCGTTTTTCTATTTCCTTGTTTGTGTGGGGTTCTTTTTTCCACTGGGTTGTGAAATTATGTGAGTGGCGTACGTCAAGTAGTGATTTGTCCCAACCTTCACCATTCTCAACAAGAGAGCTATTTCTTGCATTTGTGGGCTCAGCTTGGGCAACTTTCCAGCTGTGTTCCACCACATCGCCCATTCTGTCATCTGAGTGGTGATATCAAGTAGCAGGGGAGCCAGGCAGGAGGGGAGCCAGGCAGGGTGGCAGGACCTGCTCCTCCAGTTTGTCCTACGTGCTGTTATCTGTATTTAAATAGCCATTTAGAAACAAAGCAAAAAAAAAAAAAGTGATAAAATACACCATATTTCCTCATATTTTGTCTAACAAATGGACTCTTAAAAAGTACACTGGACAGCTGAGAGTTCCTTTCATCAGTTTCTATATAAAGTTCCTGCAGTTCAGGTTCAGAAAAAACAAAAACAACAAAAACGTTAACTTGCCTCCGAGAAATGATCAGCAGAAAGTCACTGACAAATAAAGAGCAGGCAACCCCTCTCCTGTTTTCCCAGTACAAAGAGGAGGGAGACCCCTGGATTAGTGCTGAGCGTCAAGGAGCTGGTGCCTGCGTCAAAACAACTCTTCTTCAGTAATTTCAAAGCTGTGGGGGTAACCAACAGTTTCTACTTACACTGAAGTCAGGAACTCCTGCAGTGTAGACTCCCCTAAGAACACATTTACAAGTGTCAGAGACCTTACGATACCACTAATTTTATTATTCTGTACCTTTAAATGTTTTCCTTTTCGCTTTGCTTTCTTATTGGAGTTGTTTGTTTTTTGAGGAAATGATAAAGTTTAAAAATTCCCATAGCTTTAATTGTTATTAATGTTTGTATATACTACTTGTAGGCAATCAAATCTCATCTGCCTATTGTAAATCTTCAACTTCACTTAATTCCAAGGGAAATAACGTGCTGCTCAACATTTAAAATATGACACAGACAATGTGGCTTCTGTTGACAAATGGACGTGCTACTTGGTTTGACATGAAGTATGGATGGCAAACACATGCTTTTCATCATGCAGGGATGTGCATATGTGCTGCAAAATCAAAACCAGTCCATTACATACTTGGATGCCTCCTGCTCATGATTTGGTGTGAATAAAAGGACATTTATAAAGCTATGACCCATATTGAGGCATCTTCTCCTTGTGAATATTAATAGCATTTGAAGAAATACAAGAATCCAAAAAACTTACTGTTGATTGGCTTTCATCATTCACTTTATTTGGGGGCAGTGGATAGGAGGGAGGGAGATGTTTTCCCAAGATCACTAGGCTGAAACAGCTGTCATGCTCCCCATGAATGTCAATCAATTTGGTGTCACTGGAGATTAGAGTACATAGCATAGAACAAAGAAGTAAGTTAGAGAGATTTTTTTGGAACAAACCAAAAATTAATCTTTCCCTAAACACAGAAAATTAGCAAATCGTCTACTATTTGAAAGCAATGCACATACAGAGTTATTTCTAAACATGAAGGTTTATGGGCAGTCTGGGTGGGTCAGTGGGTTAAGTGTCCAACTTTTTTTTTAATGTTTATTTATTTATTTATTTTGAGAGAGAGAGAGAGAGAGAGAGAGAATGAGCAGGAGAGGGACAGAAAGAGGAGAGACGAAACAGAGAATCCCAAGCAGGCTGACAGTGTGGAGCCCTACACAGGGCTTGAATCCACAAACCAAACCCACAAACTGTGAGATCATGACTTGAGCAGAAATTAAGAATCTGTCACTTAACCGACTGAGCTACCCAGGCCACCCTAGTATCTAACTCTTGGTTTTGGCTCAGGTCATGATGTCACAGTTAGTGAGTTCGAGCCCTTCTTTGGGCTCTGTGCTGACAGGGGAATCCTGTTTGGGATTATCTCTCCCTCTATCTCTCTGTGCCCCTGCCCCACCTTTTCTCTCTCTCAAAATAAATAAGTAAACATTAAAAAAATAAACATGAACATTTAATCTTTTTATTAATTTTTTAAAAATGTTTATTATTTATTTTTGAGAGAGATAAAGAGCAAGAGCACGAGCAGGGGAGGGGCAGAAAGAGAGGGAAACACAGATTCTGAAGCAGGCTCCAGGCTCTGAGCTGTCAGCACAGAGCCTGATGTGGGGCTCGAACCCACGAACCCTGAGATCATGACCTTAGCTGAAGTAGGACGCTTAACTGACTGAGCCACCTAAGTACCCCAAAAGTTTAATCTTAATGTCTCCATCTTCCCTGAAAATCTTTAGATTTTATAAAAATATTTGAGTAAGAAAGTATAAGAACATAAGACCTTAGAAAACAAGAAAACCTGATATAATCAATGTAAAACGAGTATTGAAGGTTGCATTGTATTTCTTTCATCTTTAAACGACTGAATTAGGAAAGGAATTTAAGCAAACATGAATGTGGCTACTTCATTCACTCTGATTTACATATTTATATTAAAAACACATTGTTTTACTTTTAATAACATCATACATTATACTGTATTATAATGGTAATACATATTTATTATGGAAATGAAAAATAAATCCAGGCATTTAACAGTTCACTAATTTAACCAGTATATACCGAATACCTGCTGTGTGCTAGGTATTGGGTTTATACTGGTAAATACAACAGGTGTGGATTGCTCCCTTGGAGCTTAGAAGCTAGGGAGTGAGACAAAAAATAACATGCAAACACATAAATATGAAATTTAAAATTGGAATAAGTGCCTTGATGAAAAGAGAGGTCAGACATAGAGAATAACGGTGGAGAATCCACTGACATAAGGGAACTTGGAGACCACACCTTAGAGAAAGAAGTTTTAAGTATTAAATTTGAACTTTTATCAAAGCAATATGCACATGGTAAAAAAAAATTAAAGAACTTATATGAGAAGTAATCATCTGCCTTTCCCATTGTCACTGTACTCACCAGATGCAACCATTTTTTAAATCTCTTTTAGCTGTTTACTTTGCTAGGTGCATCCATATGATAAAGTCACTGGTTTTTAACACAGACTCTCATTAGAATCCCCTGTGAAGGTTTGGAAACAGTACCAAATATATGGGCCTTATCTGCAAAGGTTCTACTTTAGCTCTTTGGGGTGGCATCAACATTTAATTCTGCTTTGGTTAAAGAACATATTGGGGCGCCTGGGTGCCTCAGTCGGTTAAGCGCCTGACTTTGGCTCAGGTCATGATCTTGAGATCCATGGGTTCGAGCCCCATGGGTTCGAGCCCCATGGGTTCGAGCCCCACGTCAGGCTCTGAGCTGCCTGCTTCGGATTCTGTGTCTCCCTCCCTCTGCTCCTCCCCCATTCATGCTCTGTCTCTAAAAAAAAAAAAAAAAGTTAAAAAGAACATACTATTTAGGATTTGGATCTCTTGAAATCTACTGAGATTTATTTAATGGCATGCTTATGTTCTAAATTGGTGCATGTAACATATAATTTGAAAAGAATGTGTATTTTCAAGTTATTCTGTGCAGTCTTCTTTAAATGTTAATTAGATTATGGTGGCTGATATTTTTGTTCATGTTGTCTATATCCTTACTGATTTTTGCTTTTTCTCTCTTATCAAATACTATTAAAATCCTCAACTGTAATTTTGGAATTGTCTATTTCTTCCTTTCATTCTGTCAATTTTGATTCACATAAGGTCAAGTTTATTATGTACATATACTAAGGCACATATATTTATAACTATTATATATATTTAAATGTGTTGGCCCTTTCTATTATTACGGTGTTTCCTTTTATCTATGGTCATATCCTTGTCTTGAAGTCTACTTTGCCTGGTATTCACATAGTTACCCCTGCTCTTCTATATATAGTGTGTGCATCAAGTATTTTTTCTTTTGTTTTATTCCCAACTTAACTGTTATCTTTATATTTAAGATATATAGAGAGCATATATGAGGCTCTTGCTTTTGTATCCTGTCGGACAACAACAGCCTTTTCATGTAATGTTTAGTTCACTTATGTTTAATGTAATTATTGTTACAGTTGAACTTAACTGCGTTTTGCTATCTACATATTTGTCTTACATACACTTATTTTTTGTTCCTCTGTTCCTTCTTATTTGCCTTCTCTTAATAATATTTTTTAGTATTCCATTTTAATTTCTCTGATGGCCTTTTAGCCGTATCTTTTTGCATCTTTTAAGTAGTTACTAATCTAGGGATTAAAATGTGCCTCTTCAGTTTATTACAATCTTATTACAATCTACTTATTGTTGAGTGACTACAGATAAAACTTGTAAAACTCTGAACAGTATAATTCTGATGATTATCTCCTTATCCTTCTGCTACTTTTATATACATTTCATCAATATGTATAACTATACACCTATAAACCTAATAATACAGTGTCTCTCCCCCATAAAAATTCTCATCTATGAAAAAGCTCATTTTTAGATATTAGTGTACTAGAAGTTCTAGTCAGTTTAATAAGGTAAAAAAAAAGAAATAAAAGTCATAAGCATCAGAAAAGAGGAAGTAAAACAAATGACTATGGTTTCATTTTTACTGCAGCTGAGCTAACTTCTCCAGAAAAAATATTCCATCTTCTGAAAATTCTAAAAAAGAGCTTTTACTTTTCTTTGGTATCAACGAGATGCAGACATAAATGAGTTGAACAGATAGACATTATCTGTTGAGTTTAGACTATGATATTTTGACACAGTTTGCTTTGGCTTGCATATGTAATATTTATATATATTTTTAAATAGACTCTTAGAATAGTTATAGGTTTACAGAAAAATCAAGATATATGGAGTTCCCAAATATCCCCTGGAATATAGTTTTCCATATTAACATGTTAGTATAGTACATTTGTTAACAACTAATGAGCCATATGGATAAGTTATTATTAACAAAAGTTCATACTTTATTCAGATTTCCTCAGTCTTCACCTAATGTCCTCTTTCTGTTCTGGGATCCCAGCCAAGATGCCATGTTATATTTATTTGTCATGACTCCTTGTACATACTTTGTGGCAGTTTCTAACCCTTTTTGTTTTTGACACCCTTAACAGTTTTAAAAAGCACCGGTCAGGTGTATTTTAAAATGTCCCCCTCTACTGAAATGTATCTAATGTTTTTCTCATGATTAGAGCAGGGTAATGTGTTGTTTTGGAGGAAGGTCCTATAGGTAAAGTTCCATTTTCATCATATCATAATGAGGGTACATTCTATCAACATAAGTTATGACTATTGATTGTTGCCTTTGATCACCTGACTATGTCGTGTTCATCAGGTCCCTTCACTATAAGGTGACTCTTTCTTCCTCCTTTCCCTGTGAAAGTCTGGTACATGTAGCCTGCCCTCAAGAAACAAGGAGTTGTACTGTCCCTCCTTTGGGGTGGAGTATCTATATAAATTATTTGGAGTTCTTCTGCATGAGAGATTTGTCTCTTTCCCCCATAACATTTATATCTTAATGCTGTCGCTCTCTCTCTTCATCCATCTATCCATCCATTCATCCACTCATCCATCCATCCTATCAGCTTTTTCCTTTTATTTTTTTTAACGTTTTATTTATTTTTGAGATTTATTTTTATTTATTGTGAGAGAGAGACACAGAGCATGAGCAGGGGAGGGTCAGAGAGAGAGAGGGAGACACAGAATGTGAAGCAGGCTCCAGGCTCTGAGCTGTCAGCACAGAGCCTGACGCGGGGCTCGAACCCATGAACTGTGAGATCATGACCTGAGCTGAAGTCTGCCGATTAACCGATTGAGCCACCCAGTCTCCCCTCAGCTATTTCCTTTTAAAGTTAAACAAAGAAAATAGTAAAAATTATCTTGCTCTTTAAGACTCAGTATTCTTTTGAAATCTAAATTGGCATGTCTTTTTTATTAACTTAAAATGTTATTATTTATTTTTAAATTCCAGTGTAGTTCACATACAGCATTGTATTAGGTTTAGATGTACAATATAGTGATTGAACAATTCCATATATTTCTCAATGCACATCAAGATAAGTGTACTCTTAATCCCCTTGACCTATTTCACCCACCACCTACCTTTTGATAACCCTCTGTTCTCTATAGTTAGGAGTCTGTTTTTAGGTCTCTCTCTCTCTTTTTCTTTTGTTTATTTTGTTTCTTAGATTCCACATATGAATGAAATCATATGGTATATGTCTTTCTCTGTGACGTCTTATTTTTTGTCTGTGCCCAAATAAAACTGAGCAAAATAATGTGATTATGTTTGCTTTCATTTGGCTTTTACCTGAAACTTTACAATGAGATTCTCTATACCTTATTATTATTTATTTTTGTGTATTTAGTTTAGTGTATATGCTAATACTCTTATTACAGTTGAAGGAAAAAATGATTCAACACCATTAACTTCTCATAGCAAATCAATGAATTAAACTGCCTCTACCATTGATTCCTAGGTTTGTCTCCACTTCAATAAGTCTTGTTATATTTAGTTATCTCTTCATAAATTTTAAGACTTTATTTTTTTAAATGTCTTATTTATTTTTGAGAGAGAGACAGAGTGCAAGAGGGGGAGGGGTTGAGAGAGAGAGGGAGACACAGAATCTGAAGCAGGCTCCAGGCTCTGAGCTGTCAGCACACAGCTCGACGCGGGGCTTGAACCCACAAACTGTGAGTTCATGAACTGAGCCCAAGTCGGACGTTAAACCGACTGAGCCACCCAGGCACCCCAGTAAATTTTAAGACTTTAAAGAAATAATCCTTCCCATTTTGATTTCTCTAGTTTAAACTTTTCCTGTCTTTGAATAATAAAATTTTAATATAATATACTGGAGGGGAGAAATTAAAGCTAGATTTTTCTGCAGTGCTTAGGAAAACCATCAATTAGCAAAAACTAAGAAGTAAAATCAGAATGTTACTTTGACAATAAGATGAACACGAGTATTGAACAAACAAACAAAAAAAGTAAAATAGCAAATTCAACAGCAAATAAACTTTCAGGTGTTACTACTTAGAGAAACGTTAGCTTTAGGTTCTTTGTTTCTGGATTGAAAGCAAGACATGTTTGCATTTAAATTTGGAAAGTTTTGCGAATACCTGTTTTGAAGAGTAAACACTCCACAGTGAGTGGCTTAACCATAATGCATGTATACCAGGAATGGAGACCACTGCTACGTGGAGGAAATGCAAAGATGAGAATAAGTGCAGGGGAACTTAGCAGGAGAGAGAGGCTGAGGGAATGGGTTTAAGTGTTAAGCTTTACCTTTATGGGAATTTTTATTTTTATTTATTTTTATTAACTTTATAGTTTATTGTCAGGTTGGTTGCCATATAACACCCAGTGCTCTTCCCCACAAGTGACCTCCACCATGACCAACGCCCCCCTTCCCTTTTCCCCCTCCCCCTTCTGCCCTCAGTTTGTTTTCAGTATTCAAGAGTCTCTCGCTTTGTCTCCCTCCCTCTCCCTAACTCTTTTTCCCCCTTTCCCTCCCCATGGTCCTCTGTTAGGTTTCTCCTGTTAGACCTATGAGTGAAAACATATGGTATCTGTCCTTCTCCACCTGACTTATTTCAAAATTTTTAAATGAATTCAGAGTTGCCAAGTGAATAATGAAAAGAGCTATATTATAGAAAAATCTTTATGTCTTTGTGGTATAAAGAAATTCAAACATCTAAAAGTCACATCTATAACAGGAGATTGTCTTTTGTTTCAGAGTTTAGTTTAAAAAGTGATGTACTCAAGAAGTATTTCATCTTCTGAACCAAATATTTAAAGCGCCTGAAAGCCAGCCAGCTACATGATGGCACAAAACTATTTAATAGCTTGATACTGGAGGGAAAAAAGCTTGTAGTTAGATTGAAAACCTTTCAACTAAATGGAACTCCTAGATCGAATTAGAATGACAGATTAAAGTTGCCCAAATACAAAAATACAACCTGGTTTTTGTTATATATGAAAAATAATGTCCTTATTCTATTAAATGTATACTTATTGGCATTTTTATCAGACTATCTTCTAGAACCTACTTTGGTATATAATATTGACAGAGGATTTTCAGTTCATCAGGTAAATTAAATAGTGGCTTAACGTAGGTTTGTTTTTATTTAATTTGGTTAATTTTATTTGTTTTGTTTTTATTTAGTTATAGTTAGGAGATTTTGGCTGAACATAAGATATTGTCCAGGATGGTATCTATGAATAGCTATTGGCTCTACTCATTTAGAGTAAAAGTACCTGAAGAGATTCTCTTTTTTTAATTAAATGTTTATTTGTTTTTGAGAGAGAGAGAGCAAGTGAGCAGGGGGCAGGCAGAGAGAGGGGGGACAGAGGATCTGAAGCAGGCTCCATGCTGAGGACAGAAAGCCTGACGTGGGGCTCAGACTCACAAACTGTGAGATCATAACCTGAAGCAAAGTTGGATACAACCGACTGAGCACCCTGGTGCACCAGAGATTCTCTTCTTTTAAAAGTGCAGTTTAGTTGACATATAGTAAATTAGTTTCAGGGGTACAATATAGTGATTCAACAATTACATACATCATGAAATGCTTACCACAATAAGTATATTATAATATTATTGCTTCTATTCCCTATACTGTACTTTTCATGCCCAAGACTTACCTATAACTGCAAGTCTGTGCTTCTTAATCTCCTTCACCCATTTTACCCACTCCCTTACCCTTTCCCTGTTGTTCTCTATATTAATAAATCTGTTTATCTGTTTGTTGTTTCTTCATTTGTTTTGTTTTTTAGATTCTTTTTTTAAATGTTTATTTATTTATTATGAGAGAGAGAGAGAGAAAGAGAGTACAAACAGGGGTGGGGGCAGAGAGAAAGGGGGAGAGAGAGAGAATGCCAAGCAGGCTCCACTCTGTCAGTGCAGACCCTGATGCAGGGCTCAACCTCACAAACCATGATATCCTGACATGAGCCGAAATCAAGAGTCAGACAATTAAACCAACTGAGCCACTCAGGTGTCCCAGTTTTTTAGATTCTTTTACCTTGAAAAGTTCTAAAGAAAACTGTCTGAAAAGAAGAGAATCTACAGTCTATGAAGTAAATCATACATAAATTACAAACAATTGTATGCATGTCTACAGGCAGATGACAAAGGGCCTATAGACTTAGTGTGTATTTGCAGTTAACAACTCGTCATTTCTCAGGAGGGTGAGGACAAAGCCCTGGGCCAGACTGCTTCATACAACCTGTCCTTGTTCAATCCTCTTTTTAAAAAAATCTCCCTCTTTTGTGTCATTCTCTGCCCATTTCTGTATTTCTTGATCATCTATACTGGACCATGTGAAACTGATAAGTTCTTTGTATCTGAATTGATATGCTAACTGCAGAATTCACAGTCTGTTTACATTTGCTCTAAAGTTCAGTCTTTCAAATATAGACTTTCTACCTCAGAGAGACTCTATTTATTACACTCTATAGTGCTGGCTGTTTCTAGTCTTGTTTCCCACTATGCCAATTGATGTGATGTATGAAATGTAGGTAGTGTGATGCTCCCTTAATTGAAATACATGCTACTTGGAAAAGCTTTTTAATACTTGTGCATTCCTTCTATGAAATGATTGACTTAAAAGAACATCAGGAGTGCAATTCAGCACACATTTTTGGAACATCTCTACTGTGCTGTGAAAGTCTCCAAGATGAATGAAACCAAAATCCTATTGTCAGGAGCTTGATCTTTCCCAGGTTAGGGTCTTTCCCATATTGCTACTGGCTCAAGTCTTCATTTTCTAAGTTTTATTTATTTATTTAAAAAATTTTTATTTATTTTTGAAAGGGACAGAGAGAGAGAGAGAGAGAGAGAGAGAAAGAGAGAGAGAGATTGATCTCAGGCAGGAGAGGGGCAGAGAGAGAGAGAGAGGGAGAGAGAGATTCCCAAGGAGTCTCCACCCTGTCAGTGCAGAGCCCAGAAGTGGGGGTCGATCTCATGAACTGTGACATTACCAAAATCAAGAGTCAGACACTTAACTCACTGAGCCACCCAGGGGCCCCTAAGTTTTAGAAATAATCATATCATGGCATATTAGTAAAAGATACTCAACATCAGTAACCATTAGGAAAATGCATATCAAAACCACAATGGGATAAATATCACTTCACACTCACTGGGATTGCTATAATAAAAAAGACAGATAAAAAGGGTTGGTGAGAATATGAAGAAATTAGAATCCTCTTATAATGCTGATGGCAATGTAAAGTGGTACAGTCACTTTGGACAACAGTTTGGCAGTTCCTTAAAGGTTAAACATAGAGGCACCATATGACCCAACAATTCTACTTTTAGATATCTACCCAAGAGAAACGAAAACATGTCCATACAAAAACTTGTGCATGAATGTTCATAGTAGCATTATTCATATAGTCAAAAGGTAGAAACAACCCAAATGTCTACCATCTGATAAATAAAATGTAGTGTGTCCATGCAATAGAATGCTGTCCATTAATAAAAAAAGAATAAAGAGGGGCACCTGGGTGGCTCAGTGGGTTAAGTGTCCGACTTCGGCTCAGGTCACGATCTCCTGGTTTGTGAGTTTGAGCCCTGTGTCAGGCTCTGTGCTGACAGCTGAGAGCCTGGAGCCTACTTCAGATTCTGTGTCTCCCTTTCTCTCTGACCCTCCCCTGCTCGCACTCTGTCTCTTTCTCTCAAAAATAAATAAACATTAAAAAAAAAAAAAAGAATGAAGAACTGATACATGCTACGATGTAGATAAACTTGGTAAAATTCTGATAAACATAAGAAGCCAGTCACAAGAGACCATGCTGAATGAGTCTGTTCTTAGGGAATGTCCAGAATTGGCAAATCCAAAGAGACAGAAAATAGATTGGTGGTTGCCTAGTTCAACCCTTGCCTAGGGGCAATGGGGTGACTGCTAAAGGGTAAGGGATTTCTTTGGGTTCATCACAATGCTCTAAAATTGATCGTGGTGATACCTACACAATTCTGTGAATATTCCAAAAACCATTGAATTGTATACTTTAAAAGGGTGAATTTTGTGCTATGTGAATTATATCTCAATAAAGCCATTATAACAAACAAACAAACAAACAAAAAACACCATAATGCCTGTGAAGAGAGCAACAGAAAACTTTAACATCTACATTTAACCAAAAACAAAAGAGCTGTTTTGGAGCAGACCATCTGAGTCTTATTCCTAGGTCAATCATTTACTAGCTGTGGGATCCAGCACATTCTTAACCTCTCCATGCCTCAGTTTCCTATCTGGAAAACGGAGACACTGGCAGGGCCTACTTCACTCACAGATGGATATCCACAGGATTCTGCATAATCAAATGTTAGTGGGAACAAGTACAATGGTCACATTAGAGCTCAATAAATGTTAGCTATTATTTGCAGAGAGCTCTAACATTCTTAAAGTACTCTTACAAACATTTTCTCACTTGATAATACAACTACTTGGGAAATGTACATTCCGTCCGCCTCAGTAAAATTTAAGCAGCTTGTTTTTGACCCTCAAAACTCCTGATGTCTGTCATGCTCCTTACCCTTCCTTCACTTCGTGATGCCCAGGATTTATCTCTATTTCATTCTTGCTTTTACCTAATTTCTGCTAAGATGTCAATAAATATCACTTAATAATGTGATGAAGCCAAGGAATTTCCATGTTAAAAGAGAGATCTTAAAAACCAAAAGAACTCGTAGAATCTAAAGGGAAGGCGAATTTCCAAACGTATCCTTATGTGTAATTACGTACCAATTAGGGACGCAGCCCAATCTGCACACTCTGTGCCAGTATCTGATTTTTGTGACGAATAGCCTGTGATTTAGTCTGTGAATTTTGACTATTTTAAAGTTGGCTGAAAAGTCTTAAAAATGTATGAAATCTCTTATATATATAATTTCTACTTCTTTAGATTAGTCCTTATGCTAATAAACAAAGATCCTACAATTTCCTTTAATTCTGATAATTTTAGTACAAAAGAAGCATTTTTTTCTTGTTACAAAATCAATAACTGCAAATAAAAAGAGTAACAAAACACCTGTATTACCCCTGCTTGGATGAGGACTTCCATTTTTGTATATATAAACATACAAATACATACTTTAAAGAACAGAAATCATACCCATTGTGCACTCATTTTTTCCTACCCAAAAATATGATTCTTTTGTGACTTTTATTTACGACATATTTTTTTAAAGATAAACTCTACACCCAACATGGGGCTTGAACTCACAACCTGGACATCAAGGATCAAATGTTCCATAGTACTGGAAGATCTAGCCTCAGCAATCAGACAAAACAAAACAAAACAAAACAAAAATAAGTCATCCAAATCGGAAAGAAAGAAGTCAAACCTTCACTATTTGCAGATGACAGATACTCTATATAGAAAACCCATGGGGCATCTGGATGGCTCAGTTGGATAAGCGTCTGACTTCGGCTTAGGTCATGATCTCACAGAGTGAGTTAGAGCCCCGCATCAGGCTCTGCGCTAACAGCTCAGAGCCTGGAGCCTGCTTCGGATTCTGTTGTCTTCCTCGCTCTCTGCCCCTCCCCCACTCGCACTCTGTCTCTCTCTCTCCCTCTCTCAAAAATAAATAAACATTAAAAAAAATGAAAACCCAAAAGACCACCAAAAATTCAATAAAGTCGCAGGATACAAAATCAAGGTCAATGTACACATATCTGTTGTCTTTCTTTCTTTTTTTATTATTAATTTACTTATTTTGAGGAAGAAAGAGAACACAAACAGGAGAGGGGCAGAAAAAATCCCAATAAGGCACTGCACTGTCAGTGTGGAGCCTGATGCTGGGCTCAAATTCATGAATGGCAAGATCATGACCTGAGCTGAAATCAAGGGTCAGTTAACTACCTAACTGACTGAGCCACTCAGGTGCCGCTAGGTTGCATTTCTTTACACCAATAATAAGGCAGCAGAATGAGAAATCAAGGAATCAATCCCATTTACAATTGCACCAAAAACCATTAGATACCTAGGAATAAATGTAAACAAAGAGGTAAGAGATCTGTGTTCTGAAACTATAAAATACTGATGGGTGATAGGCATTAAGGAGGGCACTTGTGATGAGTACTGGGTGTTGTATGTAAGTGATGAATCACTAAATTCCACTCCTGAAACCAATATTGCACTTAATGTTAACTAACTAGAATTTAAATAAAATTTTAAAAAACACACACTGATGAAAGAAACTGAAGATGACACAAAGAAATGGAAAAACATTACATGCTCATGGATTGGAAGAAAAAATATTGTTAAAATGTCTATACTACCCAAAGCCATGTACACATTTGATGCAATCTCTATCAAAATACCACCAGCACTTTTCGCAGAGCTAGAAGAAACAATCCTAAAATTTGTATGGAACCACAAAAGACTCCGAACAGCCAAAGCAATCTTGTAAAAGAAAAACAAAGCAGGAGGCATCACAATTCCTGACTTCAAGTTATACAATGAAGCTGTAGTGATCGAGACAGTGAACTGGCACAAAAACAGATGCATTGGAGCATGTGGGTGGCACAGTTGGTTGACTGTCTGACTCTGGGTCTTGGCTCAGTTCGTGATCTCACAGTTCGTGAGTTTGAGCCCCACATTGGGCTCTACGCTGATGGTGCGGAGCCTGATTGGGATTCTCTCTCTCCTTCTCTCTGCCACTCCTATGCTTGTGGTCTCTCTCTTGTAAAATAAATAAATAAACTTAAAAAAAACAACAACAACCAGACACATAGATCAGTGGAACAGAATAGAAAACACAGAAATGGATCCACAACTGTATGGTCAACTCATCTTCAACAAAGCAGGAGAGAATAGCCAATGGAAAAAGATAGTCTCTTCAACAAATGGTATTGGGAAAACTGGACAGCAACATGCAAAAGAATGAAACTGGACCACTTTCTTACACCATACACAAAAATAAATTCAAAGTGGTTGAAAGACCTAAATGTGAGACAGGAAACTGCCAGAATCCTAGAGGAAAACACAGGCAATAAACTCTCTGACATTGGTTGTAGCAATTTCTTACTAGATTTATCCTTCAAGGAAAGGGAAACAAAAGCAAAAATAAACTATTGGGACTTCATCAAGATAAAAAGCTTCCATACAGTGAAGGAAACAATCAATAAAACTAACAGGCAACCAATGGAATGGGAGGAGATATTTGTAAATGACATATCTGATAAAGGGTTAGTATCCAAAATCTATAAAGAATTATCAAACTCAACACCCAAAAAACAAATAATCCAGTTAAAAATTGTCAGAAGACACAAATAGACATTTTTCTAAAGAAGACATCCAGATGGTTAACAGACACATGAAAAGCTGTTCAACATCACTCATCAGGGAAATACAAATCAAAACCATGATGAAATATCCTCTCACACCTGTCAGAATGGCTAAAATTAACAACCCAGGCAACAACAGATGTTGGCAGGGATGTGGAGGAAGGGGAACTGTCTTACACTGCTGGTGGGAATGCAAACTGGTGCAGCCACTCTGGAGAATGTATGGAGGTTCCTCAAAAAGTTAAAAATAGAACTACCCTATGATTCAGCAATAGCACTATTAGGTATTTACCCAAAAGGTACAAAAATACTGATTAGAAGGAATACATACACCCGACATTTATAGCATCATTATCAACAATAGTCAAACTATGGAGAGAGTCCAAATGTCCATTGACTGATGAATGGATAAAGAAGACCTGGGGTGTGTGTGTGTGTGTGTATATATATATATATATGCACATATATATACACATAATGAAATATATATATATTAGAATATATATAATGGAACATTACCCAGACATCAAAAGAAAAATTTTGCCATTTGCAACGAGTTGAAAAGAGCTAGAGTGTATTATGCTAAGCAAAATTAAGTCAGAGAAAGACAAATACCATATGATTTCACTTATATTTGGAATTTAAGAAATAAAACAGATGAACATGGAGGAGGGGAAAAGAGACAAATCAGGAAACAGACTATCAACTATAGAGAACAAACTGAGGGTTACTGGAGGGGGGGTTGGTGTAGAAATGGGTTAAATGGCTGATGGGTATTAAGGATGGCACTTATTGTGATGAGCACAGGGTGTCATATGTAAGAGATGAATCACTACATTCTACACCTGAAGTTAATATGCTGTATGTTGACTAACTGGAATTTAAGTAAAAACTTGAAAAAAAATCATCATAGTGAAACATGACAAAAAAAAAAGAATCACATATTCTACCTACTGAACCAACCAGAGGCCCCATATTTCTGAAATATTTTAATGACTCCATTTCATTATACAGAGGTGGAATGATTTATTTAAGCAATACCCTACAGCTGGGTATTTAGCATATCTGCATGGAATAATGAATATTCTACAATTATTTCAAAAATAAACAAAATGCTAGGAATTTAAGGGAAGTAAGGCATTTCTTCCAATTTTCAGTCTTGGGGCCTTTGAAATGGTGACACAGTTTGGAGTTCTATAATCAAAGATAAATATTGAAACCTGAGGATTCAGAGGAGGACAGTAAACAAAGCATTGAGAAATTAGAATATCTTAAGAAATTATTTAATCTTAAGAAGAAAATGTTTACAGATGACTATATACTTATTTATATATAAAGATTATCCTATAAGCACCTTGCATTTTCATTTCATCACACTCACAGTCCATGAGTATTAGAATTATTGTTGTGTATATCTCTACTTCTAGCCTGAGAGTACCAGAGGCATTTCATTTTACTCTCTATTTACCCTGTAGTGTGTATTGTTTGAAGAATAAAAGTCTGTTGAAGAGGAGTTGAACATTTCAAAGGAAGAGAGAGCACTGATACTTTAGTCCTGCCTACAGTGACTGCTAATTTCCATAAACTTCTAAAGAAGACTACTAGCCATATGACTCTGTAATATCACTAGTACGCTACTGTGTGTTTCCTATTCCCATGAAGAAGAATTTAAGACTTTGTCTCATTGTCTTACTCTAGTAAATCAGGTCCTTGCATATAATATTACTGAAATGTAAACACAATTGTGTTGAAATTATGACCCACTTGCTAATTTGAACCGTACGAAATGTTAACAAAATGCTTCTGTATTTACACAGGTATGTTTGCTTACTGGGTAAGCATAGTTGGAAGTGTTTCATTTTTTTAAAGTTTATTTATTTATTTTGAGAGAGAGAGAGTACATGCATGCAAGTGGGGCCGGGGCAGAGAGAGAGGAGAGAGACAGAATCCCAAGCAGGCTGCTTGATGAGAAGCTCAATCCCAAGGACACTGAGATCATGACCAGAGCTGAAATCAAGAGTCCGATCCTTAACTGACTGAGCCACCCAGGTGCCCTGGAAGTGTTTCACTTAAGTGTGATGATCTGACAGTCTTATGATGCGCTGAGGGGCAAATTTTTCATAATAGTTACATGAATCAGGTTTTCTGGGTACTTGTTGACTAAATATCTGGGCATAAAGCTGTGGAATCTCTACAGAAAAATTAAGAGTACAGCCATGGCACACAGCCAATCCATATATGTATTCAAATTCTGTGGTCTCAAAGTGAAAGTTGTAAGATTTTGCTAGCCTGTTGAGTAGTAAGGTAACTGTAAACTTTCAGGTTGTTTGAATCACAAGTTATCATATTTGATGACAAAATAATTTAGGAGGCTTGCGCCATCCTAAACTAGGTCCGATTCTTGTCAGGGCTGGTTGGGGTTTGTTAACAGGAAACAGAAAATGTCCTTAATGAGATCTTCCTTCCATTTCCATTTTCTTCCCTTTCCCTTTCTTTTTCTTTTTCTGGCAGGTAACAAAATAAAGGCTCTTATTTAGTCAAAACTCTAGTTAAAGAAGACAAACATCATATCTTATCTCCTCATAACAGTTTATACACTCTTAATTTCCCAGTAAAATCAAGTAGGTTGGAATTGTGGGCATTAAATATTCTTTTAAAATGGTTTCTTTCTTAATTCCACTGCCAAAGTTTGTAGAAAAGTGCTTATAATGTATTTAAAGTGCTTAGGACAGTGGCTAAACATAGCTGGCATTCAATACGTTTTAGGTATTAGTATTTTTTATAAAGAAAACAATATCTTAATATAAAAACTTACAAAGTTAAGGGCACAGTTACAATAGACAATTTTGAGCTCAAAAGAAAGAAACAAAATGAAAGAAAAACAGCAATTAGGATTATTAAAGGCATCAAACAACCAAGATGCATGTTATGTTGTATTTTTTGAAATCTAATAATATAGTCCTATAGTTCCTGAATAAGTTCTATAGTGAACAGGGCTAATTACTCTTTCTTGTTCACAGTGCCACCTTCAGGAGAAAGAAGTTTCCTTAATTTAGTGCAAGTGCACTAAATGCTGGATTGAGCTAAGTCAAGTACCTAAAGATCAGGCATAATAAAGACAATATATATTTTAATTTAATTGATTATGAAGAATGTCGACTCTGATTCTTTCCATCTGACTGTGTTCACTGCAGAAGGCCAATCTGTGAACTTTTAAATTTTGATGTGGGAAATTTAAAAACTGATTAGAAATGAATGCATAGGATTTATAATTTATTTTCTTTTGGAATACCATACTTAGATCAAAATATGTAAATCATGCAATTATTACATCATCACCAAGAGATTTTTTAAAAAAATGTTTAATGTTTATTTTTGAGAGACAGACAGAATGAGAGTGGGGGAGGGGCAGAGAAAGAGGGAGACACAGAATCCAAAGCAGCCTCCAGGTTCTGAGCCGTCAGCACAGAGCCTGACATGGGGCTTGAACCCACAAACTGTGAGATCATGACCTGAGCGGAAGTCAGACGCTTAACTGACTGAGCCACCCAGGCGCCCCATCACCAAGAGATTTAACAGTTTCCCTGGATATTTTGTTCCTTTAACCAGTCTCAGAAGGAAATACTCCAGGGGCGCCTGGGTGGCTCAGTCGGTTAAATGTCTACTTCAGCTCAGGTCGTGATCTTGCAGTCAGTGAGTTTGAGCCCTGCACTGGGCCCTGTGCTGACAGCTCAGAGCCTGGAGCCTGCTTCAGATTCTGTGTCTCCCTCTCTGCCCCTCCCCTATTCCCGCTCTGTCTCTTTCTCTATCAAAAATAAATAAACATTTAAAAAAATTTTTAAAAAAGAAGGAAATATTCCATTTTGAGTAAAAACTAGAGTTAATTACTTCTAGTACTTAAAATAGTATTCAGTCCATTAATAATTGGTCGAAAAAGCTGAATAAATGGTTGAAGAAGCTAAAGTAGGTAAGATCAACAACCTAACAGAGGAAAAGGGGGAGAGCCATCAGAACTAATAGAAGTGTAAAAAAAAAAAAAAAAAAAAGAACTACTAGAAGTGTCTAGGGCTACACTGTCCAATACGGTAGCCATGAGCTATTGAGGACTTGAAACGCATATAGTATGAGTTGAGATGTCCTGTAAGTGTAGAATATATATAACATTTTGAAGACTTAATAGAAAAAAGTCATAAAATATCTCATTAATATTTTTAGATGATTACATGTGGAAATGATGTTTTGTATGTATTAGGTTAAATAAAATATATTATTTAAATTAATCTCACTGACTTATTTTTACTTTTCTTAGTATGTCTACTAGGAGGTGTAAAGTTATGTACATGGCTTACATTATATTTCTACTAGGCAATGCTTTCTAGGGCATACAAATCAGTGTAGCAGCAGCACCCATGACAGGTTTACTGAGCACACACCATGTGCCTGGCACGTATTAAGTGCTGATAAGATTTTCAAGTAAAGTTCCATGAGCACTTGTGTTTTTACCTGGATATTAAAGATGGGAGATCAAATAATTGCCCCAGATATTACAGATAGCAAATGGAAGGGGGGGTTATTCAACTCAAATCTGGCTGGACTCCAGAGCCCACTTCTGTAATACCTACACTATTCTAACTCTTGGCATACCCTTTACTTGAAATTACATCAGAGCCATGTAGAGAAGGTAGAGATTTTAATTCAAATGTCCAGTTGATATAATAGCAGGGAAAAATGAGGCTAACAGAAGTTAAGTCACTCCAAGACCTCTTGCAGTAGAATCACATATAGTTTATCACATGATTTGGGGTGGGTGAGTCAAAATAATCCTAAATGGTAAAAGAAGAGGGTGCTATGAGAACAAATAATTAAGTGGTGGAATATGGCCTGAAAAGTTAGATAAGGAAGTAATGTTTGAATTAAGGTCTGGAATAAGAACAAAAATTAACTAGATCAAGGAGGAGGGGCAATACGAAGACCAAAATACAGTTGACCCTTGAACAACACGGGGTTAAACTACATGGATTCACTTACACACAGACTTTTTTCCATAAATACAGTACAGTACTGTAAATGTATTTTTCTTATGATTTTCTTAAAAACATTTTCTCTCCTCTTCTTTGCTTTAAGAATATAGTATATAATACATATAACATACAAAGTATGTGTTAATTGTTCATGTTATTGGTAAGGCTTCTGGTCAACAGTAATAAGTAAGTTTTGGGGATGCAAAGTTATATGCAGATTTTCAATCATGGGGGGGGCTGGTGCCCCTTAAGACCTTCATTGTTGAAGGGTCAACTGTACACACAGATCTCAAGGCGAAGGAGAATGGCTTGTTTAAGGGAAAGTCTTTATACAAAGAATGCAAAGAGAGGAATGGTTCCAAGGCAAAGCTGGAAAGAAAGGCAGAGGCCAGATCCTTTGTGGAATTTTAGGCCTTAAGAAGTTTCTGGTTAATGATGTGGTCAAGTTCACACAACTAGTAAGTGGAAAAAGTTAAGATTCCAAAATCAAGTCTTCTGGCTCCAAAGCCTGTGGTCTTTTCACAACTCTATTCTACAGAGGAGCAAAAAGACAAGAAGGAACACATTTTGTGTCATTCTGACTTTAATTCAATAAAAATAAAACTGGATTAGGAGCAGAAACCCTAACATTTATCTGGAAGATACTCCACAGTGGAGTGAAGTGTATTTTCAAGTGGAATGAGTCTCTCACATTCCTGCATGTTTCCTAAATATACTAAGGGTCCAAGCTCTGGAGGACTCTTTAGCCTATTTCTCAGAACTGATTTGCAACAAGTAAACAAACTTGGGGGGTGAGCTAACCTCTCCATGTGGGAAAAACAGCAGGCTTGCTTCTGCTTACTATAAAAGCAGTGGATTCCCCAAGCTAAGCATTCTTCTCCTCTCGTGCAACCCACTCTGGGGGCAGGCATCTATATGGAGTCTCTGCATTGCACCTCTGAGATGTGGAGGCATGGTGAATTGATGTTAACATGATGCTCCTGCTGTTTGCTGTGCTGTGAGTAATATAGTCCTTTGTCTCTGACTTACAAGTCTTGTGTCTTCTACCAGCATCTATGAACCAGCAGGAGGCTAACTTCTTAGATTGTCAATAGGCTAAGATCAAATTCCAGACCTAAAAGTTTACATCTAAACTACCAATGGCCCCTGGAAAACTTGGGGGAAAAAAGAAGGTGTAAGAGTGAGCAATCTTAAAATAGGTAAGAAGGAACAAATAGTGATTTTTAAATTAGCTTTTTGCATGGGTTGATATAAACTGCCCCTCCAATTCTTCACCCTCTGATTATAAAAAGAAGCCCTGACTTTTGGACTTAAGGCTCCAAACTGCCTTTTGGTGGTATTCTGCTTCCTTTCATGTTAAGCTCTAGAAAGCTAACTTCTCATGTGCTGGTTGGGAACTGTGGCAGGCGGCTTTAGCGTTGCTGTGATCACACACAGCGAAAGGAGGACTGGCTGATTTCAATCAGTTTCCCAGCTGGGGGATACCATGTGGAGGTCACTTTGGTGGTAATTTGTCAACTGTATGATGCAGAGGTGAGAAATATGTTAGCGTTTACTCTGGCTACTCTCTCCTCATTTTGTAATTCGACTTTTTGTGGGGAGGAGTAACGTGGCCAAAATCACCATGTGAGTGAATGGCAGAGTGGAACTCCACTGCTCTTTTCACCACTCTGCTTCCATTCCACTTCTTCAGAACTATCGTCAATTCATTGCAATTATGTGGTATTGACTTACCAAGCTCAAATCTGGTGGATAAACAAGAATTCAATTCATTTACGATTGTAGATATGTAACTGTCTAGAGTGGGATCACTTCCGTATCGGGGTAAGACTTTCCAGACTTAAGCTTACGTCAGAAATCAAAAAGTTGCCTGGTGAGCACAGAATTGGAACATATTTAAAATGTGTATTCTCTAGTGATACAACCATCAAACTAGAGTAGCCATATGGATTCCTCTTGATTTAGTGTATTACTATTTAGAGAGCTGGACTGGAGTTTGGAATTTGTTCACTTAGCTACTATTTCTTGACCACCTAACATGTGTCAGACACCTACCTTGTGTAGGCTCTGGACCGAAGAATACTAGCCTCTGGCCAGTGCTTTATAGAGACATATTTATTATCCAAATACTCTAGTAAATTAGCCATCTAAGTACCATCACTTCATCTCAAAGGAAATAATTTTTACTTTCAGGGGTTTTATAATATCTCTCTTGAATCTCATTATCAATCTGTACAGTAGATAGTAATTATCATACTTTACAAAGGAGGAGCCTGAGACTTAAAGGGGTGAAATAACATGTTTCAAGGGACATGATTAGCAAGTGGTAGGCCTAGGAAGACCCAAATCTACCTTATTCCAAGCACCTTCACTTTTCCCTATATCCTTTGACTCATAATTGTCTTAAAATTGGGTGTATTACCTTCTAGGCATAGCCATATTAAGGTCTTTCTTTTGTGACTCTATACTCCTATTTCCATGATTTGGGAATGGTTCTAATCTCATCTACAAATCAATTCTGCAAACAGTTATTGAAAATGAACTATGTACAAAGCTTACTATGTACAAAACACTGAGCCATTCTCTGGAAGATACAGAGATGAAAAAGACAAGATCCTTGTATTGGAGCTTACAATATACTTACACAAACACAAAACCTGGAATTAAGCTGACTAAAGATACATACAAAATGCTATGGGAACTTAGGGAAGAAAAAGTTAGCATTAAGGAAATTTGAGAAGGGTTTTGGCACAGGGAACTGAAATTTCAAGGGTAAGATTGGTAGAAGACACACACACACACACACACACACACACAACCCTCAAAAGTGAGGTAGCCTAGGGGTGGGGTGCTTTGCTGGCTCAGCCGGTAGAGCATGAGCCCCACATTTTCCTTACAAACAAACAAACAACAACAAGAACAGCAACAACAAGAGAGGTAGCCTGAAGGGCATCAACTACATTGTGGGGAACAGAATATACTGGTGGTATTGTCGCAGATGACACAAGAAAGATAGAAGTTGAGGTGTAGAGGGCTTGCATGTCAGCGAGAAAGTCTGGAACTGAATTCTGTGTGTAAGGAAGATAATGCATATGGCCTTTTACAGCTTTATCACTGGATCCTCACTGCTTTACGTGGTGTATGGAACTCGTTCTGTGCGAATAAACATGTTGAATGGAATTGAGGTGAACAGACTAGATATTGAATTATCAATTACGTTACTGTAATAATAGTTCAAGAAGAGGGCAGATGTAATCAACACTGTAGAAGTGAAGATGATTGTCCTTGACATCTGGGTTTGGACTTAATGGGAAGGGAAAGTGTTAAAGAAGGCTGACTTTGACTCTACTCCACAAGGAAGACAGGGATATTGGGAACAGGATACATATAGGCAGAAAAAAGATGGTTTAGGGAGAGTGGGAATAAGATTCTCAATTCTTTTTTGGATTATGTTGTGTTTGAAATGCTGGTAGGATCTCTAGTAAAAGAATTTTTTTTTTAAGTTTATCTATTTTTAAGAGAGAGAGAGAGGTGCACACAGAGTGTGAGCAGGGGAGGGACAGAGAGAGAGGGAGACACAGCAGAATCCCAAACAGGCTCCAGGCTCTGAGCTGTCAGCACAGAGCCTGACATGGGGCTCAAACCCACAAGCTGTGAGATCATGATCTGAGCCGAAGTTGGATACGTAACCGACGGAGCCACCCAGGCACCTCTAGTAAAAGAATTTTTAAGTCTACAGCATTCATGGGCCCTCTTTGAGGGGGTACCAAGTTCATACACCTCACTTTCGCCATAGTTTATACAGATTTGTACCGATTTCAGTTTGGTATTTTCCTTACAATTCTGGAGAAGTATCTTATTTTAGTTAGTACCCTATGCAAGAGCTACTTTAAGCAGAAAGAGAAGGGAAAAGTACATAAAACAAGTTAAGTAGCTGGAGGTAAAGTAATCTTCGGATTTCATGCTTTAAGCTGGGCAAATTGTACCCTTCATTAGCTCCGGTATCAGGGACAAATATATGTTAAAGAACAGATCCTGTTTAGATATCAGGTGGTAACTGAAAAATATGCACGTACAAAAACCACTCATAACTGAAAAAGTAGTAAGTCCATGTGACCAGAGGTGACGTGGCATTTTATTGACTACTCTTCTGACGGAGGCTTTTATTTGGTAGAATCTTTATAAGTTGTTTTTCGAGTCCTGCTGGTAATCTGAATTATAAGGGATTCATTTATTCCTTTCCACGTGCTATTTTGAGCTATATATAATTGGGAGCAGACACACTCAGTTTATCAGTCCAGAACATGATGGTCTCCTTCTCTTTCTTTCCCCAAACTTCACCGCTAACTTCCTGACTCTACCATCCCACACGGGCTGGAGCTGAATGGGTCCCGCCAGGAGTGGCGCTTCCCCCCACCCCCACCTGGCAGGCACGTGCCCCAGGGACGGTTGGAGCGCGCAGCAACGGTCCCTTTTGTCCGGTAGGCGGGCGCCAGAGCGGTCTGGCTGGCGCGGGAGGTGGGGCGCGAGCCAGGGCGGGCTGGCACGACAGACAGGTGGGGGCGCAAACCCAGCGGAATACACCGCGGCCCGAGGGGCTTGAGAACCGGCAGTTGGAGCTGAGGATGGGGAAGCTCTCCGGTTTGCAATTGAATACAGTGAAGTAGAAAAAGCAAGGTGCAAAACGATAAGTATAGTAAGATCACGTTTACGTAGGAAGATGCACAGCGTCAGACTATGAGTACACACTTACGTATGTAAATGCATTGTAAAAGGTCTGATGCGGTTCTGGGGAAAGGAGTAAGCTGGGAGGGCAGACCAGGGGAGCTGACTTTGTGCATTGTGTATTTGAGATTCTTAACATTATTATTTGGAAAGAAAATGTAATTATGTAATTGAAAAAAATCTGCACTTGGCAAGTTTGTTTATCCTCTTGGCTTCCCATCGGTAGAGACCTGTTCAGACTTTCAGACAGCAGGCCAGATAGGAGTCAAGAAAAGCGCCTCCCCTTTCTTCCTTCTCACTGCTTCACCTCTTGTCCCCCTTCACCTGACATCCTTGGAATTGGCCTTGGCTTTTGTGGAAAAGTCTTCCACACACCCTTATCCTTATCACAGATCTGCCTGCAAAACCCTCTTGAAAGGAGAAAACACTCTGAAGATAGTAAATAACCCAAGGCACATATATGTATGAATTAGACATTATTCCTAAACTGTATTTGATAAAAATTAAGATAAAATGTTTACAGGATATTTCAATTTTCTCTTAAACAGTTAGTGCCATAATATCCAATGAATATGCCCACATATTACTTCCCTTAAGTTTTATTTTGAAATAATTTTTGACTTGGAAAAATGTTACAAAAATGGTACAAATAATTCCATTATATCCTTCACCCAACTTCCCCAGATGTTAGCATTTAACACAACTATAACACAATGAGTATAAGTAGGAAATTAGCATTACTACTACTTTGTTCACTAATCTACAGATATTATTCAAATTTCTATAATTATCCAACAGATGTCCCTCCCCTCTCCCCCACCAGTCCAGGATTCAATCCCAGATCTCACAATGCATTTAACTGTTATGCTTTACATAGATACTTCTGATCTGTGATAGTTTCTCAGTTTTTCTTTTCATGACTATACTTTTGAAGAATACTACTGGACAATTATTTTGTGAATGTCCTTTAATTTGGTTTCTTTAGGATTTTCTCATTATTAATTCATTTTTGGGCAAAAATATTAAATAAGTTATGTTGTGCCCTTTCTAGTGCATCATATCAGGAGGCACAAGATGTCAACGTGTCATTAACGGTGAGGTTAATTTATTTCTTCGTTAAGGTGGTGGCTTCCAGGTTTGTCCAATGAAAAGTTGTGATTTTTCTTTTTGCATGGGGTCATAAGAGGCAGACACCCTCATCATATGTACACCAGTATTACCATCCATGATCCTTGACTTCAACAGTTAGTACTGAGGTGTTTGCCATGGTGACTTTTCTACTTTCATCATTCCTGTTAAATTTCAATATGGATATTTAAATGCACAATAACTTTTTAAAAGAAAATACTTTTACTTCTCTGCTTTAACCTAGGGGGAAAAGACATTTGGAGGCTGTGCAATATGCTGTGGAATTAGTGACTAAAATGGAATTTATAAATGCATTACAGATAGCTGAATTTTAAAAGAATAATTCACTATTCTTAATACTTGTAAGGATGTGGATTCTAAAATCACAGTTTACATGGATTTACAAGCTCATTAATTGAACTGGACTGACTACTCCCATGTTTGTCCCCATCGCTGACTCTTTTCAGTATCTGTTATCTATGAATCCTTTCCCTGGTAAATGATACATGTAAAATGGTACTTAAAAATAGAACAAAAAGTCTTCCATTTTATTTCCAATATGTTGCTAATTTTAGCTGGCATTTGCAAAACTAATCTTTAACAATACATTTGAGTCTCAGCCAATATTTCACTTTATTTAGCCTCTGTATTTGCTGAAAATATTTACTGGAAGTCGATGCGCTGCAAGGAAGGTAAAATTCTTGTGGGTGAAACTTAGATATTTCAATCCATTTGGCTATGGAGCATTTAGATAAACCTCATTTGACTAAGTTATCCTATGCAGCATTTTCCCTAGCCTTTATTACTGTAGATGGAAAACTGGTCCAAGATTGGGTCTCAGCCTTGATGTCAATTTTTCTTGCTTTCAGTAAGAAGAAAAACAGGAGAGTAAGTTCAGGATTTTTGTTGTTGTTGTTTATAAATCACTGACCCTTTTGAGTATCTGATATCTATGGATCCTTTCCCTGGTAAAATGCACAAACCTGCATGTTGCATGAGAGCATAAGCAGTCCAATGTCAAATGGGGGGAGGTTGGGAGGAGGTTATGGGGAGGGAAAGCTGGCTGCCAAGCTGTCAGAAGTTTCCCAGACACGGTTTCCCCTCCTGCCATATGGCACAGCCAGCCTCTCTTGGCAGCTCAGGTGGGGCTGCTAAGGCTGCATAGCCCATCTGGCCCCTTGTCATTTCCATCTAACCCCCTGACCTAACCCCCAACAACATCCTCTCCTCCAACTAAGCCTCCAGTCTGCTCAGCTTTCTTGCTGGCTCTTCACTCCTCACGAGGTCGCTCCCTGTCACCAGCTTTCACCAACTCTTTCACCTCTTGTTTGGGAAGATAGCGCAGAAGCTCAAGTGAGAGAACCTGACCACTTCCAAATGGCTACAGCAGAGAAGCACTTATTGAATGCATATGTAAATGCTTCCCCTTCTCATCAGTACAGAACCCTTAGCCACGTTCTCTCCTGCCTATTTGACAATGGAGCAAGAGCTGATGAACACGTTGGGGGAATACGTCCTAGTATCTATGGTTTACACAAACATTGACCGTTACCAACGGAGAGAAAGTCCCGTTATAACGAAACTCCCCTCCCCCACCCCCAACTGAAAATGGAAAGAACGTGAACTCACAGAACCCGCTTCTTCGCCCGCCAACCCCTTCATCTCCTGCTGGTGTGATAGCCCTCGGCGCCGGGCCCAGCGCAGGCCCGCCAAGGCTCGCGGCAAAGCTTGGCGCTCCAGTGCGCGCCTCCGCGGACAAAGAGCAAGCGGTGGCAAGGCTGGGCGGCGAGGTGGAGGCGCGCAGAGGAGCGCGCCGGGGGAATCCCTCCCGAACTCTGACGTCACCAAAGCGCTGGCCAATGAGAAGAGGGAGAGGGGGATTCCCGCTCCAGCTGCCGCCCAGCCGGCTTTTTAAACAGTACCCTGGGGAATACTCTCTAGGCGCAGTGGGAGGAATTGGGAAATGGAGGTTAAGAGTGAAAAATGATGGTCCTGGGGGTGAGACTAGAGGTTTGACGATTAGGCGTCAAGACTGGCTTAGACTGGGTGGAAAACCAGAGCCGATCGAGGTGAGGCCAAACACCAGGTAGGGCAAAGTCCTCCGGAGATGGAGTGGAAACTGGAGCGCACCGCCCAGCGGAGGGTCCGGACAGAAGAAGAGATGTTGTGGGTGAGTAACGTCCTTTTGTTTCCCAGCCCCAAATCCCTAAAGGGGCTTCTTGTCGACGGCACTGTTTGTAACATCTCCTGAGGATCAAGAGGTCGTACAAACTCTAAACCCCGATTCTTCATTTTGCAATGTGTAATCTAGTTGTGTTCTAGAGGTGTCTGGTTGCTAGAGAAAATGAGTAAACGTGGTTGGACGAGTTGAGGATCTAGAAACATTCCACACCTAACATTATGATTTTTAAAAATAGTTTTTCTCTCCATATGTGATCTATATTTTCTAAGGAGAACGTCATGCGGGTGCTCGCCAACGACATGAAGCAAAAGAGAAGTCAAGGTTCTCCCAAGGTAAGCGTCTAGTGCTTGCTGTAGTTCTCTTAATTCTGATTTTGAACAAACTAATTCTTCCTAAAGAAGATACTTGTTGGAAGTATGGCCTGGTCTGAGAATATGAAAATTTAAAAAATCAGCCTCCTAAAGTATCACTAACTACAGAGTCTAATTATACACCCTCCCCACCGTCCATATTTCTATAAGAAACTGAAACTCCCTGACAATAATAATCATCTGTATATCAATGGCGCTTTTCTAGTTTTTGGTTCAACAGAAAAGGATGAATTTTAGATGTAGGCAGCTCATTGCTAGCTGGCTGTTATAATTTAATTTTAACAGTTGCCAGTTGTACTTTCCTGTGTTGCATTTAAAAGCTTGCCCCCGAAAGAAATGGAAATGGTGCCATCTTGTGGACAACTAGGAGAAGTGGCCTAATCCAAGGTCGGACCTTAGATTAAAATTGATCAATGTATTACTTTTGCTCCTTGAAAGTCTGAAGCCAACGCCTGTAGCTTCTCTCTTAATCAGTGTAAGAATAAAACAAATATAAATGAGTTTTTCTTATTTTTACTACATCAACAGTCCTCATATGCTTTAAATCTCTCATAATCACCATTCACCTTCTCTCTACATGAAATTGTTCTTATTCTTTTAAACTTTACTCATAGTTTCTAGTTTCAAACCCATTAACATTTTTACAGAATTTTTCTTAATCTTTGTTAGATTTTGCAATATTTAAGTGGTGACCCAATAAATCAAACACATAACAGCCCTTTCAGAACGCAGTGGCTAATGTTATTTATAACGGGAGAAAAAATAATGACAACTGAAGTCCCTAAATACTTTAATATTGATTTTTCCTTCCAAAATAGCTACAGTTTTGTTTTATGCCCGAATTATGTATTGCCATGACTCCTAAATACTTTGCTGCCTAATACAGACAACTGGTCTTTTGGTCAGTAAAGAGAAATAATTGGAAAAGCTACAGTTAAATATAACTGTTAATTCACTTGTACTGCAAAGCTGTATTTTGGTATGCAAGCATTTACTTTGGAATAGCCAAGTGCAAGGGTTCTGAAAGATTTTCTTTTTAAATTTTTGATGAGATTTAAAAATATTGTCTTTCTTTTTATAATAGTTTTGGAGTAACAAGTTTTGTTTATAAGTTTTCTTTTATGTGACTGTTAAGATTACAGTTTTGCTACTGTGTTGCATATTGCATATAGTAGCTTCAGTGACTTTGTGGGCCATGAAAAGCAGCAGTGACCTGAGTCAGGTAGGCAGTGTATTGTTAGCTGGCTGCATTGGGTCAATTTGGCAGCCACAACTACCCTGCCACTTGCTTCTGGATAAATTCTTCTTGTTAACAAGCTGCACTGGTTTCCTGTGTGTGATGGGTTGGCAGTGTATTGTTAGCTGGTTGAATATGTAAATGACATCAGCTAACATGCAACTGCTATCCTATTGCATATACAATGAACATCAGAGTATAATTAATTCTGTAATTAGTGTGTGTGTTTGGTGCATGTGTATACTTTTTGGTATGATTATTATATTATAATAGAATTATAATACTATAGGCAAGGTTATAAATGGTGAAGAAACCAATACAATTCTTTTTTTAAATTTTTAAAATTTTTATTTATTTTTGAGAGAGAGACAGAGTGCGAGCACAGGAGGGACACAGAGAGAGAGGGAGACACAGAATCCGAATCAGGCTCTAGACTCTGAGCTGTCAGCACAGAACCTGACACAGGGCTCAAACTCATCAACCGTGAGATCATGACCTGAGCTGATGTCAGATGCTCAACTGACTGAGCCACCCAGGTACCCCCAATATAATTAATTCTTAAAAATTTTTTTCCAGGTAATATTTTTGGAGTCCTGGGTACATAGTTTGAAAGTATTTGTAAAATTACATTTTTTAATACTTATTTTAATATAAAATTTAGACTACAATGACAATTTGAAATGTAAAATTGTATTGTCTCTAGATAATCAGTTTTGTTAATATGCCATTAGAGCAGGTTTCTATAACCATGTGTATGTACCAACTGAAGGGAGAATTGAGGTAACTTTGAAGATGAGTCAATCAACTCAAACATTTTCACTTGAAATATCAAGAAAAGTAGAAATTTTGGGGTGGGGTTGAGGGATGCAGTTGAATTGTTTGCAAGATTTGTCTGAGTTTTTCACTTCATTTTCTGTAAAATCACAGACTCATGAAATATTTGGACTAGAACATGAGATTTAACTTGTGAAGTGGGAAGAACTAACTGTACCATATGCTTTTAAATATTTTCTGATTCCTTTGGAGGCCATTTTGGCCCATGCCACAGTGTCAGGTACTTGATGGGTCCCAGATATACAGTGACATCCGTGTCCTCATGTGGGCATTTGCATGCAGCAAGTTCATGAAGCAGACTTTAAGTAGTCTCGTCAATTAGTTATATTCTAAGTGAGATGTGAGAAATATATTACAGTCTACTGTAATGAATTACAAATTACTGATTTAACAATTTTTATTCTTACCTTATTTAAGTTTAAACATTGAAACCATGGGAGATTGATACCTATAATTTGATTCTTTAGGCATTTTGCTACTTTCATATCCTCTTTTCCTTGTTGCCCATTCCATTTTCAGCATTTTTTGTGTTTAAGGATCCCTTCCATGTAAATATCGTTTTCACCTTTTTTCTTAAAAGATTAAATTTCAACATGTTATTTTTTATGGAAAGTCACTGACTTGTTGATAAAAATAAAACCTACTAAGTTTAGAAGGCTTGGCCTTTGTGTTTTAATTTTTTTAAACTAAAGAATGAGACATAAAATGCAAACATTTATACTCAATAAACAATACCTATTTAAAGCTGTTCTTCACTTCCATATTTGTGACATGATGAGTAAGGTGAGAATGGAATGCGTTAAAGATAAATTAAGGAGATCAGTGGGTAAGGAGGAGAATGAATACATACATTCAAATGAAGAATGTTTCCATAGGAGTCAGAAGGAAAGACAGTGATTCACACTTGGGACATCAAAGCTACTCTATTCCTTTCCTCTAAATAGAGAATGCTTCACTCTGCAAGGTATGACCTTGCCAGTTCAGTGAGAGGAAGGAAGAGAAGAGTGGAGAGGAGTGGAAGTAGGTTAGTTTCTAGGCGTGACAGTTAGAATTTTATTATCCCATGGGAAAGATGTAATCAAGGGGAGAAATACACATAGACAAAGTGTTTACATTATAGCCACATCCAAACATTTTTCCCCCCCAAAGAAACACCATGAATGAATGTAATATTTTGTACAGGAACCACTCAAGACTTTTTAGTTTCTGCAAGGTAGTCTTAAAAGAGACTTAATGTGTTGAAAAGATAGATTGTCTACCTGCAGACAATCCAGTGAAATCATTAGATTTAACTGTGATTATATAGAATGTTGTTAGCAGCTTTTCCTGTTTCAGTGACTGTATTTCCACATTTTCATATAAGCTACCAAAACAGTGTATTTATAATAAAAATAATTAATAGATTTATCTCTTTGGAGATCCTTATGATAACTGAATCAAGTATGATTTTTAAAAGTTTTTGTGTTCTGGAGCCGACATAAAGTGGTTTGTGCGAACTGAGTGTTACGTTTTCAGAAATCTGGCATGCCAGTTATTAAACGATTGGTAGATGAAAGCTGGCCATTGTGGGAGTATTTATACCATGGAAATTGACAAATGCTGCAAATTGGGACCCATCCTCCAGAGAGATGGTTGTGATTTCCCAGCCACCACTGTGTGCAGGTTATATATACGACAATCACTAGGAATTATATTTAGGCACATATACACATTATGAAGATTATGCTAATTATTAAGCATTTTCAAAAATGAAGTATGACTTTCATGGTATATTTCAGGCAAATTCCTATTTATTCCAATCTCCAACACTACGGCTGTGTCTGCCATGAGATGAAGCTCAGGAGTGAGAAGGAAATACTCCTTTCCACCTTCCAACTAAACCAAAACAAACTTCAAGCCAACAAACTACTGACCACAATAAATGAATTTGATTTTGTCCCTTTGTCCATGAATACCTTTTTATATGATGCCAGCTATTTTTCTGTTATTTTCCTCAATTTAGACAGTAGCATATCCAAAGCGTTTGGATGCCAAGACAGGGTAGATATGCTCAATTCAAGAAAGATGCATTTTTTTCTCTTTATGTATAGGTACCTGTGGAATTCATGTAAGACACTGGAGTTATGGGTTGAGCAGCACATCAGCAAATGGCTCCACCCCCTCTTTAGCACACAGAGCCTAATTGTTACAGAACCCTGAATGGACACCTACATGCCACACTTTCAAATCCCTACCTGCCTTCCCCGCATACCCAAAGGGGAAGGGGAGAGAATCAAGTGCTGACTATAGTGGAGACTGTAGGTTGAATAAAGAACCCAAGACTGGAGATATATAAGTAAAAGCCCCCTTTATATGGCTTTGGAGAGAACTAGGGACTTTGGGCAGCGTGACATCTGTACAGCGTTCACCGGGACAGTCCTGGTCATTACCCACTACAGCAGCAGTCCTGTGGCACTTGTTGTAAGTGGGGTGTATGGCAAGAATGCTCTGGGAACAACAGTTGGAGAGTTTGCCCTTAACAAAATTTTGCTTGGAGTCTCAGAATTCAATCTGCTCCTATGCTCTTGGGGCAAAACTGCAAAGGACAGATAGTCTTGTTTGGTGGCCTTTATTTCTTCAAAAACAATTCAGATTAGTACTGATTCCAGTCTTGCTCACTTAAGACACCTTAAGGAAATATTTTAGGTTTCTCCAAGGACTTTAAACACTTGCACAAAACTATATGCTGAGGTGGCATTACTGATTTCACCATAAAAAACATCTTTACTTTCATTAATCAGGACAGAATTTGGGGGCCAACTCATAGCTATTTAGATTGGGTCTTCCTTCTTGGCCAAATTTTACATGACTGCCTTTTTACTTTTTTTTTCTTTAGCCCTAGTCTTCCTATTCATTTCATGAAATGAATATACATGTCGTGGGGCAATAATTAGCCTTCATCAACTTGGCAGGTTGCTTTTTCAGCCAATAATGAGAAGATGGACAGAACATAGAAGTTATGACTCTGGGAGAAGAAGCATGTTGTGACTCTATTAAGAGTTCAGTGATTGCTGATGCTTAATACTGGCGTGATTACAGTCCCTCCCTTTTTATATTCAGACCTTTGACTATTTAGAGTTGATTTGATTTCAGCCATCAGAATGATATAGCACTGAATTCTTTCCAAATGGCTAATGTAATATGAATTAGCAACCAATATTAATATATAAAGAATTGAGCTAAGTAATCCTACACTCATAGCCATTTTCTTACACTTGGGATTTTTACTCAGCAATTAATATTCTATTTATAAAATTTGGGTTGCTTCTGGAAAATGATAGAGAAATATTGAAAGTGATGATGTCATTTTCAAATGTTAGGACAGTGTCATTTAAAATGACTTTTCAGGCAGATCTAGTAAAACATACTATGAACATGTACTTAAAAAAAACTAACTAAAAAAAATCCTGTATCTGAAACAAAACTACATAGGAATAGTAACTCTATGTATTTAACATTTCTCAATGTTTATTTTGTATTTTATTACATAAAAATAGCCATTTACAGTTAGTTAATCCAGAAAATTCAGTCACACACAGTATCTTGAATTCAAACAGTGGTCTAGGGGGTTGGCATTTCCATCAAGTACAATCCTGGAAAATGTCAAGTCGAACAACAGGATATTGAAGCACATTGATGACTCTGTATTCTGAATTATTTAGTGTGATCAGATGAAATATTTAGTATATTTCATTTTGATTCTTGAGCTACTCTTTATTTTTGTTTTGGGTAACATCTCTGTCCTGGGGACATTCATTACCACTCACTGGCAAGGTATCCTAAAAACAAACAAAAAAACCCATCCTTCAGTGTCATATTTAATTGTCGGACTATCTAAAATGAGACCAAGCCCCCTGTGGAGACATTTCTATATTCTGACTACTGCATTTGAATGACTCACTGGCATTTTCATAGGTCCTCTTTCTTTTTTATGATCATTTGTCTAATCAGAGCTGCTATCTCAGGCCTGATGACTTCGATGGGTTCCTCCGGCCTCCAAGTCTTCACAACTTGACCCTCTGGGTTGACCAGATACTTCCAAAAATTCCACCTTGGTTCTTTCTTAGAAGAATCTAAAATACCAGAATATATTATCATAAGCATAATTTTATTCTTTGTCAATATTTTCATTTCTATTAGTATCTATGTAAGTTATAACTTTAGAATCAAGTTCTAAGTCATAATGTCAAAAGCAAAACAAAATGAAAAATAAAACACCCAAACAAGGTAAAACTCAAGCCTGAGTAACTGTATTTCTGTATATTTGGTGACTTCACTGATGATCCTACTGATCTGGAATCATGAAACAAAGTAGTTTATTTCATATTTGTTGATCTAAACCACCAAAAATTGGGGTGCCTGGGTGACTCAGTTGGTTAAGTGTCTGACTTCAGCTCAGGTCATGCATGATCTCACAGTTTGTGATTTTGAGTCCCTCATCATGATCTCACAGTTTGTGATTTTGGGTCCCTCATCAGACTCTGTGCTGACAGCTCAGAGCCTGGAGCCTGCTTCACATTCTGTGTCTCCCTCCCTCTGCCCCTCCCCCGCTTGTGTTTTCTCTCACTTTCTCTCTCTCAAAAATACTAAACATTTAAAAAACTAAAAAAAAAAACTTACCTTGTCACTAGCTCAAAACTTTCAGTTTCTTAACATTTTTAAAGATAAAATGATGTTCTAATGGTCCTTGGTAAAAGCATGTATGGAATTCTTTTCATATTAAATGTATCTATGGTTTTAATATTGTTACATGTTATATAGAGGAAAATGGAAAGGAATTCTAAAACATTATTATTTTTAAGTTTTTAATTCTAGTTAACATAGTATTAAATCATATTGAGAAATTATGTGATTCTTTTGATACATCTTAATGTATGTAAGAAATGTAATGTTTTCTCGATTTACATTATCTGGAATTGATGTGCATTATTGACTAACATTAGAAAAAAATATAAACTAGTTAAATACATCTAGTGTCTACTATGTGCCCAGTAACGTATGCTTATTGTTTTAAATGGACCCATTCATTGAATCTTTACAGCAAACCTGTGAGGTGGGTAGTATCATTAACTCCATTTTGCAAAAGAGGAAAATGGAGTCTTAGACTCAAGGTCTTGTGGCTAATGAGCGGTAGAGCCAAGATTGATATCTAGACTTCCTACTCCTATACTTCTACTCCTACTTCCTACTCCAAGCAGATTTTAGGAGGAAGATGACAAATTCCTTTTTGTACAGGAGGGGATTTAGGTATATGTGGAACATCCTATCAGAGGCAGCAGCTGAATATATGGCTTTAGGGCTTAGGAGAGAGAGCTCACTCAGGGAAAGGGGATAGAATAAGAAGAGCTCCAGTGGCAGAATCCTGAGAATTAGCACAGTTAAGGGTGGATGAAAAAGAGGAACCTGAAGACAGAGAAGAAAGAGAGGGGCCAAAGGAGCAGTCACAGGTACCTGCTAGGTTCAAGAGATTCATGGAGCAAGAAGCCAGACACAGTCATCTAAGAAGGTAATTGAGATGGGGAAGCAGAGATAACAAGTGTTAACTATTCTTTCAGAAATAGTGATGAAGTAGGTAGAAGGAACCCACTGTCTAGAGTTTTGAAGGTGTGGAATACTTTGTTTTGGGCTGGGAAAAAGAAGCAGTGAGGGAGCATAGGTTAAAACTAAGAAATACAAATAAAAAATAGCCTGATAACTTATATGTGTTTTACTTGGTGTACTGTGCCAAGCAGTTAAATTTATTTCATTATTCGAGAAAAATATTTTTGACTAGAACAGACATCAAGGACTCAGTATGAGTGAGCATCATATTATTACATGAAAGCCGTCTTAAAATCATTTTGCAAAACTGCCATTTTCTTTAATGGCAAATGTGTCTCTAAAGATAATGCCTGCCAGGGCAGAGCTCTCTCTACCTGATGTAAACATCTTTGTGTGAATTAGGAAAAGACACCCTTTCAGGTGGTGCAGTCCCTCAGCACATGCCTTGCTACGTCTGAGCTTCAGCCAGCACTGGCCTCCCCACCCAGATGCCCTGTTTACTGAAACCTGCACACATGCGCATTGTGACCACATGTGGTCCATTTGGGCTAGTTTTAAAAAACTAATTTTCATTTGGCTATGATCTCATAGTCTTTGTCTCTGGAGCTTCACCTAACTTCACTGAAACCTTAAATCACTTACTTTTTCAATTATACAAGGGAAGGTTAATTTTATTTATGTTTAAACAATTTTTAATGTTTATTTATTTTTGAGACAGAGAGAGAGAGACAGAATGTGAGCAGGGAAGGGGCAGAGAGAGAGGGAGACACAGGAATCCAAAACAGGCTCAAGGCTCTGAGCTGTCAGTACAGAGCCCGATGCCGGGCTCAAACTCACAAACTGAGAGATCATGACCTGAGCCAAAGTCGGACACCCAACTGACTGAGCCATCCAGGTGCCCCATATAATGTTTTAAAAAAATTCTGATTTCACACTTAAATTTTAAAGAACATCATTAGCTGGCTTAGACTGGAAGCTTGATTGCCTGAGATCATCGTTTTAGCAAAACTCAAATTATCTACAGTGAAAACAGGGACTGAGGATATCATCTGCGTAGGTCAGATGAGAGGACATTAGCTGAATGTCTTTATTTTTTTATTTACTATTATTAAATTAAAAAAAATCTTTATTCATTTTTGAGAGACAGAGCATGAGTGGGAGAGGGGCAGAGAGAGGGAGACACAGAATCCAAAGCAGGCTCCAGGCTCTGGACTGTCAGCAGAAAGCCTGAACTGAAGTTGGATGCTTAACCTACTGAGCCACCCAGGAGTCCCTGAATGTTGTTTAGAATAGTGTTAGGCACAGTGTAAGAAGTGTATAAATACTTTACTTCTACTATTAACACACTAATCCTCCAAATAATCTTAGGAAGTAGGTACTATTGATAATCTTATTTTACTAATGAGGAAGAAGGCACAGAGAAGTTAAGTCATGTAGCTGAAGCCACACAGCAAAACTAACAGAGTAGGGGCTTGAATCCAAGTAGGCTATGGCTAAAACCTATGCCCTTAGTCACTATACCTCCCTACCTTTATGCTAACTGACCCTGGAAAATCTTTAAACAGATTTCTGTAGCTACGCTAATTTTAGAGACAACATAATGCTACTGTCCTCCAAAAAAATTTCTTATATTCTGTTTTGAATTTTAGCAAAAATGGAGATATTATTCATCCTTGAAGATACTATCTCAGACCAGGCATCATAAAGTTAATCACAACGATATGACGAATAATGCCCAGCAATATTCATGAGACACGGAGAGCTTTCGTAATGGGGACGGACATTTCCCCAAGTGCCAGTTAAGTAAGAGGAATTAAGGTATTTTGTGAAGATAGCTATGCCCACATTTCAGGTGAATTCTTCAGGAAAGGGATCATAGGAATAAAATAGACTGGAACCGACTTATTTTGCCATTCAAGAAGTTAAAACATAGATTTCAGACAAGCGTAACTTCTAGAAAGTTACCAAGGAAGAGATTCTGGCTCTTTGATGGTTTTACCAAACTTTCCCACTTAAAAGATTGCAAATGAAATAGAAGAGTACAGTCCTGGTACATTTGTCTTAAAAAGGAAAAGCAATTGAAAACATTAAATTGGTGAGGCAAAATAGGTATTTACCAACAAGAAATCTGAATGCAGGTTCTGCTTCAGATCCTAGAATCTTAATCTTGTGGAAGATGGGGAACGTCACACCGTAGTTATTTCTTGCAAAAGATACGACTTCCTTGCTCGGGCGGGGCTCTGATTCTCCAAACTGATTGCACGGAAAAGCCAAGACGCTGAAGTGGAATGGTCCAAACTCTTTGTGCAGTTCCTGCAGTGCTAAGTAATTTCTGTCTGTGAGTTGGCAGTCACTAGCCACGTTTACAACTAGTGCAACCTCCCGGAAAAAGAAAAAAAATCCAACCGGAAAGTGAAGCAAATAAAAAGATTTGACAAAAATCCTGCAAGAAGTTAAAATCCTAAACCATTTTGAAGCTGATGATTATCTCATATTTTTAGACCTACCCAATTTTGTTGAAAATCATAACCTGAATGCACGAGTTAAGACTCTGAAAGATCACTACCATTAAAAAAGCGTCAGGAACAATGGTTTAAGATAAAAGATAATATGATCTTTGATAAGAGTGCTTTTTAATGTTGCTAGTTTATGGAATTAGCATTTTTTAATGTCTCCGTATTCACATTACTAATTATAAAAATTTCCTAAACAACTTAAAGTATTAATTCAGCATGGCTTTGGAAACAGGATAATCAGAGTTTATCAATTAGAAGTACTGTATGTACACACGAGAACTCTGGTGGTCACAGTGATAGACTGATTACATTACTTTGAAGACTAAATTCTAACTTAGGACCCTTTAGCAATGAAAAATTGATTCCATTAAAATAGAGAAATGAACAAGCAGTAGGAAAAAACAAAACCAAACCAGAAGATGCAACTTACTTTGCCTTTAAACTTTTCCAGAGAAACGGTTCTTCCTTTTGCATCTTTCACTTCAAAGGTATAAAAGCTGTTGATTTTAGGTTTTAGGAATTTTAGTTGTAGAAGAAATAGCATTACTGTGCATAGAACCATAGACAGTAAAACTGCAAATGCCTTTGCTTTCGGCCCCGAACATCTTAAAGGGTAAGCTGTAAGAGGCTCCATTTTGGATGATTCTAGAGGGGAAGTCTCAGCAGGCTGGAATTCAAGGAGGAGCTGAAACTTGAAACCGGCTCAGTTTAACGGAAAACCAGGAAGGACAAATGAGCTCCTTTCACTGCTAAGGATTAGAAAGACCCTTCTCAGAGGGGAACGAAATGAGACTCCTGGATAAAACAGAGTGCTAAAGGACTTCAATGTGTTTGTATGATGCCTATTGCAATCTTCACTAGGAAAATGAGGACTGTTGTAAGAGCTCTTTAACATTCTCCGGCAAAATTTTTCACCAGAAGATGGTGCCCTTGTAGGGTGAAAGCTGGGAAGTGAGTGCTCCCAGTAACTGGGTGAATGTAGAGGAGTGGGTTAAATATCACCCACCCAGGAATAGTTCAGAGTGTAGATTTAATGTGCTCTATTACCATGATGTATAGTCTGAAAGAGTTTAATATTATATATATGAACTAAACTTGCTACATGAGTTCAAGAAATTTACAGTGGAAAGGGCAGAGAAATAATCGAACTGGCTACTTACTCTGACCTCATCTAATTAAAGCAATGCCCGGTGAATATAATAAAAATAGATAGATTAGACACAATGAAGGCTTTAAAAAACCTTTCTCTATCATAAAGCCAACTATAGTCCAGTGTTTTTCAAATTTTTGATCATGACTCCCAGTAGGTAATGCACTTTCTAATTTAACTCAGACACATGTAACTGAGAAGTTTAATTAACCAATCCTTCCCCTTTGAACTTTGATACGCCTACGGCAGTTTTAAAACAGCCTGGCTCTGACCTATGACAATGAAGGATTTCATGGTTCACCAATGGTCTGCAACCCGTAGATGGAAAAATACCGAACTTTATAATAAATGTATAATATATAATAAATATAATAAATTGTTAATTTAACAATTACATAAGGCAATTCTACCAAGAAGGTAAAAACGAACAAGGAAACCCTCCAAACCCACCTTTACTTGGGTGCATCATCTAGTTGCTTCTTTTTTTACCATCACTTTTCCTGTGGCTGTTGCCTCTTACAGGAGGCCTAACTTTACTGTTGAAAATTATAGGGTAGGTGTGGACAGGAAGTGGAGGTAGGTGTGTATCCTGAAATCCATGGTTCCTTTAGTCACCATGATTCTTCCCCAAGACACACAGCAAATTTCAAATTAAGGTGCCACATTCTACTTGGGCCTGACTCTTGGTGTCTCTCAGGAGGCTGGTAGCTCTCTGCCTCCGGGCCCTGCTTCTGTGGTGTATGTTCTTGGGGGTCAGTGGAGCCGAACCTATAGCTTATGCTATGTAAAACCTGTTAGAGACTGATAAACCACTTTGCTCCCACTCTCGCGGCCTGATAAGAAAGGATACAGTAGAAAGTATTCTCTTGTAAACCGAATTCCCAATAAAGAACCAAAAAGTACACAAAACATGTTGTATCACCTCTTCACTATGGTAATTTTACTTTGGTGCTCTCTGGCTGAGTTACTGAGAAAGTCAAACTTCATATGACACCTGGACTTCAATTCTCTGACCTTGCTACTCCAAGGTCCTTGGGCTTAAAAGCACTGCCATCACCTGGTGGTGTTAGAGATCCAGTTGTTCAAGCCCCACCTCAGACTTCCTGAACCAGAATTGGCTTCCTGACTCAAGTGTACATTTAAGTTTGAGAAAATTTAGACCTCAATCTTTTTTTGTTTTGTTTTCAGGGTAACAAGTTTCTTTGGTTTCCGTATGGCTTTCATAGCAGACGTGTTCATGTCTATATGTCTGCACTAGGTATTTTGACTAACTCCTCAGGCTGTTGAAGGAAATGGCTCAGAAACTTGAGTTTTAACAGTTAATTAAAAAAAAAGTGAATTCATAGAACACCTCCTGTAATTTGAGCCATGTACGCCCATCCCATGATAACTGTGCTTTGAGGGAGATGACAGAAGGTTACCTTGGAGGAGGATGCTAACTGACTATACCCCGGGCAGGGCCCTATAGGGTGACGCTACTTTGATAAAACCATTATAATAGTTTCTAGTTCACTGTTTTGTAAGAACTCCCATCAAGTGATCTAGAGCTTGGTCTTTGAGAATATCAAAATTATGCTCTATAAATTTATAAGAGATTCGGTACAAGCCAGCTTGAAACACAAACGCTTGTACAGGCCTAATATTTCATGTTGGTTTGTCCCAAAATTTCACTCTGTATGAAAAGTACTTTGAAAATGTAAATGAATCCCTTGTCAAGGCCAAAATCAAAGCCAGTTTGTTAATTTTATGATTCTTAAGGGTTTTTTTTTTTAAAGTAATTGACATCTTTATTGCTTTCGAGGAAGGGGGCCGGTGCTCAGGAGCTCTCGGTGGGGTGGGCCTGCTTTCTCTTCACCATCACAGCTTCTGGCTGTGGAGGATGGCGCTGGCTCTGTAGATGGCAGCCTTGCATAGACCTGGGTGGGCCCTGTTCTTGCGGATCCTGTGCCTCATGTTGCTGAGTGTGGCCAGGGCATTCTTGTCGATGTTGTTCTGCATGTAGGAGGTGGCAGGTTTTCACTGGTCAGATCTCTGCTTCATGACCATCACTACACCTTTGCCGTAGGCCTCTGGCTCCATGCCCACAGTCTTGCAGTGAATCAGGCCACTGTCGTGGGAAGAGTTGCGAGCCTGTTGGGCTTGGTGCTGTACGTCTGCTTGTTCCTCTTGATCAGGAAGCTATAGCAGTTCCACAGGACCATCCATTGCAAGTGGGGGGACATGGCGGCAGCTCCTCTCACTAAGGCAGCTGGGGATGGAAAGAAATGTAAATGTTTTTATACCGTAGATGATTTCATATATGAATGATATATAAATATCCATATAGACCCATTAATCAGACATTCAGGACTATAGTTTGGGCAACTCCCAGCCTGGATGTTGGTGAAGATAGATAGATTTTGGCCCTTAGACATTTTTTTCTTCCTTTGGCAGTCTTTTTCCTGTATATATTGTGATATAATCATTTCTTAGTTTTTTTTGGGATCTGTCATCATTGTTCCCATGTTCTGTCTATACTAAAACCATTCTCAAATTATAAATATATCAACACAGCAATTTTCTATGCATAGGAGATAGTATGCTAGAAAAACCAACAGCACTCTTTCAGGAGATCAAGGAAGGCTTTCTAAAGGAGGGGAAGACAATGATGAGTCAAAGGTCAGGGGAACCTACTGGGCCAATAATGGGATAAAGCAGTTGACTCAGTTAATCAAGCACCTCAGGCACTGTAGAGGATACAAATAGTGTCCATGATGGAGCTAGTCTCACACGAGCTTGAAATCAGTTTTGGAGATGAGAAAACACACAAACATTTGGGAAACAAATATAAGGCAGCAAATAACAGAGTGCTAAATAAATGACTGATGTTTGTAGAAAGCTTTATACTGCATATGATTTATAAATTAGATATATATATACACATATTAAAAGCAATCACAAAGGCAGAAGGCAATAATGCTTTCTAACAGGAAGAAGTTAATAACACATCCAAATCACAAAACAAGTAGGTAGAACAAGCAAGAAGAGAGTTTAGGACTTTTAGCTTTGTACCCAAATTATTTCAATTACATTCAACAATTTCTCTGTAATAGAAATATGTTTACTTAGAAGAAAACGTGGTAGGTGAGATTACTGTAGTTCTCTCTCGTAAGGGGGTTTTATTCATCAGGAGACATTTAGTTTTATGAGAAATCACTGTCAGGGTCCGAAGAGGAGAGGGAGTGGACCACCACAACAAAACAGCTTGGCCATATGTGCTGAGTTGTCTGGAAGGGGTCACAGAGTCTGCAGAGTAACAAGTCAAGATGAGAGGCAATAGTGTCTTAATACAGGCAGCTTTGGTTAGCCTGATAGAAGGGAGTGGTAGATGCTAACGACACTCTGGAGCGCACCCCCAGTGGCAGGTATTGGCAGTGCAGAATTAAGCTACCAATACCTGAAAAATGATCTCAAAGTTTTTGCTTGGGTTGTACTGCCCCCCAGGATGAGGAGACATTGGTGGTGCAAAAATAAGATGGACATTTTTATCTTCATGATTAATTTGAAACACGATTACGACTCCGAATTTGAAATGTCTGTGGACAGGATGCTGCCTTGTTGGGCTGGTGGTGGTGGGGTTGGCGGGGGAGGGGCAGACATTCAGAGACTAAGGAAAGGGAATTGGGATGATATGCCTGAGAGCTGATGGGCCATCATTGTTAATTTTGTCTCTGCCCTAGGTTCTAGACAGACCCTGGCATCATCAGCATGTCTTTCCTTGGAATGTCCAGGTTTCTCTTACCTGCTGACTATTTGTGAGTCAGATCATTTATCACTATATATGTTTCTATTTTCCCAGTTGTTTCATTTGGTTACTTCCTGACGTTATTTTTTAAATTCTTTAGATTTCTTTCTATTTATTTTTTTGGCCCTGGCACTCTGAATTCCTCCTGATTTAAGGTCAATACCATGTGAAATCTGAAAGGTAAACAAGCCAAACTGATGTGCTTAAAGTATCCAGTCATTCATTCTTTTCTCTTTTGTCTTATTTTTCTTATTGTCCTCTCTTTATTAATACCTAGTTAAGTAATTTAAAACTATGTAACAGACATTTCCCCAGCAAAAGATAGATCCTGGAATAAAAGTTTAAAAACACTGGAGATGAAATATTACATTCTACTGCAGTGTTCCCTAAGCTGTACTCACTTGCATACATGTCTGTGATTTTGGCATCTATACCATTTGTTAGTTAAGGTTTTTGGTTCAAATTGACTCTTATTTTACTGAAATACATTTCTTTATAAGTGAAGACTTTGTGTCAACATTGAACACTTTAAAAATGCACATTAAAACACATGACCTTTAAAAAAATGGTCATCTGTACCGCTATGAACCATATGTCCTTGGAGGAGGAACTGATCAACAAGAACTGTACTTCGTATTCAAAACGTGATAAGAAATTATGCTCTCTTTGAAAGCTCTTTGTGCTGAACAAAAGTTTGCCTCCTCCCATTCATCATTACCAGTTTTGTCATAGGCAGCAATACAAAGTAAATTTTTGTTTCATAAATTGTCTTTTGTTTCATATTTGAAGATGGTTCCTTATGAGTCTTCTTTCCTGTAGACTAAATACCCCAGAAGCCCTCACTCCATTCATGTGTTGCTCTATTGCTGTGTTCCCTGAACTTGTATCATTGCGGTCCTTTCCTCTTAAATGAATTCAGGTTTGGAATCCTGGCTTGTTCATCTCCTTCTTACAAGACAGGTCCAAGATTGGACACAGTTCTCCAGCAGGAGGGACCTGGCCACTGCAGACAATTGGGTTTTCCTTGCTCTTGTTTTGGACACTGTTTTTCCCTTATTAAAAACGAAAATTGTATTGCTTAAAAAAAAGTCATCACTATTGATTCATATTCTGGTGGTGATTGTCTAAAACTGCCAGCCGTTTTCACTGCATATCAGCTCTCTCATTTGCAATGATAAAGCATCATTATTGCATTAGGATTCTCTAGAGAAACAGAATCAATAGAATATACATAAATATATATACATGAGGCTCACCAGATTATGGAGGCTGAAAAGTCCCACAATCTGCCATCTCTAAGCTGGAAAACCAGGAAAAGCCAGTGGGATAATTCAATCTGAGTCCAAAGTCCTGAGAACTGGGGAACAGCTGGTGTAAGCTAAGGAGTACAAAGGTCTGAGAACCAGGAGTTCCAGTGTCCAATGGCAGGAAAGAAATGGACATCCTAGTTTAAGAAGCGAGAAAATTTGCCCTTCCTTTGCCTTTTTGTGCCATTTGGGCCGCCAGTGGATTGGATGATGTCCACCCACAATAGTGAGGCTGGATCTCTTTACTGAGTCTACCAAGTCAAATGCTAATCTTTTCTAGAAACACCCTCCCAGCCACGTGCAGAAAAAATGTTTTACCAGATCTCAGGGCATCCCTTAGTTCATCAAGACGAGGCATAAAATTAACTATTGCGATTATTTAACCTACCACAGTCAGCCTAATCCAGTTTGGAATGAGGAGGAGGGTAATGTCAGAGACATCTTCCTGATGTGATGGCTGATTCCAGTTGTGAAGATGGGCTAGAAATTACCCTGGCAGAGAACTGTGGAAGAGTATCAAGGTGTGGAGACAGTATGGAGGGTGTGACAGTAGATGAGCCAAGACTGTAAGATTGTCAATAAGAAATTTCTTGATCATTTTTCTTAGCTGAATTGTCATTTGTGAATAAATAATATATATAATATATGTATATATGCACACATAACATATCTTCCACAATTTGCTTATCCATTTTTTTTTTTTTTTTTTTTTGCTGATGGACATTTGGGTTAGTTCTACCTTCTAACTATTGTGAATAGTGCTCCTATGAACTCCCATGTACCTGAGTTTGTCTGAGTTTGAGTACCTGCTTCATTTCTCTTGGGTCTATACCTAGCAGTGAAATTATTGAATCATACAGCAATTCTAAGTTTAATTTTCTGAGGAATTTCCAACTGTTATCCACAGTAGTACCACTTTACATCCTCATAAGCAATGTGTAAAGATTCCAATCTCTCCACATTCTTGCTAACATTTGCTCTCTCTCTCTCTCTCTCTCTATCTATCTATTGCCATCCTAGAGCATACAGAATATTCCCTTTTAAGGATGTCACAAAAATCTACCTAGTCAATTCTCCACTAGTAAACATTGAGTCCTTCCCATATTTATGCCCCGTAAACATATACACTGCAATAAGATTCCCATGTTCTTACCTGAGAGCATGGACTGTGGAGTCAGACAGATGAGATTAGGGTATAGCATCTCTACTTACTCACTGTGTGGTCTTAGTAATTCACTTAACCTTGAGACCTCAGTTTTTTCTTTGATAGAGTGGGGATAAATAACAGACTGCTTCACAGGGTCTTTCTGAGGATTAAATATGAATGTGTATAAACCTTTAACATATGGGTTCATATTGTCTTAAGCACTCAGTAGATGATAGAGGTGACACTGTTGGGTCAGTAGAGGTTATGCACACATTTGAAGGCTTTTGACATGCATCCTTTCTAAATGCTAATTTATACTCCACCAGCAATATATGCCCGTGTTTGTTTCTAGAACCTTCAACCTTGGGGCTTGTCATTAAAAATATCATTGCTAGCATCTTGTTATTGTTTTAAGTTAGCATTTCTTTGATTACTAGCAAGGTTGAATATTTTTGGAGCATTTAATTATTTCTTTTGTGCATTGTCTTTTTAGGTCCTATGCCCTATTTTTTTCTATTTGGATTGTAAATTTGTCTAAATTTCTCTAAGAGTCCTTTATACAAGGGTAATAACCTAACATGCCTGACATTTTATTAAAAATATAATATTTTTCCAGTTTGTCATTTGCAGTTTAATTTCACACATAGATACATGGCATGGTTTGCCACTGTAAGATCTGTAAATATAAAACTCCTGGGGTTTCTCAGAGGGAATGAGATGAATGTTGAGCAACTTAGGCCTCAGATCTCTCATCTGTGAAATGAAAAGGTTGGACTAGAAAATTGGTGTTTATAGCCAACTGGATCCAGCAATATATTAAAAGAACTATTTACCATGATCAAGTGGGATTTATACCTGGAATGCAGGGCTGGTTCAATATCCTCAAATCTATCAATGTGATACATCACATTAATAAAAGAAAGGACAAGAACCACGTGATCCTCTCAGTAGATAGAGAGAAAGCATTTGACAAAACACAGTATCCTTTCTTGATAAAAACCCTCAAGAAAGTAGGGATAGAAGGATCATACCTCAAGATCATAAAAGCCATATATGAAAGACCCACCGCTAATATCATCTTCAATGGGGAAAAATAGAGCTTTCTCCCCAAGGTCAGGAACAGGACAAAGATGTCCACTCTCACCACTGTAATTCAACATAGTATTGGAAGTCCCACCCTCAGCAATCAGACAACACAAAGAAATAAAAGGCATCCAAATCAGCAAGGAGGAAGTCAAATTCACAGATGACATGACACTTTATATGGAAAACCCAAAAAATTCCACCAGAAGACTGCTAGAACTGATCCATGAATTCAGCAAAGTCTCAGGATATAAAATAAATGCACAAAAATTGGCTGCATTTCTATATACCAATAATGAAGCAGTAGAAAGTGAAATGAAGGAATTGATCCCATTTACAATTGCACCAAAAACCATGAAATACCTAGGAATAAATATAACCAAAGAGGTGAAAAATCTATACACTGAAAACTATTGAAAGCTTATGAAAGAAATTGAACAAGACACAAAAAAGTGGAAAAATATTCCATGCTCATGGAAGAAAAAATGCTGTTAAAATGTCAATACTACCCAAAGCAATCTACACATTCAGTGCAATCCCTATCAAAATAACACCAGAATTCTTTACAGAGCTAGAACAAACAATCCTAAAATTTGTATAGAGCCAGAAAAGACTTTGAATAGCCAAAGCAATACTGAAAAAGAAAACCAAAGCGGGAGGCATCACAATTCCAGACTTCATGATGTATTACAAAGGTGTAATCATCGAGACAGTATGGTACTGGCACAAAAACAGACACTTAGATCAATGGAACAGAATAGAGAACCCAGAAATGGACGCACAAACATATGGCCAACTAATCTTTGACAAAGCAAGTAAGAATATCCAATGGAATAAAGATAGTCTCTTCAGCAAGTGGTGCTGGGAAAAATGGACAGTGACATGCAGAAAAATGAACCTGGACCACTTTCTTACCCCTTACACAAAAATAGACTCAAAATGGATGAAAGACCTAAACATAAGACAGGAAGCCATCAAAATCCTAGAAGAGAAAGCAGGCAAAAACCTTTGACCTTGGCTGCAGGAACTTACTCAACACATCTTGGAGGCAAGGGAAACAAAAGCAAAAATGAACTATTGGGACCTCATCAAGATAAAAGCTTCTGTGTGGCAAAGGAAACAATCAGCAAAACTAAAAGGCAACCAGTGGAATGGGAGAAGATATTTGCAAATGGCATATCAGATAAAGAGTTAGTATCCAAAATCTGTAAAGAACTTATCAAACTCAACATCTAAAAAACAAATAATCTAGTGAAGAAATGGCCAAAAGACATGAACAGACACTTCTCCAAAGAAGACATCCAGATGGCGAACAGACACATGAAAAAATGCTCAACATCACTCATCATCAGGGAACTATAAATCAAAACTACAATGAGATGTCACCTCACACCAGTCAGAAATGCTAAACTTAACAACTCAGGCAACAACAGATGTTGAGGAGGATGCGGAAAGAGGAACCCTTTTGCACTGCTGGTGGGAATGCAAACTGGTGCAGCCACTCTGGAAAACAGTATGGAGGTTCTTCAAAAAATTAAAAATAGAACTAGCCTGCGACCCCAGCAGTTATTCTACTAGGTATTTACCCAAAGGATACAGGTGTGCTCTTTTGAAGGGGCATATACACCCCAATGTTTATAGCAGCCCTACTGACAATAGTCAATGTATGGAAAGAGCCCAAATGTCCATTGATAGATGAATGGATAAAGAAGATGTGGTATATATATACACAGTGGAGTATTACTCAGCAATCAAAAAAATGAAATCTTGCCAGTTATAACTACGTGGATAGAACTAGAGTGTATTATGCTAAGTGAAATTAGTCAGAGAAAGACAAATATCATATGACTTCACTCATATGTGGATTTAAGATACAAAGCAGATGAACACAGGGGAAGGGAAGCAAAAATAATATAAAAACAGGGAGGGGGACAAAACATAAGAGACTCTTAAATAGAGAGGAAAAACTGAGGGTTGCTGGAGGGGTAGTGGGTGGGTAGATGTACCCACTAAATGGGTAAGGGGCATTAAGGAAGACACTTGTTGGGATGAGCACTGGGTGTTAGGCGATGAACCACTGGATTCTACTCCTGAAATCATTATTGTGCTATATGCTAACTAGGATGTAAATTAAAAAACAAAAAAATAAAAATAAAAAAGAAAAGTGCTGTTTATTTCCAGATTTGCAATTTTGTGATTTTATATGAACATTTTATATGTTCAATGTAAAGGGTTATTTCAATTTCATATTTTATATTGATGTGTAATTGTAATAACTGTTACCATACTTACTTCTTAAGCTGCTTTTATATGCCTTGAGAACCTTGAGCAGAGGCTCGAAGCATACACACACAAAAATACATATTTATATATGTATAAAATAACACGCACGATATATAATTTGTGTTGTACTAAATGAGTTGTTAATATTTCTCCTTTAAGGAATATTTAATTTTGCATCATTGAGGCCACTATAAATTACAGATTTTTTTCTTGTTAAATAGATATTTGATGCAGTTAATACTACGTATTCTAACTTTAAGAGCAACTTTGTGAAGAGGCTGTCAGCGGAGGTGCCCGTTGCCAGTAGCCCAATTACCACCAGATGGCGGCAAAGCCAAACCAGGGATCCGGCAGGTGATTCCTTTGAGGAGGAGCGTTCAACCACTTACCTCCCAGAAGCTTCTGGATCTGTGCTGAAGATAACGCCTGAAAAACAGACCTTGATTCTAGGTGAGGTAATAGAAATTCCACAGGCCATTTTAAAAATGTCAATGAAATAGAATTCCTCAAAGAATTTTTGTAGCATAGAACTATCTAGTATCACATTTAATCCACTGCTTTTCCTTTTCTTCTTCCTTTGAATAAGAAATTTCCAAGGTGGTGGGGGAGGAGGACAGGAAATGAAACAAAGACAAATGACAGTATGTTGTATTTTAGATGCATTTCTGAAATTTGCCTTGGTATATGATTCCTTTCGTAAAGATTATATATGTAAGATTTTTCAGTGGTCCCTTGGCTCCTCTGTTGAACAAGTGATATGAACAAATAATATACTGAGTTTTACAGGATGACTTGACAAGGTTTTCTATGTAATTAGAAATCTGGTAAAGGGCTTTCTCAATCTTGAGAAAAGAACAGATATCAATAATATTGACGCAACTAACATTGACTTTGCTATTTAACTTCGAATGTATTTCACTAATGTCATCTCAAATTACTCTTACAGCATCTTTTTATAAAAGGGAGATGGAAAGGCAAAGTGATTTGCTCATGATCATAGAGAGGATGCCAATGATTGAGAAGAAAGTATCCCATAGTGATGTCCTGGCAAGATGATCATAGCTTGGGCAAACCAGATACCGTTGCTCCATCACTTTAACCTATGGAACTGTTTGTATCTATTTTCAGATGTGCAAGTATGCTCTTTCCATGCAGAGATAAAGCATTTCTGCTGTTGCTGCAGTTGGAATCAGGTCTTTAATCTTGGCATTTCCCACAGAGGCCACTGAGGCAGTGTTCACTTATGACCCTGGCATTCTGGATAAGGCCCTGTGCCGATCCTCCCTCTTTTACCCTCCTCTCTGCCAGAATTTTAGAGAGATGTGGGCCTGTTATGAAAGACACCATGGGTTGCTTTCCAAGCAAAGTGATTATCTTGTTTTGAAAAACAAATTAAAAACTAAATTTTTCTTGCAGGATCCTACAAAGAACTACTGAAGACCCCCATCAAAGGGAATTTTGAAACAAATACCTCTACTCTCCATTTTTGCAAGGCACCTCATGCACTGGACAGAGGCTGGAATGAAAATGTTGCCTCAAAAGGCCAGGTCGGCAAAGAGAAAAAACTGAAGATCTCATATTCTGACAAGCTCAGACAAATCAGTCCCAAATGTAAAGAAAGAGCTGGTTTAGCTGCTCTTATAAGTCAGTAAGAAAATGATGGGCTCCTAATAGAAAAAAACGAGTGAGTGAAGGACATCAGTAGGGGCACTTTGCAAAAGAAATGTAATACCTGACAAATATACAAGTTTAGTTAGTCTCAATCAAAAAAGTGAAAATGAGACATCAAAAAGGTTAAAATTAAGATGACAGGATATTATATAGAGAAAAGCCTAAAGAGTCTACCAAAAAATCACTAGATCTGATAAATGAATTAAATAAAATTACAGGATATAAAATAGGTATACAGAAATTGGATGCATTTCTATACACTAATAATGAAGCAGCAGAAAGAGAAATTAAGAAAACAATCCCATTTACAACTGTGCCGAGAACAATAAGATAGATACCTAGGAATAAAGTTAACAAAAGAGGTAAAAGGCTTGTACTCTGAAAACTATAAAACACCAGTGAAAGAAATTGAAGAGGACACAAATAAAAAGATATGCATGCTCAGAGATTGGAAGAAGAAATATTGTTAAAATGCCTATACTACTCAAAGCAATCTCCAGTTTTAATGCAATCCCTTTCAAAAGATCAACAGCATTTCTCACAGAACTAGAACAAACAATCCTAAAATTTGTATGGAACCACAAAAGACCCTAAATAGTCAGGGCAAACATGAAAAAGAATAAAACTGGAGGTATCACAATCCCAGATATCAAGATACACTACAAAGCTATAAAAATCCAAACAGTAGGGTACTGGCACAGTATAGACACATAGATAAATAAAACAGAATAGAGTCCAGAAATAAACACACAATTATATGGTCAATTAATCTCCAACAAAGGAGGCAAGAATATGAATTGGGAAAAAGAAAGCCCCTTCAACATACGGTGTTGGGAAAACTGGACAGCGACATGCAAAAGATTGAAACCGGACCACTTTCTTATACCATACACAAAAATAAACTCAAAATGAATTAAAGATCTAAATGTGGTTCCTGAAGCCATAAAATTCCTAGAAGAAAACATAGACAGCAATCTCTTTGACATCAGCTGTAGAAACATTTTTTCAGATATGTATCCTCTGGCAAGGGAAACAAAAGCAAAATTAAGTTATTGGGACTACACCAAAATAAAAAGCTTTTGCACAGTGAGGGAAACCATCAAAAATATCAAAAGGCAACGTATCAAATGGGAGAAGATATTTGCAAAATATATACCTGATAAGGGATTAGTATCCAAAAATTATAAAGAACTTATATGATTCAACACCAAAAAATCAAATAATCCAATTAAATGAGAAGACATGAATGGATATTTTTCCAAAGAAGTCCTACAGATGGCCAAAAGACACATGAAAGCATACTCAACATTACTCATCATCAGGAAACACAAATTAAAACAACAGTGAGATATCACTTCACACCTGTCAGAATGGCTAAAATCAAGACAAGAAATAACAAGTCTTTGTGAGGATGTGGAGAAAAAAGGGCCCTCATACCCTGTTTGTGGGAATGCAAACAGGTGCAGCCACTGTGGAAAACAGCATAGACATTCTTCAAAAAATTAAAAATAGAATTACCAGGGGTGCCTAGGTGGCTCAGTTGGTTAAGCATCCGGCTCTTGCTTTTGGCTCAGGTCATGATCTCACAGTTTGTGAGTTTGAGCACCATGTAGGGCTCTGCACTGACAGCTGGAGCCTGCTTGGGATTCTGTTTCGCTCTCTCTCTCTCTGCTGTTCTCCTGCTCTCTTGTGTTCTCTTTCTCAAAATAAAGAAATCAACTTAAAAAAAAATGTCATTTTGCCTTTTGAAACAAGAGATGCAGCCCAAGAGTGTAATGCTGAGTGAAGTAAGTCAGAGAAAGGGAACTGCCATATGATTTAAGTCATATGTGGAATTTAAGAAACAAAACAAATAAACAAAGAAAAAAGTGACAAACCAAGAAACAGACTCAACTACAGAGAACCAACTGATAGTTACCAGAGGGGAGGTTGGTGAGGGGGGATAGATGATATAAGTGAAGGGGATTAAGAGTACATTTATCATGATGAGCACTGTGTAATGTATAGAATTTTTGAATCATTATATTGTACATCTGAAACTCTTATATGTATGTTAGTTTTAGTGGAATTTAAAAAAGATTTAAAAAGGTAAAGATTAAAAATATAAAAAAATACACATATTATGGTATGTTTCCGCTCAGCCAAAAGATCTCTTGTATAATCATTTCCAATTATTCTGTGACTCGGTCTCATATCTGGGGTCATGCAGGATACATTCTATTCTTCCTCTAAAAGATGGTCTTTTAAATATTTCCGTTAAGTCTTTCATACTGTTTTTTGTTTATTTCTTGACTAAGTTCATTTCTTTATGTTTTTTTAATGTTTATTTATCTATTTTGAGAGAGTGAGAGAACGCACTAGCAGGGAAGGGGCAGAGAGAGAGGGAGATACAGAATCCCAAGCAGGCTCTGTGCTGTTAGTGCAGCGCCTGACACGGGGCTCAAACTTATGAACTGAGATCACGACCTGCGCTGAAACCAAGAGTCAGACACTTAAATCAATCGAGCTACCCAGGGGCCCCTTTATTACGGTTTTAAGATCTTTGAGGAGTCTGACCTAAATCCTAGGGCACATTAAATATTAGTGGCATGTTTCTGAGTGTATCAAATCCAATGAAGAGCTTCTGAAGGAATCAAGGTTTAATTTAGAAAGCTTTACACTAGGAAAGTCGTAAAACTTCAATTTAGGTAAAGTTACTCATTTAGTATATGCTTTCAGTGTTTGGCATATATATCTTGCTAGAGGAACAATATCGTGAATGTAAAATTTAATTATTAGAAATCATATGCAAATTGAAAACAAATATCTTAGAGCAGGTCTTTTCCTGAGTGCTATACTGTTGGTTAAGGGTTTGGAAGTGCAGATGGTTAGAGAGTTCTAAGTCACTGGGGAAATGTTGACTTTACCTCCAGCCCAGGTTATTAGCACCACTGCCTTTCCACACTCTACTTCTTGCCAATTGGAGTTTGTACTGCCTTGATCTTTTTTCCTCCCAGACTCTTGCAGTTCAGTGTCCAATGGCTTCAGCCCTTCTTTGTTTGAGAGATGCTGGTGGGCGAAAAGTGCGGAACTCCCTACTTCTCCGTCATCTTGCCCCTCTCAAAGCTTTTCTTATTCAAATCAGTAAGACTTCCTATGGCCCACGGGTTTCAGGTTGGAACTGGCGGAATGAATTTGTTGGTGCTCCCCCCACTGCCGCTGCCACTGGAGGGGGGGGGGACTCGGTCTCTAAGGGCTCCTGGAGATGGCTCAGACCTCTCCTCCTGCTACTCCGGGTGCCCTGTACTGCCTTGATCTTCAGAACTTCCTTTTGCTCTCTCCTTTAGGCTCTATAGTAACTGGTGGCAGTTAAGTAGGTGGCTCTGTCTGTGTGGTCACAATGGTGTTAGCAAATTACCATTGTTACAGCAGTTGTAATCCAATCAGAACGTTGTCCCAGCATCACTGGAAAACCTGAGAAGGGGATAATGGAAACTGTTTGACTATTTTATGTAAAGCATTTATTGTCACGACAAGTTAGAAATCAAACAGCATCAGGAGCAGTGCAGATACAGTGAGGTCTTTCACAGTGGCAGTAAATGTGTGTCATCATGTAGTCCTCAGAGGTCATGTGGGGGGTATTTCTACAACAAGGGCCTGCATAGCTGGGGAGATGTTAAAAATTATGATATATAGATAGCTTTATGCCAAATTGTTTACTAAAGTAATAAATAGATCTTACCTAGGGTAGAGCACCCTTGGGTACATCAGACAGAAGCGTTATGTGACAGGCAATGTCTTGGGCAGCTTTGTGCTGACTATAGATTCTGAAGAAGCCAACCTCTGAGGAGTTACATTGATTTTAGGAATGTTATTTGTTATCAGTAGTTCTCAACTGGGAGTGATTTTGCTCTGCAGGGGACATTGACAATGTCTGAAGACATTTTTGATTATTGCAACCTAGCAAGAGGGCATCTAGTAGATAAGGGCTGGGATACTGCTAAACGTCCTATAATGGACAAAACCGTCCCTGCAAAAATCAATTATCTACCACCAAATGCCAGTGGTGCTGAAAATGGGAAACCCTGCACTGTACTGAATTGTTCTAATCTGACTACCTAAAAATCCATGATTCTTTGACTGGCAATGCCTATTATGTGATATAATATCTGGGAAGAAAACCAAAATCTCAAAATGATGCCTGTGAGAGAGACTTCTGTGTGAATTATGGTGATCCTGTGATTGTTTTACATGTAAGATTAAATATATTATCATGAAGGAGAAAAAAGCAATCATCTCTGCTTTAACTGTTCACTAAAATGTTTTTAGAAAATTCCTGCAACAACTTTTCTTTATACTTCTAGTAATTTTCTCATCTGTTTTTGATTGAAGTTGGATGTAAGAATGTCAGAATGTGCTTTTTATATACTGGCCCAAAGAAACAGCAATCAGATTTTTGTGTTCATGGAAACTGAGCCAAGTTACTTAAGATCCCAGTGATTTGGTGTTCCCATTTCTAACAGGTAAAGGTGTTAATGGAAAAAGACCTTTAGGATGATTAGTTCAATCCCAACATATTACAGATGAGGAAAATTAAGACCCAGAGAAAATCTTAGTAACAGACTGAAAGAACACTTTTATGTTGAATACTGAGAGGCATCTTTTGATAGAAATCTTCCTTGAAAAAGTAGTCTTAACATACATTCAACTTTATTATCTTGGGGAGGTCTTTCAATTTCACAACGTACTAGAAATATCATGACATTTCAGTTCTTGCAGGCTTTGACAATCTCACTGTCCTTTAGTTGGTTTGTGGCCTAAAAAGATTTTTAGGCTAGAAGGATAAAGAAGATTTTATTCTAGCTGAGTCGTAGCTGCCCTGTGGAGTTTTTGGGGAGATTAGAAATAATACATGTAAAATGCTCAGCACTGTACTCACCACACAGTGGTTTGGTAATAAATAATAGCAATTGTAGTGTTGGTTTTGATAATGTGGAAACTTTGAACTTCCTGGTGAATTATTGGCTTAACACGATGTCATGCATAACATCTGAGATGTACATCTATGTTTCTAAAGAACTATTTGTTTGTTTTCAGAAATGCCTAAATGAGCTATTTTTGACCCAGAAGGTGGCTCACTGGGTGAGTGGAAAAATGCAGCTCTGTGAACAATCCCAATGTGTTTGGAAAGGTATGGGGCAAAGATTTTGTTTGTCCTTCTTCCCTACCCTTCTCTTTCCCTGTCTTCTTCATTTCTTTTTTATATTTATTAGACTAATCAACATAATTATAAAACTTAGGTAATTGTCTCTCTCTGCCTTCTTCATTTCTTCCTTATTCTTCTTTTTCCATTCATCAGTTGATGGACATTTGGGCTCTCTCCATGGTTTGGCTCTTGTTGATAATGTTCACAACTATTTTCTAAGTAATATTTGTAAACTGCTCTTTCTTGAGATTTTAGACTTTATCATAACTTTCTAGCATAGTAAATAATAACTTAGTTTTCTTGCCTCATTCACCTCCTTCAATCTACTTATATCACATTTGTGAAGAGTAAACAACCCCTCACACAGTTGAAAATCTGCATATAACTTTTGACTCCCCCCAAACTTAATTGTTAATAGCCTATGGTTGACTGGAGGCCTTAATAATATAGACAGGTGATTAACACATCTTTTGTATGTCAATAGTATTATATACTATATCCTTACAATAAAGTATGCTAGAGAAAATAAAATGTTATTAGGAATGTTATAAGGAAAAGAAAATACATTTATATTGCTGTGTGGTATTTATAACAAACAATCCACATATAAGTGGACCATAGCAGTTCAAACCCCTGTTGTTCAAGGGCCGAGTGTATTCTTAGTAATTTTCAAATATGTAATCCAGTATTATTAACTGTAATTGTCATGCTGTACGTTACATCCCTATGGTTTACTTATTTTGTAACTGGAAGTTTGTACCTGATTTTTAAAAAACCTTTATTGGCATTGCTTGGGTGCTTCCAGTTACCTTGCAGTTTTGCCCACAACTGCAGGTCTTCATGGCTAACACCAAGGCTGGAAGTATTAATCTACTTCTCAGTAGAGCATTGTGAAGCTCTTGTACTTTTATCTGAAGGCATGTGGTCTTAGAAACCACAAATGACCTGGATGGGCTCAACACCTATTAATTTATGTCATTCTTAGTTTGAACACAAGCCAAGCGGTTGTACAGATGAAAAGACAGTGGCCTGTGGTTTAGACTTAGTTGGGTCTTTTGATGAGAATTAAAACTGAGCCCAAGATATGACCCTGACCTCAGATATTCAGGGGTAAAACTAGCCAGAAATAACTCTGGCATGCTCTGGTACAGAACCAGTGAGACAAAGAGCCAAAATAAATGAACCAACAAATGTTTATGGACAAAGACTCAGAAGAGTTGTTATGTCTATCAGGTAACTGTTGATGTGATTGACAAGTGGATATGCAAAAATTACTTTGGTTTAAAAATTTTTTTAAATCTTTATTTATGAGAAACAGAGAGAGACAGCATGAGTGGAGGAAGAGGAGAGAGAGAGGGAAACACAACCTGAAGCAGGTTCCAGGCTCTGGGCTGGGCTCGAACCCACAAACTGTGAGATCATGACCTGAGCCAAACTCTTACACTTAACCAGCTGAGCCACCCAGGCACCCCAAAATTATTTTGATTTTAAAATCTCATGTGACAGAATAAGTATTCAAAGTATGATATAATGTTTCTGTGTGCTTCCCCCAAGATCTGTTGTTACATTTGGGTCTGGCACCCATGTGCTTTTTATTAAAAAATGCCATGAAATATTTTAAAAAATTTTGTTTCAATTAATACTGAAGTCTTCCTTTCTCCTTTCCTTGTCCTGCAACTTGTAATTCAGTTTTATCATGACGACTACTTTCTTTCTCACTCTGTTATCTCTTAATCCCTCCAAGGATAAATATTATGTTCCTGGGATCATAAAGACATGCATTGGTGTTTGTTTCTTGTAGGCTGCAGAGATGGAGTCAGAGATGAATCCTTCCATCTTAAAAGATTCAATGGTATAAACTATTCCATACTCCAACCAGAGGTGAAATTTCATCTAACTGGTCTTCGAAATGACTATTGTAAGTTATTGTTTAGATCATTAATTAAAAAGTTGAAGTGACAAATTGTATCCAGTACTGTGGCATGAACTTGAAATTTGATCCTGGAAGAGCCCGATGGTCCTTGTGCCTCATGTCCCAAAGCTGTACCATCCAAATATGGTTAACATAGTTTGCCTTTTCCTTGTGCAAATTTCATGTTTGCAATGGGTACTGTTGGTGTTGGGGGGGGGAGCATGAGAAATATATTATTTACTGTATTAGAATGAGCTGAGAAAATAGTGGCCTATTCTTATGCATATATTTTAAACATAGATAAATCCGATGAGTCAAACAGCCACATGGGGTCTTCTAGTTTACAATCTAGTTGGGAAGACAGGACTAGCTCACATGGAACTTCTACCAACATGCCAGTGTAGAATATAAATAATGAATTGTGGGATGAAAGGAGCTATAAGTAGGCAGTGATCTTTGGATCTTTGTCTAGAAAGACTTTGTGGAGATAATCAGACTTGAGCTGGGTCTTGAAAAATGGGTAGGACTTGAAGGGGTGGAGGAGAGAAGACAGAACATCTTTCAGCAATGTTAACAGTGTGAGCAAGGCAGGATGTTGGTAATTAATGTTATGACAATGAAGAGGATACACTGGGGACTGGTAAATAGGTAGGTAGATATAAATTTTGCAATCACATACATCCCCTCAATGCCCCCTCCCCAACTTTTTTTAGGTTACTGTAGTTGTTATGCATTTTATATGTCTACAAACATTGAAAACTCTACTACTATAATAAACTTTACTCTAAAAAGCCATACATATTTGTATTTGAAATAAAAGAGGGGACAATGGTCTTTATATTTACCCCAATATTTACCAATTCAACTCTTCTCTTTCATTCCTGAAGATCCAAATTTCCCTCTCATATAATTTCCTTTCAGCCTGAGAAGCTTCTGTTAGCATTTCTTTCTGGTCTAGTTAGTTGGCAAAGACTTCTCTTATACGTCCTTTATGATATTTTTGCTTCATATAGAATTCTGGGTTGCCAGATTTTTTCTTTCAGCATTTTAAAGATATTATACTGACTTCTGGCCCCCATGGTTTCTGGTGAGAGGTCTAAGGCCATTTGAAATTTTGTTCTCTTCTTTCCAGGACCTGACTCCACTTACACATGTTATATCTTTGAATATTATTCCACAGGTCCATGAGATTTTGTTCACTTCTTTTTTTCAATTTCTTTTCCTATATGTTCTTCAGATTGGATAATTTCTGTTGATTTATATTCAAATTCAGTGGCTCTTCCTCTGTCATTCCCATTCTGCTATTCAGCCCATCCCGGAGATTTTTCAGATAGTGTATTTTTCAGTTTCAAAATGTCTATTTTATTGTATTTATGGCTTCTATTTTAGTTTTATAGTTTCTTCTATCTTTGTATAGAAAACCGTTTCTATTTTTGTATTCCTCTGCTGATGTTTTCTATCTTTTCATTCATTTCAAGTATTTTTCTCTTTACCTCATGGAGAATATTCTATTCTGCTTGTATATTATATTATAACTGCTTTAGCATCTTTGTCTGATAATTCCTATAACTGTCATTTTAGGGTTCTCATCTATTGATTATACTTTTCTTTTACATATGTCCAGTAATCTTAAATTGTGTTCTGGACATTGTAGACTATATGTGGTATTAACTCTGGGTCCTGCAGAGAACGTTGCCATTTTTGTCTTAGTTAGGTTTACACCTTAAGTTTGGTCTTGCCTTTTGTGGGTGTTTTTTTTCAATCTCTGATTAGTTTCTTCAGCCTTGAAGAAACCAACTATGTTGGTTTGGGTCTATGCCTCACATATAGGGATCAGGGTCCAGGCTGAGACCTAAATGGAGGCTTCAAATCTCAGTTCAGTTATCAAAGTCTTTGCTAAGCTGATTTGAGTTTCCCCTGTACTGACACAATTTCTGGGATAGGCTGCTTCTGGTAGGTAGATGCCATTCTGTGTCTCTCTCCCTTCCAGGACTCTTCTATACACTTTGGCCACTTCAGGCTTCTTCCCCTAGCTCCTCTCACCAGAGAGATGGTGAACTTTCTATTGGAGTTTTGGCTGCTGGTGCTACCCCATGACTGGGGCCCATCCTCTGGCAAAACCATGGGATTAAAAAAAAGTGAGAAACTCACCCCTGGGCAGGTTGCTTCTTCAAGTTTTGACTCCCTTACTTAGTTTCACTGCTTTTGCTTATTATCCAGTTCTAAAGTGGTTTGTTTTTTAAAAATTTGTTCAGAATTTATGGTTGTCATCATTGGGAGAGGTAGATTATGGGTGACTTAGGTCCCTGTAGTGAAACTGGTGTGCTTCATAGATTTGTACTGCTATGTATCAATCAGGATAAGAGTTTTTGTCTTATAAGAAATAAGATAGGGTTATATGTCAACTACATTTCAATTAAAAAATAAATAAGGTAGGAAACATTAAAAATTTTTAATGTTTATTTATTTTTGCACACACGCACTAGAGAGAGATGGCATGAGCCAGGAAGGGGGCAGAGAGAGAGAGAGACACAGAATCCAAAGCAGGCTCCAGGCTTTGTGCTGTCAGCACAGATCCTGACATGGGGCTTGAGCCCACGAACCATGAGATCATGACCTGAGCTGAAGTCAGAGGCTTAAAATGACTGAGCCACCCAGGGACCCCTTGGTAGGATACGTTTTAGAATGTGGTCATACAAATATGGTTTCTTTTGGCAGTTAAAGAGTTCTTATAGTATAAGCTGGAGAATACTGCTAGGAACTTTCAGGTATTATATATAAGCCAGTGACCATTTCTTCTAGATATATGTAGTTGGGTGGTATTTTGGTTAGAAATGATGGTGGCGTCTATTGTATAGACATTATAGGTTCAAGGATGTCTCCATAAGAGTTATGTGCTTTCCCTTATGTTTATTGCAGTATTATTTACAGTAACCAAATTATGGAAATAGCTCAAGCATCCATCAATAGATGAATGGATAAAAAAGATGTGAGATATATATATATCTATATATCTCTATATGATGAAATATATAGCCATAAAAAAGAATGATATCTTGCCATTTTCAACAGCATGGATGGATATAATGCTAAGTGAAATAAATCAGTCAGAGAAAGACAAATACCATATGATTTCACTCATATGTGGAATTTAAGAAATAAAACAAATGAACAAAGGAAAAAAAAAGACAAAGCAAAAACCAGAGTCTTAACTATAGAGAAGAAACTGATCATTACCAGAGGGGAGGTGGGTAGGGGGATGGGTGAAATAGGTGAAGGTGGTTAAAAGTACACTTACTGGGGCACCTGGGTGGCTCAGTGGGTTAAGCCTCCAACTTCGGCTCGGATCATGGTCTCACGATTTGTGAATTGGAGCCCCGTGTTGGGTTCTGTGCTGACAGCTCAGAGCCTGGAGCCTGCTTAGGATTCTGGGTCTCCCTCTCTCTCTGCCCCTCCCCTGCTTGCGCTCTGTCTCTCTCTCTCTCAAAAAATAATTAAACATTAAAAAAAGAGTACACTTACTGTTATGAATACTGAGTAATGTGTAGAAATGTTGAATCACTATATTGTACACCTGAGACTAATATAACACTGTATGTTAATTACACTAGAATTAAAAACAAAAACAAAAACAAAATGAAGGGCCAGATAATTTCAATGAAAACAATTTATGGACTTTTAATTTTTAGTGATTTGTTAAGAGAAGATACATGTGTTGTAATAATGGTAGATGAAACTTACAAGTTCTCTAAATGACTCTAAATAAATATATTTGAGTGTAAATAGTAAGCATTATTATTTCTTACATTGTGAATCTTGACACAAAGTCGTAGCTTTTCTTTTTGAACTTCTAATGATTTGCTTAGGTGATTCTATTTTCCAACTGACAATGGGAAAGGTATTCAACTTGCTTGTTTAGCTATAAAAAAGTTGGTTATTTGAAAATTATTTTTATTTGGCTGAATAATTACCCTAATATGAACTTCTTTTCTTATAGATCTAAATATTCTAGATTGGAATTTTCAAAATCTTGTTGCTATGGCCCTTGGATCCTCTGTGTACATCTGGAATGGGGAAAACCACAATAAGATTGAAAATATAGATTTAACCCTTAATTGTAACTATGTATCTTCTGTGTCCTGGATAAAAGAGGGAACCTGTCTGGCAGTTGGCACCAGCGAGGGAGAAGTACAAGTAATGGATGGATTTTTTTTCTCCAAATGTTCTCTGTGTAATTGCTAGATGTCTAAAATTGACATTTAATAGTAAGTTAATACACAACTATATTAGTTGTGGCATGTGAAACTATGGAGAGTGGGACGCCTAGGTGGCCCAGTTGGGTAAGCATCAGACTCTTAATTCTGGCTCGGGTCATGATCTCATGGTTCATGAGATCGAGCCCCACATGGGGCTCTGTGCTGTCAGCACAGAATCCCTGCTTGGGATTCTCTCTCTCTCTCTGCCCCTCCCCCACTTGCACACACATATTCTCTCTCTCTCACTCCCTCTCTCTCTCAAAATAAATAAATAAACTTAAAAAAAAAAAACTACGGAGAGTGAGAGGATATACCATTCTGGTTCTCTTCTGAATGTCATTTAATGAGGTCTTAAGGATACTCTAGATCATGACCTGAGCTGAAATCAAGAGTTGGATGCTTAACCACCCAGGCAACTCTATATTTACCTTTTTTTAAAAAAATCTTTCCTCTCTCTTTTCAAATTAAAGTTTGGTTTGTAGACACCCCTGTGTTAGGACTTTGGAGAGAGGGAAGATAACTGTCAGCTTTTCTTTCTCACCTCAAGCCATAATCAGGAGTATAGTTACTTAAAACAACAGATTTTTTTCTCTAATAGGTTCTCTGAAGTGGGAATTTACCCAGTTTCAATCTATTTACTTTCTCATGTAGTATTATTATTAGCAATAGTGTAAACAATATTGCTCATGTATTCAATGACTCTAGATGGCCACAGAGAGCACTCTGCTTTCTCACTTCTGCAGTGATATTGGATGCTATGAAGCTTATATCATGATTTCTTCTTATACCAAAGTTCTCTTTCTCTTATGGGTCAGAATATCGTTTATAGTGGCAGAAAATCAGTTTCTTAGCCTATTAGTGGATTTCCAGATATGAAATTCCCACAATTTAGAAGAAACTAAAAGTATGAAAGCCATTTTCAACATGTGGCTGCCCACTAAATTCACCTGGGGAGCTTTAAAATAAACGCCACATCCACAGACTCTACCTCCATCATTAAATAGGGATGGCTAGCATCCATAGCATGCTCCCTAGGTGCTGGAGTATACAGGCAGTATTGAGAAATGCTGCCCAGGGTTAAAGGTGCTGACTGAGCTTTTCCTTAGTACAAGGACTAGCTCTATCAACCTTAATTAGCTATCAGGCCTTTGAGAAGATATTGGGCTGTGAAAAAGTCAACACTATATAACTCTGCTTGTTAATTTTCTTTTCCTTTTTTTTTCTTAGTTATGGGATGTGGTAACTAAAAAGCGGCTGCGAAATATGCTTGGTCATTTGTCAGTGGTTGGGGCTCTGAGCTGGAATCACTATATTCTTAGCAGGTAAGAAGCATCTTGTTGCAACTAGTTATATTTGTATCTGCAAGGGATTATGGGGGCTGAGTGAACAGAACTCTAATATTTGAAACCAAAACCAAAACAAACCAAAACAAAACAGGCTATTAGTTAGTAGCAGTTATGACCCTACCGTCTCAGATATTCTGATCTTTGGGTGATGTGAGTGATCCAATGGCCACAGGTAACATGGTGGCTATGGACCTACACCATATGCTAGTACTGGAAAGTGAGGCTCAGGATTCACTACACTGTTCAGATAAAATATAAAACTCTGTTTAAGCAAAAAGTTTCTCTGTAGCAAGTAATACCTACTAGAGGGATATTTTGTTGAAATCAAGTATTTATTCCTACAGGATCAATAATTTAGAATATGTTAAGCTTTCTGAGGTATGTTTCCAATTCCTAGATCTACAGATGTCAGAGCTGGAAGTAACCTCAAGGATTAGCCAGTTTCGTGGTTCTCAAACTTGAGCATGCATCAGCATCACCTGAAGGGCTCCTTAAAGCACAGATTGCTGGCCTCTGGGGATTTCTGATTCAGTAGGTCTGAAGGTGTGCTGATAATTTGCATTTCTAATTTCCAAAGAGTTGCTGATGCTGTATCAAATTTGATAACTCCTGGTTTAGTCTAATTACTTTTTAACCAGAAGAGTTAGGTGACTTGTCCAAATGATCCTACATCATTGATCTAAATACATATTGCTTTTAATAATTGCCATTCTATCTTTATACTGTAGTTTTTTAAAATGTTTATTTATTTTTGAGAGGGGAGGTGGAAGGGAGGGGTAGAGACAGAGAGGGGACAGAGGATCCGAAGTGGGCTCTGTGCTGATAGCACAGAGGGGGGCTTAAACTCACAATCATGACCTGAGCCAAAGTCAGACGCTTAACTGACTGAGCCACCCAGGTGGCCCTATACCATAGTTCTTAAGATAGGTTTAAATTAAATAAATTCCAAAGCCTTTTTATAATTTCTTTAAGTGGCTAAGATATAAATTTGAAATTTTAATACCTTGTGATTATAAACCCAATTAAAAACACTTAAACAAAATACCATATAAAGGGCTAATCATTTACTGTGAGAAGTTGCAGTGAGGTCAGTTCTGTATTTCAATTCCTTTTACAGTCTGCATTGTTTAAGTTTAGTTTTATTATCCATGAGGAAAATGAACAGATCCTTATAATAATAGTAGTGAACATTTTTGGAGTACTGTGTGCCAGGCATTGTACTCGTTATGTGTGTAATTGTGTTTTAATCCCTGCAATAATGCTATAAAGTGTTTTCCAACCTTCTTCCCCCACCTTTTCTTAATGAGGAAACTAAGACACTAGCCTGAAGTCACATAGTTAGTAAAAGGGGCAGAGTCAAGCTTTGAATCAAAGTTGTCCAGCCGCATAGCCCATATTGTTCATCAGAATGCTATTCAGTGTGGTGCCTGAATAGTTTTTAAATATGATGCTGGATTTTGAGAAATTTCAGAAATAATTGAAGGCAGTTATTTACTTGTTCCTTGGAGAATGTTAAATTCATTCAGAAAGAGTTCATTAACTTCGATAGAATGATAGGATCTTTACCATTATTTGGATCCAAATCATTAACAGTAGACATTATCCCCTGATTTTGAATCACATTGCAGTTTTCTGTGACATTCAGATAGTTTTATACCCTTTTTAGTTATTGTAGCATTACAAAACCAATAATGGATTTGTAGCTTAAGAGGACATAATACTTTCTATGTCTGATATTTTACTATAAATATATATATATATAGTTACTAAAATATATTTAGTATATATACTAAAACCATTTCACTGGGATAATAGGAAACATTCTGAATTCCAGGAAAGTACTGTTTCCTAGGTTCGGTACATAAACTCCTCCCTGAAAAAATATGGTAATCTTTTAAATTTACCTTTCCCATAGCTGCCTGCATCATAGCAAAGTCATTAGAAATATCTATCAAAGGATATCCTCTCGATATCCAAATCTGAAACACATTTTTTTTTCACTTGTGAAAACAATCACCCAGGCAGAATACTCTATCCTTATTAACCCAAAGAATGTTTAAATCTGTACTGTATATCTGTCCCGAGGGGTCTCTTGGTAGTGTGAACTATGCTTTCCTTCATGTTTTCAAATGCTTATTAGCAATAGGGCTCACATTTTCTGTCAGAAACCTGCCCCTTTACCTCCATGCAGCGGGTCGAGGCTGGGCCGTGTTTATCATCATGATGTTCGGGCAGCCCAGCATCACGTTGGAACACTTCACCATCAACAAGCCGTGTGTGCTCTGAAGTGGTCCCCTGATGGCCGGCTGCTTTCCAGTGGCTGTAGTGATGGACTGCTGACTATATGGCTCGGTGACCCGGGTGCGAAAGCACAGGTTCAACCACTGAAAGTCATACCCCATCCTACAGCAGTCAAGGTAAGAGAGCCAATCGCTTTCCGAGTTGCTCTTTACTCAGAGATCACTGAGTATCCTTCGCACCTGAGAACAAAGCCATTCAGCCAATGTTTTGAGATTTTCTTCACCCAGAATTTTTGGATTTTGCCATCGCTCTCCTGAAAGACAATCCTATGTATACCAACCATGCATCAGATTTTGTAGTTTGTAAGTGACTGAAACCAAAGTTAAGCTTGAGCTTCAGCAAAAAAGTAAATAAATTTTCTCTTACAACCGAGGAGTCCTGGATACATAAAGCTGTTTCAAATGTTTTCTGGATCTAGGGCCTTAAATAATGTCATTAGATTTCTGTCTCTTTGGCTCTTGGCTCTGCCTGTCTGTGTTTCATTTCATTCTTTATTCAGAGTCCATTCTGTGGGCAAGATGGCTCTTATCAGCTTTAAATTCAGATTCTCCCAGATGGGAACTGATGAAGAAACTACCATTCCCTGTAACTTTGGTAGAAAAGTACCAGGCAGGACTCTGGTGTGAACTTGGACACATTCTCATTTCTCAACAGATAATTGTGGCCAGAGAGATGGGTACACTGGCTGGTGAGGCATGAGTCATGAGCTCACACCCATGAAAGAAAACCCATTGCCAGAACGCAGAGGAAAGTTGCTTCACACTTAAACAAATATTCTACCATGCTCTGCATAATATTTATTTTTTATTTCTCTGTATTTTAATTTCTTATTTCTAGTGGAAAAAAATCTATACTTCCATTCCTTTGGTGACACAGATATATGTGTTGGCCTCAATCTAGTCCTAGGATATTTATCTCTCATAGAGCAAAGAAATGGTTCTACTTTATTAACTGAGCAATTTATTGGAATGAGAACTTAAAAAGTTATCATGGAGTTTCCTGATAGAGGGTATAATATATAATACCTGCTGCTAAGGAAGAATGGTGGCCCAATACTCTGGCTTGCAGATTTTAATATCCACAGAACATCAAGAATGATTTTAGGTCCAAATGGCCATTAATAATGATTTGAAAAAAAATCTAGGGAAAAATATATAGACTATTCTGTTGGCAAACAAAATATAAAACAAAATAAAGCAAACCAATTTGACAATAAATTATATTAAAAAAATAAACTATACTATGTAAAGCACCTAAAAGAATAAAGTATGCTGTATAAAACACATAAAAAAATAAAGCAAAACAGAAACCCAACACGTGAAAAACCCAAGCCAAACCAAACAAGTTACTTTCTTATATGCCTTGTTGTCAGAAATACAATGAATTCAACCAAGAGTTTCTGAAACCTGAGCAAGCCAAGCTTGTGACAGCCTATCCCAGGATGGATTTACAGATAAGGATATACAGATAAATAGAGCTGACATATTAGTTAGAACATCCTTTAAAATGACCGTTACTCATCATTTCAATTATCAGTATACATGTGAAACCCTAAATCTTATTTTTCAGAATTAACTATAGTCATTTATAAATAAGTAAATCAAAGACAGTTTTATTTCCTGAAATGTATGAAGAGTTAAAATGCATGAGAGCTTTTGGGTTACAGCGAGCAATCATGTGTGGCTCCATTTTGTCTTTTCTTCTCTGACCTAGAACCTAAAGACACAGGGAGACAAATGAGAGAAAGGCTGCATTTTATAACTGGACTCTAGGGGCACATGTCAACTACTCCAGCAGTGGATATTTGCCCCATAGGACATGTCGAGTGCAGTTTTTCGAATGTATTATTGGGTGATTTTTCTTTGTTTAAAAATATTTGCAAGTGTTAGCAACATTTGAGGAAGGCACCTAACAGGTGATCTCCAGGTCCTGGTTACTTCTAAAAGTAACCTCTAGAGATTGCCAGTGCTCCTGCCTTTAGATCCAGAAGTCCAGGAGAGCTGTAGTGCGAGCAGACCTCTGGCACTTCTGCTTACCTGAGCGCGGGACATTCCCAAACTCACTTTCTCCAGGGCTGACCTGTCTGTGTGCTTATTTGAACTTTAAAGGCTGTGGATTGGTGTCCCTGGCAGTCTGCAGTCCTTGCTGTTGGAGGCGGAATGAAGGATGGACGCTTACATATCTTGGACATAAATACTGGACAAACCATCCAGACCCCAAGCATGACCTCACAGGTAAATGTTTCTGCTGGAGTTCACCTTTACTCTGCTCTTCTAGAACCTTGTGAAAATGATTCATGAGAGAGCTGAATTACACCTCTCTGTACTTGCTGAGTCTATAGGGATTTCAATTCTTGAGAGTTTCTCTTTGTAAAACCTTTATCTGTGAGTCGAAAGTTAATTTGTGTATCCTTCCCACTGCCCCTCACCCCAGCTTTTTTCCACATTTCCCTTTTTTTTTCTCAGCACTGCTTTGACTGTGTGCCAGTCTACTTAAATTTGTGGGTTCATAGCAGCTAAAGCTATTTGTATATTGAGTCCTTTGTTGCCTTGGGATAAGCTTTCCTAGAACTAATGGCGCTCCTCTAACACCCTAACCACCGCTGTGGACTGGAGGATGCACGTGGACAGAGCACATCACCTAGAATCAGTTTGAAATACATTTATAATGAAGCAGACATTGCCATAATTCTTTATTTTGGGGGCCATTATTACAGATTTGTTCCCTAATCTGGCTACCTAAGACAAAGGAGATTGCAAGTGGCCAAGGTACTCCTAAGAACGATGTGATTGTGTGGGCCTGTCCAGGTCTGGGCAGGTCAGGTGGATTTTTTGGTAAGTAAATAGGTGAGTAAAATGCCATGTATCTATAACTGAGGTGTCATTGGCAGGAAACGCCTTAAATGAAAGATTCTTCTCCTCTGGCTCTTTTAAGTAGATATTTTGTCAGAGAAGAAAGGCCTACACCCACCGCACCTTGGGGCGTGTATAGATGAATGTTTCTGAATTTGACTAAGATTTTTCATCACTTAAAATCATCATGTCTCCTTCTTGCATACCTGTGTGGATGAAGCAGTAATGATCAGGGACAGTTTCTAAACTGTGTTTTTGAACTCTGGAATTGGTATCATAAGTCATCTCACCTCACTTTGCAGAAGACCCAGCAGTACTGGAACATGTGGGAGATAAGATAATGTGAGAAGGGTGAGAGATTGTTCTCTGAGGGGAGACCACTGAAGATCAAGAGGCTCTGGTGCTCCCCTGCCCCTTCAAGGCAGAAAATGGTTCTTTCTCAGTGTAGTTCTATAAACATTTATGGGGTATTTCTTGAAAGGAATATCCCATGATGGGGAGCAAGACTCAGGCCTTGTCCTCAAGGGTCTTAAATCCTCTCGGGAACAATCTGGGATGTTCAAGGGGGCTCCTGGGTGAATAGGTACCCCCCTTATACCCATCCCTGGGAAATATGAAGATAGAAATGATGGTCGATGATGGAACTAAGTGTAGCATCCAATCTCTTGTAGGCTTCTGATAACATATCCTGTCTTCTTCTCACACACAACTTGTGTCCTGGTCAGTACCTGGGATTTATTTATTAATTGTTTACTTAATGTGCATCTAGCATGTGTGAGGCACTTTTTCGGGGTGTTGGGAATATACATGTAAACAAGACAGACATTATCTTTGCCCTCATGGAGACTATACTTTTGTGGGAAGAAACAGACAAAACCCCAAATATATACCGTGTTAGACAGTGGTAATACTTTGACTCTATTTGCAGATTCTGATCATGGTATTTGGCAACAAAAAAAACACCCTTCATGGAAAGGCTTCCTGCTCCTGCTGGTCAGTCTGACTGGACCTCTGATTGACCTCCAAATGATCTTTATATCTTTATACTCTGTGATTTGGTGAATAAAAATATAGGCAGTTCTTGAAAGAGCTACTTTGGGGGTCAGCCATGAGTGTAGGATGGATATGAGTTGATCTTTTGTATATTTTAAATCATTAGATATGCAATTCATGGGATGTTTTCTGATTAGAAAAACATTTTTAATCAAGCCATAAAACTGATCCTTTACAAAACTACAATTCCAGTAGCTAGTTAGATCCTTCAGCTAGGTTGGGACATCCGATAGCTACTGGAGTAAATTTGCTGATACTTGGAATAAAAAATGAACTTAACTGGTACCTTTTCTTTTTTCTCTAGCTTTAACAAACTATAAATTCTTGGGGCACCTGGGTGGCTCAGTCAGTTGAGGGTCTGACTCTTGATTTCAGCTCTGGTCATGATCCCAGGGTCTTGGGATCAAGCCCTGCATCTGGACTCTGCACTGAGTATAGAACCTGCTTGGGATCTCTCTCTCTCTCTCTCTCTCTCTCCCCTTCTGCCCTTCTCCACTGCTCATGCTCTGTCTCTCCCTCTAAATAAATTTAAAAAAAACATTTAAAAAACAAGCTATAAATTCTTTAGCATCTTTAGTATTGCTTTGTGAACTGTTTCATTGATATTAGACAGAATTCCAAAGAGTACATTTAATCTTTTCTCCTCTTAACATGTTTGTGGTTGGAGAAGATGCAGTTACTTTTGAGGTGTTAGACACTAATTCTCATCTCTGATGCAGTAGTATCTTCCACATGTGATATTTCTCAAAAATGTTTAGCAGAGTGGGTATTATACAAACATACATCATGTGGTTAGCATTAAAAAAATGAAATAGGATAGAATAGAATGGAAAAATGTATAAGTAAGTATTATTTTGTGAAACTTTTGTTACATCGTGCAGCACATATATGTGTCTCATACAGGGTCGTTACATAAAATGTAGTTTTGAACTGTGAGTTGTGGTCAGAAAGTTTGGAAAAAGGCTATTCTAGATTGTGGTCCTGCCTTTCCTTAGTCTCACCCTGTTAACCACAGTCATGATTCTCTGGGGGGAAAATTCAGTTAAAGAAGCCTCACCCATATAACTTCAGAAGAAAGACAACTTACCATTGTCCTTCTCTGCATCCTCCCAAAGTTGTAATTTACAAACTTTGAAGCAGGAGTAGGTAACTTTCTGGCCAATAGGTGAGATCTGGCCTTTGATTTGGTTTCATCAGTCCATAACACATGCGTCGATATGTGGTTTCCTTTATCATGATGGCTGCATAAAGAAATCAAAACTGTAAGACAATACGTTTCTCTTGTCTCAGGCAGTTTCTGGTAATTTGTAACAGCAGCCCAAGGAAACTAATATGGGGGGAAGAGGTCTGAAAGGGAAATGGCGAAGCAAAACCTCAGCCACTTCAGGGTACTGAACACAGTTGGCTCTGAACGTTCACCACAGCACAGGCTCCGTGGGAGCATGAGCTCCAAACATGGCAGGTTTGGGAGAAGCCTTCATCTTGAGATGGGATTTGTGGTCCCACCTCAGCAATGGCTCTTGTTATGTGGGACATGTACTGTCTTCCCTTCTTCCCACAGGCCACAGGGGCAGAGTGCTGCACCTGGCTTTGAGTCCAGACCAGACCCGAGTGTTTTCTGCTGCAGCTGACGGCACAGCCTGTGTATGGAACTGCTGTGAGTCACTCAGCCCCTCTGGGAGCTCCAGTTTCCTCACTTCGAAGTGAGAATGATGACATTGGCCTTGTCTTCTCCATGGGGTTGTGGTGAGGATCAAACATGATAAAGTGCTTTTCCTGCAGTGAATGTCTGTTTTCCTGACTTTCTTTCTCAGGTTGCTTTATTTTCTCTGCTTCCTCCTATTGCATTTCCCTCTTCTCTATCTACTTTACCCTCCCTCCTCCTTCTCTTCTTCTTTCTCCTTTTTCGTCTTTTTTCTCCATCTCTTCCTTGTTAGAGATGCATTTCCACTGCTATAGTCAGAATATCTATAGTAGAGATTTCCAAGCTTCTTTTTCCCACTTGACTTTTTCTCCAAGCTCCAGCCTCACACTTCTTCCTGCCTCTGGATATTTCCTTTCTGAGATCCGTTATCTTTAGCTCAAACTCAATACGTTAAAAATACCACATATTTGCTTGAAAAATATTGATTAAAATCCTACTATATAGTAAGCAGTATGTTAAGCATGCATATTATTTCCTCTCAAAATGAGATATTCCACAGGACTTCCTTGTCCCCTTTCATGGTCTCATCCTTATCCTGGTCAACCTGTCACTCAGGAAGCCTCCTGATTATTCTGCTCCATGTTTACTCCATTTACCTTTTATTTTCTCTCTCTCTCTCTCTCTCTCTCTCTCTCTGTTTCAGCCTAGTCATGTCCTGAATACCTGATGGCCACTCTGTTGTAATTCCTTCTAAATGGTCTTCCTATCTTTACCCTTCATGGGTCTCCACACCACTGGTAGGTTACATCTCTAAAAGCACAGTGGTGATATTTTCAGGTGCCTGCTCAGAAACTTTCAATGACCCCATATTACCTAAGGCCTTCACCTCAACCTTTGGGTCCCGAGCCCAGAACCTAAAGTTACGATACTTGTGCTTACCTTGGGTTTGCCATAAACTGACTGAATGGCCTTGGTGTGTTATAACATTTGTAAGAATAGGAATTTGGATTCGATAACTGCTAAGCTTTTTTTAGGCTCAATCAGGCCATTGTACTTTTTTAAATTACCTTTTTAAAAATGTTTATTTATTTGCTGGTGCATGAGCAGGAGTGGGACGGGGGCGGGGGCAGGAACAGAGGATCTGAAGCAGGCTCTGTGCTAACAGCAGAGAGCCCTATGTGGGGCTTGAACTCACGAACTGTGAGATCGTGACCTGAGCCAAAGTTGGATGCTCAACCGACTGAGCCACCCAGGTGCTCATGTTCTATCTTTTAAATGTTAATCCTCACTCATCTCCTGTGTTGACCCTGGGCTAAGTCTTGTGATTTCTTGCCTTGGTGCCTTTGTTGGAGCTTTTCTTCTAGTCTGGAATTCCTACTCTCTTCCTTTTCTTTGCCCATCTGCTAAGTCCAAACCTCTCCAGGAAGTGTTTTGAGATGATGTTACCTAGGTGTGAACTCTTGGCATCAGTGTATACCACCCATTTGATATTAATATACTATCCAGATCAAGACATGAACATTTATTGTAGCTTAAAGACTTCCTTGTACCCACTCTCAGTCAACACATCTCCATTATTGTCTTACGCAAACCTTCAGATAAATGGAATCACACAATATTTATTCTTTTTGTCTGACTTTTCACTCAATATTAAGTTTGTAAGATTAATTCATATCGTTACATATATCTGTAGATTTCTTTTTCTTGCTGTGTAATATTCCATTGTAGAAATGTACAATTGTATATTCATTTTATTGATGAATATTTGAGCTATTTTCAGTTTCAACTTCAAGAATAAAGTTGCTGTGCACATTCTTAAACATGTCTTTGCTGAACAAAAGCACTCTTTTGAGTATACACTGATGTGTGAAATGGCTAGGTCATAGAATATACGTCTGTTGAGTTTTAAATAGTCATTGCCAGCTTTCCTAAGAAGTATCAGTTTATACTTGTACCAGCAATGAATGAGGGTTCCATGAAACTACTTTTTAAGTGGACTTCAAAATCTGTAATGTTGCCAGTAGGGACTATTCCATCCTCTTATTGCTGTTAAAATCCTAACTAGGAATTAGGGATGATAGAAGGTATGTACAATATCATCCTAGTGACTTTCTTAGAGCTTCTATTTTAGATATCAGCATCGGACCTCACTTTTTAGTGTAGGGATTCCCATCACTAGCTGCATATTAGTATCACTACAGTGCTTATATAAAGAATACTATGTCCTGGGTCTCACTGAATTTCTAGAGGTGGGGCCTGAGCATTGGTAATTAAGCTATGCTTTTTTCTTTGTTTTAAGAGGCTATCTCTTAGTGCTGATGTATGTTCTTGGTTCGGGTATACATTGTGTGTGTGTGTGCATGCACATGTATATTCCTAAAGGAACTGATGGAAATTGAAGGAATCCATTCACATAATCACATCTTGAAGGAGTTGCTGGACTGATGACTATCTACCGAGTTCAATGTGCTGAATAACAACATGGAGTTTTTTCAAGGAAAACTTGAGCACTCACTCCCTAGTATGTGATGGCAGCTGCCGTAACCACCATGTTGATTGGCCCTACCCAGGCTCAGGGACGAAGAGAACCAAGAAATCACCTAGATAATCTAAGGCTTAAATACCAACGAATGAGAAAGGAGGGTGACTTTCTCTTGTATAATTTCCTTGTCTGTCCAAGTGTTTCATTTCTGTCCCCTAGAATTTTAATTTCTATTTCTCCCCTGCCTTTGGAAAACACCGTAAGGCATTTCCTCTTCTAACTCAAACGCTCCAGACGGGCTGTTTCTGTTTCCTGCAGAATTGCTGGACCCATCGCTGTTTTTCTTACTAGACAGACCTGACCTTATTGTCACTCCTGCTGGGCCCCAATGAGGTGGTGAATAATTCAAGCAAAGTATGTGTGTCACTTGACACAAGGATGACACTGTGACATTGGTTTCCTCATCTCCCCCTTACATTATCCACAAGGTTCCTTTGCCAGTGCAGATCTGCCCACTAAAGTTTTAAGAGAAATGGGTGCAGTTACACACATTGATTTTATTTATGATAAGATTAACAAGTGACAGCAAATGAAATGAAATACAATTATCTAAACTGCCCCTTCACAGTCTTATTTATCCAGTTGAGATACTTCTGTGAGAGAAGAGTATAGATGCCAGGTCCTCGAGGGTCTCCACATTTCCCTGGAAGGCCAAAGGAAGTAATGCCTCTAAAAGTACCATCACATATCAAAGGGCTTCCAGAATCTCCCTGGAGGAACACAAGAGGGGTAGTGGAGATCAGCATGGAACACGACCACTGGTGAAATGGGAAAACGTTCCATTTAACATGGAGCATTCACCGTGGAGTTAAGACCAACCTTGACTTAAATGAAAATTAGTGCTTTAAAGCCCAAAATGTTAGGGGCACCTGGGTGGCTCAGTCGGTTAAGCATCCGACTTCGCCTCAGGTCATGATCTCATGGTTTGTGAGTTTGAGCCCCATGTCAGGCTCTGTGCTGACAGCTCAGAGCCTGGAGCCTGCTTTGGATTCTGTGTCTCCCTCTCTCTCTGCCCCTCCCCTGCTAATGCTCTCTCTCTCAAAAATGAATAAACATTAAAAAAAAAGCCCAAAATGTTGGGAAATATTTTAGTATTTTAAAAATTGGCTTCATTTATTTATAAATCACTGAACATGAAATAAAACTTGTATTCTTGTTCATGTTACCCACTAATTTTGAGACTGATTGTGCTTTAGAAGGAAAACCCTCCTGGGGCACCTGGGTAGCTCAATTTGTTGAGCATCCAACTTTTGATTTCAGCTCAGGTAATGATCTCACAGTTCTTGAGTTTAAGCCCCATGCTGGGCTCTGTGCTGACAGTGCAGAGCCTGCTTAGGATTCTCTCACTACCCCACCCCCCGCTTCCCCTACTTGCGCTCTTTCTCAAAATGGATAAATAAACCTTAAAAAAAGAAGGGAAACTTTCCTGTTTGTCATTTTTAAAAATGTATATTTATTTATTTTGAGAGAGAGCTAAAATGAGTGGAGGAGGGGCAGAGAGAGGGAGAGAGAGCATTCTGACATGGGGCTCTGTCCCACAACCTGGAGATCATAACCTGAGCTGAATTCAGGAGTGAGACGCTTAACTGACTGAGCCACCCAGGGGTCTCTGTTATTTTCTTAAAATGCTTAATAACTTAAGAGGTAAAATAGTCAAATGCAGATGGGATGTTGAGGCCAAGAGTAAACACCATGTTTTCTAGTTTCTTCAGCAGATTAATTGTTTTCCCAAAGAGAACAAAACCAAAGCAACTTTTCTCTTGATCTTGTCAAATAGAAATTGCTCCCCTAAGTCTCTTTGGAGCATCTGACACTAGATGGGAGGTCCCAGAAGCCAGTGATCACACTTCAGAGCTAACGGACTTCACTAGCAGAGACCTTTTAGTTGGCTGTCGCTCAATGCTTTATGCGTTCTGTGCCACCCACTGTGTGACCCTGTTTTCTCTCATGGAATTCTAGAATCAACATAGTTAAATGTATTTGACATCCAGAGTCTGAAGTGCCCATTTCACTGCTCTGGCTTTAGGAAAGACTGGTGGGTGCTGGACAGAGAGCCACTGAGGCACGTACATGGAGCTCTGTGAGCGCCAGACTCTGAGGGCCCAACTCCCTCCCAGCCATGTGAAGGCATCAATGATCCCTCCTTTTCAGGCAAAAACTAGCCTTATGAGTGTATGAACTAAGGAACTATGTGCAAGCCTGGGGCCCCTCCTGGAGAGGTCAATTTCATGCAGTGCCTGAAATTTTCATCCTTAGTCCCTCAGGTTTAATTCATCCAACATCCACTTCTGAGGGGTCTTGGGCATTGAGGGGACAGGAGAAGGATTGCTAAGTTTTGATGGTAGAGGGTGGGTGGTTTTAGGGTGTTGCATGTGGTTCCAATGGCACGAAGGTTCTGGGTTCCTGGATTGCCAGAGAGATGGCTGAAGGGAGGGGAGGGATGAGGGAGGGCAAAGGACAGAAAGTGCAAAGGTACAGAAGACAAATGTCATCTTTTCCTGGGATTTGCCTAGCTTTGTTCCTCAAATCAAGCCATTCAGATTCTGCCAATGTTTAGACAAACTTGTGAAAAGAGCAGAGATCTCTGGATCTCTCAGCCTCTGACTCAAACTCCCAGACCATCTACATGGCAACTCCTTCTCTTCAGAGGAGTTTCTTCAGGGTCTTTGGGAAAGGTGAGAAGTGATAAACTCAGAGCTAAAAGCTTTGTAGGGTGGCTCTTCTACTCCTGTCTTTCAGCAGAGCCCAGTCCCACTCCTTCTCCGGGGACTCTGGTATGGATGCTTGCACATTCTCCATATGGGTCACACATGGGGGTTGTTTCCTGGGACTGGAGCTCAGCTCTAGGAAGCTGTGCAGTCCAGCCTGAGATCCTTAGTCAGGTTTGGGAATGACCGGCATTTCAGACTTGCTCAGGTAAATGGCAGCGCAGTTTTGCGGGGAGTGCTGAGGTGGGGAAAAGGCTACTGGAGACCCTAGAGGAACCCTGACTTCACCTCTCCTGAATATTCCATATCGTCAAATTTATATCTGTGTATGTTCATATGAAAAATGAGAAAAAAATTGCTTCTCAGTTTTTTGTTTGTTTGTTTTTATAAAATCGAGATGTACTAGATCAACCCATGCGCAGTGAACTTGTTTCTGATGAACGACTTACTTAAGCTGAGAACATTAATTTGTTTGACTGGCATTTTATCAAACTTCTTTAAAAAAAAAAAAAAAGCACTAGGACCCTTCAGAAGCCAATGCCCTGACGAGACAAAGCATGGTGTCACATGTTCTGTATCTGCATGAGTTACTCTCAACAGTTCAAATGTGGGATCTTATTTTACTTACATTGCATGAGTCTTTTCCACCCTTGAGGCTGCCGGCACAAATCATATTCAGTCCAATCACAGGATTAAAATCATAGTGCTTTTGATCATTGCAGATTTTTCTGTTTATGACGGTGATATTGACTTCTCTCAGAATATCAGACTGAGGTGCGTTATTGTGAATGCTCCCCCAGCCTGCAACTTGACACATGGTTCCTGGTGTTACATCATCCCCCTTTATAGGAAGAAGGAGGATACTCACGCTTTTATCAATCTTTGCCTTTTTAGTCAGCTGTTAGAAGACAAGTGTGAAGACTTAACAAAATGAGATAATTTAAATGGTCCCATTTTTACTTAAATTCTAGCCCAACCTTCGAGGACCCCGTTATGTAGCTATAGTCTATAGCTATAGGGCACCGAGGGAAAAAATTTCCATTTGGCCACCAGACTGTAGGAGGTTCTATGACTTTTAAGTCAATCGAAAGTACATACCTGTACAAGTTTAAGATCACCCTCATGTGTTTCCTGGTCAAAGCATGGATAGGGAAACTGTTTCTTAACAAACATTATCTGCTTCTCTGGCTCCTTCTTCGTTATTGAGTGAGCTCCAAGAATGACCTGGGACTTTTTGTCCCTGAAAACAGACACAATACTATTAATTGGATTTACTCATTATATCAGTAGCAGAGCATGTTAAGTGATCAGTTTTACTGTCTCATTTGTAAATATACTTGCTGTGGAAATACTCGTTTGTGGCTCAGAAAGAAAAAAAGTGTACTTTGAAGAGTAAGAAGTTGCTTATGAATTTATCATTATTACCACCAGCTTCTTTATATTATGCTAAACTAGGTTCAGTGAAAAACAAGTAACAAGAGAATTCCGTAGCAGCTAAGCTGAGTCTGGGATCGTATGGGTTGGGGCTTTAGTGCTGTGTCCCCTATAAGCCACCTTGAGCTGTGATAGAAAAGCAGGCTGCAGAATACTGGCACACAAAGTTCTCAGGGGTCTAGAGACAAAAGCAAAAGGCACTGGATAGTTTAGAGAAATGCACTGGAGGGATCTTTGTAAGGTTTAAGTTTGTAACAAACTTAAACGGGAAAACTTCTAGAAATATGATTGCCCAAAGAAGGACCCTATTTGCATGGCACTGAGTGTGTGTATATTGGAGGTGGGGGATGGTGATCTGAAGGAGGGGCCCAGGGTTCTTTTTTTCACTCCATGCTAAAGGTTCATTTGGTTAATAAAACCAAAATACTTAGGGGGTGCCTTGCTAGCTCAGTCAGTAGAGCATGCGACTCGATCTCAGGGTCATTAAGTTGAAGTCTCACGCTGGATGTGGAGCCTCTTTAAAAAATTTTTCTCTGGTGTATTAATAATTAAGGTTATCATCATTCACAACCTAGTATAAACTACACCAAACAGATAGTTCCAGTGTTTTTTCCCCCCATTACACACTATTTTTCCATTACACACAATTTTCTTCCATTATATCAGCTGATGTAGTTTCACTTAAGAGACTAGTACCGTACTTTCAGTAGAGCACACTGTGAAGATGAAATGTTCTATACATCTGCACTGTCCCATATAGTAGCCACTAGCCACATGTGGCTGTTGAGAACTTGAAATGTGGCTAGGGCCACCAAGGATCTAAATTTGTAATTTTATTTAACTTTAAATTCAGAGAGCCACATGTAAATTTACATAACCAATATGACAGTGGCTATCACAATGCACAGTGCAGGTTTACAGGTCTGATTTAGAGAATGGAGGAAAAACCAAGCCTGGAAGAGGTTTGAAGGTAGTAGCAGGAGTTAAGAGATGGCTGAGGTGTGAGACAAACAGGAAGGTATTAGAAGCAAGCTTTCTCTAACTGACTGTTGTGCTCAGGCTCCTGAGGGGACACTTTAGTTTTACCCTTCCAGACTATGGTTCATTTTGTCTAGTCATAAAGTCAAGACCAGAAGCAAGGCCTGCAGCGCCTGGCCACAGCAGCTCTAGAGAAGTCCTGCATGAAGTGTGCGGGTGCTCCCTGTGGATTCCCCATTGGTCTGATTCTGTGGCGCTGAGTCTGGGCTTAACTCCCTGCTGGGGTAGAGCAATTTCCCACAGACTTAAGTGATATGAAGATACACACGAACTTCCTGTGGTTTTAGTGAGATTTATTCTCTTTGTTAATAGTCCCCCAAATGAGAATATCTCCCCAAACATTTTTTAAAACCCAAGCACTTACAGGGCACAGTGAGCTGCAGTCAATACCCAGTTTCTTGTAATCAGAGCCCCAGCACAGATGGTTTCTCCTTTAAGTAGCACCATGTAGGGTCTTGAATGAGGAGTCACTTGATTTCCTCCAATAATTTGTACACAGAAATCTGTGAAAATGGAAAAGGCAACTCATGTCAGTGCCCACCCCAAAGAGCTCTACCTCAAGCCATGTTTCTAAGACCAGACAAGATTTTCCTGCTTGGAGAGGAGACAGGGATGAGAGCACAGCACCCCCCCCCCGCCCCCAGCCCCCCCACCTTCCCGCCCATGCAGGTGTTTGGATATCTGAAAGCAAAATCCATTTCTGTTGGACTCCCTGAGAGGGTCCTGCCCTTGCACCCACACAAGCCATGCCATTGTCAGTTCCAGGGATTATCAGGCTGGAAATCTGTCACAACCACTGTCCTCAAGCCTCCGGGCTTGCAAAGGGCAGAGAGCTGTGCACTGGTTGGTGCCAGTAACAGTTACTACAGGAGATGCTAGTGATGATCTGCACTCCCCCCTCCTCCTTTCTGGCTGAGTATTAATCTGGGGAAGTGCAAAAGCTTTTAAAAGCCTGAGAACTGCCCTGTTCACCTCAAGCCCTTGCAAAAAACCACATTTGGTACCATTTAGCTGTGCCCTCCCCTACAAGTTCTTTGGTCATTGGGAGATCTCTGTTTGTTGAAATGTGTACTCTCCTAATTCATAAGCTGAGAGAATAATATCTATTGAACCCCAGGCTCCCCTTCAACCTGCACACTGAAACACGTGGTTTCATTGAAGACTTTTACCAGTGAGGTAGGAGAAGGGAGGAGAGAGAAGATGCTATCAGGAGAGAATGGTACCTTAGTCAAAATTCCTAGACTATAGAGCCGGAGTATAGTTTCGTTATTAGAGAACAGGAGACCTACACACAAGGCACAGGATCCATGCTGATTTAGGGATCTTGTGTCTTTGTGATATACTCTGAGTCCTCCATCTTTCTACGTCAGAAGTTCTTAGATTCTCCCAAAATATTTCTCCTGACTAACGGCTGAGACTCGTGGTTTCTTAAAAAGGCCACAGGGCCTGTTACTCCATTTGTAAAGCTAACTCACTGCCAAATCCATAATAAGATGCAAATAATGAGAATGAGAGAAGGGGAAGAGAGTGACCCAAATGGATCTCACTTCCAGAAGTGTGTTGGGAAGGGGAAATCCTGGACTCTAGAAGTTAAAGGATAAGGAGCTTAGAGAAATGCAGAGAACTTCACCCACATCTCAAAATTTCCTTGGGTGAGTCACAGATAGATTTCAAAAGGGCATCTTTAAACCTTCTGGGCTGCAGAAACCATAAAGTCAGTAGAATACTTCATTTTTCAGGGTCCCCTGTTTGGTGCACACATACACCAGCCTCAGGAAAAAAGTCAACATCTCCTGCAACCAACCACTCCTATAAGGCTCAGGGGTAGGGTTTCAAGCATGTGAGAAGTTTTGGAAACTAGCAGCTCTTGGTCCCCACCCAGAACCAAAATGAATGAGAATCTCTGGAGCTCGGTCTGGATGCAAGCATTGTTTAAAAAGCCCTCCAGAGTATTTTAATGTGTGGGATGGTTGAGACTGCTGGTCCAGAGCATCCAGTCTTGATCTGCTGTGTCTGTTCCCTTTATGGGCCCATGGTGCTGTTTCCGACCACAGGAAACAAAGCAGAGCAGAACGTGCTGCTTTTTTTGTTTCCTTTGAAGAAAAGATTTATGATTGGATTTTTCATCTGCTCTGTTTTCGCTGTTGTCGAGGATTTAACACTCCTGAACACAGTCATACTATGCCTTGCTTATCCTATGCAACCCTTTCGTGCCCAAAAATGCTGCAACCTTGTTATTTAAAAATTTTCTTCTCATTTTCAGGTGCAAGGTGATCCACAGAACTTCCTTGGAAATTGCTGATGAGACAGGTTTTCCATCAGCCCCTGCCCACCATTCCTACCTCTAGAAGCTGATGGATCCAGAGAGAAACACATAGCTGGTCCTTACTTGTCAGCACAGTTCAGGCAGCCCCAGAGCAGTCCTCACTTTCTTGAAGGTTTTCAACGAAAACCTAAAGCCACCCAGGGGCTATAACCTGTCTTGTGGTAATGCCATGAGTTTCACAGCATTTCAAACTGATGCCCATGCAGCTCACACAAAACCAGGCAGGTTGGTTTCTAGTTGGTGTACCAAAGAATTAGCTTAATAGAAAATACCATAGCACTTCCAAAGAGTCAGTGTGGGGACATTTTCAATGACACACTAGCCTAGAGAAATGATAGAATTTCAAATCATTTCTAATTTGTTTTGGGTGACTAAGTCAAGTTTTTAAATTTTATTTAAAACTATCTATGCATTGGGGCACCTGGGTGGCTCAGTCTGTTGAGCATCTGACTTTGGCTCAGATCATGATCTCACAGTTTGTGAGTTCGAGCCTCACATTGGGCTCCCTGCTGTTAGCATGGAGCCTGCTTTGGATCCTCTGACTTTCTCTCTCTTGGTCCCTCCCCTGCTTTCTCTCTCTCTCTCTCTCTCTCTCTCTCTCAAAAATAAATAAAACATTAAAAACACTATCTATGCACTTTATACAGAAAGAAAGGCTGAACACCACTAAGCCTTTCCAGAAAGGCATTATTAAATAAATAGTACCCTCTTAACCCAAGAGTTTTTTTTTTTTTTTAATTCGGCTATTTAAAAATTTTGGCCTTTTTCTGGGTAATTTTCAAGGTACAAATTGGCAGTAATAAGCATTGGTGGTTCTGTTATTTTTCTGTGAAGAAATTTTAAAGAGGAAAAAAGGATGTTTTTACTTCTAAAATAAAGACCTAGAATCTAACAAAGAATGTTAAAGCTTGAGGAAAAAAATCTGCTCTTAGGCTTAGCTAATATTGCCTCAGGTTCACTGAAAGTCTGTTCCACTTTGCTTAATGGTTATAATGGAAATGGTGAGAATCAGTCTTACCTCTAGGAATTAGCAGGAGAAAAATGGCAATGGAGAGAGAGGATGCCAGAAATGTATAGGAGTTCCTCATTGCGGCTGGTATCCCCACATCAGATCAGTCAACAAGAAAATCTGTTAGTTCTTTACCGGCTCTATATATTGAGGATACAAAGGATGTGGTTTTCTTCTTTCCAGTTTGTGTAAGTTGAGCATTAAGAAATGAAACCGAACTGAGAACAGTGAGTAATTGCTCCTTACCATTGGGCATGCTGTCCTTGGCTAGGACTGCTGAGGGAGAGGATGGTAATTCTATAGTGTGGGTGGGGGGATGTTGCCCTCTTACCATACTACACAAGGAGAGACTTTAAAATGTCTCAGCAGAAATTTTGAGGATTTTTGTTTTCATCAATAGCAATACTATCTTCTGTATCCACTAATGGCATCTGTTAAGACTTAAATGAGAGCTTTGAAAAGTGTCCTAAAAATTAGTCACCAACTGTAATTTTTTCTAGTTATCACCTTGGGTTATGTAAGGGTTAAAAGGCCAAGGCCAGGTAAAGATGCAGGAGGGAGTCTTACTTATTAGCAAGCTCCTGCCTAGATTTTCCTTCCCCATTTTGAGGAGGATAATTTACTGTAGTCTGGTCTGAAGTCTGTGGCAGGTATGGAGACATAGAGAGGTAGGGGGAGGAGGTGTTGGCTCTTTCCAGCCCTCTGTGCTTCCCCTGATTGTTTGATTATACAACCTCAGATATAAGAAAGATACTGAGTTTCCCCTTCCCTGTCTCCCTCTTTCCTTCTCTTCTTCTCCCCACCCTTCCTTTTCTCCCTTTCCCCCTTTCCCTCCCTTTCTTCCTTCTTTCTGGATTTAGCTAACGAAGGAAAATAGTAGTCAAAAGTGGCTATTTTGTTCTAATATATTTAAATTTTTAATGTTTATTTTTGAGAGAGAGAGAGACAGAGTGCAAGCAGGGGAGGGGCAGAGAGAGAGAGAGAGAGGGATACACAGAATCTGAAACTGTCAGCACAGAGCCTGATGTGGGGCTTGAAACCCTGAACTGTGAGATCATGATCTGAACTGAAGTCAGATGCACCCCATTTTTATTCTAGTATTGAGTAAAGTCTTTAAGAGAGATGAACTTCAGTCCCTCAAGGAACAATATTCAGTATTCTTTGTATTAGAAATATCTTATTCTCTTCTTTTGAGCTGAGGATGTAGTCTTTATTATAATACATATGGTCATATGTTCAGGATATTTGGTGTTACACCAACCATCCCCAGACCTAATGTGCTGGTAACTTCAGACCTAGTTGTGACTTTTTCAGAAATCACATGACCTTATAAGGGAGCCCCACTGAAACACCGAGATTTCCTTTCCCCCAGATAATATTAGTGCATTAAAGGTTCATCATTTTCAGTAACAGCAATGGGATACCCAGGTTCTGGTTATGGCAAGTAATTTTAATGCAGACTTAAAAACAGTCAGGTCTTAACTGCCTATAGCTATGGAAAGTTTCCTAAAGGAAACAGAGACAATTCTGTTCTTTTTATGTGAATGTGGTTGTTACTCTACCATTTGTGTTAACTTTTAAGACCTTTACGAAATATAATTTACATACCATTGTTTATCCATTTAAAATTTATAATTCAGTCGTGTTTAATATATCTCCTGAGTTGTGCAACCATCACCATAACTCATTCTAGCACATCTTCATCATTCCCCCAAAAAGCTTTGAAACCATTAATAATCACTCCCCATTACTCTCCTTCCTCCACACCTCTGCCCTAGACAACTCCTATTCCAATTTCTGCCTCCATTCGCTTGCTTATTCTGGACATTTCATATACAAAGAACTGTAGAATAATATATGGTCTTTTGTGACTTTTGAAAAATGTTTATTTTGAGAGAGAGAGGGAGAGAGAGGAAAGCATGAGTGGGGGAGGGGCGCAGAGAGAGACAGACAGACAGAGACACAGAGACAGAGGCACAGAGAGAGAGACTGAATTCCAAGCAGGCTCCTCTCTGTCAGGGCAAAGCCCAATGCAGGGTTTGATCCCATGAACCGTGACATTGTGAACTGAGCCAAAATCAAGAGCCAGATGCCCAACCGATAGAGCCACCCAGGCAGCTCTCTGAATTCTTTCACTTAGCATAATGGTTTTGAACTTCATATTGTAACAAGTATCAGTATTACATTCCTTTCTATTGCCAAATAATGTTCCATTACATGGATATACCACATTTTATTCATCCATTCATTAGTTGATGGATATTGGGCTATTTCTACTTTTTACTTATTATGATCAATGCTGCTATCAACATTTAGGTATCCATTTTTGTATGGATATGTTTTCATTTTGGGGAGTATATACCTATGAGTGAGATTACTGGGCTATATGGTAACTCTATGTTTAACTATTTGACAAACTTCTCAACTGTTTTCCAAAGTAGCTGCACCACCTTACATTTCCTTTAACATTGTATGAAGGTTCCAATCTTCAACATTGTGGAAGGTTTCTATATCATTGCCAACACTTGTTGTTGTTGTTTGACCATTGCTATTATAGTGGGTGTGAAGCAGTAGCCACTGTGGTTTTGATTGTCACTTCCTTAATAACTATGAGCTTCTTTTCATGTGCTTACTAGTCATTTATTTATCTTTTTTGGAGAAATGTCTTTTCAAATATTTTGCTTTTTAAAAAAATGGGTTGTCTTTTTATTATTGAATTTTAAGTGATCTTTATATATCCTGGATATGATTCCCTTATGAGATATATAATTTGTAAATATTTCCTCCTACTCTAGGGATTGTTTTTTATTTTTCTTGATGGTGTTTTTTAAAGCACAAAACTTTCAAATGTTTACCAACCTCTTTGTCTGTGTCTTTGTTGTCACATCTAAGAAATCACATCCCTTTCATCTCAAAGCACAATTTACAGGTAGAAGATTACTGATTAGAAGGAATATATAACTCTTTTAACTCCCACCCTGAATGTGAATTTTTTTTCCTTCCAGTGAGATCTTCCATTTCTTACCTATTGTTGTCTTTATCAAAGGAACTGAATTAGTCCCCACAATCAGCAATCCAGAAATAATAAGCACTCACAAATTATTCATCATTATCCCTCCTTTTTCAGAATCTGGTCTGTGTCACTTGCATGTTTTTTGGTCTATCAGTGTGGCATTGACTTCTTTCAAGGTATTTGAAATTGTGCATGAGCCTCTTTTGGCGCTTTCCCATTCTGCTGCATGACACTGGGTGTAGGGTGTGACATCTTCTATTTTTCGTAGATTCATTATTTCTATAGGTTTGCTTATAGTAGCTTTACCTTCCAGCTAGAAGACAGAGAGGAGATGCAGTTTTAGGCAAGGAAAAGAGTAAAAACCCAGAAAATAGCTCTAATTAAAATAGGTCTTGCTTATTTAATGTGTTCTAATGAAAGACATGGCCGAAGACACGTTCTGACTTAATTGACAAACCACAGTTGATTTTTAAAAAGTCACAGCATAGGATAGTTGTGTTATACTAGGCTAGTCTAGGTTAACTTGAGTTCAGTTGGCCACTTAGTGATAAAATTATATTGGTGGTAGATGACAGTTCTGGTTTGAAAGGCTGTAGTGGAGAACTCAGTCATTATTCAGATGGTCTGAGGTTTGTGAAATGACTGGTAATGAGACCAGTGGAAGAAAACCAGGGCTTCTGGTGCAGTGGGACAGGGTGGAAAAGGGGCCAGAGTTAGTGGAAATGTGGTTTCCCCACTTCTGTGCTTGTGCAAGCCAGCCTCAGAGTCTCACCTGCCTTTGAGGGCTCACCCACACTCCATTCTTTTCTCTCATTCGCCAAACCCTCTTCTTGGTTTACCACCTTGCTCTCTTTTCAAAAAATCAAGGCAAGGAGAGTACAGAGTGTGATCAAGGTTGAATACACAGTAGAGGGAGACAATTCTAGATCTTTTCATCTTTTTTATCATGCCTCAAGCTCAGTTTCAAATAGCTGAGGTATTATAGTCCTTGTAAAAACAGAGGACAACAAGAGTACTGGCCACTGTCACATTTTCACCATTGCACTGATTTCAGCCCTCTCTTCCTGACATTTGACTGTTCGTACTGCCTCAGTGGCTCCTCTGAGTAGCTGGTGCTCCCTGGCCCATCTTGCTAACATTTAGAATCTGAGACAGCCACAAGCGAAAGACTTTCCATAGGACATGTTGTCAGATGCCCACATGCACCTTCTTTCCTTCTCTCCCACTCATGCTTTTTCACAGCCTTTATGCTTGTTATCTGGTTGGATGGACAAACGGGAAGAACTCTTTTTATTAAAAGCTATTTTTTTTTGAGAGAGAGAGAGAGAGAGAGAGAGAGGGAGAGAGTGAGTTCGAGCAGGGTAGGGGCAAAGAGAGAGGGAGACACAGAACTGAAGCAGGCTCCAGGCTCCAGCTGTCAGCTCAGAGCCTGACAAAGGGCTCGAACCCACAAACTGTGAGAACATGACCTGAGCTGAAGTTGGACTCTTAACTGACTGAGCCACCCATGTGCCCCAAGGAGGAAGAAAAACTCATAAAGAGACTTGATCTTAATGAATGGATTCCAGTTGGAGTCTGAGAAACATGTATTTGTAAGGTGCAGTCCTCTCAAACTCTCTTGAGCACAAGCACAAAGAAGAGTGATGAGCGTTGTGTTGAACCTTGACAGGGTAACCATGTTGAAGTCCTCACACTCTCTTTATAGTTTCTCTAGCAACAGCACCTTACTGGCCACAGCAGCAGAGGTGAGAGGGAGGTTTCCCGACTTTATTCTAAGAACACAAAACCCTCACCACCCCTACTCTTCCCCCCTCCTTATAAAGATAAGGAGTGTAGGTCCTGAAGGAAACCTGACTACTACTACTTGCTCTAAACCAGAGTCCAAAATCTCTTGCCTTCTCTTTAAAAATTTTTTTTTAACATTTATTTATTTTTGAGAGCAGAGAATTAGCAGAGGAGGGGCAGAAAGAGAGGGAGACAGAGAACCTGAAGCAGGGTCCAGGCTCTGAGCTCTTTGTTAGCACAAAGCCTGACGTGGTACTTGAACTCACAAACCATGAGATCATGACATGAGCTGAAGTCGGACCCTCAACCAACTGAGCCACCCAGGCTCCCTTTGCCTTCTCTTGATTATCTTTGCCACTGTCTGGAGATTAATGCCACCCCTTATTCAAAATTATTTGGGAAATATTTATTGAGGGCCTATTATGTACCAGGTACTATCCCAGTTGTTGGAGGACATAGAAGTAAAAAGATAAAAATATCTATTTTGTGGAGCTTACATTCCAGTGAAAGAGGCTGATAAATAAACACCATCTAAAGTATATCAAATATAAATGTTATGAAGAAAGAGGCAGCGGGGAAAGTAAGTCAGGGGAGGAAGCTGCATTTCACTGCCAAGGATGCTGGATAGGGATTAGAGTATGGGGAGGAGGGGTAACCTTGAGAGAGAGGTTCCCCCCTGAGTGTGTGGGGATGATGTAAGTAATGGGGGGACAGGGAGTATGGGAGGAGAGCTCTGGGGCCCTGTCTTTACTCTTGAGTTGGAGGGTGTATGGGTCCCCAGAGCTTTCCCTTAACTCCTGCTGGGGAAGTTCCTTATAAGCCCCCTTAGGACTAGTGTGAACCTTCTTTCTAGTCACACTCTGCCTCCCAACCCTGCCTTCTCTAGTGCACCTTGTGCAGGACAGCCAGATACTCATTCTAAACATAAGTCGGATCACATCACTGTCTGACTTAAAAGAACTTCCCCTTTTCTTCCCTATAAAATTCAAACTTCTTACCTTGGTTTGCAATGCTTGGCTTCCTGGGCCTCTGTCCTGTGTTCTCTCTTTCTCAAATCTCATGAGAACTCTTTTCTCTCCCACTTGTTCCAAATGGGTTTTCCAGAAAGACCCCTGTTATACATGCTGCTTTTCCTGCCTGCAAGCTCCTTCCCTTTTTCCTGCTTATTCCTGTATCTTCTCTACGAAGACTTCCCTGACCTCCTTCTTGGTTATCTCTGTCACTGATGAGAAAAAAAATCAGGGTGTTCATTTACTTGGTCTCTCACATTAGACTTAGAGTGCTTGAGGGCAGGACCTCAGTACTATTTATCTTCCCAAGAAGAGAAAAGTAGACTCACCCTCCCAGTTGGACCCTGAATTTTCCTGCTGATCTCAAAGACCACCAATATCAGACAAGGCAAGAAAACTCTGGAGTCATGTCTGAGCAAAGGCAAAAACAAAAACAAAAAGAGGTCACTTGAATATACCACGAAAGTGACAAAACACCCCCGAGTCATTGCTGCTTCTTTAAAACAGTCTCTCCATTTTTTCCACCTTCTAGGTAAGTGAGATTCCCAGTCAGAGAATTGCTCCCCTTCTTGACAACTCTCAGTTTAGAGCTAACTCCCAGCCTTGAACCCTCCCCCAAACTGCCTGACAGAAGCCCAAATCCTATGATAAGCTCCATCCAACACTCTCTTACGGAGTCACCTCGTGGGTTCTCATGGTGTATGGTGTCTCTTGCTGATCAAGTTTCAATAAGCCCAGTTTGGTTTGACTGTAGGTGAGTTCACCACTTTGGACTGCCAGGTCCTGTCACAATTAGGACTTTTCTCAATATCTGTTTAATTGAACTGAATTTCGAGAGGGGGAACATCTATAGCAATAGTGCTGGGTCACAGCTGTGCTTTGTGCCCATACTCCGGCATTAGCCGACTAGGGTAGACTAGCGGACTCTAGTTTGTGAACCTAACGATGGATAAGTTGGGAAAGGTGGGCACAAGCATTTCTTGATTTTCTGGACACACTTTGCAGCAAGTGGCCTATTATTAGTTAAGCATGACAGTGGCTAGCCTCATTTATAACGTACGTTTTTCCTACCTGATACATTCTCATTTGACACAACAATATAATGCAAATATGTTTGGATCTTGGTGAGAAGCTAGTTTTTAAGTCTCTTATTCATGCAATGTATGCTGAAGTGAACAGGGAACTAACAGGTGCTCATTGCCAACAGCAGGTACTAATGGAGAAAATAGCAGCCTACCCACATGATAACCATTCTGACTTTCAAATCACAATTAGGAAAAACACAAGTTTGAACCAAAGGAAGTAGTTATTTTTTTAACGTCTAACAGTCAAATACCAGTCATTTCCTATAGTTCAACCCAATACATAGGAACATTGGGTAACATTATACAGTAGTAAGTCATTTGTAATCATAGAGGACACATAATTTGCTTGACTTTGTTAAACATGCCTATGAAAAAGTCTGTAACAAAATATAGCAGAATAGTAACAGTGATTGTGTGGGTTTGATAATATTGGAATGCTATTGTTACCTTTCCTGTTTTTCAAAATTTTAATAATGTTGCTATTTAGAGTGAAAAAATGTTTTTAAAATAATATTCAAAAATGGTCATGCAGTTCACTTATTGAATAAGATCTGGCCTTTGCTTATAGAGATAAATATTATAATATTATAGATATTGAAAGATATGATAGAGGTATTAAAAGATACAGATACAATAAATATTATAAATATTATAACAAAATAACACTGAATGTGTTTGCCCACTTTTTTCTCCAGCCCTGTTTTTGGTTTTGGACTTCAGAGTCATTTGCACATCCTCCCCCACCCCTCACTCCCCCAAGTGCCTTGAGAAAGAGAGGTGCTCAGAATACTAACAGGTCACCATGACCAGTTGTCAACACCCAGTGTTCTTTGATTAAAGCTTCTACACAGATTTCCAGCCCTTTGATTAAAGCCCTGTAGTGTCTTGTGTAAGGTGGCATTTCACGTCCTCATATAATGCCTCCCAGGATTCTGGAAACACTGAAAGTGATCCAGAGGGGAATCCTATCTTTCCCTACCACACTTCACTCTGAGAAATTTGGCTAAGACAAACTGGTTTACCGTGAACACAGACGTGCACTCCGAGTCAGGAAGAGAAGGTCGAAGCACTACGGACCCTGGGAAGCTTGCGGCAGGTTTCTGTAGCAGTCTCCGTAATTAACATCTGTAATTAACATCTCCTGTGGCGCTCACATCCTGGATAATGTTTTCTCATGATGAATGCAGTACTCTGTATTCAGGTGAATTTTATTTTAAGCAAACATTCCTATTGTGTTTAGGTTTTTAAATTATTTTTTCCTGCCACATGTCTAAATTGATTTCTCTCTTTGTTTCGCAATTGTTATAGGGCAAACATGAGAAATATAGAGAAATGCTTTTTTATTTTTTACAGCAATGGTTCTCTAGCTTTAGTTCATAATAGCTACTCAGAGTGCCTACTTAAAATGCAGGTTATCTAGGCCCACTGCAGGGACCCTGGTTCAGAGTCCTAGAGGGGGATCCTGGGAACCTGCATTTTAAGTAAACACCTCAGGTGATTCTGAGACAGGTGTTCCCCAGAGAAGTTCTAAATTTATAAGGCTGTGACCAAGTCTTAAAAAGCAGTGAGTTATCCTAGGTTAGCTTCTTTATGCAGGCATTTCTACCAGAGGGCATTTTATCAGCTTGCCATTTTGATGGTAGGTGTGAATAGATAGCCAGGAGGACAGTGTGATTAGAGGGTAAAAGGCTGGAGTGGGTGGCCCAAGGCTGCAGTGCTCTGCAAGTGCAAGTGCACCCATCACTTGGCTCTGGGTCCCAAACAAACCTCCTGTTCCTCCTTTTGCATGAGGGACAATTCTCCACCTTCTCATCCAGCACCTAGGATACTGAGAGCCTGCTAAGACTGTTACAGTTGAAAAAAAATGCCTCATTAGTTAGATGGGTACCTGTGTAAATACAGGCTCCTTTTCATCTGAACCCTGAAAAAGAAAAAATGACTTTTGGGGTGATTGATTACATCTAGGTATTTTGGCTAGACACAGAAGGTTCATGGGGAGACTAAGCTTCTCTCCTCTTCCTCCCTCCACCTACCTCCTTCTAGGTAATTCCTGGCCACTGAGAGGTTCTCACTATGGTTGGAGAATTCACATTTCCCCCCATGAAAGCCTGAGTGATTTAGAAAGAAATAAAACTCACTGCCTTAGTTTCGTGAGCCTCACTTTAGCTTAGCTCACTGAACCATCTGGCTCTGCACTGAACATGATGGTGCACCTTAAACATAATAAAGCTGTAGGTTTTCTCTTTCCCCCATTATTTGTTATTATATATACAGAAAAGTAGGCAAGGCAGATGAGCTAAAATAGGGGTGGGGCTATAAGATATATGTTGTAGCCCAATAACACATGTTGATTAATGTCCCCAGTAGGGAAAGACAAATAGCAAATTTGTTAAGTACGCTTTGGCTTATACTTCTAATTCCAGAGACTGAAATCACAGCAGGACCTCTTTTCTGAGAAATTTACATTTTATTTCATTTTTTTTTGTCTGTGCCATTATTCCACAACTATTTTTGGATGACTTCTGCAAAGGGGAATAAAACATAGCTCTTACCTTCAAAGAGCTGAGTAGTAGAAAATACAAAAGACAAAGCTGTGGACAAATACACAAATGATCACAACGCTAGACAGTGTGCTGAGTGTCTTGGGAGTATAAACAAGGAACAGAAAGAATTCAGAGACACAGCAACTACTATTGGTAGAGAGCCTGGAAGGTCTTCAGGAAGAATGCAGATTTACTTATTCATTTCTGAGGGAGATTGAAAGCAGCACAAGATTTCAGCAAGCGGTGCTGGAGAGACTTCCACTTCAGGTAGAGGTAAGTAAAAGGCAGACGGTCAGGGATTATGAAACTGACACAGGTCGCTTACAGAGAACTGGTAAACAGAGCTTAATGATTTATCATGTTTAAATGCCTTCAGAATCGAGGCTTGACACTTACATAGAAGCCAGTCCTCAAAATAAGGACTGTTAGCAATGTGATATTTTTAAAGCCCGAACTTGACTTGCTATTATTCTTTTAATTGTTCAGGTTCAGTTTTTTTTTAATTTTTAATGTTTATTTTATTTTTGAGAGAGAGAGAGTGAGCAGGGGAGACGCAGAGAGAGAGAGAGAGAGAGAGACAGACAGACAGACAGACAGACAGAATCTGAAGCAGGTTCCAGGCTCCAGGCTCTGAGCTGTCAGCACAGAGCCCAACGTGGGGCTCAAACTCACCAACTGTGAGATCATGACTTGAGCTGAAGTTGGAAGCTTAACTGACTGAGCCCCTCAGGCACCCCAGGTTTGGTTTTCTATAACTTCCACAATTTCCCATGATATCTTTGGATAATAGTATCTTGAATTTAAGCAATGCTTCTCTTCACCAAGAATTCCAAGCACCTTTATCTATCTCTTTCCTATCCCTGGGAAGTAAGAAACGTCAGGCAATAGAGTCTCTTTTCTTAAAGCTCAAAAAGCAAAAAGATTAAAGACTTAACCCTACATCACACAGAGCAGAGTGGGGAGAAATCCCATTTTCCTGTTTCTGCCGTTCCTATTCTGTTCATTTCTTCCTACGGGCTGCATTGTCTCAGTCTCAGGTTGGACATTGCGTTATTGATGTTAAAAATCTCGAAACATTGCCTGGCAAGATTATAATTTGGACTGATAGTTCATAAGTTATATTAAAGAAGACAGATCAACAATTATACTACTACTAATTAAAAAACTTATCTATGATTTTCTAGGCACTGGTTAGTTCCAGACATTGGTTCTGATGTTAACTGTAATGCAAGGTGGGTGTTATGATACCCCATGTATCGATAAGGAACATGAAGTTTAGATAGGGCAATTAATGTGCCCAAGTTCATAGAACTAATAAATAGCAATGCAGTGTTCTATTATTTACTTATTTATTTACATTTTAAGGAGAGTATGTGCAAGTGGGGGATAGAGGCAGAGGGAGAGAGAGAATTTTTTTTTTAATGTTTATTTATTTTAAGAGAGAGAGAGTTGGAGGAGGGGCAGAGAGAGAAGGAAAGAATCCTAAGCAGGTTCTGATCTTCAGTGCTGAGCCCAGCACAGGGCTCAATCCCAAGAACTTTGAGATCATGACATGAACCGAAATCAAGAGTCAGATGCTCAACCCACTGAGCCACCCAGGTGCCCTGGGAATGCAGTGTTCTAACCCAATTCTACGTCATGTAAAAACCATAATCTTTTCATTGTGAATCACTGTTTTCCTAAAGTAGTGACTCTTTACCATTTTTATTTTTTATTTTTGAAATACATAGCCATTTGAGAATCTGATGAAGTATAGACAAACATATGCACACAAATACTTACATACTGTTTTGGGGAGAGTCACAGACTTTTTGATGTCTATCCATGGCCTTGAAGGAGCTTATGGATCCCACGTTATGAATCCCAGCTCTGAAGATACTATTGAACTGTAAGATACCATAGTGTGTGGTTAAGAACATGAACTCTGTGTTCAAATCCCAGCCTTAGCAGTAGATGAGTTCAGTAAAGTTAATTAACCTCTCTGTGCCTTAGTTTTCTCATATTTAAAAATGGAGCTGATAACAATGGTACTTAAGAAAATTAAAACTTGGGGTGCCTGAGTGACTAAGCATCCCACTCTTGATTTCAGCTCAGGTCATGATCTCATGGTTTGTGGGACTGAGCTCTGCGCTAATGGCATGGAGCCTGCTTGGGGTTCTGTCTCTCCCCCTCTCTCTACCCCTCCTCTACTTGTGTGCGTGTGCTCTCTCAAAATAAATAAATAAATAAACTTAAAAAAATTAAATGTTAATATATGTAAATAACTTGGAATGCTGCCATGCTTAATTGTAAGTTTTATTAAATGTTTAGCAAATATATGTATATTTGGATTGGATTATTTTACAATGATATTATGGCTTTCTTCACCACCCCCACCACTAGAAACAGAGACTCACAAACCCATTCTGAAATCAAAAGTTTTAAGATCCGTCTATCCAAGAGCTATGACTAATCAGTGTATTTGTATGACTGAATGAGTTAACTATGCACCCCCAACTTAGTGGTTTTGTTGATCGTTCACTTAAAAGGTTTTGCTCTATAGATCTGGCCTCAGTTTAGGATTGTCACCAGATACAGTCAATGCTTTCCTAGTTTACCATAGACACAAAGGGTACATTTTCATCTTAAGGAGTCAATATGCCTTTTAGCTAGCAAAGACAACTGGTAACATTAAAAACTACTGGAAATTAAGTTATGATTTCTTTTTCCCTTTTACACAATGTTAAACATAAAACAATATAGAATTCTATTTTCTCATGAGTAAAACTAAAAGCATATGAAAATATGTCTTACTTCCAAGAATGAGGAGACACATGGAGATAGGGAAAGCAAAAGGAAAGGAATGTTCGTGGCTTCTGCTACCCACGTATGGAGGCCACTTAGTTTTAGGTATGGACATTAGCAATACATAATGAAACACAAGGATGTGGGTTTTTTATTTTTTGTTTTTTTTCTTTCTCTGCCATGTTGCTAAAGATTTTGGTGTTATATTACTTGGAAACATAATCTTATTTTAGCGATGGTGTGGTTACTTATTTGTCTCACAGAGAAGGTTATTTCCTTTGGCTTAGCCCTCTTCTGCCTTAAAAGGTAAATGTGAAGCCGTAGAGACTGATAAATGAAGAGCATGTGATAGAAAATTGCTCTTCTTTGGACCACTTCTTTCACTTTCAAATATGAGGTTATTTTATAAAGCTGAGAATTCAAGTCCATCTCAGAAATTGTTTTGAAATATCATGTTTAAACCTAAGGGTAGATATTGGATGCATTCATTGTTGAGGCTGCTGGGCAATCATCAAGGAAAAAATGAGCTATAGTCTTAACTCACAGCGTTCAACTATAAAAGCACTAAATGAAGATGCAGTGAATATTCATACATGTGTACAAATGACAGACTTTGAAATATGACCTCAAGGAATTTAGAAATCAGAAAAGGTTGATAGATTTAATCATAAAAAATTAAAACAGGTGCCTGGGTGGCTCAGTCGGTTAAGCATCTGACTTTGGCTCAGGTAATGATCTCCCGGTTCGTGGGTTCAAGCCCTGTGTCGGGCTCTGTGCTGACAGCTCAGAGCCTGGCACCTGCTTTAGATTCTGTGTCTCCCTCTCTCTCTGCCCCTCCCCTGCTTATGCTCTGTTTCTCTCTGTCTCAATAGTAAATAAACATTAAAACAAATTAAAACAAATTAAAACAAAACATAAAGTCAGACTGCAAACATTTCAATAGATGCAACATAGATGGATATTTTTACAGAGTGATAAGAAAAGATGAACACCTGAAAAGAAAAATGATCAGAGAATTTGAACAAATAATTTCCAAAGAAGATGTACAAATGGCTGCTATATTCCTACTCTATGGAGGAATGTATAGGTACACAGCACAGATTATCGATAATAAAAATGCAATTTAAAATATTTAGGTGCTATTTGCCTGTCAAACTGCTAAAAATTAAAAAACAAAAAGAGTTCTCTCTGTTGTTGGAAATTCTGATGTGTTGATAGTTATTTCAAACTGTTACTATCTTTCTGGAAGGCAATACATGTAAGGGTTATTAAATTATGCATGATCTTTGACTCAACAGATCATTTCTATGAATTAAAAAAATTATGGAGGTGCATAAAAATTTAGCCATAAAGAGTTCCATTGCCTTGTCATTCTGTGATGAGAAAAAGTTGAAAGTAATCTAAATGCCCCCAAACAAGGAATTGACTAAGTCTATTCATTCCTCATTGCTACTGTGACAAATTACCACAAACTTAGGGGCTAAAAGTAACACAAGTGTATTATTTTACAGTTGTGTAGGTCACAAATCTGATGTGGGTCTCACTGGGCTGAAACCAAGGTGCAGCAAGTTTGCATTTGTTTCCAGAAGCTCTAGAGCAGCATCCATTTTTTTCCTTTTCTTGCTTCTACAGGTCACCTGCGCATCTTGGCTTCTGGCCCGTTCCAGTTTTGAAGCCAGCATGGCTAGCAGAGTCTTTCTCACAGTGCATCACTCTGACATGGACTCTTCCCCAGTGGACTCCACTTTTAAAGACATCTGTGATTACATTGGGCCCACCTGACAATTACATCATCTCCCTATTTTAAGTTTGGGCTGATTAGCAAACTTAATTCCATCTGCAACCTCAGTTCCCCTTTGTGTTGTATACATGTTCACAGGCTCCAGGGATTGGGATGTGGGCACCTTTGGATGGATGGGGAGCAGTGTTCTGCAAGCCCTAGTTTGTAAGTTATAATTTATTCAAACAACCATTCTATGCAACTATTAAATAACATGCAAAGTGATCACAAAATGTTGCTGTATCAAACAACTCTGTGGTGTCACCACAAATCCTCTTGCCTTGTGTCAGTTTGTGGATGTTGGTCACTTGTTCTTCAGCTACTCTGTGGAGACCCATTCTGTGTGGTCTGGGACTGTCTTCACTGGGCACTACCTGACAGCACCTTGCCTCATGCCTGTGTGACACAGCTTTTGTTTCTCATGCCTGGGCTCCACCTCTAGTGCTGAAACTAGGATGCAGCATGATGTAGAAATATGGAGAGTTCAAGCCTTTTTGGGAAACGCATTGAATAGTAGGAGATGGAATCTAGCGGATGAATTCTCTTCTCCTCCATTCTCCAACAGGGTATTCTTTGAAGCAGTAATTCTTACAGCTCTTGGAAGATTGAGCAATCAGTTGTTCTTGTTGCCAAGATGTTTTCTGCTCAGCTCCGCACCCTTGGACTGGTACTTCTCCTCAACACTCCTCTTCTCCCTCCATACAACCCCCACCCTCTTCTTAAGTATTATGAGCTCTAACGACTCTTGAATACTGAGAACAAACTGAGGGCTGATCGGGGAGTGGGAGAGGGGAAGGGGAGTAATGGGCATGGAGGAGGGCACTTGTCGGGATGAGCACTGGGTGTTACATGGAAACCAACTTGACAATAAACTATAAAAGAAAAAAAAATAAAAGTATTATGAGCTCTAAGAAAGTGGTAGCACATCATCATCTCTCCTCCCTGGGAGTTCCGGCCAAGAGAGCTGGGCGTGGTCCCAGGAGAGGGGAGTGGCCTTGTAAATTGGACTGTCACAAAATAGTATTGGGTTTTCACATATTTATCTCAACAGTATATCTAAATGTTAAGACAAGGTTTACAATGAAAATACTGTTAATATAATTCATGTAAGCACACATTCATTAATCCCTCATGTATCTGTTGAAAACATTCTGTTAGACTGTGTTCTGAGCTCCAAAAATGCAAATATGAATGAATACATGTTCTCTGCACTCAAGAACCTAGCCATTCAGATGGAGACCTTTCCTCATGTCACATACCTTCTCTCATAGCTCTTCAGTTCCTTCCGTGCACCCAACCATCCCAACCATTTAACCATCCATCCATCCATCCATCTGGTATATAATGAGGGGCTACTGTGTTCCAGGAACTGGAGCAGGCATGCAAAGTGGATGTTGCCTTAGTTAGCATGGTGCTTCCTGGGTATTTGATGCTGATGTGGGCTAATTTTCCTGACACATGGAATTGATATAGAATATGATTTTAATATACACATTTGATATGTATTTAATTGTTTCCTAAATGTTGGACACGGTGCTAGTTGTGTGATAAATGCTGGCCCTCATGACCTTGATTTCTCAGGTAACTAAAAGTAGATCAGTGTTTCAGGAACCTGAGTGTGGGAAGTGGTGGAAGATGAATGTAGAGACTTGGGAACTTGGTGGAGAAAGCTTAGACCATGATAAAATAAGTATGTGGACTAGGCCAGTGACAATGGAAAGTCAGTGAAGGGTTTTCATCAGGAGAGGCTCAGGATTCTGTCCTCATTAAAGTGAGGCCACTCTGGCCCAATTGTGGGTAGTGGCAGTTCCAGAATGTCTGTATATAGGAGGATTAAAAAACAGCAATTTGTTGGAAGGTGGGGATTTGGAAATTGTCTTGGAGTGCTAGCAAGTCCCAATTTTTACCTAGAATGAATATTTACTGAGGCGGGGTTGCTTAACGGGAGAAAATTGGCACAAACTCATGTTTGGGGTGTGAGGCTGACTGCTTCCAGTGATAGAGGAGGGAGGGAGTGAGTCAACAGACAGGGAGACTAGTTAGGAAACTGCTGTCCAGGTCAGAATTAATGGACACTGTGGGGATGGAATGGAGGGGACAGATAAAGGGGATTAAAATTAGTTTATTTAGTGATAAGGGGCACCTGGGTGGTTCAGTCAGTTAAGTGTCGGCTCTTGATTTCTGCTCAGGTTGTGATCTATGGTTGTGAGATTGAGCCTCCTATCGAGCTCTGTGTTGACAGTGTGGAGCCTGCTTGGGATTCTCTTTAGCTCTCTCTCTGCCCCTCCCCAGCTTGCAGTCTCTCTGTCTTAAAATAAATAAACTTAAAAAAATTAGTTTATTTAGTGGTAATGAGTTTTCCACAAAGGGCCAGGGCAGAGAGGCTGGGCTGGAGAGCAACAATGCAGCAGATGATTACTTTTCTGCTGCCCTGTGGGGTGGGGTTTGGGCACCCCCACCCCCTGCTTCCCACCGAAGAAAGACGTGTGGGAACAGGATTTCCCCAAAGTGAGGCAGGTGGGAGAGGGATCGTTGTAACTTCTTTGATTTCTGAACTTTGTCATGAGAAGAGACTTTTAGGAGGTACCCACTGCAACTTTCTGGCTGTTAATTCCATCGTTAGATGTGATCTAGGGCTAGAGGCTTCTGGGTTTTCTAGGCAATGAAGCTACCAGACAATTATCTTTCCCCGCTTCCCCAACCCCCAGCTCTGCATCTCATGTAACCCTGCTAGATCAGTAACCACCTTACTGCTGTTGTATCTACTGCTACCACTGGGACCATCCCCCTCATTGCATTTCTTTCTTTTTAAAAACCCCTTTAGTGAGGTGTCTAATTTAGATACCATGCAATTCACCCACTTAAAGTATATGATTCATGTTGTCACGAATGGCAAGATCTTATTTTTTATGGCTGAATAATATTCTTTATGGCTGAGTAATATATATATAATATATATATATAATATATATTAACACATCTTTATCCCAAACAAATAAAAAACAAAAAAAAGAATCATAAATATGGAGAACACACTGATGGTTGCCAGAGGAAAGGGAATTGGGAAGATGGGTGAAATAGGTGAAGGGGATTAAGAGGTACAACCTTCCAGTTATAAAATACATAAGTCATGGGGATGAGAATTACAGCATGGAGAATACAGTCAGTAGTATTATAATAACATTGTATGGTGACACATGATAACTACACTTATCCTGGTGAACATAGCTTAATGTATAGGCTTGTCAGACCATCATGTTGCACACCTGAAACTAATATAACATTGTATGCCAACTATATGTCAATAAAAAATGTTCATTCAATGGTTTTTGATACATAACTATTAATTTTTAAAATTGTGATAAAATATATATAGCACAAAACTTGCATTTTTAACCATTTGAAGTGCACAGTTCAGTGGCATTAATTATATTCACAATGTTGTGCACTATCTACTTCCAGAGTTTTTTAGTTGCTTTCAACAGAAACTGCAGGTCAACCAAGAAGACTGAGATCTAAGGGTGGATAAATACTGCTAGGGAGAGCTGGGGCTTGCTTACCTGGAGCAATGCAGGATAGAAAGAGGTGCTGAACATCACTGAAGGTGATCAGAAGAATTCCGGCAAGTTAAAAAAAATTTTTAATGTTAATTTATTTTTTACAGAGAGAGAGAGAGAGAGGGCGCACAAGTTGAGGAGGGGCAAAAAGAGAGGGAGACGCAGAATCCAAAGTAGGCTCCAGGGTTTGAGCTGTCAGCACACAGCCTGACACGGGGCTCGAACCCACAAACTGTGAGATCATGACCTGAGTCAAAGTCAGTCACTTAACCAACTGAGCCATCCAGGCACCCCTAATTCAGGCAAAGTTTAAAATGAGTTGCTTAAGGGCTATGTGTCAGTTAGCAGGCAAATATAGAGCCCCTTAGAACTATAGACACAAGGAGAGTTTGCACTAGCTAGCAGGTTTTCTCTGTGGACCTCCCCATGAGAGATCTAAGAGGCAAGGCAGGAGAGTTGGGAGAGCCACTCTTTGATGTTAGGAGTGGAGCAGCCACCAATGTGGGGCAGTGGGGGGAGGGGAAGGGGGCTTCATAAAGTTTTGGTAGGACTCTTTACTATTTTCTTCACAGAGCAAGCACCCTAAACTGCTGAGGAAAGGGCAGCAAATACCCTTGGGGCATCAGTGACACATTGTAGCCCTGAGAAAGGAAGAGAGAAAAAAACAACACTCTATTTCTTGGAAAGAGACAAGAAAAAGTCTTCTGCCACTAGGGCAGGGATAGGATCATGACCTGGCCTCACACCTGCGACCAAGGTATATAATGCCTGCCTAAGATGGAGACTGAATATGGTCATGAGAAAATGTCTCCCCACTTCCCATCCCCAAGACATGAAGAACTGAGTAAAAAATAAAAGCAGTCTACTACTGGGGGTGAGGGGTGTGGGAGAAGACAAAAGTGAGCACAGGGAATCTCACTGAGGTTCAGGCTAAGGTTGAAGTGGAACACAACATTGAGAAACACACTCTGGTAACCCAACCCCAGCCATAAACACAAGGTAGTATCAGAGGAATACCACTAGCAACAATAAATACAAACCCAGGTTAACTCCTGACTAGATTGACTTATTTCCTCACAGTAGACGCATGGAAAAGGAAGAGTTCTCCACATATCCAGACATGCAATTATTTACCTTAGTGACTACTGTCTTAAAATTATGACATTCACAGAGAAGCAAAGAAAAATATCACATGGTCAAGAGACAAAGCAATCAGTAGACTTGAACTCAGATATGCCTCAAATCTTAGAAGTTTCGGAAAGAGAACTTCAATAATTATGATGTTTATGTTAAAGTCTCCAGTGGAAAAGATGGATGACAGGCATGACCATATGAAGAATATCAGCAGACAGAGAAAGTACAAGAAAGGATCAAACAAAAAGGCTAGAGATGAAAATCATGTTGAAAGACTAAAAATGTGGATGACTCATTAGGAGACTTTACTAAATAGGAAACTTAAAGATAGGTCAGTCAAAATTGTCCAAATGGAAGCACAAAGAAGGAAGGAAGGAAGGAAGGAAGAAACAAACAAACAAACAAACAAAGAAAAGAAGGAAGAAAGAAGGAAAGAAACCCAGGTGTTGTGGGACAACACTGAACACTGAACTAACCATCATGAAATTGGAATCCCAATAAGAAAAGAGGGACAAGGTGGCAGAAGAGATATTTGAAGAGATAATAGAGTGAGGCTTTTATCTCTACTGAAAGAATGGAAGACTTTGCACTTTTCTTCATTAGACTGAGATTACATTTGCAGTCTGATTCTTTATTTCACTAATCTGGGCTACTTGGACATATTTACCTCTTCCATTCAATTTCTAGAACGTGATATATTCCTTCCCTCATTCATTCAACTTAAGATACTTACAAAGTACTGACTATGGGTTAGATCTGGGAGGTAGTGCCTGAAATTTAATGGCCTAAATAGAGACTGGAAACACTAGCCTCTGGTGCTGTAGGCAGTGGGAAGAGCAGCGGCTTTGGAAGGGAGCTGGGCCTGCCTCTAGATCCTGTGCCTGCAGGATTAACATCCACATTGTATCCGAGCCTGGCTTACAGGGTTGTGGAAAGGACTGCTGTACAGGAATGTTTCTGACTATGAAATACTTAGGCTGGGGTGATCCCAGGCATTTTCTCCCAAGTCTCCCAGGTGATTATAAAACACCAGTGACGACAGAGAAGCACTGACGTCATGCGTTACCCTCCACACAGCGGGCACTCAGCAAATGTTAGCACATCTCCTGTACCTACCCAGAATCCCCTCCTGATCACAGTCTTTGCCAGATGCAGCCCTGGCGGGACAGCTGATTTCTTCTTTGTTAGGCCTGGGGGTGGTGGAGTGAGTGGAGATGGAAGAGAAAAGATCCACTGAGGGTGAAGCACAGCCAGGATGGGCTGGAGCTGCCTAAGGCTTGTTTCCCTGGGAGTGTCGGAGGTTAAACCTTTATTTATTAAAAATTTTTTAAGTTTATTTATTTATTTTGAGAGAGACAGTAAGAGCAAGCAGGGGACCAGCAGAGAGAGAGAGGGGGAGAGAGAATCCCAAGCAGCCCCACACTGTCAGCACAGAGATTGATGTGGGGCTCGAACTCACAAAGTGAGATCATGACCTGAGCAGAAATCAAGAGTCAGATGCTTAACCAGCTGAGCCAACCAGGCACCCTGGGGGTTAAACCATTAGAATCCCTTCTCCCCAGCTTCTCTCAGCACCTGGAGACTAGGGACTTGAGCTCAAGGCCACACACTTCTGCAGTATACCCATGGCCAGGATAGTGCTTCTCATTCCTCTGAGAACAAATTCAGTCTTTCCTCTGCCTCACAACAACCAAGTGCTATTTTTGTTGTTGTTGTTGTTGTTATTAAAACATATACTTTAGATGATGGTATAAGACATAAATAAATGTACTTCTCAAAAATCCTTGAAAGGGCAAAATTTGATAATCAACTGGTGAAGGGGGCTGGATGATTGATATATTCATATATGATGGGTTTACATATTATTCTCCATACTTTTGAACATTTAAAAATAGTCCTTGTTGGCTTTCCTTTGCTTTCTGTATGAATTGTACCTTTGACAGTAGAGTGATCTTGTAGTATATTCTTAGCATTCATAGAGAGAGGTATCCTTGAACTTGGCCCGTTTACCAACTATCACATATGAACACTGCAAAAGGACTTGGCTAATTACAATGAGTTATAATGTAAAAAAAAATTAAACCTTATTTTAGTATATTTTGAATGCTTATTCTGTTTTTATTTGGACTTTTTTTTTTTAATTAAGTAGGCTCCACACCCAACATGGGATTTGAACTCCCGATCCTGAGATCAAGAATCTTATGGTCTACAAACTGAGCCAGCCAGTTAGTTGCCTCAGTTTGGGCTTTTTTGAGTTATTTTATTGATGGTCTGTGAGATAGCTGAGTTTTTTTGAGGGGGGTCTGGGTGATTCTGAAGAAATGTATATATTTTTTGTTTACTTTTTACAACATTCATAGAGAAAAGCCTAGACACAGATTTGTGGTTGTATACTAAACCACTTGAAAGCACAGCTTCTGGGCAGGGAGTGGGAGCTCCCCAGCTTTGTGAGTTCGACACATCCCATCCCAGTAGAGTCAATGGTTTTCAGAGGCTGCAAACCACATCTTATGTTGTGGGAAAATAGAACTAATTATTGGGGAGCTCCTGTGGGCACCAGGCAATATGGGTCACGGTTTCTTCTTTGTCTACCAAGCCGCTTTGTTAGATTAGATTTAACGACCTGTCAAGAGGTATTTGAGGATAAATGGAGGATGAGACCTCTTTCTATTCTTAACTGACATCTGGAAAGGAATGTGGTGGGGTCCCAGGGTACCCTGGGCAGTGGGATGTTGGGTGAGGTGTAGAGAGGTGGTGTGGATTGGAAGATTGTGTGTGTACATGTGTGCAGTAAGCTGACCAGGTAAGAACGCAAGGGCTTGATTAAGATGTCGTTAATTAAAACAAAAAATTTGAGCTAACCTGAGAAAATAGTGAATGATACAATTTCACTAAGATGTTAAGTAGGTGCATCTCAGAGTGGCACTATTTTTTAAGAGTAAGATGGAACAGCAGTTATCACACGGCTGAACTGCAGGAAAGAACTTATCTTCTTTAATAATAGCTACTATACATGTTGCTGTGATTATCTATTGCAATTTTCTCAACTATCCACTTTACACATGGGGAATCTGATTATTCCCTAAAAGGGACTTATTATTATTATTCCCTAATAAGGTGAAGGAACTTGACACAGCTAGTTAACTGTGAGCCTGGAATGCCTGGTCCGAGCAGACTCTAGAGCCCATTCTCTTATCCACTGTGCAACAGCAATGTCTCTGCATAAGTGTCTGTGCAATAGAGAGGAGTGTGCATAGGTGATGGATATGTGACAGTGAAGTCTGTGCAAAGGTGATGTCTGTGCAAGAGTGCTTGTCTGTACAAAAGTGATGTCTGAAACTATCTCCCTAAAATGAGGGAGCTGGTCAACCAAAGTTAGCCATGTTTATGGTCGGGGGTTGGGGGGGAGGCAGCAGAGAGTCTGGATTCCACCCTTGACTCTCCTTGTCCCTGTGGATTGCCCCCACCGTAATGCATTTATCTTACTGGGCAGCCCCACTTGAATGACTTGCACTGCCTCAGAGGGCTAAGCGAATGCCTTGCAAAATTAACTTGCAGAATACAGTTTTGGGCAAATATACACTAGTCTACGTTTTCTTGGTGACTCTGTCCTGGGAAAAGTAAGGGAATCTCTGAGGAAGTGTGGAGGGGACCCTGCAGTCCATGGGACAGGGAGGAACCACTGGAGGGGACTGGCTGAGCAGATGACTGGGGGGAGTGTGAGTAGCCTGACTTTCTGCCTTTTGGGGAAACTGGCCAGTAGACTGGCATTTAGGGGAGTTTCCTGCTAAGTGACTTGATTCTACAGCTTAATTACAGCTGAGGGACAGCATGTTGATGGAGATTCTGAGGAAATGGTAATGGTGGATATCTTGGGGTGATGGAGACACCTGGTGTTTGTTTTGAGGAAGACTCAATACTTTTCAGTGCTTTGCATTTAAGTGTCTCTGTCAAGTGTGTGTGTGTGTGTGTGTGTGTGTGTGTGTGTGTTGGAGGGGGGTGCATTCCAAGGCCTGCCATCCCAGTTTCCTTCTTGGAAGCACAGGGCTCCAGGGAACAATTGGAAAAGTTGTCATCCATACTCAGCCTCCTCAACTGGGGGAATCTGGGCTTTCATATTTGAAGTGACTGTGAGGCATGGGGATGGGTGTGTGCCGAGAGGGGCCACGGGCCGTAGTGTTTCAGAGGCTCAAGGAGTAGAGACAAGGGTTTGAAGATGATGACGTATCTTCCATTTCCTGCAGAAGTGAGGGTGCAAGGCAAGGCCTGAAGCAGGAACATTTGAAAAACTAGTGGTTGTTGCACAGCTTTTTCCAGGCTTGCTGGGCTTCTCTGATAGGATTTCATGCATCCATCCATAGGTTTATTCATTTATTCAGTTATTTGTGAGATATTTACTGACTTCATATGATGAGAAAGATGCTGTACTAACATTCTGTAGAGCTGGGGTGGGTACTAAGGTAAATCAGACAGAGATCCTTGTTTTGAAGTTTAGTGAGGGAGATAAAATAAAAATATCAATACCTAAACTACAAGGTAGAAAATGCTAAATGCAAAAACCTGGGCATCACTAAAACACTATGGGGTTCTGGATGAGGAAGGAATCATGTGACAACTGTGAGGGATGGGTAAGGAATCATGGAGGAGAGGGGTGGATTTAGACATGGGCAGATTGGAGAGAGAGGGTAATAGGGTCCTCCTGGTGAAGGAAGCTTAGTGCACAAATGCATGGAGGTGGGAAAGTGTTTTGGGAATAGCAAGCTGTTGAATTTGGCAGGAGCATGAGGTTAACTGGGTGCAATTAGAAGGATTTCCTCTCACTGCCTCCCCCTCCCCCACTCCACACCTTCCACACCTTTAAGAATACAGGTGGTGCTGGGAGAACTGGACAGCAACATGCAGAAGAATGAAACTAGACCACTCTCTTACACCATACACACAAATAAACTCAAAATGGATAAAAGACCTGAACGTGAGACAGGAAACCATCAAAACCCTAGAGGAGAAAGCAGGAAACCACCTCTTTGACCTCAACCGCAGCAATTTCCTACATGACACATCCCCAAAGGCCAGGGAATCAAGAACCAAAATAAACTATTGGGACCTCATCAAGATAAAAACCTTCTGCACTGCAAAGGAGACAATCCAAAAAACTAATAGGCAACCAATGAAATGGGAAAAGATAGTTGCAGATAACATATTGGATAAAGGGCTAGTATCCAAAATCTACAAAGAACTCACCAAACTCCACACCTGAAAAACAAACAATCCAGTGAAGAAATGGGCAGAAGACATGAATAGATCCTTCTTCAAAGAGGACATCCAGATGGCCAACAAACACATGAAACAATGCTCAGCATCACTCATCATCAGGGAAATACAAATCAAAACCACACTGAGATACCACCTCACACCAGTCAGAGTGGCTCAAATGAACAACTCAAGAGACTATAGATGCTGGCGAGGATGTGGAGAAATGGGCACCCTCCTACACTGTTGGTGGGAATGTAAACGGGTACAGCTGCTCTGGAAAACAGTGTGGAGGTTCCTCAGAAAACTATCAATAAAACTCTTCTATGGCCCAGCAATAGCACTGCTGGGGATTTACCCAAGGGATACAGAAATGCTGATG